>BROE01000027.1:3605742-3671203 GCA_036571765.1 Plecoglossus altivelis
CCCCCCCTCCCCCTCTATCCTGCAGCACCCGGCCGTGGGATCCTCTGAATGATATGATTCAGTTTGAGAAAGACGGCTGGATCCAGACTAAGGTTCGCCACCGCACCCCTATGGTACGTTCTGCCAGTGTTATTAGTCTCAGTAACCAGGGGCCGCGGAGGGACAATTGCAAGTGCCAGGTAGGTCGACCATCTGACCCGTCGCCTCCCTCACGCCTACGGCCCTGTTCGCCAAAGACCTTTTTCTTTTCTTTTTTTTTTTGTTCTTTTTTTTTTGGTGTGTTTTTCTTTTTTTTTCTCCTCGTTAGCGCTTCCTCAGTTCTTATCACTGCCCGTCCGTTTGCTGCCTGCGCTCTCTGCTCCAACCATTCACCAAACAGCACGCACGCCGCCGTCGCCTGTGGTTGGCTGCTTCCGTTGTGGGCGCCGCCCGCTTCACCCTCCATGTAGTGTGTTTCGCTGGCGTCGTCACATGGACCACTTTGTCATGTTGTTGTTGCTGGTTTTTCTTCATACATAAAGGCTATTTTGTCTTTCAGTTGCTCTATGCTCAATATGCTATCAACTGTACAGTATTCAGTCTCACAATGTCAGTTAGCGTGTGTGTGTGTGTGTGTGTGTGTGTGTGTGTGTTTGTAAACATGACCATATATGAAGGTGTGTTAGAAGGTTCTACCTGAATGTGGTCAATTAGCACTAGCATGTATTACAGCTGACCACTACCAAACTCATTAGTGATTAATATGTTGTATAGTGTGTGTGTGTGCATTTTTGTCAGTCTTTGTTAGTTATATTGAAGTGTTTCAAAGTTAACCTATGTTATCCTACTTGGTAGTTTACTTGATTTTCATGTACACAAGAAGTCACTTCTGTTAAAGCCGTGTTATCGTTTTTTCTACCAGATGGAGTGATGATAGTGTGTGTGTGTGCGTGTGTGTGTGTGTGTGTGTGTCACATTGATTTGGTGTCTGGTGTCTTTGGCTCTGTCTTCACGCTTGTGTGTGTGTGTGTGCGTGTGTGTGCGTGTGTGTGTGTGTGTCTGGTTGCCTAGGTGACGGGGCCAAAGAGAAAGCACAAGCAAAGCGACAAGCCGAAGAGTCCTGAGAGCGGCTGCTCCTCTCCTGAGCCCGACCGTCAAGACTCATCTGGCAGCGAACGTGAGACACACACACACACACACACACATCATATGCACAGGCAACACACATCCATATACACACACACACACACACACACACATCATATGCACAGGCAACACACATCCATATACACACACACACACACACATCATATGCACAGGCAACACACATCCATATACACACACACATACACATCATATGCACAGGCAACACACATCCATATACACACACACAAACACACACACACACGCAAACTCCTCAGCATAAGCAAAGATGGTCCCAACATTGAAACCAATCTCTCACAAACACAAACACTCTTGTATTGGGCTGGGTCAGTGGTTACATGTTGGGCTGGGTCAGGGGTGGTGTGTTGGGCTGGGTCAGGGGTGGTGTGTTGGGCTGAGTCAGGGGTGGTGTGTTGGGCTGAGTCAGGGGTGGTGTGTTGGGCAGGGTCAGGGGTGGTGTGTTGGGCTGGGTCAGTGGTTACATGTTGGGCTGGGTCAGGGGTGGTGTGTTGGGCTGGGTCAGGGGTGGCGTGTTGGGCTGGGTCAGGGGTGATGTGTGACCCGTCCTGACTGTGCTGACCCTGTGCTGCTCTGGGTTTCAGGACACAAGAGCAAGCACAGCAGCCGCTTAAGGAAGAAAGGAACGGACCTCAGTGAACTTCAAAGTGCCATTGATTCTATCAAGCAAACACAGGAGGACATCAACAGGTAAGCTGTGAGTGAGTGAGCGAGCGAGTGAGTAAGTGAGAGTGAGTGTGTGTGTTGTACGTCCAAAGTGGTGTGTACTAAATATGAACTAAATGACCCTGCCGTGTGTGTACGTGTGCGTGTGCTTCCACAGGAGCATCAGCGTGCTGCGTAGCCGAGCAGCGGGGCAGGGGGCGTCCGAGGGGGGCTTCCTCCAGCAGAGAGACTATGCCATCATCATCTTCCTCATCTTCGTTCAGGTCTTCATCAACTTCCTCTTCAAGTAGCAGCAGCCATAGCCCACGGAGAGAGAGAGAGTCACACACACACTTGTCCATCTACAGGACTACAGGGGGTCTACAGACCAAGGAGTAGCAGGGACTTGACCTGCCTCCAAACCCCAAACATGACCCCCCCCCCCCCCCCCCCCCCCCTCCCCCCCAACGCCCTCAGCCCTCAGAAACTCTCTCTTCTCTTAGAAACACCTAAATCGAAGGGCCGCAACCACACACGTCCGGAACACAAGCCCTCGTGAAGAAGACACGACACATGTTTTTAAAGTCTATTTATTTTTTACTCGCTCGCCGTTACCATGGACAACTGTAAGATCCATATTTTTCAACAGGAGACTGTGGCAAGGTGGTCATGGTTTGAAAGGGGAGAGTGCTGCATATCGTCTTGAACATCTTCCCATCCAAGGGAATATAAAAAGCTTTGGCGTGAGCTCTGGGGTAGTGGAGGTCATTTCAATTGCAGAACAGACTGGTGTTTCACCTGCGAAGAGACTTCCCTTCATTCTGCTCCCCACACAGGGAAACGCTTTACACCCAAACCATGACAAGTCATGGAAAACATGTTTTATTTTACGATGATTTTTTTATTTTATTGAGATGTTTTCTTTTCCCCTTTTGTTTGGTGTGTCTTTTTGTGAGTAGGCTTTGACTTGGAAAAAGGGAGCAAGGGGGGTAAGGAGCTTGTTGAAGTGGTCCAAATATATGTCACTTTTCAGAATTCTTTTGAAATGGCTTGAATTTCGCAATTTGACGGTAAAACAAGGCCGGAAAATAATAAAGCAAGGCAAACTATTACAAAAAAAAGAAGGTTAAGAGAATAATTTCCTGAATTCTTCATTCTTAATTTGCTGTTCAAAACAAAGGAAATACACCTTTTCATATTTTGCATACGAGGACAATGTAAAAACATAGATGCTTGACATGAACTATATCTCTGACTAGCATGTAAAGTACATGGAACGTTCTGTTGACTATTACCCTATGCTGTCTTAACGTTACTATGAAAACTAGTAGAACACTTAGTAGTATGGTGGGACAGTTGAGCGCAGGACTTTGTGTTTTTTGTGCTGTTCTGCACCATATTGTCGACAGAGAAGCAGAATATTAGTTAGAAGTTTCGCGTAGTTAGCCCAGTTGGAACGCCCAGTGTGTAGACGTAGAGGCAGCAGCGCACTCTTTTCTTAACCAGTGTGATATAAAATGGGTGGTCTGTTCTCATCTGCTAGCAGTTGTGTTTACTCCGAGACCCACCCCTCCCTCCACACAAATACACACACACACTGCTGGATGTGCGAACCAGTCTCAAACACCCATTGACCTGTGTGTCTTCTGATTGCTGGCTGCGTGTGGGTGAGCGAACGTGTGTAGGTGTGCATCATCATCATCATCATCATCATCACCGCCTCGTCACTCTCATCTTAGCAGAAAATTAAAAAGGACAGACGTTAGAATGTGGTCATGAAATACAACACCAGTGCCTTTGTGAGCGGGGGCTGGGGGGGGCGTACTTGGGCTGGAGCTGGGGGGTGTTGCGGGGTGGGGGTGGGGGTGTTGGTGGGATGGGTGAGGGGTGTATGGGGTGGGGGGGGCAGAGGGGGCATGATCAGTGATTGGAGTGGACGTGCCATATAACGCCTTAGAGAAGTGTTCTGATTGGCTCCCCTCCCCACCCTCCCCGGCCTTCCATCGTGAGCGTTGTCGCTGCAAGTTTTTCCAGAAGCTGACTCCTGCCACTGAGGAGAGAGAGGAGGAGGCCTTCTTTTCTCTCTCCTTCTGATTCATCCCTCCATCCTTCTCTTGTCCTTCTCTTTCTCTCGCTCTGTTCTCTCTCTCACTTTCTCTCGCTCTCTTCACCGAGGCACTAGAACCGAGGGAACAACCCGAGGATCCGCTTGTTATCGTCACGATGCTGTAATATACAGACCATTTCTTGGATTTTATGTTTTCTACGTGGCACAATTTTGCTTCTAGAATAACTCATTGTTTCTTTTTTGTTGTCGTTTTTTTTCTCCCTTCCTTTTTTTTTCAACACAGATACACACAGATGATTACGCTGTAGCAATTCTGTTCCCTGTTGTTATTGCGGTTGCACAAGAAGGATTTTCCTTGACCTGGTTTTCATATCAAACTCCCCTCTCACTCTTCTTGTACCGCAGGTATTTATTTGTATGACAGAAAAGTGACTTCCTAACAGAAGGTTTGTTGTTACATGTAACATATCACCAAATAAAACAAAGTACATTCCCTCTTGTCACGTCTAGGGGATCCAATTATTGAAACCGTTTGAAACTCCTGGAGGACTGGAGCGCTCTACAGCAGGTTTGTTGCTGCTCTGTCAGCCTATGTGTCTCTATGTCTCACCTCGACCACGCCGTCAGACTTGTACTACGTCTCTGTCCTCACCAGAGGGCTCTCTTGGGCCTCAACGCAGCCCTTTCCATAGATGAGCATTGACTAGCATCTCCAACTATAACAGTTGCAGTACTGTGTTGTTGAACCATATTTCTGACTTGGTAACTCGAATGTGCGGTGAAAAGAAGCCAGGGCTGGATCGCTAACCTCTGACTGTTCTGTCTTCTGTCTGCCTGTCTCATCTTCCATCCATCATGGCCAGATAGGTGTATTCATGTCATCATGATGCTGGTAGCGATTATGCCTTTTACCTCGACCTGTAAAAGGTCACAAGGAAAGGAGGCAAACAAACCCAGTTGGAACCTGCCCCCCCTTGGCTCCTTTTACATGGCCAAGGACACATAGGAGAGAGGAGGCAGGGAGTCGGGTCAAGGACACGGAACAGAACGATCCAGCCCCTCTCGTATGACACCGAAGCCTAAGATATCGAATCCTCTGCTCGTTCCGCAAACCTTTTGTCTTTCGTATCGACACGGAGGACTTCAGTCTCTCCCTCTGGGTCGGTGGTGGTCGTATGTGAGTCTTCTCAAGGGTGGGCGTGTGCGGCGGCCAACGCAGACGGTTGCAGGCCAAGATGGAAAATGTACCCCGCTGATTCGAATAGCTGACGCATAAAACCCCCAGACCTTGATGCATGCGAAGCTGCCTGTCGATGCAGGGTGGGGTGACAGGGCTGGAGGACAGCTGCTCTGCCGCGAATCACTCCAGGTGTCGCAGCCTTGATAGCCCACGTTAGCGCTGCCATATGACACCGTGTGCGATCCCTCTACACCTGCTGGACCGGGACACCTTCAGCAGCTTGACAGACGCGACAGGTATCGCTCTCATTCTTGAAACTGCTTTAAGGTTACTGTTATCTGAGGTTGTTTAGACTTTCAGCATCATCTGCTGGTTTGGAAGTGCCACTGGCAAAGGAAAAGATGGTTGGAAGAGGGATAACAGCAGCCAGCGAACAGTCTAGGATGACAGCACCGAGCATGGAATGCAAACACAGAGACAGAACCATGAATACGGCAAACAACACTGATGACAGCCCCTCCCTGGTCAAATTGAATTGCTGCCATCTGGGCAACATTATTACTGCTCTTCATTCACTAAAAATAGATCAATGTTTTAATTCGTCCCACAAGGCATCATGTTATTGAACATGTTTTGAAAAAGAATCCCTCAACAGGATAAGCAGCTGGCCTGGTCCAACACCCCTGTCACAAGGTGTGAGAGGGAAGGGCATGTTTATGACTGTGATGTTTTCCCACAGGGACAAAGTATCCATCTATCTTCAAGAATGGCTGTCCTGTTGGGGTGTGTCTGTGGGAATCGGTGGCCATTCAGCCTTGAGGGCATTTGTGATGTCAGGGCACGGGTGTTTGATGGGAAGGCTTGGCTTGAAAATGACCTTCTAATCCATCCCAAAGGTGTTAAGTGGGGTTGAGGTCAGGGCTCTCTGCAGGCCTCTTACATTCCTCCACACCAGCCTGGTCAGATCGTGTCTTTATCAAGCCTGCTTTGTGCACAGGGACACAGTCAAGCTGGAACAGGGAAAGGTGCTTCTCCTTAGTGGAAGCTGTCCACGTACATTAGGCCTTAAAGTGTATGCTGGATGGTTCATTCATTATGGCTCACTCATACGTTAGGGGATGCTGGGCTGTGCCGGGTTCTGTGAAGGTATAGCTTCCTAGTGTAGTGTATAGAGTGTTTCTCGTGTAGTGTTTATAGTCTATAGAGTTTTTACCACTGCCTTCTTAAGCAGTAGGGCCTGTTCTTAGTTCAACCTGCCCTGCTCAATGTGTCTAAAGTGGGGAGTGTAGCAATCTTGTTCACATCTCTAACCCACACTGCTATGGTGATTCATAGAATGGAAACACCATCATTTTCAATCTAAGACACAATGCCTTTTGTTTCCAATTACCTTTATTTATTTAGATTTTAGATTTTTAATCGCGAATGGGTATTGAACAGTACAGTAAATCGAGTATTGACTCACAAAAACAAAGACACTCTCCATCTTGGCTTTTATGTGATTGGAGCCAAGCTGTCAGGCTGAAGCTCTGCTCTGTAAAGCAGCCAGAGGAGGACATGCCAGATGTCCCAGATGTGGTGATGTGAGGGAAGCCTGATATCCTGGCACTCAGCAGCTGCACCACAATCCAATCACAGCAGCTCAGTTCTTACTCTTCCCCGTTTCACGGAGTCGCTGGCGTGGGAGCGCGCAGGTTAACACCATGCATCGCACTACACTCACACTGTGTGATTGATTCGCAATCGCGCCGGAACGTTTTCACGTTCGTGATGTTTGCAGTCACAAATGCTTTTGGAAGTATTTCTTGATTGTGATTATATATGCTGACTCGGAGAGTAAAATGTAGAGATGGAGGTCAAGCTAGCATGCTGGCAGGCAGGATGATTGGAGGGAAGGCTTACTACCTGTCTGGCTGAATAGCTGGTTGGCTGGTAGGATGTCTGACTGGATGGCTGACTGGCTGGTAGGATGTCTGACTGGATGGCTGGCTGGCTGGTAGGATGTCTGACTAGATAGCTGACTGGCTGGTAGGATGTCTGACTCGATAGCTGGCTGGCTGGTAGGATGTCTGACTCGATAGCTGGCTGGCTGGTAGGATGTCTGACTCGATAGCTGACTGGCTGGTAGGATGTCTGACTCGATAGCTGGCTGGCTGGTTCCGAATCCCTGCTCGTCGGTGGCAGCAATGACATGGTGCGTTTTTTTGCCGAGGACAGAACAGCTGGAGTTGTTTATTATGACTTAATCCTTCTGTCTGCTGGTGCATGCTGGGACGGCAGTGGCCCTCACTCTGGAGGGCTCAGCATTCTCCTCTGCCACCTGTCGCTCACACACACACACACACACACACACACACACACATACAGTCTTCCATGCACTCCTGTAGGAGAAGACAAATGCAGGGTTATTACAGTACTCAGTGTGTGAAGCACTCACCCGTTCTCTCTTCCCCCCTCTCATGGAACCCCACAGTGACTCCACTGTCAGCCTCAACCTGTTAGTCACCAAGGCAACAGTCACCTCAGCTCAGACCGCTCAGGGGCTGTGCGCCAAATCAGTTCATCAAGACTTCCTGTTTAGGTTCAAGGGTGGCCACCAAGCTACGTCCTAGAAAGGGATGTCACAGTACACATGCTACCAAGTACCTTTACTGTGGCTCAAAGAATTCTCATCACCTGGTCCTTTGGTTCATTACAAGTTGAAAACCAGACAAGCTTCAGAATTTGGTGTATTGAGTATTATGAGCACACGACCATGTCAAAGACACCAAGCTGATAGTTCCAATCCTCTTTTATGATAGTCAAGATGTAAGATAGGAAGAATCAAGTGTGTGTGTTACAATCTCTCTGTGTGTGTGATCCAGAAAGAGCTGGGCTTTTGTGAACTACCCCCCCCCCCCCACCAGACCCAAGATGAAAGAAGACAAGAAGGCATTTTAATTGTCTGCTCTTACTCTATCTCCTTCCCTGAGGAGAGAGGGGGAGAGAGAGGTGGAGGCGTCTGTGGAAAAGGTTTCCATCCATGCTCTGTGTGAGCAGGATGTATCTCAGCTTGTATCATATTTAAAGAGTACCATCAAATAGAACGGAATGTAATAGCATAGAATCTGGAACTTTAAAAGCCTGCACTTGTTCTTTTGATTTAAATAGTGCTAATCTGTATTCTTCATGGCCAGTTATTGAAACATAAGCAAATGGATATATTTTACATGCTGCAGCCAAAAAATGGTGCATTCTAATGTTCCCAGAGTGTGTGTGCTGGGTGGGGGGGAGTTGCATTACAGAACCAGCCTTCTCATTGTCCCAGCATCCCCTTTGTCCCAACACATCAGTGGATAGATGTTGAGTCATTATCAGCTCTCCTCTTCCGCCTTCACCATCCAAATGTCCATATTAGGCATGTCGTCTCTGTCCTGGCCAGCCCTGTCACTGTTGCTAAGCTACCCATCCCTGCCTGTCTGCCTGCCTGCCTGCCTGTATGCTTGTCTGTCTGTCTGTCTGTGTCTATCTGCTTGCCTAACTGTTTGCCTGTCTTTTTCTTACAATGTCATACTACTTACCCCACATGCAATACATAAGGATGGAATGGGTGTCAGCTTTTTCCCTTTGAGCTCCATGGAGTGTAGAACCCCAGGAGCAGGAAAGGAAGAGGGGGCAGCAGGATGAAGGTAGAGTATGTGAAGGATAAGGGAAACACCTTGTGATGCCGTGCCTATTACCTAATATCATCTGTTCTCCTTCACTCCTCCTTCCTCCCCTCTTTTCCCCTCCTCCGCCCCCATTTGCTCTCTCCCTCCCTCCCGCCGGCCCTCTCCTCTCCCCATTTTCTCCCTCCCTCTCCCCGTCTTCTCTATTTCTCTCTCCCTCCCCTCTCTTCTCTCCCCATCTCCTCTCTCCTCTCCTCCTCCCCCCTCCTGTTCTCAGCATCACACCCTCCTTGCCAGCATCCTGGCTCTCTGCAAGCAGCCGCAGCTGATGCCTCGCTCTGTGCCCTTCCAGATGTGGGCATCGGTGAACGCTCCCTTTTCAACAGAAAGGGAACATGAGACAGCGCTGTGTTCTAGGGCTGCATATAGGGGTGCAACATCTCTCTGTCTCTCTCTCTCTCTTTCTCTCTCTCTCTCACCCCCCCACACACACATACAGCAGACACACACAGATCCCCTTTCTTTATCTGATTTGAAAATGCTATCGGTGAAATGACAGCGCACCCCTATTCTCCCCCTCACACGAGCTTCGACTTTTATCTGATCCTGAAAAAATGCTCATTTGACGGGAGGGGTGTCTCCCTCCCTCCCCCGGATGGAGGGGAGCGAGGGGGACAGAGGAATGCCCTTAGCCAACATAAAACAGAGGGGTAATCCGCAGAGTTTGCAGCTAGCGTGGCAGCGCTAGTGTCGGAGGCGTGGAGGTGGGGATGGAGGTGGGGATGGAGGGGTGGCGGGGGAAGAGGGGGAGGAGGGAGCTGGCTCAGCAGTGTATTTATCCCCCTGTGGAATCACCGGCGCATAAAAGAATTGCTGCAGCAAGGCTCTCATTCAGAGCAGGATTAGCAGGGCATTACCCTCCTATTCTCTCTGCTCTGTCTCGTCCCGCTCACCACTCACACACATGCACCGAGCGTTCAATGCACCGGACCAGGGGACGAGGCCAAGGCTCTTAGGTGTTGGGGCTGGGGCAGGGGCTGGGGTAGGGGCTAGGACTGGGGCTGAGGCTGATGTTGGAGCTAAGGCTAGGACTGTCTACACAATCACTATACAGTCACTGCATTTCTTTATATTCCCCACTCTGGCACCATCGCTCTCTCTTTTCTTTCCTCCGCACCTTGTGGGCCCTACAACATCTGGCTCTGACAAGTCCATGAATCTCATTCTGCTTTTTCGCTCTGACTATCTGCCAGTGTCTCTCTCTCGGTACCTCTCGCTTCCTTCATCTGTCTTTCTGTTTCTCTTCCTCTTCCTTCCGTTCGCCTCCATCCTTCTCTGTCACCGGCTTTGTGAGTAATTCCTCATGTGGAGGATGGCACGTTTTGTCGGAGCTTAATTAAAAAGCTGGGTTCTGCTATTTATAGCTTGGCTTTGGGGAAGACCGGTGGGTATCCCTTCAGCTATTCCCGGCAGTTCCTCTTCCACTCACTCATTCTCTCCATCTCTCTCTCTCTCACTTGTTCTCACCGTCCCTCACTCACTCCTCTCCTCGATGTCAGTTATGGGAACTGCTACAAATAGAATACTGGACAGCGAACTGTCAGTTTTAAGTCTGCAACTGTACTTGGACAAGGTTTATTGCGCAATGCTATTACTCTTTGTGAAGACAAGATGAGCATATCGACCTCATACTAAACCATGCAAACATTTCTTATCATGCAAACAGTCTGGTGCTCATTCTCTGGTTGCGTCACGCACTAGCTCATCTCTACCAACTCAACTACGAGTGAGGGAGACAGTGGGAGTGGGAGAGTTCAGGACAATCAATAGATCCAGAATGCCGGCTCAGTTTCTGCTACCGCAGCACATCTCAATGAGTTCTCATTCTGGGGTGAGATGGATTCACAAGGCCATGTGAGATTTGTACCCTACCTTTGTGTTGCGCACCCAATAAAAGGAATACATATTCCATTCTACATTGACCTTCGGTTGAGGATTGAGTGCATCGACACGTCCTAGCCCCCTCAAATTCCCCCCACCAACACAATCATCGATCTGGTCTGTCCCTCAGGTGCTGAAAGGTCGGCTGGCAATGTGTGACGAGATAATCTATCACCCACCTGGTGATGCAGCAATAACCCCAGCTTTTACTTTACACAGATTTGCTCGACAAGTATCTCTCTATTTGTCTCTCTTTTCTTGCTCCGTCTTTCATTCCCTCTCTCTTCCATTCTGTCCTTATGGCCTTTTCTGCTCTGCCCCTTCATCATAATCTCGCTCACTTAGAAAAGGGGTTTTCCTTTGTCTACTTCACACAGCAGCTCTGGTTCAGGTCTGAGTATATCAGACGCCCACACCACACGTCCTCTCTCTCTCCAGGGTGGGAGGGGAGGGGGGGGGGCGTTGAGGAAGGAAGTGTGGTGAGGTCACTGGAGGAGACAGAGTCAACCCACTGAGCACCAACACAGCAGGGCTGAGTGGGAAGAACGAGTGACTCCAGAAGACACATTTATCATCAGAACCTTTCCTGTGGGTGAGCTTTCAACTGATGCAGCTTTACTCTGTACTGCTGCTCTTCACCAGAGTAGCTCTGTACTGCTGCTCTTTACTAGAGTAGCTCTATACTGCAGCTCTTCACTAGAGTAGCTCTGTACTGCAGCTCTTCACTAGAGTAGCTCTGTGCTGCTGCTCTTCACTGGAGTAGCTCTATGCTGCTGCTCTTCACTGGAGTAGCTCTGAGCTGCTGCTATTCACTAGAGTAGCTCTATACTGCTGCTCTTCACCAGAGTAGCTCTGTGCTGCTGCTATTCACTAGAGTAGCTCTATATTGCAGCCCTTCACTGGAGTAGCTCTATACTGCTGCTCTTCACTGGAGTAGCTCTGTACTGCTGCTCTTCACTGGAGTAGCTCTGTACTGCTGCTCTTCACTGGAGTAGCTCTGTACTGCTGCTCTTCACTGTGTTGCAGCATTTCACTAGACTAGCTCAGTATAGAAGCAGTATGCTCAAGATGCTTCTCTGCCTTTGAGGCCTGGCAGCTGAGATTGACACACCGATGACAGCTTAACAACAGTAGCCTTCAGAGCAGGGCTGACATGTACGTATTAGCCACAACCTGCTATTTGAATAAGGATGGAGAGAAGGTGCTATGCTTTTAAAGTAAGAGTATAACTTTCCTTTTGAAAGGGTTTTTAGATTAGCAACTACATAAGTTCAGTAATAGGTACTGGGAAACGGTATGAAGTTGCACAAGATGACACAACAACGGATACATTTGACACGTATACTGAAGCAACACGCGTGTGGACATGCTGTACAGTCACGTGTGCACGTGTCCGTGGCTGGCACATGCCAGTCACCTCACTCAGCCTCCACTCCAATGTGGAGGTTTAATATGCTCATATTAGATATCAGCTTCTCTTCATCCCCACTTCCTTCCTCTTCTCCTCTCTTCTCTCTACTACTCTATATTCTCTCTTCTCCTCCTTCCCTCCTCCTCTCTAACTTGTCCCCTGAGTAGAACACCGGAGAATCTATTATCTTGCACGTCTCATTAAAAGGACATTTTAGTTCAATAGCACTTAAAGACTCCATTTTGTGTTCATTCTTAATTATCTTGATAGCTTTGCTTTTCAAAGTCCTTAAAATGCTTCTATTGCTTCTGAATGTAAATGAAAGCCACACTGGGTCTACAAAGAGCTCTCATAATTGTATTCGGTGACTGCATCTTGATGTGCTGATGTGTACGAGCGGCTACATATGGATGAGTCTAACGCTCTGTTGTGATTGGGCAATGAATTTGCGAAGCGCTCAGGAAATAGGCGGCGACAATCACACGCAGCCTAAAGATGCCTCGCTAAAACCCTCAGAACTGCAAATCTTACAGACTCACGCTTCCTCTTCTACACTGCCGGTTGATGCCGTTAGGAAGCCGTCGGGGTTGTTTTGCCGGTTGTTTTGATTTCCGAAGAAACAACTGAAATATGATGACATGTTGTTGTTGTTATGTTGTTATGAACGGTTTGAATCGAATCTCTGCCACCTCCGAGCGCTCTGTTCATTCCCAGAAAAAGTCCTCTGAATCGTTGCTGATTACAAAGACTCCGACTAAACATGCGTTTGAAGCCTCGAACGATGAATAATAATTCGATGATACGATCAAACTAGTTTCCATCTAAATCAAGCTTGCCATTTACATATGACATGTTTGTATTACATAATGTTTATGTTATACGGCTAGTGCTCTTTCATAGGCATCTCATCCTGTCTTAGCGTACCGTGTTTCTGAGGGGGGGGGGGGGGGTGTAGAGGTGGAGCTGAGGGAGGTGAGAGGAGCACACCCTGCAGAAGGTTCCAGATGAATACATCTCATTCTGTAGACTTCACCAGACATCCTCATCCAGCTGGGATGCCACGCTTCATTTGCCTCTGCTATTTTGAAAATGCGTGCGTTTCATCTGTACAAAAAAAATTATATTTTAAGTTTGGGTTTTGTGGTTTCGTTAAATTGGATTTGAAGCTGGTTTGTGGGTTGACACCAGGGAGTGGACAAATATGCCTTTTTCTTTTTACAGCATGAAGCATCATGCCAGAACTGTCACTATAAAAGGAACTATAGAACTGCAACCTTTTTCATCAGCAGCTGTTAGGTTTCTATTTTAAAAAGCTGTCAAAACTGGCAGAGGATTACTTTTAATGTTGAGGATGTCCTATTCTTACTAAGATTACACTGGGGGAGGAAATCTCTCAGTCTCTCTTTTTGTCTCTATCTTTCTGTTTCTCTTTGTGTTAGCTATTCGGTTACAACATTCAGTATTTTTACTTTTGGTTGGTATACTTGTGTATGTATCAATATTCCTGCACACCTGCTCCCCTCAGTGGCCCCTCCAGATCCTCATGTCACCACTATGTCTGCCTTCCTAACCCTTTTCCAAATGATCTTATGTAATGGGTTTAAGTCATGTGCTGTAGCCTAGTTAAGTATTTATCAAGCCTCTTGCAGCAGGGAAGAACAGGCTCCATGATGTCAGTTTCTTCTGCACAGGACTCCCCTCCTCTCCTTTCCCCTCCCCTCTCCTCCTCGCTCCCCTCCTCCACCCTCCCCTCTCCTCTTCACTCCCCTCCTTTCCTCTGCTCTACTCCTCTAATCTCCTCTCCTCTGCTCTCATCCCTCTCCTCTACTCCTCTGCTCTCCTCCCTCTCCTCTCCTCTGCTCTCCTCCCTCTCCTCTACTCCTCTCCTCTCCTCCCTCTGCTCTCCTCCCTCTCCTCTGCTGTGCTCTCCTCTGCTGTGCTCTCCTCCCTCTCCTCTGCTGTGCTCTCCTCTGCTGTGCTCTCCTCCCTCTCCTCTGTTGTGCTCTCCTCTGCTGTGCTCTCCTCCCTCTCCACTTTCAAGCCTCCCTTTGTTCTTCTTCCAATACATGTCTGCATGCACAGGATACCCAGATGTCACGACCCATTTTGCCAGCACAGCAGTCTCTCCCCTGGACAGACGCACACTATGTGGCTGCTGTGCGCAAGTCTCATTACATTTGTATGGAAGTCTGTGTGTGTGAGTGTGAATTTGTCTCACCTGAATGAAAGGCTGTCAGCTGTGATGGATCCAAGAACGTTCTGAACTAACTGGTACAGTACCGCACTACAATGCTCTTTGCAGCTTCCCCCAGCACCCAGCTCTCTTACAGAACACAGAGGGAACAACAAGAAGCCATGTGGGAAGATCATGGAAACAAACTGATCACTAGTCTTGGTGCCCATTAGATGCCCATATTAGATTCCAGAACTGATAGCAGTCTCCCATACACGGAGGCTTGTGTGACAAACAATCACATGAACATTTTGTCCATTAAACAGTTGCTTTTATCCAAAGCCTTGTAATAAGTGTCCACATAGCAAGTACAACAGACGTCAGAAATGTGTAGTAAAAGACTGTATTTTGGTGGACTCATTTGGGAAGCTCCCTCATGAGCCACATTGTAAAGTGACCGCTTCTCCAAGCACAGTGGGTAGAAGATGGAAGAATATGGCCATATTTCATTTGCTTAAATAAACTGCCAAACAACAACACATGCTTCAAATCCTCAGTGAGCCCTGGATTATGTTCCTCCCAGATTGTCAACAAAGCCATGTTGCAACAGAGACAACAACACACACACAACTCAATCAATGTTGTTGCACTAGACTATTAGTATTAGTAGCTAGTATTGTCCTTATATACTCTCTCCCTTATATTCTCTCTCTCTCTCTCTCTCTCTCTCTCTCTCTCTCGCTCTCGTCTCTCGTTCTCGTTCGTCATCTCTCTCTCTCTTCTTCGTCTGCGTCTCTCTCTCGTCTTCAGTCTCTCTCGTCTCTTCTGTGCTCGGTCGTCTCCTCTCTCTCTTCTTATCTCTCTGCTCTATATATATATATATATATATTATATATAGTTGTAAAAATCCTATTAGTCTAGGAACATGTAAAAGTTTTTAAACACATGTTTAAAGTCTGCGGGAGATCGTTTTATGTCATTGATCATGGTTTGTGGGTAATCTTGTGCCAAGCCTTAAATTATACATCACAATGAAATATTAAGCNNGGCCATATCGCATCTTCTTTGTCTCAGCTCACGCTGGAAGGATATTTCTTTTCGCAAGGAGACTGTACACAACATTAAATTATCGTGAAGTCGGGCTTCTCACATCCTTCGGTTCTCTCTCTTCTCCGTCTCTCTCTCTCTCTCTCTTCTCTCTCTCTCTCTCTCTCTCTCTCTCTCTCTCTCTCTCTCTCTCCTCTTCTCTCTCGTCTCTCTCTCTCTCTCTCTCTCTCTATATATATATTATATATATTATAATGTTTTGTAAAAATTCCTATTAAGTCTAAACAATGATAAAGTTTAACGTTTAAAGTCTGCGGGAGATCGTTTTATGTCATTGATCATGGTTTGTGGGTAATCTTGTGCCAAGCCTTAAATTATACATCACAATGAAATATTAAGCATATTTGTTTCTGAAAAAAAAAAAAAAACCCAACTCAAACTCAAAACAACTCGTAATTTGCTCTAATATAACCGGGGAGATAAAAGCACAAAACACTTTCTTTCTGTCCTCTCTTCTCCGTCTGTTGGGTTGACAGTGTACCCTCCAACGCTAAAGCACTTTGCAGGCGATGAAACCCAATCAGATCTCTTGCCTCCCCTCTTCCTCCCGCTCCTCCTGCTGTGCTCGCTCACCCAACAAAGCGATGTGTCATCACCCCCCCCCCCTCAGCCGAGGGGGGAGCTGAGGGAAAATCGAATGCAGGAGCGCCCGCAAAGGGTTAAGAGGAGCTTGTCATCAATATTGAAGCCTTTCCTCTGTCTATATGTCATCTCTTCTTACCGGCATCTGTAAGTTGTTCAGTCATGAGTTGGAGGTCTCCTCAGCTGAGGGCGGGTATAGAAAACACCGCACTCTGAGGCAGAGCGACAGCGATGTATTTACTGGTACAGGTTGTGGCTTGTCGGAGACAAATCCATGCGTATATGTAAGTGTGTTCCCATCCCGGCTCACAGTGACATTTGTATTGTCAAGGCACTGGATTGTCTCCCAACACAGGGCAGGTCTGTTGTAAATGCTGTGGTTGTGCCAGTCTTGTCTGCAGCAGTCATTTGAACCTGCTTTTGAATTATTCCCCATATTGTAAAGAATGTTTAACTTATGAGTGTCTCAATGTGGCTTTATTCTGGCTGATGACAGCTGGCAGTTGAAAATGATCGTTTTACTCGACTGCACCGGTGAACGAGTGTCTTCTTGTGCTCCACTGAAGAGCTCTTATTGGCTAATATCTGGATGGGAAGGGGCCTCTTCTAAATTTACACCTCGTTGCCATGAGGTGAGCATCTGTCAGCACTGTTAATGCAGGTGATTAAACATGAGCAATAACATCATCCTTTGCCTCTCTCTCGGGAGGTAATTCGAGAGCCCAAATTATATTTTCATATAAAGTTTGATAGCAATTTTCCTTTTTAGAATGATTATTTTTCTGACTCAGATGCCTTAGAGCCACATAATCTGACCTCATTTCCATATTATTGTCATGTTTAAGGGGCCCATTAAGGTGAGTCAGTCATAAGTTGAGTCTGTGAAAAGCTCTGTATTTGGTTTCCCATCTGATAGCTGTCAGGGCTGTCCCCCGCACAGAGCAAGTGCAGCCAGTCGACCTGAGGGTCTAGCTCTCCAGTTTACAAGCACATCCCTCCTGGTGGAATATATTCAGAATACAAGGGAGGGGGAGGCAGTCTGAGTTACTGTTGTTGAGGTTTTATCAGCTCACCACGTCGTCTCTGATTACAGCTGACACCCCTAAGGAAAGAGCCAGGGAGGAATGGCCTTCCTTCAAGTTCACTCTTTGATCCAGTACATTGGTATTCCGGGTCCAGCTCCTTTAAACTCTTTCCCAAGTGTCTGAATTCTGTATGTCTGTACATTGTCATCTTTTACACATGTCATCCTCATCCTAAATGAGGTCATATGTTTTTAAACTGCATGTAATAAAGACAATGTCGACAAATGTAGGAATCATTTGATGGGAAATGAAGTGGGGATATCTCTCAATATATAGTGTGTTTGAGTCCACCAATCACATCCTGTAATCCATTGCACGCCCTCGAATTATTCGTGCCTTCCTCTAAATCAGGAATAATCAAGGCTAAAGAACGTAGTCTGCATCCCCGTTCATAAGCAGAAGAAACACTGCATGCCTCGGGTGATTCTCGAACCTCGGACAGTGACACGGTGATTGTTGCCCCAGAAGAAAGAGAGCTTGTCACCTTGACGTGTGGGCCACCTTGTCGGCGCTCCCTGTCCTGCAAGGTCAGGCGCGGAGGTCAACCGTGCGTTCACTCGTCTCTGTGCAGGTCAGTGTTTCCTGCAGGCCACCAACAATGACCGCTGTCAGGGCTTAGGAGTTCACCAAAAGCTCACCAAAGGTTCGAAGGTTGTGTTACAGGTCATGCTATTTAGCTGAATACTGCCTTTCTACAGATGTTGAGAAACAAAGACTTCCAGAATGAGTTCGCTTAGATAAACCGACTCATTTGCACAAGAAGTGCCTGTATGCAAATCACATTATGAACTACGCAGGCCTATTTTCATAATACAGGTGGGTGGGGGGGGGCTGTTATCCAAGCAAATACATCGTTGGTTGCAAACCCCCCACACACACACACACACAAACACACACACACACAACAAATAAACTTGCAGGCTTATCTCTGGAGACTTGTGGGCCTCCTTTGTTAATAATGCATTGCCTTGGTGAAACTTTAATTTTCAAGTTGAATGCTTCTGAGCCAACTATCTGGTGTGTGTTTCCCAACCCTCTCATCCACGTCACTGTTGCAGTGTGGAGGACAAAGACGGACTATTTACACTTCAAACTTGATAGCTGGTGTTAATATCCATGTATTCTACCTAAGGACAGTGCTTGTATGGATGTGTTGGCTGAAATACTAAGCTAAGCTTAGACAGCGGTGACATTTAGGATAACATTTGGAATCCTTGGCTAATTGATATGTGCGAGAGCAGCATTCGCTCCGTCGACAGAATCTGAATGTGTTTTTTTTTTAATTGCTTGAACACAATTGGTTCCTGGATGCACAAGACTTCCCTCTCATCTCCTGTGTATTTTGTCTGCATAGCACTTTGTTGAGAACACTGCAGCAATAAAGCTCCGTAAATCTCATCTGCGTGCTCTTAGGTGTTCAGACGCACATTGCAACGTTTAAAACATCTATGTTGTTGTTGACTCCACAAGCATGATGGATAAAGCTTTGAAAGTACGTACAAAATCAGCTCAGGGAAGGCTGAATCCCCCCCCACCCGCACCCCCAAAATGATTAATTATACCAAATGTTCCCCGTGTGAGAAGTGAGATCGCTGGCTGAAACTTCAGCCTACCTCAAACACAAACTCACTTTGACATTTTGAGGTATTGTTATGTCCTGCTGTTTAAATGGCAGGCTTGTACCTCATTTCCTTGCAGCCGTGTTTAGAGACTTACAGATAACAGCGCAGGCAGGAAAGGCCCGCTAATACAACACTCGTCCTTGTCTCTGTGAACCAACGCAAAAGGTAGTTTATCGCACCGCGACATGCATTAACACAACCACCCTTAAACCATTAAACATCAGAATCACTGAGAAGTTGTCTGCCAGACATTTAATGATTCCCAGTTGTCACAGCACATTAACAGCTACTTCCTCCATGTTGCTGGCAGTAGTGTATCAACAAAGATTTGCATCATCAGTTGTCATGTGTTGAGTGTGTGTGTGTATCTTGCTAGGGGCTTTGAACAATGTGTTTCTAATGAGTCATCCCACCAAGTGGGCTCAACATTAAAAATAAACGTCTGAATCGGATCTCGGGGTGAGTTCTATAAATACTCTGTGGTTAGCTGTTGTCTTTGTGACAGAAAGACGCAGCTCTTGAAAACGCCGCCTTTTCAATATTCTACTAACATTGTTACAGTGAAGTGGCTTTCTGTGGGTTGAAACACGAACACCAAGACCAAGCAGCCATTCAGGAAAACTATGCAATATCAAATGTTTTAGTGCAATGCTGTATACTGTTGTTGTTGTTTTTTACACAAAACATGGCAATGCTTGATTCACCGTTTAAATAAACTTCCTCTCGGACCAAGCAATGGAACAAAATCGTTCAAAACGACCTGATTTATTTTTATGTACACATACTGCTTATTATATTTATCTCTATATCTATATTATATGTAACAGTTCGCTTGAAGGTTCACTTGCCTATTTAGAATAACATCGGTAAGTTTTGCTGTCAACTCACCCACACATGTTTGGGAAATGCTGCACTTGAAGGTTTATATCACACTAACCTTGGGCACATGTCCAAAACGATTTAGCAGTCTGGAGTCGGTATCTGATGCTTTCATGTCAGCAGGGTAACGGTCAAGTCTGCTGGTCGATAGAGGCTATGATTCATACTTTCATACCATTTTTGCCCACAGCAAGAGTCTATGTCTAGCCAGCGTGTTTGTTTACACCTCTCACGGTCTGCTTGCTATCACACAAAAATCCTTATGAGCTGTAATTACACTAATGGGATACAGGGCTTCATTAATCATGCAGCGCATATTCTATAGTTCTCCAAGCAACTATAGTGTATATTTGTTAATGACCGAACATGAGATATCCTCACTGTGGACTATCGCACAGCGTTAGTTTGGTTCGGTCTAAGATCTTTACGTTCACAATCATCGACCCGTGTTTTTGCTGTATAACGGTAACGGTGTTTGATATCGTTGGAACAAACCATCAACATGGGGATAATGAGGAGGCACGTTCTCCAACCTTTCTAAAGACCTGCCCCTCCCATTGGTACAACGTTGTCCCGGTGACAAGCCGGTTTACGTGATGACGCTAGATGTATATGAGCGCAAGCGGCGGGATCTCTCTCCCTTTTACCGCCATCAGAGCGGAGTCTTTTTCTCTGGGACCGCTTCACTGCGCAGCACAACCTTAGTCAAGCCGCCAGCGAAAGGTAAGCGAATGACACGATAATTTCTATCCGCAGACTTCGTCTATTTCGACAGTGTTTCTATTCTTCGCTCTTTGGCAGTTTTCGAGATGGACGCGTTAATGCTGTATCCGTT
Organism: Plecoglossus altivelis; assembly: GCA_036571765.1. Lineage (NCBI taxonomy): Eukaryota > Metazoa > Chordata > Actinopteri > Osmeriformes > Plecoglossidae > Plecoglossus > Plecoglossus altivelis. The sequence continues at coordinate 3,626,079 of BROE01000027.1, forward strand.
TAATGATTTAGGTAGATAGTGATGTAAAATGGAGCTGTAGCTTACCAGCTAGCTAACGTGTTAGCTCGCTAAATCAGACAGAAGCAGCAGCCATTGAGACACAAGGCTTCCACCATGATGTGTTCCATTCACGATGAAATCCTTCACGTTCAGCCCGGCTGTGCAGCGTTCCTGGAAACAAATGAAAAAAATGGAGTCGTGTTTCCAGAAGTGTTTAACCATGATATGTTGTTTGCTGTTGTCTTTTCAGTTAGACTTGACCTTATTTCTCGACAAGCCTTCAGGGAGGGGGGGATGTAGAGAGAGAGGGAGATGTGGGTGCCTCAAGTTTTTGGGTGTCTGATCACAGCGCGAACTACAGAAGAAAGACATGCCATAATTGGCTCTTTGGTGTCGTTCCCAACTAAATGCACTCGTCCCGAAGACTGCTCCCAGTTTACGGTCGTGGCATGACCTGTCATGTACCTGTCAACGAAGCGGCCAAGTGCGTAGCTCGCCACACAAGCAAGTGATGGTCAACCAATTAAGCGTGTACACTAACGGTTGAGTTATAGAGAGGACAAAACGAGTGTCTCGCTAGCATCCGCTAGCTTGCTAACATCCTCTCCAAATGTTTTAAGAACCATGGCTGCTGACCAGGCAGCCCAAGTATGTACTTGATACACATTCTGACAGTTCTTTAAGAGTTCGCTAGGCCGTACATGCTTGACTTGCAGCTAGCTTGCTAGCCAGCCATCCACCATTTCTTTGTCAACCATTGACTTGAGCGGTGCATTCAACACGTGGTCCCAGACGATTAGTAAAGGGCGCGTTTCTGAGATGAGTCAATCTAGAGCATTTTCACGTAACAATACATTTTCCTTCATAATTTTTTTGGGGAGTGGGGGCGAATGTTTTAGTTTATTAAATACTGGACGCCTGTCAACCTTGGGCCCATACATGTGTTCACTTCATGAAACTTGGATGCACTGATTTCATACAAATCCGTTGTCGTGGATTATCAGAGCAACTAACCCATTGTACAACAACCCCAGCCTACATTCAAGGTGTTTAGTTATGAATTTAGTCGTCAGGCTCAAACGCTCATTAAAGCATTGGTGTGGAAATGCGTTGACATGTGAGTCTCCAGGTATGTTAGGAACTTGGCAAATGACAACTGGGCATAACACTGCTGTTGTGCAGTCCCGGGTGCCTTGGCCAAGCTGGAGCTAAGATGCAGCCCTGGGCTTCAGATGACTTGCTAGTGCTTGCATTTAGGTTGGTTCTTTTGCTATTCAGAGTCTTTGTGCTGGGAAGAGCTTTTTAAAGCCTTGTGCTCTGCCATGAATAATTTGGTATAGCAAAGAGCATACTCTGCAGGTACCAGTTTCTTGACCTGACGCTTTACTAGAAATTGCTTGGTTTGCCCTGCTTCGGTGCTCTTTTTTGATCCTTCAATAATGAGGCCCAAATTTTGGAACATCTTGATGCCATGTGCGCTGGCAAATTCTGTCCCCATCCTCTGATTTGCTGGGAAGGGAAGATCCTCTCTCCCTCCCTCAGGTTAGATGTGTGGAGTTCAGGGGTGGTAGTTGGGCAAATAAGATGCATGGGTTTTGAGTGCTTGCTTTGTTAAAAGTCCCTCCAGCTGGGATAACCTGACCAAGGAAATGTCACCTTACGGTTCTAGAACTATTTTGGTTTCATTTTGGTTGTTGTCTACTAGCATTGATGAAATAACAGGAGCGCCACACGTTCACAATGTAGTGAAATGTATCGCAGCTGTGTGGCGGTGGCCAGCTAGCAGGGCGGTGGATGACAGCAGGAGAACATAGGTGAGGAGCAGATGGATGAAGTGATGTTGAGGCTAGCTCACCTGTCTTATCATTGGAGGACCAGACTAGAGCTAACCCATGTTGGCACCTGTCTGGGACATCTACTCAAAGCCTGTTTTTAGTACTTAACAATAAAAGGGTTGTTTCAAAAACTAGAACTAGCATATATACTCTTTTAAGCATTGGTCCCAGTCGTGGCTGGGACATTGACCTACTGAGTGCTTGTGCTCAGCCCTGAGAAGCCGGTCTGGTCATCAGTCACTCTCACCATGTGCTCATCAATCCCCTTCATCCACAGCCACTGTCTTCCTCACCACCAGCTAGTGTTGACTATTCACAGCTACTGTCCTCCTCACACCACCAGCTAGTGTTGACTATTCACAGCCACTGTCTTCCTCACCACCAGCTAGTGTTGATCATCCACAGCTACTGTCCTCCTCACCACCAGCTAGTGTTGACCATCCACAGCTACTGTCCTCCTCACCACCAGCTAGTGTCGACTATTCACAGCTACTGTCCTCCTCACCACCAGCTAGTGTTGACCATCCACAGTAACTGTCCTCCTCACCACCAGCTAGAGTTGACCATCCCCACCCTGGTCCACCTCTCCTCCCACCACCAGCCCCTGTCCCTCCCTGAGTCTTGTTGCTGGAAGAGACTCTGCAGGCCTTGGGGCTCATTCTGTGGGGTGTCAGGTGCAGTGGCCCTGTCAAGTCATCTCACCAGCAGCTACAGCTGTAGCCCAAGGCTGCGACACCACAGCCCAGGAGTGTACCCATGTGTGGTAACTGTAATATACCAGAGAAGATGGTGGCACATCTGAGAGATGAATGAACAGATGGCTCATAAGGAAAAACTGTTTAATATCTTCTGCTAAAATGACCATCTGTGAACTTTGTATGAGTTCTTTTTTTGAGGGATTTGGGTTTTGACAGGGTGCCAAACCTGCTTGCTCTGTATGTTCAACAGTCAGGGTTAGGATTACAGTCAAGAGGCCATTTTGATGTTGGTAAGCTGAGTGATGAGAATCAGATTTGAAACTGCACTTCATTTAATACTCGGCGCTTTGGAAAAGCTTTCTTCTATGGTACTGTGATGAAATCACCACATACAACTGACTGACGACTGATGCATTTGAAAAGGCAGACGACAACTTTTTTAAAATGTTAACTTTCCTCAAACTTTCCTCCTGCTCGCCGTTTCCCTTGAATGAAGCCACTTTGTTGAACCGTGCACTCAAACGTTCTCCTTCCTTTCTCCACAGCATCACTCAAGACTCGGCTAAGATGGCAGACATCGACAAGTAAGTGCATCTTCTGCACTCAATTTGCTGTTGTGCAACACAGAGCCTCGTTACTTAAGTGTCCATTTTGCGCAAGTGTTTCATTCAAGTGTTTTTAACAAACAGTTCTGGCTATGGCTCACTACCCTGTCATCCTATAGAATTGTCTCACACCACCCTTGCTTTCTATTGGCAGTTGGGCTTGCTCATCATAACTGCTAACCCTCCTGTAACAGCCATGCTGTCTAGGACATGGAAAGTGCTTGTTCGTGGAGCAGTGTGGTCAGCCCTGGCCACAACTGTAACCTGTGACCAGATGGCTAGTGTACTAGGAGTGTTTTACATGCCGAGTTAAAGCAGTAGAATCCCCTTGGGGAAGGCAGTGTTGGCACTAGTTGCCCAGGAGCCTCTAGGCAACACTGCAGCTGCCATGTGGAGGTAGTCTGTAGTCTCTAGAGGAAGGCTGTGGTAGGAGAGCAAGCGAGACTTGTCACCTCCGTGTTTTCAGTCTGATCGCTCGCAGAATTAAACAAGCTCCACTCTGAACTCAAAGATTTTCCACCCATAACATTTCAGAATGCCACCAGCCAGGTGGGTTAAAACCCTCCATTCATTAGACTTAGGTTAATGCCCACAAACAGTCCAAGACTCAGGATCAAGCTAGCTGTGAGGTGACTAGAGACCCCAGAGTAGCAGTCCTAGGGTATGTCTGTATGTTTGAGGTTGTGTCTAAGGATGGCTAGCTATCCATCTGCCAGGCCTGGCCCTTCCTCCCACCAAGCTGCCATCAGACTAACTGTTTACTTAGCCCTGGCTGCTTGGGATGCCATGCTGGGGGTCAGGTTTCTCCTGCTCCGTCCAACTGTCCCTCCCACTCTGGCTCTTAACCACACTGGGAAACAGAGCCTCACGCGTTAATACACATACGCACACTCAGATATGCACTCATGCACAGTTGCATGATCTCTTGCACTCTCTTTCTACCTCTCTACCTCTCTCTCACTCCAACACACACACACACACAGGTCCCCTGTAGGCTTGTCGTCTGCTGGCTGACACCTCCTGTGAGTTTAATAGTGGGGCCTTGACGTTGGTCCTGGAAGGCTGTCCCTGCTGGTGTTGTCACACACAGGGACACGGCCACTCAGCCCCACAGTCTGTCACAGCAACACTGCTAGTCCATTGATCTCCCACATGCTCCTACACTGACAGGAAGCTGGAGGGAGGATCTCATAGGCTGGTTGTGCGTGATGACTTGGCAGGTCGTGGAGGTTGCCTCGTCATGTCCTGTCTGCCCCTGCCCCCACACCCCCCCTCCCACAGCCAGGGTTTTACTGTTATTCAGAGAGGAAGGACATGCAAAAGTTCAAATGGTTGTTAGTTCTGCACAGTGAATCCTCCCTCTTGAAAAGAGCACCAGGTTCCGTCTTTGTTTCGTCTGACCCTCCCTGTGCTGTCTGTCTCGGTCATGTCTGCAGTAAAGACCAAGCTGAGCTGGACCCAGCAGACATGGAGGATGTGGAGGAAGTGGAGGAGGAGGAGACCGGAGAGGACGTCAACAGCAAAGGTGAGGTCACCGGGAGTCTGCACACCCCCTGGTCCTGCCTGGTCAGCGATCACCTGACACGACCAGACAGGTCCAGTGCACCATCCAAGATCTGTCTGGGCGGTTTGGGATCAAAGCTATGCTTCTAATTGTATTTATTCATGCTTGCCTTTCCCTACAACTCCTTTATGACACCAGGGTTGTTAAGCAGCCTTTAAACAAGCTCATCTTATCCCTCAACAAGTTTTAGCATAGTGAGGCACTTGAAGGCAGGGCGTCTGTTGTCCTGCTGCAGCTCTGCTCCTCAGTGTTTCTGCTGTGCATCCCCAGCTTGAGGTGCTATTAAAGGTCTCCTTGTTGGTGTGTTCATGCCTCCCCTTCAGCTCTCTGACACACTGTGCTGCTTGTCAGTCATGAGTGGCAAGGCCAGGCAGGCTCCTGGCATAAACTGACTGGTGGATGAAGGCTGGGCATGTCTGCTGGCTGCCTATGTAAATTATGCAGCAACGCTCCGCTCCCTCCCTGTCTTCAGTGCTCGCTCGCTCTTTGTCTCACTATCTCTTTCACTCTCTCTTGCTCTGCCTCACCCTCTCTCCCTCCCTCCCCTCCCTCCGCCCCAGTCATTGTGTGGACATTCTTTCTTGCTATATGATGTGGCTGCTCACCAGGCAGCAGGGTGAATCATATTTGCATTGAGCAGAAAGACAAACCATTCCCAAGGTGCAGGGTGCTGGACCCAGTAGGAAATGAGAATAGATTTGTGGAGACTCCATTTTATTTGAAATGGAGGGTCTGGCCACATGTGTTCTTATGCTCTGAATGCTGTTTGACTATAGGAATGAAGACCTGAAAGAGGCTTGATGTTTTTGTTTTTCTGCTATGATATCTGAGCATGACAGCTTCTGGCAACATGGGAGACTTCAGTGATTGTTTTGTCTGTCACCTATTAGGTTGCCCTTCACCTCAGTAAACATGTTTACACAGTGACGTTGGCCCTCTCGTTTCTGTAGAGCTGTCTTATCCATTTATTTAGCCTGAAAATGGATGTCTCGTGTTCTACGGGATCAAATGGTTGTCTTGTTTTCTCTATCAATGTTTTTGTTGACTTAAAATGGTGTTTTGGACCTTAATTGGGGGTGTTTTGGATCTTAATTGGGGGTGTTTTGGGTCTTAATTGGTGTTTTGTGTCCTTAGCTCGCCAGCTCACGGTGCAGATGATGCAGAACCCACAGATCCTGGCTGCGTTGCAGGAGAGGCTTGACGGTCTGGTTGGCTCGCCGTCAGGATACATGGAGAGGTGAGGTCACTTCCTGGTCCTGGCAGCCTTCACTACCCTTTCCTCTAGCCTAATGTTTGGGCTTGATTACCAAGAAAAAGGGTTGTAGATTTGTGTGGGTCAGGCTAGTAAATGTAAAATGACAGAGCAGTGATGAAACACAATGAGCAGTGGTTCTATCCAAAAGGCTGCTCTGGATTTTTGTGCTTGAGATACTTGTGCTGTCTTTGCATCCAACACACGTCTAAAATGCGGATGACAATTGAAATGAGATCATGGACCTCCTCTCTAACAACAGCCATAACTGAAGGAGCAGGGACACCCCACGATTAAACCTCTAAAGGCTCCTTCAAATAAGAACATCATTTCTGCAGCCGGCCATTAAACCAGGCAGATCTCCATAAACGCCATTCTTGGCTCGCCTGCCCAGGGTAGCTGTGTGGGTGGCTACGTGGGTGCTGGCAGGCCACCTTGAGTTATTGAAGCCCAGAGGAGGGAGAGACACTGAGGGTGTCGCTGAGGCAGCGAAGCCCTCAGCAAATGAACTGTTTACCACTGGAACACGAGGGCTGGGACATTCACCCTCAGAACGGAATCACCGTGGCCTCGGTTATAAAATCCATGTTCACGAGGGAGGTGTCCCAATAGAAGAGGTTTAGCGCAGTAAACGCCAAACACCACTGTGGTTACTACAAGGATAACATGGGGTCATTTAGCAGACATTTCCTCTAAAGCCCCATTCAAAAGGGTTGATTTGAACCTTCACCCTAGATCTTAATCGGCAGTCAAATGCTCCACCACTGAGCGATGCAGACGTGTGTGTGTGTGTGTGTGTGTGTGTGTGTGTGTGTTGCTGTAGATGTCTGCTTGTTACTGGAGGTAGGCCTGATAATTAGCTGGTGACGGATCAATCAACCACGGTGAGGCAGGAAGAACTGATTCTTGAATAATTCAGCTGTGCTTTTCATCTCCAGTGAGCTCTACCCAGGATGCAGTGCCTAAGGGCCTCACCCAGGTCTCTCGCTGCAGTGCTGGGGACACAGTGCTCCAGAACTGTCCCTCACTGGAGTCCACTTACTCAGACCCCTTTTATTTCAACTCAAAGTTACTAGGAAGCTTTACTTGAGCAGTGCTTGATCTCATCTGAAAACAGAAATTTTCTCTTTTTTTATATGGAAAGGGTTTACATTTGAATGAATGTGCATTCACACGACTTAAGGAAGACAGGCTGTTTTTAAGTATGTCTAAGACTTATCAATGGAATCCAAATGACATTACCATTACCTACTAACAGAGGAACTGTACTGTACATAACTGTTAGGGCAATCAAGTCACATGCATTAGGAATGTACATCTTATGCCATAAGACTGTGGCTTTTTGTAACCTACCAATAGACCAAGGCTGCAACTAATTCTTAGGTTTCACCTCAAGGCAAAACTTCTCTGAACTCCCATGTTTGTTGCTTTCGATCCAGTGTAGTTGACAGTCATGACTGGCCCCTATGAGACTGACTGCACACTAGATCCTTCTTCTCTGAGGGCCCTTTAGTTGGCGACCCTTGGTGCTGTCAGTGATGTCCTGCTCACCCTGCCCTCCATGTCCTCTTCAGCTTACCCAAAGTGGTGAAGAGGCGCGTCAACGCCCTGAAGAACCTCCAGGTCAAATGTGCCCACATTGAGGCCAAGTTCTACGAGGAAGTCCACGAGCTGGAGAGGAAATATGCTGCTCTGTACCAGCCTCTCTTCGACAAGGTGAGAGCCCCCCTCTCTCCTTACCACCCTCACCTCCCCTCTCTCCCCCGTCCCCTCCCTGTGGGGGCCTGGCTCCTGTGTGATCTCTGGGCCGTCCTGTAGAAAGGCATGCCTGCCTGGCCCCTGTCCTTGTTATCAGGGGAGGGAGGGCAGTGCTGCTCTGTGCTGAGCATCCTGTGTAACCTCCTTGTTCCTCTGTCGGCTGCTGCTTATCCAAGGCTGACAGCCTTCTGCTGGTTTAGCTCCCCCCTCCTCTCTCTCTCTCACACACACACACACACACACACACTGTTGTCTGCCCTTTTGAGGTTTGTTCAAGATTTAGCCGAAATAAGAGCTGTTCTACGGATCCAGTTATAATGGAGAAGTATGGTAGGGGTGATGGGGACAGGATGGTCAGACCAACACGCACACACACAGAGTGCTGCCAGACTGCTGGCATGGAGACACAAAGCACTGGCTTGGCAGCCCAGTCCCTATTGCACTTATCTTGGTTTACACAGATAACTTGGTGTGTTGGACGAGGGTGGGGTGGGATTGTATGGGCTGTGTATTCCTGCCCCTTAACCCTGGAGCTCTTGGCATCAGTGCCTTGGTGGGGCTCAGATAGAGGAGGGGGGGGGGGGCTTCCTGCTCTCTGCTCCCCTCAGACATCCAGTCAAACACACAGCCAAGCACACAACACTGTCACCAACCACTTTACTCTCTGCCATGTTCAGCTGCATGTTATAGACCCATTAGGTCTTGGTCTGGTCCTGGTGTTCATTGTACGAACACAACCCAACATGCCCCATGTCTGACTGGTGTCTCCCTCCCCTCCCTGTGTCCTGCAGAGGAGTGACATCGTCAAGGCCAGCTACGAGCCCACAGACGAGGAGTGTGAGTGGAAGGCTGATGAGGAGGAAGAGCTGACAGTAAGTAACAAGGTACAGGTGACTCTCTGCCTTTTATGTCACCCAGCGCGCACGCACACACACGCGCACACACGCACTCAGCAGGACCATTGAGGCTTGCTTCTTTGCCCATCTGACCGATGTCATTATAAATGCATGTTGCATTTGATGTTGGCTTTCTTGTGCCCTGGTATAATTGAATCCACACACTGAATGCATGTTTCATGGTAGAGCTGTGAAAAACAGGGACAAGTGTGTATCTTTGGAAAGACCCAATGTGTCCTGCCCTTTTGACAAAGATGCCACCGCCCTCCCTCTCTCCATCTCTTTCCAAGGAGGAGATGAAAGAGAAGGCCAAGGTGGAGGAGGAGAAGAAAGACGAGGAGAAGGACGACCCCAAAGGCATCCCAGAGTTCTGGCTAACGGTCTTTAAGAACGTGGACCTGCTCAGCGACATGCTGCAGGTAGGCAGAAAGGCTGGCTGCCTCGCGGAGGAAACTAGGTCACAGCACAGCCTTGTAGTTACTGTTCCCACTGGGGCTGGGAGCACACTGCCATCTAGTGGCTGCTGCAGGAAATGCATGCTTACTGTCACTTGATCCAAACCAAGGTACAAAACATAAGTACAGTAGATCAAGGTATCATCACAGTTTAGTTATTTGCTGATTAGTGCGAAGGAGCGGTGTGTTGGAACTAGACTGTAACAATCTCTAACAATGACAGTCATTCTTTCTGATGAGACGGTCTGTTAAAAACATCTTGTTGGGGGCTTGGAAGTTAAGACTAATATTTGCAACATTGTTGTTTTCAGGAGCATGATGAGCCCATCCTCAAACATTTACAAGACATCAAAGTCAAATTCTCAGATCCCGGCCAGCCAATGGTGAGCTCCGCATCAAGCTAGTATTGACCAGGTGTTTGTCCTTAGTGTTTCATTTCTGTCATTCCCATCTTATTCATGTTCAAATTCTTCTCCTCTTTACCCTCTCCTGTCTCCAGAGCTTCTCATTAGAATTCTACTTTGAGCCCAACGAATTCTTCACAAACACAATTTTGACAAAAACCTACAAGATGAGGTCAGAGCCAGACGAGAGCGACCCCTTCTCCTTCGACGGGCCAGAGATCATGGGCTGTACGGGGTACGGACCAATCAGCTGCTTCACTTCCTCACACCCTGACCTTGGGGGCCAATCACCTGTCTTATAACCCCACATACCCTCACCCTTATCTTCAACCCTCCTGTGGTTTCGTCCCCCCAGTTGTACGATTGACTGGACGAAGGGCAAGAACGTCACGTTCAAAACCATCAAGAAGAAGCAGAAACACAAGGGGCGCGGCACAGTCAGGACAGTCACCAAGACGGTCCCCAACGACTCCTTCTTCAACTTCTTCACTCCTCCAGAGGGTAAGGGCTCATGCACATGTTGGAGGCCCTTGGCAAGTTCATGATGCTGCTTTTCAACACGTGGAATGAGGTGATCATTTGTCTTTTTCTATCCACAGTTCCAGAAAGTGGAGAACTGGTAAGTAGACTGCCCATTTGACATCTTTTATTTGGAATATTGACCAGATCCCTTGATCCAAACCAGCATATAGAGGACTTAACAAGCTGTTGATCTGCAGTAAACCCTCTCTCACTGAGCTATGCTCAGACACTAGCTGCTGCTCTCTAATGGGTGAGGGGAGGAACTTAGAGGCAGAGCCCTCACCTGTAGAGCAGCAGGGTTGAGGCGCTGCAGAGATGCTACAGAGATACTACAGAGATGCTGCATGCTCTCAGGTGTCCTGGTCACGTGTCTGTTTCCTCCAGGATGAGGACTCTGAAGCGGTGCTGGCTGCAGACTTTGAGATCGGACACTTCATCCGCGAGCGCATCGTCCCCCGGGCTGTGCTGTACTTCACGGGAGAGGCCATCGAGGATGACGACGACGACGTAAGTAGTGTGTGTGTGTACGCGTGTCTCAATATCTCACCCCTCCTCCCCTCCCACCTAACCCTGGTGTTTTGTGTCTTCCAGTACGATGAGGAAGGAGAGGAGGCTGATGATGAGGTGAGGAACCTGCAGCTGCAACATAACATCCACTATAACACCCACACACATGCTGGGGTTTTGCACCACTAACGTCTGTGTGTTTGCCTGCAGGAGGGAGAGGAGGAGGCGGATGAAGAGAACGACCCAGACTATGATCCCAAGGTGGGTAACAGCTGACTGGTCCAGCTAAGACGAGGCCCACTCAGTCACTCTGAATCCTAGTGCGACCACAGCTAGAAGGTCTCAACATACAGAATACATACTGTCCAAATGCATCCCATCGCACACCAGCTTTTCCACATTTTGTTTTCGTTGTGGCTGCCCTTACTGGCTTCTCTCAGGCGATTACAGGTGCAGTGATGGATGCAGACCATCTAACCACTACACTGCCTCCACACTCAGTCATAGGAACAGTGTCCATGTGGAGCAGTAGACTCAGCTAAATGCCTCTCTACACTTGACTGTATAGCTTTGGAAGCATGCTGGCTGTCGATCTTGCTTTCTTGAAACTGCATGTAAAACGGCAACTAAATACTAATTTTCCAGAGCATTTGTGAGACAGGTTTTTATTTTATTTATACATCTTTTGTTTCCTTTTGGGTGAACTGGATGCTGTACTCTTGCGTCTACCAGCCTGTTGACAAGCCTCAAATTCTGTATTCCTGCTATGTAGCGTTTGAAAGAGTCATGTTCTTCTTTGCGATCACTGGACACCCTGTCAGCTCCTCTCTATACGTTTCTCCTCACTAGGTTTAAGTGATCTGTAGAAATAACCCCATCCTGGTAGGTACAGCTTGTGAATTGTCAGCTTACTGCACCCCCCCCCCCCCCTCCTTTACATCCATCTCTATTCACCCTCCCATTCCTTCACCCCTCATGCACTTACAACTAACATAGTGGTTTGTTGTTGTTGTTTTTTTTTAGTTTCCTTTAACCCTAGAGAGCCCTGCTTTAAGCGTCTGTACTTCTGTATGTTGAAGTCCAACCCCCCCTCCTCCCAACCCATTTTCCTACCTGACCAAATTAGTCCCGTCTTGCAAAAAGTCTCTTTCCGACACCCAAATATGCATTATTTTGGTTCTTGTCTGGGAAAAGAATGTTGGGTGTCTGCCATCAAGTGTTGTGATGTTTGGATGTTCTGATGTCACTGTGAAGTCACCGCCCCATCCGGCAGGGCTCCTCCCCCTCTTGGTTGTGACACATCAGGGGAGGGTGGAGCTGGCGTCATGGCGACCCATGGTTTTGCTTTGTCGTTCAACCTGTGGGTCCAGGAGGGCAACTCGTAGTCATTCAGATGGGCCTCTGGTCTTGACTGCATGGTGACCTGCTGACCAGTCATACCAAGTCCCTTGTCACTGAAGGGCTTTGAGGTCACAGGTCACAAGGCCAGCTGGCCTCCTTGGCCCACTCGTCATAGCTGCTCGTAAGAGCCTGCATGACTTTCAGCCAGCCTGAAGGACACATGTAGCTGTTATGATGGCTCCTAGCTCCGTGTACCATTTGACTGTGACTACCCATCACTAGTGTCACTCTTAGTTGGAGAACAATTCTGGCAATGGACTTTGGCAATTTGGGTTTTCTGGGGAATGTTTTAGACATCAAGTCAAACACCTACATGGCTATTGTTAATGAAAGCTATTGCTTCAATTGTATGGAAAAAAAGCTGTAGTGTTGTGGGTATGTGAGTGTTGAAGGTAGCTGAGGTGCAGTTCAACATGGTGATGTCTCCTGTGCTTGTGCAGAAGGACGCGAACCCTCCAGCAGAGTGCAAGCAGCAGTGAAGTCTGTCTCCGGAGGCCTTGAGGATCAACTGCACTGTAACAGCTTCTCAAATAAAACATAGATACTTACCGCCTTATAATGTTTTGTATTTTTCTTGGTAGAAATAATAAGAAAAGGGTTTCAAGATTTTTGTTACGGAAAAAAACTACAAAAACAACTCATGATGAAATAATGGGAGCCGTGGCTCAATATGCATAGTATTTTACTAGACCCGTTTTTTTCCCTCTTCTGTACCGATAGTTAGAATGCAGGAAAAAAAAAAAAGAAGAAAACCCTTCCCTTGAACAGCATGAACACGTGTCTCACTGCTAATCTAGTTTGGGTTCTTGTGAAGTCTTTTGTTGTATTGCTCTTAGACAACAGCTGTGGTGAGACTGTATCCAGATGACATCAAAATGCCAGTTTCCCTTTTCATTTGAATTCCCACCTCCTCCCCCACCCCACCTCTCTCCCTCAACCTTTTCTTGTCACCGTTTATGTAGGCTGCTGGCTTTTCCTGAGGTCAACAGTTTTCGAGGGTTGATGCGTAGCAGTTGTGGGCAGTGATGCGTTCCTTCTGTAGTGGTGAAGGAATAGAAGTGATGCTGTCGTGTTCCTGAGGCATGGCAGTGCTCAGCTAGCCCACCGCTTAATGAGGCTGGCTTACAGGAACTTCCTGGGCCACCACCGTTAACCTTGTACAATCTGAACATTCCTGTGGAGACAGACCGCTTAAGCGCTGGTAGAGGGTGTGGCATTTCTTGGACTTAATGGACCTATGTGTTAAATGAACAGGGGCATGTATTGGTGCTGCTATGTTACAGAAAATGAAGTCTGAAATTGATCTCATGTGTATTTTACTTCTTTCCTGATGCCGTTTTAGATTTACTGCGTGTTGAGGGGAACAAATAGATGTTTTTTTTGTGTGTGTTTCGGAGCACATGGCTTGATGTAGCCCAGTCACGCTTCCCTTAGCATTTGAGACAGGTCCTCAAAGTGGACTGGTAGTTCCCCCAGTTGACAGCAGGTGGCGCTCAACATCATCTACATGTGGCTATTAAGCCCCCGGTTGCTTGACTGTTGTCTTTTCTATAGCACTTTGTACTACTTTGTCATGTACCAGTGGCGTCCTCTGTGAGCTGGTCTGAGGATTCCTTCTAGAACATTCTGAAGTGAGCAGCACTTGTGACGTGCTCTTGTGATATACCAAACATAGCCTCACTTAATCACAGGAGTCTGTCTAAAGTGCATTACCCTTAACTTGGGAATCACATTGGGCTAGTGTTGGCTAGTTAAGTCCTAGTTAAGGTGTATTTAAGATGGTAGGTCAAACCAGATTTAGTCAACCAAACCAAGTCTTGTCTTGCGCTGTGGGGCTTTTGAGGTCTGAGGTCCTGAAGGCGCGAGGTGACATGGTCTCAGATGCATCCTGAACTGCAAGCCCCTGATTATCACTGTGAAGGACAGAGGGAGGAAGGCTTCCTGGGAGAGAGCAGTCTGAGGTCTTCTGTTAGCACCTTCATCCCCTTCCCCCCCTCCTCCTTCCCCCAAGCTGTAGCCTGTCCTCTTACCCAGTAGGCCACATGGAAGCACGATAGAGCAATATGTCAGGGGGACGGACAGTCTAGTAGTCAGACCCAATGTGTTCCCAAAGTTAAGCCGACTGCAGCCATTTGTTTGGTTGTCTAGGTAGAAGTACCCCCCCCCCCCCATCCCTGTTTGATGCCCTCTGGAGTGAGTTCCAGAAGAACACACTTTGGTGGGGACTGACAGGAGCGGTTAGTGATTGTTGCTATGGGGACACGACTGGATTCTGTTGGGATCCTTTTGAGCAGCTGTTGTCAAAGCGAAATGCTATGCTACAAAATACTAATGTACTCAATAATTGTACTTGTATGTATATTCATGAATAAATTGGTTAAACGTGCCGTTGTTTTCATTTTGTGACAAGTTTGCTTTCATCCAAATATCCAATGAGGGAACTATTCCGATTAAGCAGTGCACATACACTCTTAAATGACATGCAATTTGATGAAGATCATGCGGATGTTGACGTTTAAACGGGTCAAATGCTAACTCAGGTTAATCATGCAGTAATAGTGTGGACTCCATTTGACCGGATAGTCTGCATCACTCGCGTTTCAGATGGGTATCCATGCCAATCAAATTATTTCAAATTCAACAAGTTCATTACATGTCCCTAGCCATCAATAAAGGTCTACTTCCGAAGCAGCAGATATGATTTGGGGGAAACAAAAATAGTGCCCAGAGCATGTCCATAGTTGATCTTTAGAAGATACTTTTATTTCACAAAATAATTGCCTCACTTCGGTATTATACTGCAGAGCATTATCTGCATTTTGTTGTCGGTTTTGAAATTGGCCTGGGATGCCTTTGGAGATGGGCCACTGTGACATTGACAGGCCAGTGCACACTGCAGGAGGGGCAGTGTCGACTGCCTACGAGTTCTCTTTCCGCTGGATGTCACTTGGTGGGCGGTCCACAAGCAAGAGAGAACCTCAGTCACGCCGAGAATATCAGCCACTCTAGCGATCGGCAGCAGACGGATAAAGGCTTGGCTACCACGGTACATTGTGCAGGACAGGCATTAGGTTACAGTCTCAAACCGCCGCTTTATGCAGTGACCACTTCGTATTTCGATGCCTTTTATCTCTCCGGCAGAGAGGACGAAGAAACGTTTGCTTTTCCTAAGAAGAATTTGAGCGTTTAGTCATGATGTTGGAGAACGGCGGAAAGATATTGAAAGAGGGGCTTCTGGAGAAGCGGAGCGATGGTTTGCTGCAGCTGTGGAAGAAAAAGCATTGCGTCCTGACAGAGGATGGGGTTCTGCTTCTACCGCCGAAGCAACACGACCATCCGCATCATCAGCACCACGGCGGCGGGGATACCGGCAAAATCAAGGAGCTGCACTTTGCCAACATGAAAACAGTGGACTGCGTCGAAAGGAAAGGAAAATACATCTACTTCACAGTTGTCATGACGGAGGGCAAGGAGATAGATTTCAGGTGTCCACAGGACGAAGGCTGGAATGCCGAGATAACTTTGCAGATGGTGCAATACAAGAACAGGCAGGCGATACTGGCCGTGAAGTCTACGAGACAGAAACAGCAGCTGCTTGTAGTGCAGCTACCGGGACAGAAAATGGTTCGGAGCTCGCCAAACGTTGCGTGACCTGCGCCTTGGACATTCGACATTTGCGGTAAGACACATGAGAGGGGTCTTGGTGGCTTAATTACATGGCCTCTTTAGAGGTGGAAATCCT
This sequence comes from Plecoglossus altivelis, assembly GCA_036571765.1. Taxonomy (NCBI): domain Eukaryota; kingdom Metazoa; phylum Chordata; class Actinopteri; order Osmeriformes; family Plecoglossidae; genus Plecoglossus; species Plecoglossus altivelis. The sequence continues at coordinate 3,641,718 of BROE01000027.1, forward strand.
CCGCGTGAAAATCGCTTGGATACACATTCTTCGGCATCGTTTGATATTTGACAAGGCTCAGGATACGTGATCACGTTACCCGGTAGCCTAACATGGATTTTACGCGCGAGGATGACTGCAGAGAGGCTTTGATGTGTTCACGAACCGTGTATTTGTTTCATTGTTCTAGATCATAGTATCCTCACATTACACAATTTCATAATAAATTAGACGACACCTTGAAGGCTGATGGCTGTACGACAACGTTTTACGCACAGGGGTGTTCAAAGCACCAAATCTTGTGCCTATTTTAGTCCACTGACCTTAGGGTACTTTATGACACAATTATCCCTAAATGCAAGTAATATAAGAAAATGAGCTCTGGGGCAGTTTCTCAACATGCCTGAAAACGTTCAAGCCTGTGTATAATCAGTAGTCTGGTGTCAAGTGATAATGCAGAAGTATGTAAAGGAAAGACACTACTGACTTAACATCATCTTCTCCCAACTCATTAATCTTTAAAGATGAGCTTACTTTGATAGCTAATTGTGCGTGTGTGTGTGTGTGTGTGTGTGTGTGTGTGCATCTTTTGTTGGCGCTATCATTTGTGTAAGGTGTCCGTCTGCTCTGACCCAAACAAATTGTACCCGCAGGTCAATTGGACATTCAGCTGAAAGAACAATCTAGACCCCGGAGCCAGCTGCACCCCCTCGCCCACTAGGAAGCCCCTCATTCAATACTGGGTTCCAAAGACCAGCATCCCTCATTCAAAGTCTTATTACCATTAGAGACTTATTGAAAACTCAAAAGAAGCCGACGGACATAGGCCTATAGCATGGGAGAAACCAACGGTATTCCAATGTGCTATGTTGTGTCTACTCGTCTTATTTATTAGATGTATATATTTTTTTATATCTGAATTACGTCTGTTGATTGAATGTTCAGTGTGGTTGTTACTGGAGTTGAAATGAGGGCATGTTCACCACTGGGATATGTGTCTCAACTTCAGTATAGGCATCAGTATTTTGTCATCTTGGTGGATAGCATCTTTTGTTACAATTTTTAGAAGCGGCCTGTTGTATTGTCTTTTGAGTTCTATCAATTCTTTTATAGTGAGCAACATGTACTGCTGTGTAAAAGAAGACCACTTGTCACAATGCACATGTTCACATTCTTTGATTGAACCAAAGACTAATTTTGTAGAGACGTGTATTTTCCTTTGATATGCTCCGATGTAAACCATCTTCCACGGTTTGTCCATTAATGAAGAATAATCTTCCTTTTATTCGTTTTCTCTTGGTTTTCTCTTTATACAAGTTAAGTAGTAGTTTTGTCACGTGAACCACAGTTAACTAAACCAGAGATCAGGGGTTCTCAAACTGGGGTCTGTAAACCATAGCCTGGGAATCCTCGAAACAATTTGCCACCTATTGTAAGATCGTTCTGTATCATGAAAAAGTAAAAACAAAAATTGATTCTGTCCATTAAAGAGTACAAAGGGGGGGATGTAATGAGAATGGAGGTGGGAGGTCGTTGGATGTTGTTGTCTCCTGTTAGGGGTCCAAATATTTGAGAACCTCTGCCATAAATGGATAGAATGGCTTTATATTCTGTCTGATAGATCCCCATGTGTCTTTTTGTTTGACTGGTTTTGTTGATGACTGTTCAGAAACCTCTCAAGGTACCTGTTCTCTAAGCGCGTGCTGTCATGGCATACAAAGTAGTAGCTGGCCTGCTTTTATAACACAGTTTCGCTGTATTCAGTTGGTGTTTTATCCTCATGTGTGTGCGAGAGCTATTTTCATACCTCTGAAATATACATTCCATTTCAAAGTGAACGTCGCCTCTTGTGCTTCCTCTCGTTTGTGGACTTCAGTACCTGCCATCCTGTGACCCGATCCAACCATTTTTATGAATCGGACCCAACTAGCAGCGGTGTGTGCAGGTCAAGTGTAACAAGTAGCCAGTCTCAAGTGTTTCACGATTACTGCCTGTGAACTTCTCACCCTGTTTCCTGCTCTAAAAGTAGACCGGCAGTTCTGGAAATAACATCTCTGCTGTCAGTCGCTGGGATGCCTGTACACCTGACAGACATCCACACACACGTGTGGTCGTTTCTTCTCAATGAAGTTAAATGTCTGTGTGCGTGCGTGTGTGCGTGTGTGCGTGTGTGTGTGTGTTGGGGGGGGGGGGGGGGGCGGGGGGTGACAGAGTCATTGTGCACACATCCACACCCCAGGCCCTGTCAGTGTGGCCTGCTGAAAAGAGAGACCATTCTCCAACAGCACCTCTCACTTATCTGTCCCCTCAGACCTGTTTGGTGCCAAGCCAGAGTTCCGGTGGGGGCTGACAGCCACCCCCTCCTCCCCTCACCACCGCCTCCCCTTCTTTGACCTCCTCCAGTTGTCCCAAACTGTGTTAGCTTGCCAGGCTACATCACCAGGGAGTTGATGCCTAGAGCTCACCATTGATGAAGTCATGTTGACAGACTAGTGTGTGCCGATGGGCCTCTTGGACCCTATTCGCCCTGGATCTTGACCAACCAATCAGTGAGAAGAACTAGGATTTTGCAATGCACCCCTCCGTCTGTATATTTCTCCTTCCCTCTCCATGTCTGTCTGTCTGTCTGTCTGTCTGTCTGTCTGTCTGTCTGTCTGTCTGTCTCCATTTGTCCTGCTCTATGTATTTCTCTCTTTCTTTGTCCTTCTTCTTGGGTGAGATGAGTCCATTACACATTTTGTCTAACTCAATCTTCAATACTCTACTCACCTTGCTCACCCCCCCCCCCCCTCCCCCCCCCTTCTGCTGATTAATTGACTTCCTAAGACTGGAATGGCATCCACATGACCAGTCTCTGAGATAAGGCTTTGTTGTAAACGAGCTACAGCTGTGTGCTCATGCGTCAGACCACTGTTGGGTTAGTAGTGCTTTAAACCAAAGACGTTGCCGAAAGGTTGCATGTGATTGCGTTCGATCGCGACGGATTTGTTCGCATACGACAGACGCCAAACAGGTCAACGACTGTCTAATGTTTGGCTCTGATTGCATGTGTACTTTTGCGTCTGTTCATTAGAAAAGCGCAGAAGCAGGGCTAATTCAAGGACAGTGTGATGTGACGTGAAGGCAAGTTGTCTTGACATTCTTCCAGCCGGCTCTTTCCTAAAATGACCTAGGGCCCGCTGCCACGGCCAAGCAGCTTCTCTGTCTGGTGAGTGCTCAGCTCGCTCTCACACATGTTGTTTTCTCTTTGGAAACACTGCGTAGGTGTACAATAGGGCTGGCTACCGAACATCAGCTGCATTCTTCAAGCCTGGGGGGAAGATTACACTCATGGGCTTTGTGTCTTATCTGTCTTGCGTTTCTGTGGAGACAGATGCAGACGGGAAGGGAAGAGAGGTCTCGTTTTGCTACGGGAACATAAAACACACCTTTCTGATAGGTGTGCAACAAGGAACCTGGGGGTGAATAAACAGAACATGAAGTGGTTACTCTCCGTTTATGACCCTGTTATCTAGCCTTAATGCAACATCATCATGCTGTAACCTACCTGCAAGCTGTCGTGGGAGAACGGGTAGGAAAAGGGCAGAGGGACACAGAGAGCGACAATGAGAGAGGTGGAGACTGTGTGACGGAGACAAAGAGACAAAGTGAGAGGAGAAAAAGCCAGATAAAGAGCCAGTGCTTTTTCTTCCTGTGGTGTTTTAGTGTCTCGGATGAACAACAGCCTTGAAAGACTGTTCCATCTGGACCACTGGTCTGACCTCTCTAAAAAAGGCGGCCATGATGTTTGTCAGGTTGTCTGTTAATACCACTGGCCTTGCCAGAGTGGTTATGCTTGGGTCATAAAAATAGTTGTTAAAGTCATCCATGTTCCACTACTTAAACCAAGTCTGTGACCTATGTATCTATGACTTATTTTATGAGTTATATGAGTCCTTAGATGGTCCACACAGAATTAACACTCAGTACTGTAATATTGGAAGCACTATTTTAAAAAGGATGTCAGCAGGGAAAGTAGAGGAAAAAAAAAATGTTGTAAGATTTCAACACTTCCCTTCCCCCACCTCATAAAGAATGTTATTTGAGGAATGGAGGGTGAACAGGGAGTTCTTTTAGCTCAGGGTTTTAGATGAATAGGTTTGCATTACCACTCCTGTATGTACCTCCTAGTCCTGCTCTCCTGCCCCTAGCCCCTCCAGCCTCTAGCTCTCCAACATCCTAGCCTCCAGCCCCTCCAGCCTCCAGCCTCTAGCTCTCCAACATCCTAGCCCCCAGCCCGCAGCCTCTAACTCTTCAACATCCTACCCTCCAGCCCCTCCAGCCCCTCCACCACCCCAGCCTCTAGCTCTCCAACATTCTACCCTGCAGCCCCTCCAGCCCCTCCAGCCCCCAGCCTCTAGCTCTTCAACATCCTACCCTCCAGCCCCTCCAGCCCCTGGGAGCCTTTCCCTCTAGTCTCCTAACCTCCTAGCCTTCAGCTCTCCTAACTTTCTAAAGTTTCTTGCTTCCAGGACCTCAGGTTGCAGACACTAAGCCCTAAAGCCTCACTCAACCCTCCAGCACTACCCCTCCCCTCAGCCTCCAGCACTACCCCTCCCCTCAGCCTCCAGTACCACCCCAACTCTCAGCCTCCAGCACTACCCTTGCCCTCAGCCTCCAACACTATCCCTCCCCTCAGCCTCCAACACTATCCCTCCCCTCAGCCTCCAACACTATCCCTCCCCTCAGCCTCCAACAGCACTCCACCCCCCACTTACCCGCCTACGCCCCTCACACGGACCCCCCCCCCCTTACAGCCCCTGCCCAACCCTCAGCACCCCTCCCCCAGCCTCAGCCCCCACCTCCCCCCGCCTCGCCCACAGTCCCCCCAGCCCTCAGCCTCCAGCACCTCCCCCCAGCTCTCAGCCTCCAGCCCCCAACCCCTTTGCACCTGTTCCTAGTCAGACCACCCAGGATAAGCAGAACCACACAGATCAATTAGCTCAGCTGTTTCCTCCAGTCAAGGATTAGGGCAGGAAATGTCACCTTGCCTAAACGATGCTTTGATAACTCCATAGAACTAAAGGCTATGAAACACAAACAGAGCTCTGCTCTGACAGGAGAGCAGTCTGTGACTGGATATTCCACCACATGTCAGTCATTACCTTCGTATTATCGTTTCATTATTTACATGTCAAAGTGTTTCATTGACTATATCTTTTTGTCTTTAATTACTTGAACTATACTGCAGTTATCAATAGATGTATTTAATGCAGAATGACGTCATGGTGTTTGTATGAACAGATAAACCATATTAGGAGGTCAAATATGAACTGCAGGTCCTGTATATTAATCATGTTTTTTTTGACCACCAGGCTGTTATGGGAGAGTGCAGCAGCCAAGCTCAGGTAGGGAAAAATAGAAAATGAATTTGCTCCTCAGATTTCCATTGTTGTCAGCAGTTAGGATAAAGCTGAGTAAGCAAACCCCGGGACAAAATAGAGGGTTCTGAGGATATACTGTTCTTGTCCTTTCTCCTTCAGCTAGTGGTGCCTTGGTTCCATATCTTGTGTGAGCAAACACAGTCACGAACAGAGAGACCAACACAAATACACACACCTGCGCCCACACAGCGATGCAAACATTTTCACAAGTAAAAACAATCTGTTTCACACACGCACACGCACGCACGCACACACACACACGCGCACGCACGCACGCACACACGCACACACACACACGCACACACAACACACACACACACAACACACTCACACACACCACAGACAGACACAGACACACTTACACACACTCACACCACATACACACACACACACGCACACACACACACGCACACACACACACACACACAACACATACCCACTCACAGTCGCAGAGTAGGTGTTTGTGTTCGACCTCAGATTCCAGCAGTAGGGCCAGGCTGGCTAAGTCCTAGAGCCAAAGTAAACTTCACCTCCTCCAGACAGCCCCAAGGTCAATGGTACAAGAGCTGCACCTGGGAGTTAAACCCTGGTCTGTCTCCGGCTGCAAACATCACTTCCTGTTTTGCTTCAGATAACAGAGTCGTTACACCAGGAAGAAGGTCACTCTTATTTCTGTTGAGCTTAACTAAACGAGGGTTTGAAAAGACAAGTTGTGATATGGCATGCTATGAATGACTCATGGAATACCCTTGGGTCAGAGTGGGATCACATTCATAGCAGTCCGGTACAAAACAGATATTGCAAACATAAATGGCGAGGTTGCTACTTCTGGAAAATGATTTGGACAACTGAGACAAGAGAGAAAAGCTTCATTCCTGGAGCAGCTGACATTTGAGACTTAATGAGAGGCAGAACTCTAAACCCAGGAGGGTCACGCTGTAATCAAACGCACCCATTCCTAATTATCCTCTGGCATTCGCACCGCTTCAACTCCAATAAACCTCAAAACATGCTAAACTTGAGCTATTCAGCGCAGATGTGAAATCATGTGATTAAACGAACTCGTGTGCGAAAACTCCCCACCCCCCAAAACACACCAACTGAGCGTAATGAATAGCAATGTGTCGTCCAAGCATGCAACACGGAGGCTCTGCACTTCATGTGAAATGCACATGCATGGACGCATTAGGTAATTCACAGCTGCACTCAAAGAATCTCCTGTACAGTAGCCCTGTCCCTAGGAACCTTCCTTATTAGACCTATCACACACATCCTATCTCCAGGCTATTCAAGTGGCTCAGTCACATGAAATGTGTTTGCGACACATTGGCCTGTGTCTACTTTAACTACTGTTGAACTCACGAACAAATGTGTTTGTTTGGACACATTTATCTCTGTAATTGTGAGTTGGGTCCAAATGAGATTATCCCCCAAAATGTGGACATAACACCATCTCACCGTGTTGCATCAAGAATGAAGCTCTTGTGTCGATAGATAAAGGTTGCCCTTGAAAGGTAACAAAGGTTCCCTCCCCAACGCATCCTGTGGCAGTTATCCCAGCTGAGTGCAGCTAATCTACCAGTTTTACCTACATAATCACCTCCCCATTGAGGGAGGAGATAACCATCATTAGACGTTAGAGCCACAAGGCAAGAATTTGAATGAACGACCGTCGTGACTCGGCACCATTGAGAACGTAACTGTAGTTTAACCGCCGTTTGTCATCTTGTGTGGGTACAATAGGCTTTCTGCTAGGGATGTCAAACTGGACCCTCCCTACTACAGACGGGTCTGTAGGCAGTTAAGAGTAAACACGAGTGCAGAATACAGCCTCTGGCAAGGCTTTCTTCTCTTCTCTTCATGCAAACTCTCTTTTCTCTTTCTTTCTTATTGGAAAAATGACAAAGTGTAGGCTGTGATCGCTCGCCGCACCTTCGGCTGAATGCGGATGACTCATTTCCCTGCCGCGAACAGACAGCTTCCGCTGACTGCTAACCTGGAGAAGAGGTTCTTGGCCCGCTTGGCGGGATCGTTCGAGAGAAAAAGAAACGCCGAGGCGCTCTCGGACGCGATCGGATCGCGTAGCCCAAGTGTTTGCTTCTTCTTAGCTGTTTTACCGGTCGTCTGATAAGAGCTCATTAGGGAACAACGAAGGCTTGTCGGAGTGAGACGGGGGTTAAAGCCTATCGGAAGCCTGTACTTGCCGTGCCGTCTGAGAGGGTGTTAAAGTAGGTTGTTAGCAGAGCCCTGGCTGTGACCAAGTGAATGTTTGCACGTCTCCTCATCAAAGGGAAAAGATTTGCCTGGCCTGCGCCACCGCTGGCAGGCCAGACCTGGAGGGATTGGAGGCTGCTGTGTGGATAATAAGAAATTCACTGCCTGGCTCAGGCCACCACTGAACTTCACCGCAAGAAGCAGCTGGACAAACCCTATAGGGGAGACCCACATCCAGGACAGCATTAGCATAAGGGCTCACATATGGTGACCTCTCCCATACCCTCTACCGCTCTCTCTACCTGTCCCTCTCCCTTACCCTCTCTCGCTTTCAGTGTTGGGGAAAGGACAATGATCTCATTCACACCACCTTGGGAAAGGATTTGTGTCATTTCAGAGTGCTGATATGGGTGCCCATGTGATACTCCAGCCCACCGGCTGGGGAGGGAAGGGGGGGGGGGAGGGATGTGAGTGAGAAGGCAAGGTAAGGAGAGAGAGGGAGCAGAGGAAAGCTATATAGAATGGAGACTCTCAGACTTCCAATGTCACCGTGTCTCTTGCTGAGAGGACTGAGCCTCACTGTTTCCCCCCGCCTCTACCTCTTACTCTCTCTCCTCTTTCCTCTCCCCTCCTCTCTCTCTTTCTCCCGGCCTGCTCCCTCCCCCCTACTTTGGCAGACTGACCAGGGTGCACGTTCACATCGCCACCCTCCTCACGCTTGCCTCGCTCGCCCCGCTCCCTCTCACCAACTGCTGCCGTGGCTGCTCAAGCAGAGCAGAGAAGATTTGTGAGCGGGGCTCTCGACAGGCCAGAGGGCTGTTGAAGGGCCAGACCAAACCAGTTAATCACAGATAGCTCGCTCTTTCTCTCTCTCTCTCTCTCTCTCTCTCTCTCTCTCTCTCTCTCTCTCTATCTCTCTCTATCTCTCTCTCCCTTCCTCTCTCTCTCTCTCTCTCTCTGTCTGTCTGACTGTCTGTCTGTCTGTAACCATCTATATTTATCTACCATCAACTCATTTCTGTGTTCTACCCAGCTCCCTGCCTTCAGAGTAGACCCATATGTCCTCTTGCTACGAGGGTATGGGGAGTGAGATATGCTGGCCACACAGAAACAGGGCCAAGCTATCTATTATTGAGAAACGAGTCCTCAGGTGGTTCCTATCTTCTGAAGATGTGTGCACTCATATTATGAATTCATAGGTTAGAAGAAGCTTAAGATTAAAACGAGCACTTTCTGGTTCTATTCAGTGTCTTTCGTGTGTTTGTGTGTTAAACTGTGCTCTGACTTGTGTGCCTATAGTGTGAAAGTTAAACAATGGAAAAGGTTCCCTAAATATCCATTATTCAACCATTAGGGTGTGTCATTTTGATAATTGTATGTCATTATCACGCTGGCACCATTGGCACAACATTGGCGAGAAAAACTCTCTCGTAAGAAGCCAAGACTTAAAGCATGAGTCAGTGTTGTATAAATATATATAGTTGACAAAATATACCCTAACCTAAGAAGAGGACTCCGCATTGGCTTTAAAATGGTTTGTAGTCTGAATACCTTTACACAAATCTGTCATGTCAACTCTTCAGAAGATCCTCTGATACCTGTCTGTTTTGGCAGCAACCTTTGTCTTCTCTTCTCGCTCTCTCATTCACTCTCTATCCTCTCTTATTTCTCCTATTACTCTCTATCTCCCTATGTCTCTCTCTCCCTCTCGCTCTCCCTGACACTCTTATTCACAGCTCCAGACCAACTATTGTTGTTAGTGTTTGCCCTCATTCTCTCCTCTCCTCACTCAATCCGCGCGCTCGTACTTTTCCATGGCCGGTGGTTTCTATGGAAACAAAAAGAAAGAAGATGGGCTTGGATGTGACAGAGTGCTGTCAAGCAGCACAGTGGTGGCTGGAGTTCTTCTGGAGCGCCTGGAGGCCCTCAGGAGGGAGCAGAGGAACAGAGGACAGAGAAGGGAGGGAGAGAGGGAGGGAGGGAGGGAGGGAGAGAGAGAATGAGAGAGGGAGGGAGAGAGAGAATGAGAGAGAGAGGGAGAGGGATAATGAGAGAGGGAGGGATAGAATGAGAGAGGGAGGGAGGGGAGAGAGAATGAGAGAGGGAGAGAGAATGAGAGAGAGAGAGGGAGGGAGAGAGGGAGAGAATGAGAGAGGGAGGGTGAGAGAGAAGGAGAGAAGGAGGAAGGAAGACAATGAGAGAGGGAGGGAGAGAGAGAATGAGAGAGGGAGGGAGAGATAATGAGAGAGAGAGGGAGAGAGAGAATGAAAGAGGGAGGGAGAGAAAACAAGGAATACAGAGAGGGACAAACACAGTGAGAGAAACAGAGTGTGTTAGAGAAAGAGAGATACTGTATGTGATGTACAGCAATATAATCACTTTAGTACCATGAGCTCCATATTTATGAACATATAACTCTGAGGGCTATCAACAAGCCTCCAGCACATGTATATAGCCTACAGTATCCGTGGTTTCAGAACATGTTATAACTATAATATGTCTTATTTATATTGTCTGTTTTACTTGTTACACTAATGTCTCAATTTCGATAACGTTTTAAAATCTCACATCTGAAGATAAGAACTAGTGGTAATGTTTGGCACTTTGGTTCGAAAAACTGTAAGAGTATTGGATTTTCACCTTCGTCACTCCCCCTACCCCTCACTCTCCCTACCCCTCGCTCTCCCCACCCCACCCCACCCCACCCCACCCCTCACTCTCCCTACCCCTCACTCTCCCTACTCCTCGCTCTCCCCACCCCACCCCTCACTCTCCCTACCCCTCACTCCCCCCTCTGTTTTTTTTTTTTTTTTTTTTTTTTTATTTTCTTCTATTGTTTCTGTAGTTATTATCTCTATGTTCTTTGACAATAAGCATGTCCTATTTTGTATTCTCCTCATCTCATGCTGCTACTATTTTTTACAACACTAATACTCATTTTATTTTCATTAATTTTTGTCTTTTATTTCCGTCTATGATTTCGTCGTTGTATCGATAGATTGTTCTGTCTGTCACCAGCTTTCCCCGTGTAAATCTCCGTATTCGACGGGCGCTAACACCAGTCCACTTAAACGTGAACTCCTGAACCAGCCTGTTACCCAGGCTGCAGAACCCATTAGTAGAAAGTGTCCAAGAACAACAAACAGCAGTGCTGGGTCCACAGCAGAGGCCTCTCCGGGCCCCAGAGGCTCTATCAGTGTCACTGGAGCATCAACCTGCATTTCCACACTGTGACAGAGTCAACAACAAGCCCCAGATCGACAGGCCGCGGACGCCGGCGACGTCAACACCGATCTCCTTACCCTCACTCTCCCTACCCCTCGCTCTCCCCACCCCACCCCACCCCCACCCCCACCCCTCACTCTCGCCTACCCTCGACTCTGCCCCCTACTCCTCGCTCTCCCCACCCCACCCCTCACTCTCCCTACCCCTCACTCCCCCCCACCCCACCCTTCCTCTCCTCCACCCCTCACTCTCCCTACCCCTCACTCCCCCCACCCCATCCCTCGCTCTCCCCACCCCACCGCTCACTCCCCCCACCCCCCTCTCTCCCTACCCTTCAAGCCAGGGTCAGGTGATCTGCACATGCTCTCTACAGGGTCATTCAGCAGTGTGCACTCTGACAGCATACCAGACAGACCCCTAAGGACACACACACACACATTCAGACACAGACACGCACACAGACACACACACACACACACACACACACACAGGCCTCCTGCCTCCCCCCTCCCCATGGTTTCCCCTTCCCCTCAAGTGCTTTTTCATGTTCAGGAAGTGAGGGCTACATGTGAGGCTCTCTGATCAGGGGGCAGCTGTCCGAGGCGGGCGCCTGACAGCCTGTGCAATTAGATCAGAAGCCCAGAAAAAGCATCGGCCGCCCCATCCAGAAGATCCACTTCCTACCAGCTGACAGGGATAATTAGGAGGTTAAGTCATTCATCTTAACATTCTCCTCAGCACCAGTCGTGAGCTTGGTAAACATTGGGAACTTTACAGCGTGGCCAGGTGGTAAACGAAAGACTTGTGCATGTGTGTGTGTGTGTGTGTGTGTGTGTGTGTGTGTGTGTGTGTGGGTGTGTGTGTGTGTGTGTGTGTGTTTGAGACGCAGCTGTCAAAGCACTCGCATGCTAACTGGTTTTGAGGATGATGGTTGATCTTTGACCCATAGATCATAGAGGTTAACATACGCACGCACGCACTCATGCACACACACACACAAACATACACACAAGAACACACATCAGTTCTGCTTTGATGATGTAACCTTGGGGTGGGCAGCAATCGGGCAGCAATGGAAGGCTACCACAGTTTGATGTCAGTCATATGAGTGCAGCTTGATTAATCATAGATAGAGCAGTTGCATCCTCAAGGCTACAGAAGCTCTTTGTTCTCTGGTGAAAGACCCTTTTATCTCTCACTGGGGATCCTAGATCATGTATCATTCAGGAACTGTAAGTGAATTAGTCTTTGTGAAACATGGCAGAGTTTCTCCAAACCAAACTGTAACTTAATTTATCCTTTTTCCTTTTACTAATTCAATACAGGAAATGGGAGGCTAAAAATAATACGATACCCTTGTGTGTTTGAACTTCTCGGTGTTGTGGAAATGTGTTATTAAGGGATCGGCTGCAATCTATTCAACGGGTGTTGGAGGCATCCTATTAGCTTCAAACTCATGCCACCAAATGTGGTGCAGGAGAATGGAAAAGGTTGTTACAGTACTGTTACACTATCTCACATCCACTGGATGTGTGTGTGTGTGTGGTTGTATGGGTGTGTGTGTGTGTGTGTGGTTGTATGGGTGTGTGTGTGTGTGTGGTCGTATGGGTGTGTGCGTGTACGTGCACGTGTGCAAACGAGTGTGTGAGCAAGGCTGGGATTGTGAGATGTGTAGTTATCATGGGGATGAGACAGAAAGTAAACACGGATGAGAGACTGTCAGGTATGTTAGCTGGGAGGGTGGGAAGGTGGTGTCTAAAGGTGTGGTGCACCCAGGGCATGGCCCACACTCACCAACACGCTGTATGTCTGTGTCTCTATTTAGATATGTGCGTGTCTTCACCTGTTTCTGTCTGTAAGTGTGTGTGTGTGTGTGTGTGTGTGTGTGTGTGTTGGTCTGTTTCTTTCTCTGTGTGTAAATGTGTCCTATTTCCTTGTGTGTGTAGGTTTGTATTTCTGTGCCTCTCTTTCTCTTCAGCCACTGAATATTTCAATGTATCTTTGCAGGTGTGAGGGTTGTCTATGGGCTGGGCACACAGAGAGCACAGCCTTCTCTTCTCCCCTCCTCTAGATTGCATCTCCACCCTCCTCCTCTACTGGCAGGCTCTGGTGAGCACAGCCATGAGGTCACAGGACACGGTAGAAAAGCAGCCTGTCTTGGTTATAGGGGCAGTCAGGCTGACACCTGCTCCTTCCAGGCCGTGTCCAGCTCTGTAGAAACAGCTTCATACTTTCAGAGTCCTTCAGATCTATCACTCAGTAGCCGACACGAAAAGAGACCTAGCGTCTCTCTTTTTTAACACCCAACTTAGAAACCTGACTGAACTCCTTCCCAACGGTGTTAGAGAACAACAGAATCCATGTATTTCTAGAGATTATAACCGAGGGAACGTGAATCCACGTGTCCAGTCTAGGAATTTATGATCTGGAATACATGTATGTTTCTGCTGACGTGGTCCCCAGGTAAAAAGGTGCCTGTTGGGTTGAGGTGCAGAGTTTCCTCGGTCGTATCGTATTCCAGCCCTGCAGGATCACACAGAAGGAGGCATCTCTTCATGCTGACAGCTACTGTCACCCACACTCACTTAAGAGGGCCCGCAGACGCCCTCACAGCTATACATCAACAAGCACATCGCTTCTCTCGCAGTCCATTCGAACGACAGGTTTGTGTGTTTGCCTTGCCTGCACTGTTTCTGTGCGTGTGTTTGTGTAGGTAAGGTATGTAGGTGTGCGCAGCACACATCAAACAACCTCCCTTTGTTATCAGCATCGAGACCTGCTTTTATTACCATTAAGGCGTCTCCCTAAATGAGAAATCCCTGAGGCACTGAAGAATGATGACTTCCTGTCATTCAGGAAGTACTTGAGTCATCTTCGGACGTCATCCCTTTATCATAAAAGGGGTGTTCAGGCATACAGGCCATTGAGGTCAGTCATTCCTTATCAGGCACAGAGAGAGACCGACAAGGAGAGACAACAAAGTCTCCGTAGTGACATGAGGGATAAATTAGACCGGCTGGAGTGATGTCTACGGTTTCAGATTCCTGTGAAGTGAGCAACACAGCAGGTTTGGGATTGATTGCTCTGCAAGACAATTATAAGGCTATCAATTTAGCCTGGAGGGACGATATGATGATGTTATGGAGACATAAGTCCTGGAGGTAGAACGTGACTGTACTGGGGTTGGTCGGTGGAGTGTGTGGGAGAGTGGTGATGACTGGAATGGTGGCGCACTGAAAGGAAGGTCACACTTGATTCCGGGGTGACATTACTTAAAGGTTACATTGAAGCACACGATACATGCAGTGAATAGGCATCTGCTGAACACACACTGGCGTGAAGATGCACAAACACACACACTATTCACAGTATACTCTTACCCAAGCTACAAAACAGCCCAAAGGATGGATGGAAACAGAACCTCTATTGTGTCTTCATGCACAATGTAGCTCTACTTTGATAACACAAGCGTAGGATTGGAGGCGACAGTAACCATTTCCTCTTTGGGAACAATCTGGATGTTGCTAGGACCTCTCTCTCTCACTCTCTCTCTCTCTCTCGCTCTCTCTTCTCTCTCTATCTGTTCGTCACCATCAGTCTTCCAGTTCTCTGGGAGAGAACACTAGGAACTGGAGTGAACAGAGAATCTATTGAATTAAACGGACCATATTATTAATTTAACTCCCACGCATGATTATAGGGTGCTGTTTTTCTCACGCAGTATTTGAAGCAGTTGTTTTAGCAGATAAATGTGTGTTGTCAAGTGAATGATTTAACCAAAAACACTTTGCGATGACGCAGAGCCCATTAAAAGAGTCTTCATTGTTTTCAATGTCACCTCTGTGACAAGCACGTGCACTGTATGCCTACTCCTGGTAAAACCTTGTGAAAATTCATCATTTTTGAGACAGGTATGTTAAAAGCACGCATATAGAAGGTAGTCTCTAACATCCACATTTTACAGGGCGAGACACTCTTGAGATTGTCATAAAAGAGCGGAAGTAACTCTCTATTATACGCCACAGAAAGCCTGTCTTTCGATCCTTTCTCAGCAGTTCATTACTTGGCTCTCCTCAGAGGAGAGTGTAGTCATAGCCAGGCTCCATCCAGAACATTTTGTGCCGGAGGGAGAGGAGAGAGATACTTGGTCAGGTATTATTCTGCTATCAACTCTGGCCCATATGCAGGAAGCGCTGAAGAGACAGGGAGACCATGCTGGTGTGCGGATCCAGCGTACTGAATGTGAATGTGCAATGGTAATTAATATTTCCCCGGCGTTAGTGACTAAGGCTCAGGGCTAGCAGCAGAGATCCGCAGAGACT
Organism: Plecoglossus altivelis; assembly: GCA_036571765.1. Classification (NCBI taxonomy): domain Eukaryota; kingdom Metazoa; phylum Chordata; class Actinopteri; order Osmeriformes; family Plecoglossidae; genus Plecoglossus; species Plecoglossus altivelis. The sequence continues at coordinate 3,656,881 of BROE01000027.1, forward strand.
TCTCTCAGAGCGCTAATGAAGTCCAAACACTTGAGCCGGAGCTTAATGGAATAGAGCTCAGCTGAAACGGTCTGCGGAGGGGACATGTTAGCGTCCGTAGAGGAATGCCGAGCTGTCTTGCCGCGCCATTACAGCTGATATGGAACCGTGTTCTTGCAACACGATGACCTTTACCCTGTCTGATGTTGATTACAAGGTGAACACTGACTGACCTGCGAACGGGACAACTCGGACTGGAATGGCGAGGAACAGAATCTTGTTTGTGTTTAACAAAGGCTGAATCTCTCGTATCGCGATGGAAATTTCCTGTGTAGTTCTGCGTGTTATTCTCCCAGGGTGCTGCGCTCTAATCTTTCAGCTGTGGGCTCTCTGCTGCTTGAAGCTTGATGATCTCTGAAGATGAGAGACTGTTAATGAATGCAACGCAACGCAAAGAAGCACGAGAGGAGAGGATTCGGTCTCTTGAATCAGACCTCCTTTCTCTCCGTTCGTATTTAACATGCATTTTTTTTGGTACCTTACAGAAGTAAAGGCTCTCGTTCTCTTGCTCCTTCCCCCTCTCTTTCATTCATCTGCACATTATCATCGTCGCTTACCATAATCTCACGTATAACTAAAAGCGCCTCATGACAGAGGCCTGCCGCAGCAACCTTTCGTTCGGAAGCGCTCAGCTATCTGTTGTTGTCTCTGGCTCCCTGTGGTGCTGCCTCGGCTGCGAGACAGATGAGCTCCTTCCCCTCCCACGCTTTAATAAACTACCTCTGCCACCTAATCCAGAAATGCAGAATGACTGGCTCCTCCGCAGACGAGGTGTTTGATGAGGGCTTTGCTGCCGACTGCCCTCAACATCCATCTCCTCTCCCGGCCCTCTCCCGGATCGTTATCGCGCCTCATCCATTTGGGGGCGATGAAGCCGTCGGGAAGCGATGGAGGATGACGTCGCCGCTGCGGTTGTTTATCGACACCGTCAACGCTCGTGTAGTGTAGAAGAGAGACTGGGGGGGTCCTTGGATTTGAGTGGAACTCTGTTTTAGTGTGGGTGTCTCTGTGTGTCCCTAAGCTAGCATACGCTGTGCATGTGTGTGCGTAGAGTACTGGGGTTGCATTTACATGCATGTCAGCATGTAAATGCATGTAAATGTGGAGAATGCAGGTTATTGAGCGCTGGTCTCTTTATCTGCACACTGATCTAATGGGAATCCTGTCTACTGCCCATGCATACCAATATCCTCCTCTCTAACAGTTCTGTGGAGAGTCAGTGTGTTCCTAAACATACACACACACACAGAGGCACACACACAACATACACGGGTACACACACGCTACATACATGTACAAACTCAGGGTCCACTACAGCTTCTGCACGAGTCCATCCTGATGTTGAACAAAGCAGTGGTTGGCTGGAATCATTTCCGAAGTGTAAATACGTGTTCTATTTATGTATGATCATTAATATTTTGTTCAACTCCTGGCTCATGGCTGGTCCTCATATCCATCTTCCTCACCTCTAAACACACACACGCACATATTTATACTTAGCTTCTGTGTAAACACGAGCATTTTTAATCCACAGCAACAGTGCTTGAATCTGTAAACACTGATCCTATGAAGTGAGGAAAATCTCTCTCTATTTGTTCCCCACAGAGACTTACAAGCATCCAATCTGTTGTTTGTGTTGATAACCTCGCTTCTGCAGCCAATTAGCTGATGTTAGCTCATGGCTAACGAATTAGCATTCCAACACCGTGCAGGCACTTACTTTATAATTGTTTTGGGGAGTCCATGCGGGCACCGATTTAAATCTTAAGCTTTTAACGCTGATGAATAATTGAGCTTGTTCAATTCGGGGGTTGTATACATCATTGCCAGTAGCTGTAGCTAATTGTTTACTCTGGTGCTCAGAGACCAAGGGACCCTGGTCTGAGATCCATGTTGACATGAGAAGGCTGTGTGTTACCAAGTCAGCGTGGCCACACAGTTGCTCAGCTTCTACCAGCAGCAAAGTCTAACCCATCCCACCTGCTACAGGTGTGCCGTGCAAGGTTCATTATCTACTGGAACAGCTGGAACAAAAAAGAGCACCTGAGTCTCATTTCTGCCCTCGTGTTGATGTGATTTACCTCTTTGTTTTCCTCATGGTGAGTGGTAGTCATTTGAACAGATGGCAGTTGGCTTCTTTCTCCAGTCGGGTGTCTTTTTTTCCGGAAGCTTCTTTGGTGTGTCCAACCGCAGCACTCCACCCTGGCCGCTCCGAACACAGCTGCCACGGCCGGGCATCCGTCCTCTGCAATAAAAGAATAGTTGTGTCGCAGCAAATATATCTGAGCTGTTTTGACACGGAGCGTAATTCTCTGTCAAGGGTGGACGTGGCTGCTATTATGAACAACTGGTCAGTGTGGGAGTTTTATCGCTCCCAGAGTGGGGTTTCATGACTTATAAAAGACTGAAACGAAAAGGGCACAGTTTTAGCGTTGGGACTGGAAAGCAATCCATCTGCTTGGCTGAATGTTGAACAATGGATCCTCCCTTGGCTGAGTACAGAGGTCGGTCTGTGACCCTGGCGCAGCATTGGGGGGTGTCACATAGGAAGTAGTCCCACGTGGACACGAGGCTGTCATGTCCTTCAGAGTCCCTGTTCCTACTCGAGTTCTGAAAGACCCCCAGTGGTGTTCTAAGTGACCACGTGATTCATCTCTCTGACAGTGTTAAAGCTCCTTCTTAACCAGCATGTGCTTGCGTTCAACTAAACAACACGGTTGTTTGCGTTTGACCCTGAACTTAACATTAAACCACCCCTACAACCATAACCCTTTGCCTATAAAGATTTTCCCCATATCTATTGCCGTGGCGTAAACACAGGAAACAGAGGAAGTTGTCGTACAGTTGATCCTCTCGCGGTCCCTGTGTTGTCCTCATGCTCCTTCCTAAAGGGCGCGCTCAGGAGGTCTAACATCTGCTCCTGACGTCAGCAGGGCAGTGTGACACCCCTGGGTCTGCTGACGCACGCTTAGGGGGCTATGAAAAAGCCCCTTGTTGTACACAGCCTGCGGGTCGCTGAGACGTCCCTCTCAAGGAGCCAGGAGGATCAAGGCCCCTGATGCATGATGGGATTCCGACAGGAGGCAGTTTGATTCGACATGCGCAACCTTGTCATGGCTGCAGTGGAATAAAAGAGAATGGAAAATGACATTTTGGAAATTAAATATTGACACTTAACCAATTTATGTGGATCTAACCATCCAGTTTGACTCTGTATCTGCTCCGCTATATAGACTGATCTCTCTTTTGTGTGTAAACTTGGACAAGTGCCAGTGATTATCAATTGTGTATGAGAAATACAAATAGCATTTGGCCTTTAATAGCAATGGCCAGTTTTAGTCTTAGCCTCTGAAAGACAGCTTGTTAACTGAAGCGATGGAATACAAAATGTTTGAGAAAAATATTGCAGGGTTTGAGAAATGAATAAAGGATCAGTAGGGGGAAAAAAAGCAATTTCATTATTGCAACTTGATAGAGACAAAATAAGACTTTAACTCTGTGCAGAGAGCAAATGGCCCAATTAGATTCAGAATAACAAACGATTTGTTCATCAACTGATCTAACGTTTGATATTCTATTTTATTATGAATATCATTCTTCCAAGTTTTGCAGACAGGTTACAGAATGTGGTGTATAGTTCTGTTCAATGTATTTCACAATGTGTTTTATTCTGCATATGTTTAATGTCAGCATAGCAGGGTCATGGTCACATCTTCTTTCTTTCTTTCTTTCTTTCTATTGCACTCTATTTCTCTCTTGCTCTCTCTCATTGTCAATCCCCATCTTTCTCTTTCTTTGTCTCTCTCTCTCTCTCTCTCTCTCTCTCTCTCTCTCTCTCGCTCTCACAGCCTCTCCTTTGTCACACCTAACACTCTGCATCCTCGGCAGTTTGCAATGTTGATTGACATCAGGTAAAAAGGGTTTCTCTGCAGGCTTTAACCTTGCAATACACCAGTTCGCCCACTTCCTGTGAGAGTGCTTCTCGCTCACTATCCTCCTTCTTCTTCCTCAACAAATTCAGCCCTCTTCCATACTCATGTTGACTGCACTGGCGCATGAAATTGTAAAATTGCTAATGACTTTTTTTCCCCCCCGTAATGGTTTTCCCTTGGGTGACGCTACTAGGCACGGTTCCTTTGATGGAACCCCAGCTCCAGCAACCATGGCGGCCATTTTTCCTCCCTCCAAAACACAGAGTACCTTCGATTAGCTTGGTGAGGAATCAAATCCTGGGAGGGTGCAATCTACTACACCACCCTACGTGACTTGTCCTTTATCAATAGTCTCATTTTCTCGGCCGATCCCTCCACTTCAAACGATCCCTGAAACCTGAGGACGTGTTCCATGCAGTATCAAGTCCAATCCAACAGTATAAACTGGGGGTCTTACTTGTTTTCACATTGAACAACATATCTACTGTTTCAACCAGGACAACAAGGCTGACACAGTATAAGCTTTGTATGTCAAACTGTCTGTGTCTCTTTTTCTTGGAAGATCAGCTCCAGAAGCAAACTGTGAACCAAATACGATCATAAACAAACTGTAAAAGTTGACCAGCAGTCAAAATTAGAACAGAAAGAGACTCTCTTGTGCTTACAAGAAGCCCTGCTGCTATGTCAGGCTATGATGGCCCTGCCTTAGGCTAGAGAGAGTTTCAAATATGCATCATAATTAGAGGGAGGACTGCTGGTCTAGAAAGGCTTTGACCATCTGGGTTATGTCCTCTCAACTTCACACAATCTCTGCAGTTCTTCTGTGTGGATTCGTCTCATGCATGGAACTGAGGATGGAGAGCCATCAAGCTTTTTATAGAAACCCCCGGCTACTTTAATGTGCTGATCGGAGTCTTAGCACTGGTACTGAGATGCAGTCTGATGTTATCCTCATATTCAAGTGTATTCTGATCCCCAAGAGTTTCTAGGAGAATCACATCAAAGTCCGAGGATGACAAACAAGATTTCACCAAACGACCTCCGCGGTTGCTGTTCTCAATAGTTGGAACTACAATAACCAGGGTGACATGACCACAAACTCTAGCGTGACCTGATATCTTCTTCTCAACATCGATGCAGCTAACTCGATCAAATGCCTTGTTAAAAATCCCACTCTCTTCGCATTTCCCAAATTTTGCCTACAAGGCAAAAACATCCAGCCATAGCGGTTTCCTCCCTACGCTGTGTATTGAATTCCAATGACAATAAATAACACTCCTGCAGGCAGCTGTCACTAACAAAAGCAGATTGATCCACAAACCTGGCAACCCAAATAGGCATTGGTTTATCAATATGCCTGCAGCCTGACTGTGGCAGTGGGTAAAGCAAATAAAACTGACACTGATGCTATTTTATACCACCAATAAGCTAGCGCTCATGCAGCATTTTCTCAGATCTCAGATAACTCCCTGGCTCCATCTCTCAGCCATCCTGGTACTTGTAAAAAGGAGAAAGACTGTGGCTGGGATAATGACCAAGGTCATTTATAGTGGCCCTTCTGTGTTTATCATGGTGCAACACCTTCTCCCCTGGTCTTATTTTATGAAGACAGACACTAAGTTCTTTTTATTTTCTCCAGGCTTCAATCTGTGCTTCCACATGAATAATAAATTGAGTTTATAGAGCTAATCTCTAATCAGGATGGATTTGGTGGCTTGACATCACAGCAAGCAAACCTTAGGAACTTCTCTTCTCTCACCACTGAAGGGACATTTCCAGGTCCTGTCCTGTTGCTGTCAGACTTACTGAGCTTTTCAGGACATGAGCTATTGTGTCTCTCATATATGCTTGATTTATTTGAAATGCTGTTGGATGAAGATGCCCACCATGGCATAACTGAGGTTAAGGAGGAACAGGCGTCATTCCTTCTCAGGCTCCACATGTGTCTGTCTCTGCCTCCGTTCCTGTTAAATAACTGTGCGCCGTTGCTCCGAATGAATGCATTAGTCCCCCATTGGCTGCAGTTAGTGTTGAGAAATCAAATAATCTCTTTAAAGGAAAATATGTGTAAAGGGGTTCTGAGTGTTCATAGTGCTCTGTACAGTCGCAGGTTTGTTTTCCTGTCATGTTAGGTTAGGGCTGTAGAAACCCTGCCAACATTGTTCTACATGTGGATGATACACTTTGTTGTCGTCCAACTTTTTCTTCCTATTTCTCTTTTTTAATATATCCTCCTCCTACTCTCACTCCCCCCTCCCCCCCCACACACACATAAAAACACACACATCTCCACTGAGACCACTGAGACTGAAGCCTTGTTCTTTGAGTTGGCAGACCATGTCCAATACAAGTCAAAATGGTTTCAAAAGGCACATCCATCACATAGGTTCCCTCTGCCTCCCTAAAGAATCCCCTGTCGCTGCCAGAGAGAACGGTCCAACCCTGGCAACAGGAGACTGAAAGCGCACAACATCAACTGACACTGACAAATGAGGGACAAACAGCAGTGTTTACATTGAGCACGAGATCGACAAGTGGCACACAAACCATTTCGTAATGGAGACGTGACCCTATTGGTATCCACATGACTGATATTTGTGCGAGTGTGTCCTTGTGTGTATGCCTTCACGTGTGTGTGTGCTTACAACCGGGTGCATGTTGTAGTTGTGCAGAGACGCATGCACATGAATGTGCGCGTTCTCATGGTGTGTTCGTGTGCTTGCCAGTCTGTTACTGAGTTTATCCACAAGCCCCAACAGAGCAGGATCTCTCCTGTGTCAAGGCAACATGCCTAACTGTGTTTGTAAGACAGTATTTATAGAGACAGCATCAGTGCTCCTCCTTCTGTACCTAGTAATTGTATCCCATGGTGCCTCAGTGTGAGGTCCATCCTCCAATAGCAGTCTGCAAGCTTGCCTGTTTCTATGACTCAAATGCTGTTACTATAATTCTCGGGACCGGATGGAAGTTAAAGTTACTGAATGGGAGGGTACAGTTTAGACTTGTGGTTCTGTTTTTACTCTGGGACATGGCATCCGAGGCTGTCAGTGTCTAAAATAAGGGCCGGGTGCTGAGTCTGCCAAAGACACCGAGTCGTCAGGGAGTCGGTGTCCCCTTTCAGCTGGAGAACATACAGAAGGACGACCGAGAGCCCTAACCTGTTTTCACCAAGAAGAATACCTTCCAAAAAATGGAAGCTTCCAAAATGACCATTTCAACAGTGTACGGTGACTAATCACCAAGACCACGACAGGCTGGATATCCAGTATACCCACGACACAAACACTGTTTCAAACTCAGCTTCTTTTTTACTATGAAAGATAAATGATCCCGTATTGGCTCTATGCTCTGCAAATGGTGTGTTTTTCTAATAATAATAATGTTCTGTGATTAAAGCACTGTTCCCTGGGGTTGCACGCTGCTGAGTTACTTCACAGAGCTCTACAGAAGGTCTCGGGGAGTTCAAAAAGGCCTCTTCTGCAGTTTCAATTTACACACTTTTATTTCCTCAAAGAGAATCCGGAAATAGCTCCTACATCTTGTTAAGAGATTCAAATCATCTTTGTTATTTGAAGTTGTGGCTTCTCATCCTAATTGAACTACTGTGCGTTGAGTTCCAGTCTGTTCTCCTTAATTCTGTCTTTAGGCCTTTCCTCAAGCCCCTGGGCAGCGAAACATATACGAGCTTGATCTTTTTTTACTTCATGTTAAAACATTCTCATCTAAGTGATGCAGACATTGCATTGATAATGATGTTGATGAGAAAAGTCAAGACTTTCATCATAAAATTATATATAATGATACGCATACTGTACACATACTGTATATATATTTTTTTTTCTTAATAGGCATCAACACAAAACTTTGGAGTTTAATGATGCAAGAAAAACACAATTTTTTCCTCAACCAACATTCTTTATTTTGTGGACTCTTTCAGTCTAACAGTGTAAGGAGCAGACAAACATGAGTTCAGGACAGCTGTACTTTGCTGACTCGTCGATGTAGGAAACATGTCTACATTCTACAGTCAGGTTCTCTGCCTCTGTCTCTAAAGCCTAATTTGACCTTAATCTTTTAATCGTTTTTTTAATCGTTTACGATAATACTCCTCATCTCATCACGCGAAAACCAAATAGTATGACTTGACAGAAGTGAACCTATTCTTCTTGCTGAGACATTTTATTTGTCGTATAATGAGGCATGTTAGATCATAATCTGGCTAGAGTAGTGAAGTATTGATCTCAATCATCGATCAATTCTTGCATTTTTGCTGTGTACGTTTTTCATCAAAAAGATGTAACTGTGTCACCTTCGTAACAACCAGGGTAATCGTATTGTCTGATGAGAGATTGTTTAGGAATGTTTATATCTTTTCAGACTTCAAAAACGCCGTGAGGTCAATATCTAGACTGATAGTAGTCATGCATCAACAGAGATGGCTGTCATCTTGTCTTCGCTAGCAGGCTGCTCATCCGTCTCATCATAAGAACCAGGACATCTAACAGTGCCAGAGAACATCACAATGATTTCCGTCTGAAAAATTCAGAAAGGATCCTGAAATGATTTTTTTAACGTGAAACATTTGCATTGCTTGTCAAACATCCGCTGTACTGTCAGAAGCACATTAAGGGATAAATAGTTCACTCAAATGTCAAGGTCAATGTCCATTTGCCTGAAATGAAAGTTGTCTTGTGTTTAATCTCCCTCAGGGGTAAATCGGTGCGGTGGTGGGAGCTGTTTGTCATTCTAGAGGCCCCCTGTCTCAGACATGGAACATGGAAGAGGGATCAAGAAATGGTGCAGTTGCCATGGAAATAGGAACATTCATATGTAGCTGGGGAAAGGCTTTGTTTCATTAAATGTGAGAAATGACACACACGAAGAAATAAAAAGCTGGTGGGCATGTTGGGTTGAAAGATGTTCGATTCGATTTTGATTTATTCACGCTTCTGTTGTGGCATTTGGAAATGAAGACATATGGGTGTTGGAACAAATTCAATCGTTTTTTTTATTTATTTGCCCTTGCTGGGAATCAAACAAAGATCCAGGATGAGGAATTAATTTGGGTCGAGGCTTTGCCTAGAATCTAACAACGTTGGTGTTTGACACAGACTGCAAAGCAAAGAAAGGCACAATCTAGTGACGGATCAAGTCGGGTTACCTGCTGCGTCAAGTCCTCCTCGAGCCACTAATGACCTGATTCTAATCTGGCCAAAGACACATCCTGAAAGGTGTCGGTGTGTCGTGTCAGTGTTGGGAAACCAAATCCATCCGTTACCACGGAGACCGCTCCATCCTTGTGTTTCTCAATGCCTTCTTTGTTTCCCGTCAGCGGATAAAACGGCTAATTGTGTTTTGGTAGGCTGAGATGTGTTTGTTTGCTCCTTATCTACACTGAAGCAGAGAGGATGCCACAGCAGAGCTTCAGGGAGACATAGAACTGGCATGTTCCATTTCCTACTGACGACTAGCAATGTTCGGCTTGTTTTACTGTTTGAAGAGACATGACAAAGTCTTCTGGGTAAGAAGTTAAGACGCAAAGAGCAAAGCGGGTCTTTACAGTGGGAAAGGAAAACTTTCATGTTTGCCGGCTGAGGCTACAATTGTGTTCCATAGGATCGTTTTAATGCTACGAGGATACCTCTAGCTGAATGGTAAAGAATCTGACTGCAGATCAAGATGTACGCTGAGAGCCTCTCTGTATATGGCTCTGGATAAAAGCAAGTGCTAAATAAATACATTTTCTTTTGGTTACAAAGGTTGGGTTTCTTGTCGTGAGATGAGGATAGAGCATAGAGTATTTTGCCAAAGCAAAACACCCAGAAACCAGAAATGATGTGACACAAGCCAGCGTAGAAATATTAGTGATGTGAGCTCTACAAATCTAAAATGTCCGCTCTGGATTCCAGCAGTTCTCTTTCAAAACACACAACCATCTTCCTGATGGGCTTAGACGGAAATGGAGACGCTCAAAAACACACCCAAACACAGATCAATTATTGAACATCATCTAATTCAATTACACATTGGAATATGCATGGGCACAGCTCCTACATAAATGATGAATGAAGAAAAATGGAGCAACGGCAAACCAAAAGTATGAAAGTCTATGCGTTTCTTCCTCCCCTGCCCTCCTAACAGGAAGACCAGCCAGGGTAGAAACGTGGATTCCAAAAGCAGAGGTCTCTGACTCGGTGACATGAATAAAATATGTGTTGCATGCTTGCGGATGAGCGTTCAGAGACACACAGCGTGGGGCGGAGGGACAGCAGTGAACTCATTAGCACGGACTCTCCACCAACCCTCGATGAGGAGAGGGGTATAATAGTAATGATAATTGAAACTTATGATGTGTTGTTCACTCATTCAAGATGGCGGGGGTAGTTTTGGATGAGTTTGGAGTGGAGTATTCATTTGGCTAATCAGAAGGAATGCAATTTCTAATTTATTGATTAAGTTTAGCTCGTTACGGAGGAAGATAGAGGCGATCGATAGTGACTACCGAGTGGTGAAATGAGGTCAACAGTGGGACATCATTTTATAGAATAACAAGCACACACACGTGGACACACACAGGTTTGGCTCGAAGGACCATGCAATCAGATAGAAAACCACCCAGCATTTTAGAATAACCCCCCCCCTAAGCCTTTCATGCACCAAGAAATGCTGAACAATGGTTACTGATGCCTCTTCTTCCACAGCCGCCCCTTGCTTTTTAATTAACATTGGGTGTAAGAACAGGCTGTGCGTTGGAACCCAAACCCAGCACAATGCCTCTTCCCTCTCATCTTGCCATTATAGCAAGCATGGTGCAATTTTATGAGCCACTGAATGCAATTACTGGAGCTGTCAACAGCGGTGCATGTGTCCTGCCTCCTCTTATAATGTCTGCTCTTCCAGTCCCTCTGTCTCCACTGAGGTTCATACACACACAGATGATGATGAATATGGAAATATATCCTATGGTGGCATGCAAGCATGCATTATTCATTTGTAGCACATCTGATGCAGTACACAACTCTGTGTGCATGTGTGTGTGTGTTTAATGTATATTGTGTGCTATTGTTTGTGTGATTTGGGTATGTGAAAGGGGAATTAGATGAGTTGATATTCTATCATGTTTGGATTTATTTACATCATTCCATCAAGAGAAATTTCCTAGGTCACCCATGCAATTAGTCTCCCTGCTTGTGCAATGTTTCGCACTCTATCTCAACTCTCCCCTCCTGTCTCTTCCTGCCTCTCTCCCCTCACAGCACCACTGCTGTCTTCACACCTGTCTGCCGCTGAGCTGCCCGGAGATGTTGCTGCGGAAAACAGCTTGACGGGCGGACGGGGAGGCTGTTGCACACTCATCATGTCCTCCTCCATCGTCTCACTTCCTGTCTGTCCAGAGAGCTCTGAAAATGGGGCAGTGCCGTCGGCTTTCAATTTCCAAACAATAACTGTCCTAGTTGAATTCAATAGTGACAGACAGAGAGTCAGACAGACAGTCAGAGTGCTGTGGGGAGAGAGTAAGAAGAGGCAGCAGGGACATGTCTGTGTGTGTGTGTGTCTGCGTGTGCTTCTGCATGTCTCTATGTGTGTCTGCGCTGTGTTCTCCTTCCACTCTCTCTTTCACACCATCTGAGGTGTGACTGTTTCAAGCAGCATGGGCTGTATCGTTGCAGCTTCAAACATTTCCAGTTGTCTTTTTTCTCTTCCAGGCACTCCATCGCTCTTTCAGAAAAAGGGATGGAGGGAAGGGATTTTGAGATGATCAGATTACGCTTGACAATATAAGAGAGCGAAATTATGAAATTGTCAGAGGAATTGTTAAAGAGCATGAATGGGGGAGGGGTGGGGAAAGCTAACTGGGAAGAACTAGAGAGGAGACAGAACGAAAACAGGGACGGGTTGGGGGGAGGGAGTCAGAAGGGGAGGATGACAGTGAAAGACCAGGATGCCAGTTCCCACCAATATAGAGTCTCAGTTTCTGGCTTGGGGAACAGGGGGGGGGGGTTGGAGTCGAGGGGGCCCCAGATCAGATGACCAGGTAAAGGAGTGGGTAGAAGATTGCGGGAGCCAGGATCACTGAAAAAAAAAAGAAGAAAAAAAAGAAAAAAACACCTGCAGGCATTATTTAGTGTGAGTCAGGAGAGAATCCTGGGAGAGTCCCGGAGTTGGGTTTCTGAGTGTATGCTCTCATCTTGTGGTTTAAGTTGGCTGTAGGAGCCTAGCTGTTAGGTGGGGGGGTAGAGGAGGGAGGCATCAGGTGGCCAGGTGAGGAAGGGGGCTCTACTGGGAAACCCCACTTTCAATCAAACCCCAGAGGACCATGGCAGAAGAAGAGAAAGAAAGGTGTGTGTGTATTCCGTCTTGACATAGAGCCACAGTAAGTAAGTGTAACTGAATCCTATATCTCATAGTTGATGTAACCCTTTAAGCCAACATCCATTGTTTTGCAAGGAGAAAGAGACAGATATCAAACTTAACTCTTGGATAGCCTTAATGCTCGTCTTTTGTTCAAATGAGACTGTGAGTCAAGCGTTGTGGGCTACTTGAAATCTATATTATTTGTGACCTTGTTTGACACTTTATTTCACACAAACCTTGTGTGTAGAAAATACTAGGATATTCCATTTTCCTCCTGTTACTACCGACCTTGATGTGGGCTGGAAACAACGCAGACACAGAAGAGGAAACACACACGACTAGGCAAGGCAGAAACTGTGGAAGCACGCCACCGTTTTACATTCGTGTTTACGCGGATGAAGATCGAGCCAGGGTTTGGGTAATGAGTGGGACTGCTCAAATACCACACGCGTGGATGTTTCAGTGTCACTGCATGTGTGTGTTTCGATGTGTGTTTTGGACGTCATCGGGATGGGTGTTTTAATATGTGTGAGAGGGGCTATGAATAACTTCCCTATGTCAACATCCATACAGCCAGACAGCGTTGAGGGCTAGGCCAGACCAGGCCAGGCTGGAAGAAGAAGAGCAAAACAGGGACACACCCAGAGGGAAGCCGCCCCCACACATCCTCCTCCTCCTCCCAGCTCATGTATCACACTTGTGTGTCACGCTTCTGTCCACTGGTTGCCCGGGGAAAAGGCCCAATAAAACACAGAGGCAGGGCTTTGTCATAGCTGTGACAGACTGGCAACCAGAAGACTGTCATAAGTTTGGAAAGAACCTCAAGGCATTCAACAAACCCACCGAGTGGGAGGATCCAATCAGCACCAGACTTGTTGGAGTTGTATAACACATCGCTAATGATAACGTAGTGGAATAATGTTCATTTAGTAGCTTGTGGCGCAAAGTGTGGCTCAAAACATGTTTCATTAAGAGTCGGTAATAAAAAGTTCGTTAAAATCTGACTTCCAGCCTTTTGAGGGTCCTTTCATTTGGATACTTCCTATTTTGCTCAACCCATATGGAAAGAATGAACTAATGTAACTATAAACAACTGCAAATGGTTAGTAAATGGCAACAAATTAATAATAATTATACCATATGTTAGCAATCGTGCAATTCTACATACACACGCACACAAACACATACATACACACACATACATGCATGTAATGTATACAAGCAAGACTGTAAGAGGGGTATTACGTATGAGAGTTCATTTTGGAAAGAAAATAAGTAACCAGTGGGCAAGCCACACCTCCACACACCTGGTGGAAAAGAGAGGAGGAATGGAGAGAGAGAGAGAGAGAGAGAGAGAGAGAGAGAGAGAGAAAGACAGAGAGAGACAGAGAGAGAGAGAGAGAGAGAGAAAGACAGAGAGAGAGAGAGGGGGGGGGAGAGGACAGCATGAGGGCAGTAAGAGAGAGTGCAGAGAGAGACAGACAGAATGGAGAGGACAGACATGTGGAAAGAATAGAGAGAGAGTGAGAGGTAGAGAAAGACAGATAGAAAAATAGAGAAAAAGATATTGAGAGGGTACAAACGATTGAGAGAGAAAGAGATGACCGGGATAAAGACCCTAGAATGCTTTTACTCACTGACTCTTCCCACACACTGCAGCTCACTGTATGTGTGTGCACGTGTGTGCACGTGTGTGCACGTGCGTGTGGCAGAGCATTAAAACAAGTGACTCTACTCATCACACAGAACTTTCCTACCATCTGTTCACAGACACATATTTGCTTAGATGCTGCACACATGATGGCTTCCATCACACTGGGTCTCTCTCTCCTCTTCTTCTCTCTACATTGTTCTATTGCTTTTCTCTTTTTCTCTCCTATGTGTGTGTGTGTGTATGTGTGTGTGTGTGTGAGCGTGGTGATGTGTTGGATACGTATTTACAGAGACCAACAGGGGGGGCTGCTTACTGACTGACAGAGAGTGGTGAGGAATGAGCA
>BROE01000027.1:3674085-4236585 GCA_036571765.1 Plecoglossus altivelis
TTGGCAGTGCAGTCGTGTGTCAGTAGCGTGAAGAGCAGCGGGCTGAGCACACAGCCTTGTGGGGCACCTGTGCTCAGTGTTGAGGTGCTCGAGGTGTTATGGCCGACACGGACTGACTGAGGTCTTTCGGTTAGAAAGTCCAGAATCCAATTGCAGAGGGAATTTTTCAGGCCCAGTATGTTTAATTTGTTAGTGAGCTGTTTTGGGATTATTGTGTTGAATGCTGAGCTGAAGTCAATGAACAGCATTCTTACACAAGAGTCTTTGTTTTCTAGATGAATAAGTGCCAGATGGATGGTTGAGGAGATTGCATCGTCTGTGGAGCGGTTCGGACAATATGCAAACTGGAGCGGGTCGAGTGTTTCAGGGAGGCTGGTTCTTATGTTCTTCACGACTAACTTCTCAAAGCACTTCATTATGATAGGGGTCAGTGCTATGGGATGGTAGTCATTCAGACAGGACACCGGCGATTTTTTCGGTACAGGTATGATCGTTGTGGATTTGAGACATGTGGGGACCACTGCCTGGGCCAGCGAGGTGTTGAAGATGTCAGTTATGACATCTGTCAGCCGTACAGCACAGTCTTTCAGTACACGGCCAGATATATTGTCGGGGCCCGCAGCCTTGCGTGGGTTGATCCTAGATAGGTTCTTCCTTACGTCAGCTGGAGACAGACAGAGTGCCTGGTCGTTGGGGGTAGTGGGTAGTTTTTGTGCCGGTGTGACATTCTGCGTGTCAAACCGTGAATAAAAGTGGTTGAGTGCATCTGGGAGGGATATGTCATCATCACAGGCCTGTGGCAGGGGCTTGTAGTCTGTGATGGTCTGAATGGCTTTCCACAGACTCTGTGTGTCCCTGCTGTCTGTGAAGTGATTGTTGATTTTTTGGGCATATGACCATTTAGCATTTTTAATGCCGCGGGACAAATTGGCCCTTGCTGTTTTGAGGGCTGCTTTAATTCCCAATCTGAAAGCTTCACCTCTGGTCTTTAGCAGCCTGCGAACCTCTGCTGTTAACCATGGCTTCTGGTTGGCACGTGTGGTAAAGGTCTTTGTGACTGTCACATCATCTGTGCACTTTTTGATGTAAGCAGTCACAGTTTCAGTGTACTCCTGTAGGTCAGTGTGATTGTTATAAGTAGCTGCCTCTTTGAACATGTTCCAGTCTGTGTCCTGGAAGCAGTCCTGCAGTACAGAGGTAGCATTTTCTGGCCATACCGTGATTTGCTTAAATATTGGTTTAGAAAGTTTGAGAAGTGGGCTATATGCTGGGATTAGCATAACAGAGATGTGGTCTGAGTACCCGAGGTGGGGGCGGGGTTCGGCACTGTATGCGTTCCTAACTGTTGTGTAAACAACGTCTAGTGTGTTGTTTCCCCTTGTTGCTAAGTTCACATGTTGGTAGAACTTAGGCAAAACTGACTTTAAGTTTGCATGGTTGCAGTCACCGGCTACGATGAAAAAGCCATCGGGGTTATTCCTTTGTTGTTCGCTGATGGCGCTGTACAGTTCACGAAGCGCGTCTTTTGCGTTAACACACGGAGGAATGTAAACAGCGACCATAACAATGGACGTGAACTCCCTCGGCGGATAGAACGGACACACTTCACAATCATAAACTTCACCAGCGGTGAGCAGTATCTAGATATTACCGCAGCATTGTTACACCATTTTTTGTTGACATAAACACACAAGACAGTGACGAATCTCTGTCCGCTCGGTAGCAGGTTAGGCCGTGCAGTTGAATGGCGGAGTCCGGGACGTTGTCGTTTGGCCATGTCTCAGTGAAGACTAACGCACAACAGTCCCTAGCCTCATGCTGGGTAGATAGGCTGAGTTGAATTAGGTCCAGTTTGTTTTCCAGAGAGCGAACGTTAGAGAGCATGAGTGATGGAAGAGCCGGTCTTGTGGGTTAAGCCCTCAACCTAGCTCGTATACCTCCGCGCTTACCGCGCTTTTGTCCTCTCTCGCACCGTTNCTACAAGGTGTCCAACAAACATTCTCTATTTTGAATGCACAAAGACAGACTACTGAGTCAGATCATTGATGTAGAGTCACACGTGTTACTCCAGTAACATGTGCCACAGTGTTGCTCCAGTAACACATATTAGTCTGGGTAACCCCCAATAGGAGCATTCTCTATACTCAAGACTACATAATGGTCAGTATGGTGAATAGTTAGAATAGTCCAGGTGGGTAATGTATGGTAGAAATGTACTTAATATGTGCATTAACATTAGTAATGTTGAATTGATTGAGGTAAATGTAAGTAACGCTCTACTTCCCTACAAACATTTTCTTTTAGGTAATATTATGTTAGGTAAATACATCTTTTAGGTAATTTATCACATGGCTACTGACACAGCTATAAGCCAAGATACTTTTACAGCCTAGACTCAAGGTGTGCTGTTGACCTGTAGCCTGGTCAAAAGTACACTTGGGCATATGGTGTGCACCCTCTGTGTGTTTAGTTGAAAGACAGGCTATCGAGAGACAATTTGTCATCCACAATAAACTGTCTGTAAGAGCTAATCTGTGTATGTAGGTACTTCCCAAACATTGATAATGACCTTGGAGAAACATCATTTAGGCTGCTAATGACTAAATAGAGCACAAACCTGCTGTTGAGTATGTGTCTAATTGCATACTGGAAACCATAATGTGTGCCACTGAACCTTACTCCCATGTGGGCCTGAGGTTTGGATAGCCAACTGGATGTCTCCATTTGACGAGGTGTTTTATGTGTGGACTGAAAATACAAGCCAATTTCCTTCACTTTTTGGAGGATTAAAAAGGGAACTTATTCATAAACAATGCTTAAGTCAGTGTATTGGTTTCAATAACCTTAACCTCGGCAACTGACTGGCTGAAGTGAGTTAAATCAACGCAATTATTCAAGTCAGAGCTGCAATTAGAGCTGAACTGCCTGTCTTTAAAGTGAACGATCAACTCAAGGTTGCGGTTGTGTCATTGTCTTGCCTCTACCCCCCTAGCAGCCTACTTCCAACATGACGTGTGACAGATGCTTGTTTGCATCCAGGTTGTAGCCTGGTTCACTTTGTTTTATGGACTGTGGCAGATGGGTCTGTAAAAACGGAGGGTAACGCTATCCCTTTAAAAGCCTGTGCTATTTTAACTTATTTCAATGTCAACGTATCATAACGTAAACATACTACACAAACGGATGAGAAATGGTGTCACGCAGTCACACAACTGCTGAGATTGCATGGGCGGCAATAGTATTTGCTCACTGACCTCAAACCTCCCTGGTCATTTTCAGATGAGCCAGAGGAAGTTGAGCCTTCACTGTGGTCTAGTCTGGGTGCCCATAATAGAACCCCACAGTTCTAGACCTTCCTCACATAATTATTCCATATAAAGGGAGAATAGCCTCATAAAATCACTCAATATCCTGGCCCATAAAAGCACCCGGCTGTGGGACAGAGGCTGATGAGTTGCACAGTCAAATCAGGGAGCCGAGCAATGAGCCTCCTTACCCTGTCTGCTATCACAAGGCTCTAGCTAGCGTGATCCCTGTGCTCCTGCACCCATTAATATTCCCAACACTGTTAAACCTGCATGCTGCGCTGCTCCCCCTGCCCTCCGCCCTGCTGGCAGGGCAGGGCGGCTCTCACTCCCTGCACTGTGGTTTAATTAGCCACTATTAGTGGTTGACGGAACATCGCTAATCACCGGCAAGGCTCAAGCCCTGACAGAGATGTCCTCCCCCACACCCCCCTCCCAACCACTAACCCATCCCTGGTGTCCTCACTAACCTATAACTCCAAAGGCACCGCATCCTGTCAGGAGCTGCTGTTAGCACGAGCGTCCTGACAGGAAATACGTAGCCATTCAAACGACTTGCAATTTTGTACAGCAGTAAACATGGCAACAGAGGAAGAGGTAAGATGATGTATGTCTGAAGCAGGTGGCATGTGAAAAGACATGTTCTCTCTGCTCACCACGACTAAGTCGCAGAACTCAAATGCAGCACAAATATATAACCCAGGTCAGAGTTCAAATAATGAATTTTGATTACGTAGCTCAGGAACGGCAATTTTTGCAGTGACCCACGCCAAGGGTAGTGGCTCCATTAGTGCGTCGCCGCCATTTCCCCGCTGATCAAAAGCTTCAGAAAGATGACGGTGATATTGTACCTTGTGCTTCTGTGCACTCCAGACCTGAAGTATGTCAGGCCTTTCAAACTAACAACCCAGCCAGTCACCACACACACCCATTATGGTGACTCCCAAATCAATTATTGACTTCTCCACAGAGTAGGACGTGAGCAAGAATAGCCACACAGTCATTTACAGTGGCTAAATCAATAGCCTTCCGCGGCCATCTTTTGATAATCCATTTCATTATCTGCATTAGCATAACGGTGGCCATTTTGTGGTAGTGTCAAAAACCAGAAAGACAATTAATACTCAATACATTGACATCAGTCCAAGGTCTACTGAATGTAGTGCTTAAAGCTGACTTCAAGCTGAAAGGAAGATTACAGATATTTGTTAACCTCAGTGTAATGCACCAGACTCTCTCAATGTCAGGCAACAGGAGGATCTGTGCTCTAATTCTCACATGGTGCATGAAACGCATGCTTGCATGTGTGTGTATGTGTGTGTGAATGTGTTAGACGGGCCCTGTGGAGGCAGGTCAGAGATCTCCACCAGACTGGCTTCATTCACACAGAGTCCTGGTGTGAGAGGAGAGAAGTAGGCCAGTTCACAGTTGCTGCCCCTGACATTGGTCTCTTTCTACAGATGTGCTGTAAACAAACTACATTTACAGGCCAAAAAACTGCAAAGACGTGTACCAACTAAAGGATTATTTAGGATTGTGCACTCACTTATTACAAACGCAGCCGCCTGTTTTAAAAGTACCTTTTTAATTCAGTATCAGATAATTCCATACCCGGATAAATTAATAATGGTTTCCCAAGGCACGTTTCCCTATTCTATAACAGCTTAATTATATAATAATGTAACGTTTGCCCTCAAAGCTTTATAGCCATCCTTCAAGGATGAAATATAATGATTACAAAAACATAACAGGTGAATAAAATGATCTCTATTCAATTCAAACCAATTAAGTGGCATGTTTCCTAATTAGACTTCCCTCAGCAAATAGTATCTCATTTGTCTTCTAGGACTCAATGCCCATTGAATGTCCTGTACAGAAATCCATCAGATGTCGATCTATTGATCCTTGTTCACTGCGGTGAAATTAATATGCTCACAGATATCTGGTTCCTGATTCTCAGGTCAGGTTTTAATGGTTAAAGGATGACATATGATTCCTTACTAGCATTTATTGTTCTAGAAATAATAGTTTCATTTAGCAAATACATCTTTCAACAATGATCAAAGACCACAGTTAGGAAAGAGACACTGTCCAGACGAAAGAAACGACTCAACATATAACTTGCCTATATGAGGAGGAAGGTTGATATCAACTAAGTTAGATGACCTTTCAGCTACAACAGCCATATGCCAGGAATGGAGTCCCAGCAAGAAGATCCAGGGTCAGTTTATCAAGTCCATACCTAATACATTAGCAGAGACTGCTCTAAACTGACCACGCACGTCTCCATAAGCAACACATGACTCGACAAAACAAGATCTTTACAAATATCAGTACAGAGGCGAGCACCATATCAACACTGTCGGTTACTTCACTGAAACCACTCGTACAGTGGCTACACTAATAGATGCCAAGCTTGTCCCAGAAGTCACAGATATGGTCCCTGGTGCCCACCTGTGCGTGTGACCGCACGGTGAAGTTCAGCTCCAGCCAGCTGCTGCTTCCTGTGTATCGCGGCCAGGCCGGGAGACGTTGCTGTCTGCAGAAGCCCGTCTGCTCCACCCTCGACCCAGGGTCGCCTGTGTGGGCGAACGCCCCCCAGTAACACAGCATCCGATTCGCCAGGAGACGCTCGGGCGGGGACAGGGTGAAGTTGGCCACGGCGGCTGTGTTGAAGAGGAAGGGCAGCTCGGCGCCGTGGCAGACGTGGTCATAGCAGAAGTTGAGGCCTGACCACACGCGGTGGTCGGACGCCACGTGGTCGAAGACGTACATCCACACGGAGCTGCCCGCCAGGCTGGCTGCACGGGCGGATTTACGGGAGGGGCAGAGGAACACATAGTCTGTCACGATCTAGCAGGGAGGGACAGAACAGGAGAGAGAGAAAGATGGACATGACAAAGGGAAATATAGAAAAGTATGAAGCAGTAGACGTTTGACAGAAAAGAGAGAAGACAAATGTGTGGTTAATAACAATTAAATGCTTTTTTCCCTCTATTTGTCTCCACCCTAAATAGTTTGCCTTCATTGTCTGAGATAAAAGGTTTAATATTCTATAAAAAGCATGTATCCTTCCTGGCCAGAAAACACCACAAAACAGGAGCAGGAATTCTTTCCATGTTACCTGGAAACCACAATCTTTTAAGGGATACACAAAGGACTGCCTACGCTCTGCAAAACACAACACTCTCTCACTCTGTCTCCTCCCCTATGACACATCACACATCAGTATCCCTACAGTATGGGAGGTGGAAACAACAGATACTCATACAGACACTTTGATTGAGGCTATAATAAGACACACACTTTGCCTTCAGATACAGGGTGGACCCTAGCAGTGGTGTCCATTCCTGATAAAGCCACAGCACAGAGGCATCTGCTGGTGTTCGTGTTTTTTTCCTCTCCACTGCTCTTCTCCCAACCATTTCTCATCCTCCATTGTTCTCCCCTCTCGTATATACTGCTTCAACTGTACCAAGACCATTCAGTTCCCGTTCTCTCTCTCTCTCTCTCTCTCTCTCTCTCTCTTGGCCAAGCTCTCTCCTCTTCTCACCCACTTTTCCTCTTTACGTTGTTACATGCCCGGTCATGCCTCCCCATGGTCTCCTCCTCTCCATCTCTCTCACTCTCTCTGCCTCCCTCTATCTCACCCCCTTGCCCTCTCTCTCTCCCCTCTCTCTCCCCCCCCCCCCCTCTCTCCCCCTACCTCCCTCTGTCTCCTCCCTCCCCGCTTTCAGAGTGACGTCTGACATTTGTTGAACACCCCGCCCTCTCCAGAGGCCTGTCCTTTAGCGAGGGGTGAGTGAGCGACACCCCCAAGCTCCTCAGTGAACCCTGTCTGGGCTGGGCTCCCCAGTCTGACAAGCATGACTGTGCCCTGTGTAGATGAATGCTAAACAGACTTGGGAGTGTGTCACCTTCTGGCCTGGCTCCTTGCAGCTCTCTCATCTCTCACTTTAGATTGGGAACATTCAGAGAGTGTGCCCCAGGCAGTAATATGATCTATGCTCTGTCTCTAAGTCTGTGCTTGTGTGTGGGCTGAACACTTGGAAAATGTTTTTCACCACTGTCTCAAACAAGGCTTGCACAGGCCGGCTTTGTACCTTGTACAATATATAAAGAGAAATATGATCAAAACATGACAACATTAGAGGTCATTTGTAAATATCCTTGCCTGTTAGCACTCAAATTATTCATATAAAACCAAGTAGTAGGTTTTATCATTATTGTATTTTCCTTGTTCGCTGACAGACCCATCAAAGTACGTTCAGTGTGTAGGACTGAGGACCATTTTACATCCTCTGTCTAACAGAAACGGTCGGTGGGACTTGAACACTCATTTCATGGGTCTGGAGGGAGTCGGGATACAAAGGAGACATGTCATTCTCTTCCAGGTGAGCTTCTCACCTCACACATACAAATGAAGACTCAAACTGATGGAGTCACTTAACAGAACTTCAGCCCCCTCTGTTGACAATACGAGGGGCTGCAGTTTACTCTCAGTTTATTCTTAGATATGTTCGAAAAACATTAGTAAAACCAATAATGAAGATAACTTTTATTTATATATAATAGTTGATTCATGCATCAACACAAATATGAGTATGAAGAATGTCTTTAAACCTGATGAAGGAATGCTAACATGACAAGGCTATGCCATCACTCCAAATACTGCCGTTTTACTGGTACTGATTAAGGGGAGAGAGAGAGATAGGAGAGAGAGAGAGAAAGAGATAGGAGAGAGATCTGTATTGGGCGTCTGCTGGGTCTCATCTGGAGTGAGAGCAGATGGACAGCTGTGTCTCTGTCACGCTCCAAAGCCGCTCTCCCTCTCTCATCTCTCTCTCCCCTCCACAAGCTGCTCACACTGGCTGGATCAATACTAAAGACAGATAACTGCCTCAGTTATCACTGTTGCGCATGTGTGTGTGTGTGTGTGAGAGAGAAAGAGGCAGGGTTTGTGAGCTTATTAGGTGTTTTATCTGATAAACGATCACATAAAAGCGAGGTAGGTCTGCACAACAGATGGTCAACATGTACACCCATACACACAAGTTTGTTTTACTATCATGGTGAGGACATAGAATTAATCCCCATTCAAAATGAAGCTACATTTCCTAAATTGACTACAGTTTACTATATTCCCTTGTGGTTTGCCAATAATAGTCCCTAGTCCTGAACAGGACCACGCATGCACTCCCCTCACCTGTGACAACATGTCCCTGCGGTCTGCGTTCTTGTACATGGGGAGGTACTTGCGCAGGATCCTGAGAGCGTGCTGTTTGAAGATGGCAGTGGTGTACACAGTACACTCCACTGCAGACACGGGCTTGGTGAAGACTCCATACACGAAGATCACCCCCTCCTCAGAGGTGGTCCCTGCACGCACGCACGCACAAACAGAATCATGATCTCCGAATGGGCTCACGTCTTTCATGTTTTATTCATTTAGCAGTTTTTAGCAGACGGGTTTCAAACTAAGCTCAAGGATGTGTCAACTCACGTCCAAGTCATCCACATAATCCAGAACTCCACAAGAGGTGTAGGCTTGTTTACATCCTACTAGGATTTCCCAGGCTATGGGCTCGTACAGTAACCATGCTGAGTGTGTGAAGTGCTGCTCACCAAGGAGGACTGATTTCTCCTTCTGCCAGTGGCCCTTCTGGAAGGCTGTCACTGCCTGCTCTTTAATCAGCTCCCCATCGATGTATGGTCCCCATGTCTCAAAGATCTCCAGGAACCGGAAAGGGTTCACCACCTTGGAACCTGCCGGGGGATGCAGGGAGAGGAGGGACAGGGAGGGAGAGGAAGGAGAGGAGTGGGGAGGGAGGGATAGGTGGGTGGAGGGAGGGAGAGGAGGGTGGAGGGAGGGAGGGAGGGAGGGAGAGAAGGGAGAGGAGGGTGGATGAAGAGGAGGGACAGGGAGGGATAGGTGGGTGGAGGGAGGGAGGGAGAGGAGGGTGGAGGGAGGGAGAGGAGGGACAGGGAGGGAGAGGAGTGTGGACGGAGAGGAGGGTGGACGGGGAGGTGAGACAAGGTGGGAGAGGAGGGTGGAGTGAGAAGAGGGACAGGGAGGGAAAGGAGAGTGAAGAGAGAGAAAGACAAAGGTTAAGACAAAGAGGAACAAAGAGCAAAAAAGATTTTAATATAGACAGAAAGTGAATGTGAGTGAAACAGAGAGAAACGTATAGAGACAGAAAGATAGAGGAAAGATGACAAATGTGGGCGAGGGTGAAACATACGTTAAGTGAGAGACAATGTGCAGTACAGCAGCTATTTTGAGATTTGGATAAACATGAAGGAGGATGAGAACAATTCTCGTACTGGACTTGATCTGAGCAGCAAGGACAGCCTGGGGACTGAGAGACAGCAGACACACAATGTCGCTCACGGTGCAGTTGGCCTGCTTGGCAAAGTCCTTCCCCAGTTTCAGGGCATCATGTCTGAAACGCAGCCAAACAAACACACAATTCACTCACCATGGAAACGCTGTTGAAGCGATGCACTTCCAGGCCTTGATTTGAATCTATGCACTTCATTTAATGTATTCATTTAGCAGTTACATGTTCTAACCACTGAGCTATACACTCCCCTTTATTTACATGTATAAACTAGTCAGACTACTGAATTAGGAAAACTGTATAAACGCTAAATGATGAATGACTAAGCTGTAATAACTGAGATGGATACGTCTGGGGGTCCGGCCTTGCCTGGTCTTGAGGGGGATGGAGAAGGGAAGGCTCTGGAACACGGCTTGTTTGAACAGCGGCTTACTGCTCTGGATCATCAGGTGAAGGCTGACAGACTGGGCGCCTGCGCTCTCCCCAAATATGGTCACCTGGATCACACACCATGGAAGACGCGGTCATCACGCAGGCTACAGATCACCCCACACACTGTGGATGGGATTCAACAGCCTCGCTTGATATGATTCGAAGGAGATGTTGAACTACAAGCACGTACACTGAGCTCCTACGCTGACAGATATGATCTGAAATGGGGAGGCACTGCATGAAGTGAAACAGTGCCGGTTTACAGTGGCAGAACCTTGGATGTTTTCTCGCCAGCACGACTCAGCCTCTATGTGGTGCTTGTGTCTGTGTTTGTCTATGTGTGTGTGTGTGTGTGTGTGTGTCACTGTGTAGTGCGTGGCATTATGTGTGGTGTATATGTGTGTTTATGTGTGTTTGTCTATGTGTGTGTGTGTGTCACTGTGTAGTGCGTGGCATTATGCGTGGTGTATATGTGTGTTTATGTGTGTTTGTGTGTGTGTGTAGTGTGTCTGCAGCATATCCCCTCCACTCCAGACAGCCCCATCTCCACTCGTCAGACACTCAGACACATCTGTCTCACACAGCTTTCAATCACCCCACCATGGTTTACACACAAATCAGTCACGACCACAGGACTCCAGTAGTCAAAAGCACCACCTCTATCACCGCCGCCTAAACGACCTCGCCATGCACTCACCTGCTCCTGTCTGTGCCTGGCAAAAACGAATGCTGCATTATCCAAAAGTGCTATTAATGAACTATGTTATGAAAATGATATACTATGATGTATTGTGAAAAACCATGGAATTTGTAAATGATGTAGTAGGTCTTTCAAGTTCATGAGAATACACGTCACTCTTGTATAGTTTTTGTCTACCGATCATATCTGTTTGCTTTTGTATAGGTGTTATTTCTTTGGCTTGTGTGCTTGCCTTGCTAGAGTCCCCTCCAAACAGAGTGATGCTCCTCTGTACCCAGAGCAAAGCAGCCTGCTGGTCCAGAATCCCATAATTTCCTGAAGCAGACGTCTTGGGATCTTTTCCAGATACGAGGAAACCAAAAGCTCCTGGGGAAAAAAAGCCACATCCAGGAATGTCAATCCTGACCCGTTTACTAAGACTTTACATTACCCGTCCTTCACCACCCTCCACCCCCATCCCCCCCCCCAACACTTGATGAATTGCACGAGATGTCCATTTGTACACGGCGCAGTCTCTCTCACGAAAGCACAGCCCTCCGTCAATGACCCTAACTCGATTAGACATCCAGAATCCACAAAGCGGCTACCCAGCCTCACCTAGCCTGTAGTCCAGGCTCACCACCACCGAGTGGGTGAAGTTACTGATGAACCTGCCATCGTACAGTGGCTTGGAGGCGGAGCCGGCGATGAAATCTCCCCCGTGGATCCACACTAACACAGGCAAGGGCTTCAGCAGAGGAGAGCTGAAGTTCACATCCAGAGGAACGAATATGTTGAGATAAAGGCAGTCCTCACTGACCTAAGGAACAGGTGAAGCCTCTGGTCAAATGCGTGATGGCAGAACATATTAAAGTCCATCATGGGGGTACGGCATCCACCTCACCCCCCGCTACCACCCAAGAAAGTATTTATGATGCCATCAAAATCTTTCAACATGTCACAAATATCCACCGGACACATTGGAGGTGGAGGGAAAGGGTTTTTTCGAACACCACAACAAAATACAGTTACACATCAGCAAATACGGGCATTTCCCTACATTACAAACTGAAAATCGTCAAAGATAACGAGGCCCTGCGTCCCCTACCTTCTGAGGACACGCATCTGAAATAGGACCACTGCAGCCTTGCAAGCAGGCATCCCTGGGGAAGGTGGCGTCATGGACGCCCGGCCAGGGGGTCACAGCCCTGGGAGCCTTCCACCGGTATGCCCCCACCGGGGGATCAGCGTAGGGGATCCCATAAAACACGTGACACTTGTCCAACGTCAGTCCCTTGATCACTCCGTCCTTGGTCAACACTATCGGACCGTAGTCTGGGATTCCTGCATTGTGAAGGTTGGGATCGGCACCCTGGGGGCTGTCAGCAGGCTGGTTTGGCCGGAGGGGAAGAGGCTCCGCAGGGTCTTCAAAGTCTTTGAGGGAGTTTCCTACGGACGGCAGGTCTCGGTCGATGACAAGAGGCTCATTTCTCAGAAGCAGTCCAGAGGAAATGCTTCTCAAGAAGTTATAGAGGTCCTTTCCGTCGTCGTACACAGCCTCTCCGGACCTCGGCGCCAGACTCAGAACACAGAATAGCAAAAAATACCGACCGCTTTCCATCTTCTGACTAGAAACTAAGACATTTGTTTGACTGAAGTGCTGCGTCTCATTTCATTCTTGACTTGAATACTATATTTCCTCGTTGAGGTGAGGGGCTGAAGACAGAAGGCAGTGCCAAGAGTCTCCTTCAGTCTGTTCTGTGTTTGTTCTTGTGACATCAATTTGGTCAACTGGAAAACCAGGGGCAGTAACAAAAACACCCTTGTCAAAACTTGTGGGTCTGGACCCATGACAGTGATGCAGATAGTGGGTTGGACCGTGTGATGCAGGTCCAGTAATTGGAGACAAGAGGTCTTTCACTTATCTAATGGGATAATACTGATCCCCATGATGTGCAGTTCATTCTTGGGATAGCACTCTGGTCTCCTATCTATGACTGCAGTTTGGGACAATACTTCATTGTATGGCTGGGCTGTGAGAGATGACAGGTTTCTGAATCTAGGCAACATTTTGAAAACAGAATTATATGGTTTCATATAATGCGGACATAAATCTGTAATGAAAAAGTTCATGTGCGAACGTGACGTGAACCTTATTGCGACAAATGCTCATCCGCACACCTGTTACATATGCCTCTCATTAGTCGACAATGACGTCAGGGAGTGCGTGGATTTATCACCCTTTAATCATGCGTATTTCGAGCAAAATAACACTGTCAAACATGTAAATATGTTTGTTTTTGTCATTCCCAATGTCGTTATACCCTTAACTGTGTTTACGTTTTTCCTCACTAATCTTCACAAACGTTTACAGGGGCTACTTTGCGTGTCCAATTATCTTATTCGTTCTCTTACCTCCGGCGATATCACTCGGTAAGTATGCATGTCGAGAGATTCATTTCAGTATTCAAGCACCTCCTTTTTTCTTCAACCAAGTTACAACGTGAGTTTTGCAGAAAACCCCATGAACTATGCGATCACAATTTGCGTCATCTTGTCCTTTTCCAGAAAGATGCAAAGGTTTTACACTCTCCATGTGCTGGATAGTTAGGAACATCAGCTTGTTTGACAGGTGACTGAATACTGTTTTTTACTTTAAGTTTCAATGAACCACGTTAAATACAGTTATGTAACCGTCTCCATAGATCGGATAATATATGGTTGAACGCCAACAATATCCAATCGATGTGGAAAAAGGACAAATTCACATCATTGACAGTTTCCCCATCTTTGAACCACACTGTAACCCTTGAGTATGGAGATGACATCTGGAAATGGACCTTTTCAGTCTTGCCGTGTGAGTATGTCTGCCTCTCCCTTTATCAGAAAGAAAGAGTACTTACAAGTTGAAATGTTCTCAGCCGTGTGCCCAAATGTGAACACAAGGACTGTTTTTCTTCCACCTTCTAAGGTACTAGCAAAATAGTAGTCAGAGGTCAATTTAAGCCTGAGAATCAGCCCTCCAAAACCACCCTGGTGGGTATCAGCACCATCATCTCTCAGCCCCACACACACACGCACATCTCTCCTCACATGGACACACCTGCTCATCACATCTCACTACCGAGTTGAGAACTACATTATCAGTTGCATTCTTCTGTAAAAAAAAAAAAAAAACACCTATTAAGGATGTCTGGAACCCAATATTTCACTACCAGTACCTATGCTAATGTGCATATGACAACTTGAACCACCATCCTTGAGAACATGTATCAAACAAACATCTCTTCATCCCAAGTAGGAAGCCATGCAGTTGTTGTCTGACGATGAGGTGTTTCCATGTGAGGAAGGCACTCTGTACCTCTATCAGGATGAAAACCTCATCATCATCCTGGGTAAGTTTTACATGTCAAAACATGTTATTCAGTAGACGAGACCACAGAAACGAGAGACGAAGCCTTGGAAGAGTGAACATCAATTAATCAATCATCAACAATCAATATTTCCTTTCTCCTCCCAACCTTCCTCCCTTCCAGGCCACACCCCACGGTACCCTCTCAAGATGGAGCCCAGGAGTGCCTCAGTATTACTGGTGTCATGGAAGAGGGAGTCGTATGACTCTGCCTCCCCTGCCCACCTAGTGTCTCTCTACCACCCTGATACAAAGGCCTACAGTCTTCTGACTTCTGACACTACCAAGTCCAACTACTACCGCTTCACTGGCCTGGATTCCTGCAGCCCCTATGTTGCTTGTGTAGAACGGGCAGCTACTCACACTCTCACCTGCCTCTATGCCAACACAGGTAGGCCGCTGGCCAGAAACAGATGCCAGGCTAAACAGATGAAAAGTCATTCTATTTGTATGAATTTGTGTTCAGTGATGTTGTTTGCATCATTTAAATTCAAGTGTGTGTGTGTGTGTGTGTTAGTCCCAGAAATGCCTAGGAACTTCCACGTGGCATCATGGAACGTCACCAGCATCACGGTGGCTTGGGACTGTCCAGACAGCCAGAGGTTCTCCCTCTTTCTCGTCACGGCTTTCTACCTCAACGGGAGCGACTACATCCTTGAGGAGAGGTACTACAGACACACTCTGAAGAACCTCGAGTTTACCCTGTCGGACCTGGAGCCCTGCAGCAGGGTGAAGTTCGGTCTGCAGACGGTGTGTGAGTTTGACACAGGGTCTCGCTTCAGCAGGATGGTCTCTATCGACGGGAACACTGGTGAGGGGAAAAATAACGCTTTGTCATTTGATCGTTCCCATTGTGTGTTTTTATTTCCCAGCTGGAAGTCTTTTCAGCAAGAGTGTTCCATTTGTTTAGCTCTCTTGGATGTTTTAAGGGAGCTGTTCCATGTGAGGGCATCTGCCAATCCCTCTGACTTTGCTTGTTATTTATTTCCTATCCTCTTCCATCCTCCAGTCCACTCAGACATCCATAACCTGCGTCAAACCTCCAGTGGGCCTGGCAGCTACACCCTGTCCTGGGAGGTGAAGAACATCTCAACCATCTCTTCGTTCAGAGTGTACCACGAGGGGGAGCTCCACGCTTCCACCCTGCTCACCACACACACGGTGGAGGGTCTGGAGCCCTGCCAATACTACCGCACTAGGGTGGAGGCCATGTGTGGGGACAACGTAGTCATGAGCTGGAGGAGCTTAACCGTGTGCTCAGGTACTGGAGGACAGCCTTTCCTGTTTGGGTGTTTGACATGTTGTCCACTGAATGGAAAAACTTGGAAATGGAAGATAGAACAAATCATTAACTTTGAATTCACTACGTTGTTTACAAAAATGAGTTGGCTGAGGTTATACTTCTTGTTGTATACAAGCAGTGCATGCACAAAGTGTTCCAGATAATTGTACAGAGTTTGAATTTGTTAGACTTTTTATCCACGGGTGTTTATGTGTATGTGGGTGTGGGTGTGGGTGTATGTGGGTGTGTGTCTTCCCCCCCACAGGCACCCGAGGTGTGTTGGACCTGACGTATCGCTCTGAAGACTCCACAGCTCTGTGGACGGCGGACGCTGGCAGCGAAGCGGTATTCCAGTACCAGCTGTTCTTCGCCAATGAGAGCTCCATCATCCAGCAGGGGTATCTGGAAGAGACCATGCTCCCCCTCCCAGGGCTGATCGACGGGGGGCAGTATGTTCTGGACGTGTGGGAGGAGTGCGACGGGGAGCTCAGTACCAACCAAGCGCTGCTGGTCTTCGATGGGGTCAACGTGCCCCCCAGACCCCAACATCTCAACCAAGACAACTCTGGTTGGTTTGGGTGCTGTTAGATGTTTTTGTAGAAGAGTTTGTAAAGCAGCCAGGGAAGGATTATTATTCACCAGATGTTACTGATGTGATTTAGTCTGTCACACCACTGAAAATCTTTTTTTATCATCTATTGAAAATGAATTTGTTCCATAGACCTCACGTTGTGACCTTAGCATCTGCAGTCAAACCCTGTAGCACTGAGCTACAGCCCCTCCCCTCCCTCTTCCTCCCAGGGTTCGAGCAGGATGACCCCACCCAAATCCTGGTTCTGGTGGTGCCTTGGCTGCTGCCGGAGCCCCTGCAGAGCCCCACAGCTGAGCCCAGGGCCAAACTGCAGCGCATCATAGAAAAAAGAGTGAGGGATGGGTTTTAGTTTTACTCATTAATTTGGCTCATTCACATTTTAGGCCTTTTAGCTCTGACCTGAAACCTCTCACAAAAGGAATGTTTGTCTAGACTGAGGGCATCTGAGTCAGAGATGTACGCAGCTGGGTATTTGCTCACTGGTGCACACACAGAGATGCTTACTAATATGAAAAGTTATTGGACAGGTACACTTATGTACCTGTCTAATCCAGTTATCATATGTCGAGGAGACACGAGAATGACTGTTTGGGGGTACAGAAAATTGACTAAATTCAACCATTTTCTTTTTTGTCAGTTGGAGGAGCTGCTGAAAGACTTCCCAAAGAAAGCCAGGTTACAGCTGGATGGCTTCAGGAATGCGAGCCAGTCAAATACAAGCATCCTTTTTAGAGTGTTTGATGCCATGGTAACAGACATGGATGTGCCACTGCTGGCAGGAGACCTGTGGGACCATGTCCAGTCCCTCCAGGTGCCAGGTGTACATGTCATCAATGGTGTCATTTACTGGGACGGTAAGACTGATCACCTCACCTGCATTCAATATACAAAAATGAAAACTCTTAAAACATCAGCAAACCTTTTCACCTCTGTAAAGTTGGTTTTTACTTTGTAAAGATCTCTTAGCTACTATATGTACCTGGTTCCTGTTGCACTTTGATTAGAGAAATAAACTGTATTTTCTTAATCACGTTTGAGTCATAAAAGCTTTTCCATTCCCTAGACCCAGATGAGTGCTCCTCCCCCGACCTGACCAGATGTCCCCCCCACTCTCTCTGTATCAACACCCTGGACTCCTATACCTGTGTCTGTCACCATGGTTACTATGACGTCCGCTCACCCCTGACCCCCCCTGTGGACTTGACATCTGTTCCTGTCTGTTACGGTCTGCCAGTCCATTCCACCACACGTACAAAGTTACAAAGAGTCAAACCTGGAACCATGCATCCCAACACCATAAACAACATAGCTTTACCACAACCCTCTTGACATTAGCTTCCCCCACCCCACTTCCCAATGTGTCAGTTTCCAAGTATCCCACTACTATCTTTATCAGATCGTCATTTGTCAACTATCCAACAGCTATTACAACGTCTAGATGCTTACTAGAATCATCGAAAGGTGTTTTTGTGTGAGAGTCACTGCTCTTCTCGTCTCCTCCGTCCAAACAGAGAACGGAACGTTCACCTGGTGCTTGGACAGACGGATGGCGGGAGGCGTCTCGAAAGCCTTCCTGACGGCTTACCTGGGAGGCGACGTGACGCTCATCCTGAAGGACGGCCATTGCGCCGTGAACGAGAGCGAGACGTTGTACCACTTTAGCTCTTTACATAAAGCGCCCCAGTGTGGCACCGAGAGACTGGTGAGTGGGCCACCGTTAGACTGAGGACATGGTGAAACACACACAGGTGACCCTAAGGGATGGTCAGATTTTAGTCATGTGCAGGGCATTGTCATGAACACATTACCAGACAGGCAGGCAGCATGCCAAGGGAATCTGTAATGAAATTACGCTTTTGTACACAGCACTTTCTGTAGATGTAATGGGATTGTGTGTGGCGTGTTCCGTCTCTAGGTGAACACAACACACATCGAGTTCCAGAAC
Source organism: Plecoglossus altivelis (assembly GCA_036571765.1). Taxonomy (NCBI): domain Eukaryota; kingdom Metazoa; phylum Chordata; class Actinopteri; order Osmeriformes; family Plecoglossidae; genus Plecoglossus; species Plecoglossus altivelis. The sequence goes on from BROE01000027.1 coordinate 3,692,074, forward strand.
TCTCTGACATTCACCTTGAACACCCAGATGGGCATCACACGCAGGGATCTGAAGGTTATCTGGAAGTGTGTGTACCCACGAACCTACATCCTCAATGTGCGGGTTAACCTGGACGAAGATAGGTGAGAAAGGAAAGCGTTTGTATGTCCTTGATGTAAACACACATTTTCTGTACTAAAACACCCAGTAAAGATCACAAGTGTCATGGCATTGCTTTACTGCATTCCTCCCTCACTTGCCCTCTCCTGGGATCGATACAGGGTTCTCTGACAAACGCAGCCAACAACCACCTTTCAGAATCAGACTTTCCGAATCGCTCTAACTCGCTACATCGCTGAAACGTTTTAGTGGATGGGATTTATATGAAGGACAATTTGAAACAGTTATACTCATCTCTCATTCAGTATAGTTCAGTCTGCTTTGCTCCCAGTTCAAAAGTGCCCACTTACAGGAAAACCTCCTGTCTGTTCACAATCCCCAGGGTGCCTTCCCACTCTGTGGTGGTCTTCAACTCGACCCAGAGTCTGTTCCTGACCATGCACTTGTACAGCGACCTCTCCTACACCCGCAGAGAGCCCACCTCCCTCACCCAGGCTGACATGCTGTTCTTTGAGGTGGCGCTGCAGACAGAGAACACCTTCACCCCAGAGGTGTTCCTGAGGGTCTTGACCTGCTGGTCCACAGAGAGCCCCGCACCCGACAACGCGGTCGATGGCCGTTTCCTTCTTGAAGGGTACGTTTCCTCTGTGGAGATTGGAATGAGGGCGAGGGGGGGCATTAATTCTCTTTCTACTTACCGATGTGCAAATGACATGGTTAGGTGTGAAGCCACTACATTTGACTTTTTACAGTAAAGTTATAAGCAGAAATCCGAATGTAACCGTTTACTCTCAACACTCATTTGGAATCGTATGGCACTGAACGATGTAATCCTATTCGTCCAATCAGATGCCCTGTGGACCGTACTTTCCTCTGGCTGACTCAGAACGGAGCGGCCCAGAGGAGCAGGTTTTCTCTCCAGATGTTCACCATGCCGAAGGGCCTGCCCATCTACTTCCACTGTCTGGCCCACATATGCAGACACGATGAGGACTGCACCACTGTAAAACCAATTCACTTCATTACATATTCAATTTGATATCTTGTCATTAGCTGATAAACAACATGTATCTTATACTTATAATATGCAGTAAGTGTTTCATAGTTGAGCCTTTTATAGTGTTCAATTCTTGAATTTCGTTTGGATAGAATAACTGAATCATGCGTTCCAGTTCTTCGACTATTGATTAGTACTTATGAAGTGTTTGCTTATTGATGTGTTTGACATTGTGTATTAATACATCTAATCCCATGTTTATATTTTAAAGAATTGTACCACTCCACGACTTTCTAAGAGGTCAGTGTCCCAGACTGATGTGACCACCAGACAGTTAGCAGTGGTGTCTGCTGGGCCTCTGGTGGTCAACCTGAAATCAAAGCCAGACACCAAACCCTCTGACTGTGAGTAGCTGTGTTGGGATCTGGCCTGTGTGAATGGGCAGGGTGGTAGACCCATTTGTCTTTTTAATTGTTGATTTTTGCGTTGCTTCCATTCAGGGGATGAAATTGGGACGGTGATCTCCGTTGTTGGTGGGGCTATAGTCTTCTTTCTGTTGACTTTGCTTGGAGTCATGACATCAAAAGCCATGATGACATGTCAGAGACTGAGGCTTCAATGAATATACGAAGGAATGTAGTAAATCACGTCTCCGTGAAGGTTCTAGTGAGCTGCATTCAAAATACTTTTTCAGTGGTACGGTAATGTACAGTTATGTATTCTTCCAATTAATTAGTTTATCACATTAATGTATCGCATTCACTAAATAAAATGTAAAAAAATGACCACGTTCATTTCTTTAATTAAACGAATTAAAAATGTCACGGCCAAAAAAGGTTAATTACAACTGAAGATGCGAAAGCACGGTAGATAGTGCTTCCGGTTTAGAATTCTGGTACAACAACAATGGCGACCTCCACGAGTGAGGAAAGCATGATAGATGTTCAGTCTGGAAAGAAGACGAAAAAGAGTAAAAATCAGGGTAAGTGATCTATATATAACACGTTTCAACATACTTAGATATTTATTTTCTGCGAACATGTACATGTATTTTATTTGGAGGTACAAAGTAGCTAGCGTTAGCATCACAGTTCCCCTGGTTTAGCTAAACGTGTTTGTTTGCTGGCTACCATATGATAAATAGATATAGCCCAAGCAGATAGAACATGCTGTTACGTAGTAAATGGAGTTTATTTAAATATATCAAAACACTAATGTCACAAATCTGCTTATTATTAACAGTGAAACGCGCAACGTAGCCTACATATAACTATGCACTTGGCACATCTAGATTCTAGATGGTTAGGTCTGTACCAGTTGCATTCTTTCGCTACAGTGTCTGTTCCTTTCCCCCAGTGGATGAATCCGAACTCCTGACTGTGCCAGATGGCTGGAAGGAGCCAGCATTCACCAAAGATGACAATCCCCGAGGACTCCTCGAGGAGAGCAGCTTCGCCACACTTTTCCCCAAGTACAGAGAAGCATATCTCAAAGAGTGCTGGCCGCTGGTGCAGAAAGCTCTAGGAGAAGCGGTAAGTTCAGCTAATGGAGGCTTCGTTTTTTGACTGAGGCCTGTCTTCAGTTTTCAGTGATTTAGTTTGGCAGTTTAGCATGTCACAGGACGTTCACTGTTCGCTGTGGCATGTTTACCGACTTCAGCACATCAAGGCCACCCTTGACTTGATTGAAGGCAGCATCACTGTCACCACCACCAAGAAGACCTTTGATCCCTATTCCATCGTGAGGGCACGGGATCTCATCAAGCTTCTTGCTAGAAGTGTTCCCTTTGAGCAGGTACCCTCACATCAGCTCTCAGGCTGGGCACATCTGTCAGCCTAGCGCATCTATTTCATTTTTCAGCTCTACTTACTGTATGCGCTTGTTTCGAAGTGAATGTTAAATGATTGGTATAAAACGAGGTGCTTCTTTGCCTAGGCTGTGAGGATACTGGAGGATGAAATGGCATGTGATATTATAAAGATCGGGACGCTGGTACGAAACCGGGAGAGGTTCGTGAAGAGGAGGCAGAGACTAATCGGACCCAAGGGCTCGACTCTAAAGGTTCGTCTTCCACCGTGTAGTGGAGGCCAACGCCCACTAGGGGGCAGTGTTGAGCTCTTGTGGTGACACCCATCGTCCCAATGTATTTAGATATTTTCTATTTGTTCTGATCAGTTGTTGTTGTTTTTTTAAATAGTTGAAAATGTTCCTCTTCTGGAAATCCTGAACTATTTACTCACTTGTGTTCTTTTATAGGCTTTAGAACTGCTGACCAACTGCTATGTGATGGTGCAGGGGAACACTGTCTCGGCCCTCGGGCCCTTTAACGGCCTTAAAGAGGTGTGTGGATGGACTGCTTTTTGTAACTCAAGCCCAAGTGAAGTTATCACGCTCAGTATACTTTCAGTGCTCACTCAACTGAATACGTGTTTGTATGTAGGTACGTAAAGTGGTGTTGGACACCATGAAGAACATCCACCCCATCTATAACATCAAGGTAAGACCCAAGTGCTGCTCTTCATCCAGGTTTTGTTTTGAGGCAATGAAGCTGATGTTTACTGTGATGAGTACCATCGCAAAGCTGAGGTTTTTAAAAAGGAAACATCCTAGAATAAGACCGTGTGTCATCTTGTGTGGTCTCATATTTTTTCAGTCAGACTCAAGGTGGTGTCTGAGGTTCTCACAGTGGTAGCTGCTGTTTTACCGAGACGGGAAGTGTGAGCAACACACACAGGATGTGGTTATTGACCAAGCTTTTAAGGAAACAAAACGAGAACAGAAAAAAACCCAGCTGAATTGAATTTGTTTTCAAATAGAATTTTCAGTCAGTAATATGAAAAAAGTTTTCTTTTTCTTTTCTTTTTTTTTTTATTGCTCAAAAACATGATGTTGGCATTTAAGGATAGTTTAAATCAACTCTGCATTTTTCCTTAGTCCATCACTGCCATAGTGCCACTGCCAGGTATATCGTTTTAATGTGCCCAATGATGATTATCCATCCTTGTTCTGGATTTAGTGAATGATAAAACACCATCTCCACATGCTGCCTTTGTGGCAAAGCTTGGAGCTGAGGGCATTACCTTTCTCTCATATGCACTGTTATTTATGTGTACAGTATCAAACAACAGGTTTGCTGTTCTGTATTAGCGCCTCAAATATCCTAAACTTGTAAAACATAAAATACTGATACACTTGGACGTGTTTGTTATCCGCGTTTGTGGGGGTGTCTGAATGCAGACCCTCATGATCAAAAGGGAGCTGGCTAAAGACCCGGAGCTGAGGATGCAGAGCTGGGAACGCTTCCTGCCCAACTTCCGTCACAAGAACCTGACCAAGCGCAAGGAACCCAAGAAGAAGACCTCGAAGAAGGAGTACACACCCTTCCCCCCGCAGCAGCCTGAGAGCCAGGTGGGTGAACCCTCCACACACACGCACAAACACACACGCGCACACACACACACACACACACACACAGCAGCCTGAGAGCCAGGTGGGTGAACCCTCCACACACACACACGCGCACACACACAAACACACACACACACAGCAGCCCACAAGACAGATTAGCGGACCGGACACACAGAGCGCTTCCTTTTTAAAAGTCTACTTTATCAATTTCATTTGGTTCCAGATTGACAAAGAACTGGCCACCGGTGAGTTCTTCCTCCGGGAGAGTGTGAAGAAGAGAAAGAAGATGGAGGAGATCAAGGTATGCAGTTCTGCCCATTTCTCTCTTCTTCTGCTTTGATCGCTTGCACCCGACAAATCGGTACAGTTTCAAGAAAATTGTCCAAAGTATGGGGCCTTAGGACAGTCTTATTTGTTGCAGGTAAAACAGACTGAAGCACTGACAAAGAAGCAAGAGGAGAGAAATAAAGCTTTCATTCCACCCAAGGAAAAGCCTGTTGTAAAGAAGAGCAACAAAGGTATGTGCCAGAAGTGTTTGTTTTTGATCCCATGACTTTGTGCCTTCTTATCTGTTCACAGCGAGGTTTGACAACATACTAGTACACCCCAAAAGGGATTAACATTTGTTCTGGTCTTCTGCATTTTCCAGCTCCGTCTGATGGTAAGATCGATATTGAGGCAATCAAAGATAAAGTCAAGAAAGCCAAGACGAAAAAACTGGGAGCTCCTGCAGTCAACTCAACCCCACCGAGCAACACCAGTGCTAAGAAAAAGAAGAACAAAGGCTAGTTGTGAAAGCCTGGTCAGTCAGGGACTAGAACTCCACAGTTCAAATGCTACAAGTGAAGACCAGCGTGTTGACAGCAAGCGATGCAAGAGGAACTCTTGAGACATTGTGACTGGTGTCCATACGTGACAGTTTTAAGATTCCACAAGCAATGAGTGACATACTGCATAGTATATAGCAGTGCCAATGGCGTTTTCCATTCCCCTGTTTTGTGAGGCTTATTTTGTATACTCCTACAACGGCAGCAAGGTGCATGGACTGATTAACATGAATCTGAACCTGACTGAAGAGCACAGATCTGCATACACCTTGTATTGGCTCAGAATTATGATTGACGTGTAAAGACATTTAGCCTTTGCACAAGCCATGTTTGCCAGGCATGCAGGTTAGTCACAAATGTGTTTTCCAAGTACTTCTACTGACAAAAGACATTCATATAACGGAGAATTCATCGCTCTGTTCTCTCTTCATATCGGCTCCTTTTGTACTTCCTAAATAAACGCTGATGTATTTAATGTGTTTCATCACGTTTTCAAATGTCATCCGATGGTCTCTTGAGGCACATCCCGAATGCACAGTGATCACAGTGAAGCAGCAGACGGCATCAGCTATTCATAGAAGAAGATGTCAGGGTAGTATGCCTTGGCAGCGTATGCAGAGAGGAAGGTGAAGAGTAGAGCTATGGGTCGGAAGACCAGGATGGTCACCCAGGAAGACCCCATCCCAGATTGGCGGTCCCAGTCAGGAGTCCAGCTGTAGCCTGCACACAAACACACTGGTTAGCACAGCACACCAGTCCACTGCACTGGCACTTGAGAAGGGTCATGTAGGTCTTATGAATAGGGGTGGCTATAGATACACATCTTATTAGTATAAATGTCTGTACCAATGCCAAAAGACTTGGTAAGCCCCTACTAGTAATTAGAGGTAGGGCTAATGTGGTGTTAGCATGCAGGATGATGATGCAAATTATTGTCCTCAGTAATGTTCAAACCAAACCTACATTACTGTTGCTGTTCTGTCATATGTCACAAAACATGGGAATGTAGTGAACAGAGGTGAAAGATGATTCAATCTATGATGTAACCAAAAAAGAAAGATATGCAGCTGTCAGCTGAGGAGTGTGCTTTGTGTAGTCCAGTGCTACACTTTTGGAAAAGAGGCAGTTCTCTGGCGCTGATGTCCCGTCAGCGTATTCTATAACATGTACTGCAACTTACGTCTCAGTGCGTCTCGTTCTCGGTTGCCTGTGAAGAGAGAGATGATTTTACTCGAGATTCATAAAGGTTCAATTAATTTCCTGAAGGTGCAGTAGGTGGAGCAGTTGGGGCCCAGGTGTGATGGAGAGGACAGAGGAAGCAACTGGATAGCGGTGTTGTGCAACACCTTTGCACAGTAATTCCCTTTTGGGGGTTTCAGAGTGTTTTTCTAAACTGATTGCTACAGTGGCTTATGGTGACTATAAGTCCTTTTGACAGCTTTGTGGTTTCCTGTTTGCTACGTGTGAAATGAGACTCACGGCACAGTTTCCTCTGACATTCATCGGTTCCACCCTCACAGCCGCTACAAGCAAGTCCTCTCTTGTACGGTCTCTGCCCAGCCACGTTGCCCCTGGTGACGGAAGCGTAAAGCACATTCAAAGACACATATAGGATAGAGCAATGATAGTCATATCTAGACGTTTTGGATGTTGACTCACGCAGGGGCATAGTTGCACACAAATATAGCTCCCTCTCCTGTAGGAAAGTTGGTCCGAGTCACTCCGTTTGGGCAGAGGTTGACAGCACAGCCAACCTTGTAGCTGCTAGCCCATACAACCTGGGGAAAGCAGCACTTATCAAGCCGATGTGATTCAATTCTGTGGCTGTTAACAAGATCAACCATTTCCAAAGGGACCATCTTAGTGGAAAAGAGCATCTCTTTTCTGGTGATGTACTTTTTTTCCCCCCAGCAAGCATGAACAGTGTTAAAGCTCATTATACTGTACCTGAGTGTAGTGGCCACAGATCTTGCCCTGCCTACACGTATTGCTTTGATTGGAGTAATCTGACACCTCGGCAACCCAATTGTTCAATGACTGTTGTACTGAGAAGATTGAGGGGGGGTAACCTGTCCAGATGTTCTCTCCAACAGAGGAGAAGGTGGGATGGACGCGCTTGGGCTCATTCAGGTAGATGTTGTGCTGGAAATCGCACTTTCTGGACCATGCTCTGGCTGTGATGGCCAGTCCCTCATCCCAGGTCTGGATTGAAACAAAGAGTAATGACAGGATCAACATTAGCATGAAGACAGGAAGAAACTACTGGAGCGTGGATTTAGGTGCGTGTCGCTTTTGATGGATGTGAGGTAATAAGTGAGTTTTAAGGAGAAATTGTCAAAAGTGGCCTGAGCCCAAATATCATGTGCTACCTCACCTCTGTGTAGACTGTCAGTGCCCATCCACCCTCACCCCTGTCTATACTATCAGCACTGACTCACCCCTGTATGGACTACTACCCCCTCCCTCACCCCTGTATGGACTACTACCCCCCTCCCTCAAACCGCCATAAGGAGTAGTACCCCCTCCCTCACCCTGTATGGACTACTACCCCCCCTCCCTCACCCCGTATGGACTGCTACCCCCTCTCTCACCCCTGTAAGGAGTAGTACCCCCTCCCTCACCCCTGTATGGACTACGACCCTCCTCCCTCATCCCTGTATGGACTACTACCCCCCTCCCTCACACCCCCATAAGGAGAAGTACCCCCTCCCTCTCTCACCCCTGTATGGGACTACTACCCTCCTCCCTCACCCCTGTATGGACTACTACCCCCCTCCCTCACCCCCGTATGGACTGCTACCCCCTCTCTCACCCCTGTAAGGAGTAGTACCCCCTCCCTCACCCCTGTATGGACTACGACCCTCCTCCCTCATCCCTGTATGGACTACTACCCCCCTCCCTCACACCCCCATAAGGAGAAGTACCCCCTCCCTCTCTCACCCCTGTATGGACTACTACCCTCCTCCCTCACCCCTGTATGGACTACTACCCCCCTCCCTCACACCCCCATAAGGAGTAGTACCTCCCTCTCTCACCCCTGTAAGGAGTAGTACCCCCTCCCTCACCCCTGTATGGACTACGACCCTCCTCCCTCACCCCTGTATGGACTACTACCCCCCTCCCTCAAACCGCCATAAGGAGTAGTACCCCCTCCCTTTCTCACCTCCGTATGGAGTTGTAACCCGCTCCCTCACCCCTGACAGACAAATTACAAACCCTTGAAACTTTACACATTTCACTCCAACAATACACAAGCCTTTGAACAAACATTTAAATCTTAGATAACGCATGCAGGCTTACATTCCATCACATCTTACCATATAAAGCATGTCACTAGCACCTACCACCGTCGATCGCACAGAGTTGTGCATCCTCACACAGTCGTCAATGAATTGTTGGTCTCCGATGTCTGGCATTGACAGGGAATCCTGTCCCGACACCAGATGTCTAGACATGACAAGAATAAGCCCAGTATAAAGCAGCTGAGGTAACAATATCTGCACCATATCTCAAATCAACGTTCAGCTGTCTGGAACTTGAAAAGGAAACATCTCATATCTCATCGTTTCAGTTGTTCCGTGAATGGTACTAGATTTGGAGGAAGTAGAATGTGTGTGTGATAGAAAGGGTGGGGTTTGAGCAAATAGAAAGGCAGGGATATGCATGCTTCAGAATGTGTGCCGACTAACGGTGATCTATAAATGCGTTTCCTAAATTACTCGACTCAGTGGAAACAGCTGCTTTCTCTGCACACCCTTCCTATTTCTTTGAACAAACGAAAGACAATCGTGTTCTGTCAGAGATGACTGATCCCAGTACCAAGAGATTAGGGTTTGGTTGTAACCTCTGCTGTGTATGATCGTGGGAGACTCAAGCATTTGGGTAAATGCAAAATGAACACAGAGAGACACAGTGTCCTCCACATATTGAGTAGCATCTGTGTTCTTGTGGGTCATTTTCACCCCCTGCTGTGCTAGTTAGGCTGATACAAAATCACAGTGCTTTCATACACAATCTCAAGAGGATGCACCTGGAATAGGATACAAAAGTTTAAAGCATAAGGACCGATATTCAATGAACACATAAAGCCTCAGACCACAGAGTACATCTTCATCACAAAAGAGCATAATCCTTTTGGAGACAGGCGGGCCTACGCCACGTTCTCATTGTCTGCTAAAGTCAAATGTAAATTGCAAACACCTGTGTGCTTTAATCCCGGGAGGAGCAGGATTTAATATATCCTTCCTCCACCTTGGTCCTTGGGGCCCACTGCCTTGCATGCTTACCAGTTACAATAGGAGATACACAGGACAATGGACCTTGAAAAAAGCAATGAGAAAGGCTGGGTTATTCTGAGCTGGGATTCACCTGGGTGCATATGAGTTACTGACATGTATGTGTGTGAAGCATGTTATCAGATGTGATCTACGTGTGTGTAGATCCCCCCCCCACCCCACCCCACCCGCGTAGGCTACGTCCCATCGAAAGTGTACCTCCTGTCCGCTAGGTGGCAATAACAGACATATTTATGTAGCATTTCAGGAAGTCAGTAGCAGCTGTCTTTTATTATTCAAAAATAGTCTGATATATTATCTGCTGTAATAAATAAGCAAAGGGCATTTTTCATTTTGAAGACTAGTTCGAAACAGCCCGTCACACGTCACTGCTCCTGGGATTACTGTAGTTTTACTGTCGCTGAAGGATGGTTTTGTCATCATCACAGCAAGTCGTGGTCGCATTCACGGTTGTGCTATTTGCTTTTGTAGTTTTGCCAAGAATGTTCGGCGTTGGAACAACGGGATCGAAAGATAAAGCGTTTGATCCAAGATACAACAGAAAAGGTAACTGGGTAGCGTGTATGGTCAATGAGATACTAATATGACAGCATTTAGCGTCAATCTGCTAAATCACTTTATGACTGAAGTGCAGTTTATGCTTACCACTAGAAGGTGTACATGTCTAACAGATTAGACAGTGCAATATTTTGATTGCTAATTGAATTATAATGATAGTCTTCACTGATTCGTTTTTGAGGCACTCATTTAGATATCAACAACATTTTGAAAGTGTGATTGAAAATGTCATACTATCCCTGCACATTGTATCAGTATCATCCGCCCTATACCTGAACACTTGGGTTTTCTCCGTGAATTCAATGTGCACCAGCCGGCCCAGGTCCCGGGCCTGGAGCGGTGAGAGGGCAACCAGTGAGCATGAAGTCCCCTCCTGCTTCCAAAGCTCAGACACTCGAGAACATGCAACAGATGAAGATGATGATGGAGCAGGAGATGAAGAGTGACAAGTACAAACCTAACAGCAACAAGGGCTATGTGTTCACACTGATGCCTTTGTATGCTATTGGAGTGGGCTTGTTTGCGGCGTATAAGTTTCTGAAGGTAAGTCAAGTCAAGTCAAGTTGAGCTTTATTGTCATTCCGCTACATACGGGGGCATACAGTGGAACGAAATGTTGTGCCTCACAGAACCACGGTGCTACATAAATACAGGCATAAACAGCAATCAAGTAAAAATATATACAAAAAATGTCCTATACATAAACTAATTAAATAGAAATAATTGAATTGACCACCAGGAGGGAAATGTTTCTTTGCTGCTGTGGCTGACGGTCTCACACACTGGAGCGAAAGCGTCTATTTCACACCGTATACTAAATATCATTAACGACATGAGCAGGTAATGATACTAACGGGACTGGCTTTGTCACTGTGCCTCGACCCTCCGTAGATCAAGTCTGCAGATTACACCAATGTCCAGAAAAGCAAGGTCGCTAAAGGAGCCAAGAAATCCGAGGAGACAGGTGGGCCGTGTGTGCTTCATCATAAGGATGTGTTGACTCCTCTTTGCTGTAGGGAGCTGAGAGACACAAGAGCTTTTGCATAAGCGTGGCTTTGTCTGATTTCCATAGAGAGCCAGCTTACTGAGCTGGAGCAACGGCTGGCCCAGACAGAGAAGATGCTCAACTCTATCCTCACCCAGCTGGACCCACTGACAAACTGGTAACACACACGCACGCACGCATCCTGAAACCTCAAACAGGTGTATGTCGCTATCATTTGCTTACACGTCCTGTGTGATTTCAATGTGGTCTGTTCTCCTATGGGTAAAAAAAAAAAACTAAACAAAAAAGTCCCGTCCTCCCTTTTCCTTGTCCTGTGGTCAGTGTGAAATCAGTAGCCCAGGAGCAGAAGAAGGAGATCATGTCTCAGCTCCAGACCATCCGCCACCTGATGAAGAAGAGAGGCATGGACTGCCCTCCTCTCAACATCGAGGGTAACGTCCTCCTGTAACTAAGACGTTTCTGTTCTGGCTGCCGATCCGAATAGGTTGTGCTGGATCGGGGTTGGAGTGTAAACCAACAGGAGGGTCGATCTGAGTTTCCAACTCGTTCTAACTGTCCGCTACCCCTCTCTCTCTTAGAACCCTCCTGCGAGAGGAACCTGGATGACCTGATAGAATCACTGGCGGCCCACGAAACGTTACCTGAGGAGGACACCTCGGAGACCAAGCCGCAAGGTGGTGCAGAAGAGGAGGGGGCGTGGGAGTCAACCCACCTTCCACCACCTTCAGTACAGGAGACTGAGGAGACACACACAGGAGCAGAGGAGCAAAACCAGCTTGAAAATGTTGAAAGAGAGAAGGAGGAGGTGGCGGCAGAGGAAGATGATGAGAACATAGGCGATAAGGAGCTCATGCCATCTTTAGAGTGCTCCTCTGGCGCCAACGTTGAGGACTTGGGGCTTGTTCAGAACTTTGCAGAAGAACCATCTGGTCTCAGACGACGCAACAGACCGGAATGAACCATCCACATTTTCAACCGTACAGAAGTTCAACCAATTATTTATATTGTTTTAAACAGCGCTACAGTCATTTATCAGGATTGCTGTTTCATTGGAAAAAAGCATGAGCAAAACAGCTTGTTACAACTTGCGTGTCATGACAATGTGTATGCTGGTGTATCATTGTCCTGTATACGCATTCAATAGCTTTGTACAGTTAAACTTGACTCTAGTTATGATAATTGCCAGTGAATTTCAAGTCTTAGGTTTCTGTGCTTCACCTGACCTTTGACCTTCCAAAGCTTTCTAGTTAGTGAACGCCTGTCAGCGTAGCTTCACCTACGCTGTTGGGCCTCTGTGTCATTGACTCCCTGTTGTCCTTCGAAGCTAATGCAAGACTACAAAACCTTACTGTTAAAATCGATGCAGATTTGCACGCCATAGAATAGTCCACACTACCGAAAACACGACAGCCTCAGTATACCGAGTCTAGTCGAGCGGTTTGTCTTGTGGCATGTTATGTGGTTTCCGATACCTGATGCATGTTTCTGTTTTCCTACCGATGTTGGTTTTGCGGTAGGATGTGCGTTCTAGTGACGAATGAGTTGTTACGATTGCTTCGAGAGGGAGACGAGCGACAATCAGGAGAGGCTCATGAATTTGATGCTTCGAATGGCTTGTAAATGCTTGTTTTTGGTACTTTGTTTGTAAGAAAAAAAAGAAGCTCTTTAGACAGAAAATATTTCATACATAGATTTGTTTGTGCTACGTGTTGTCCTGGTCTGCACACTATATATTGTTCTGGACTGCATATCAAGTTTCATATTTACTGTTGGTTTGTTTTATAAAACGTCCTCTGATGAGCTATTCAGGTTGATTTCAGCTCATTGTGAGATATTGAATTGTGCATCACCGTTAGCCCTGAGGCCAGCGCAAGTAAGGGGAAAACTGTAGTGTTTGGAACATTGAAGGATTAATGTCATGCAATCAATAATCAATACTATCCTTCCAGATTCCAATTTTAACCTTACAGTACATGAGCTGATATTTTAAATGTCAACATTGTACATGGTTGTTTTTTGTTTTTTTTAAATTGTGGTGTGCTCAACATCCTTTAAAATACTTTATTTTGTGTGCCAGTTTCCTTGGTATTCATGCTGTGTGCTGAATACGATGCGTCGAGGAAGACTAAAGCGAAGGAGCACATGTTCCATGCCTTACTAGAAAATAAAGTTGTGATGTGTGGCTGCCTTTGCCCTCTTCATGTTTTTCCTCTGAGAAAATACAGTCCGTCTATTTCAATGTCAGAGCGTCCATTCCTTTTTGGGGTTCACACCCCACAGAATACGTATTGAAACCTCCTCCCCCTTTAAGAAAAGACAAGGTTTTACGACAAGGTTTTAATGCAAAGAGAACAAACTGCAGCCGAATGATGTAATGATGTCTGGCATCCAGCAGATGGCACAGAGATATTGTCTGCAGGGGCTATGAGAACGAGTACACTGGAGTTCTGCACACTGGATGAGTTGACTATAACTTGAAGACCTCGCTCTCTGCTTTCACTCACGTCAAACGATTACGGACAGGCTGACGATGCTGTCATTTAAAACATCCCATTGAACATTTCTAGAGTTCGACAACGTGCCTAAGCATGCTTTGGAAGCCGCCGCTTTTTATCCCACATAACTGTTTGTTTCTTTCGATGCCATGTAATACGAAGGTGACAGAATGAGAAGATCGTACGCACAGCTTTGCTGTGTTACATAGGTAACCCCTCCGTGCTGATTCAGGGTCCTGTACACGTGCTGCAAATCAGCTCCAACAGTCAGGAAGGATCCAGTTTGCTTGGGGGCTATGTTGAGAAAGTCATCCATGCGTGGGAGAACACAGGTTTAACAGCAGGCCTGCGAGCCCCTTCATTATGCTGCAGCGGGCTGAGTTCATCCGGGTGACACTGAGGGACAATGGAGAACACCGAGGAGAGAATCATGCCTGTTCCACAGTAGAACGCCCTGCATTTCAGAAGTTCCATTCCAGAGCATTCTAGCTAAAGGAGTGGTGTATGTTCCCTGAGTGCATGATCTTGCAGGAAGGAAAGGTCAAGGTGATGAAGGTAAGGTAAAGATAAATGGATTAAATTTGACACTGTCCTTGCAATTTAAAAAAGGATACAGTATAACTAATAAATGTAATAAATGATCTTATCGTTACACAAAATACATGTATATGTGGCATGTTGGATTGATATACGGATTGTGTATGTGTATTCACGTGTGCGTTGTATTTATGTGTCTGTTCCCAAGTGCTTGTGTGTGTGTTTGTGTGCAGCGGTGATAGAGTAAAATATACTGAAAGAATACGTCAAATGATAGCACTTCCAACGTCACATTACTGTTGTGGATTAGATCTAAGAATAAAACAATGTTCTGAGTGGGTTAAGAAGCCCAATGCAAATACCTTGTTGCCATTGGTTTCTCTTCCTGCTTTCCATTGACAAATTATAACACACATCTTTTCATGCCTTTCGTTCAGCTATGTTGCCCTTGGCAAGAAACGTAACGTGGGTGGCCATTTTGTTGCCAACCATGTCAAGGCTGTGCACGACTATCTCCATACAAGGGTAGAGCAGCGCACGACATAACTGCACTGATTTGAAGCTAGCAAGAGATGCGATGGCACATGTATGCAGAGCAAGCAGTCGTGGTGACATTGAGCTGGATGATGTGTGTCTGAGTGTGTATGCGGCTGTGTCTGTGTACGTCAATTATGATGATCAGGGTTCTGACATGGCAGTCATTCTCTCCCATCAGGGACAATACATAGGGCTCCCATGACAAACATCTCCAGATTGGACACGGAAAAAGCCCTGCGGATGATGGATTGTTTCCCGAACATTATTAGGTGACCATTTGAGTGAGGGAAGAGGCCCCATTTGCATGCAAATAGTGTGTCTCTGTAAATCTGTGATGGATGAGACACCCAAAATGGACTCCTTTGCCATTTGGTTTTTCTTCTGTGAAGGATGTCTGTCACAACCATTAGAGAGTCTCCTTGAAACAGCTTCGACACAGTTTCCAGACCTTTCCTGATGAAAGATGTCCGGTAACCAGGATCACTAAATCTCCACCGCTCACTTAGCCTCTCTTCCTGGTGTGTTACCTGTACTGATACTGTGGTAGAGATGCTATCCTCCGAGATAAGAGGGGTCTCGTTAATCTGCTGGGTCTCTCGTGTCCACACCTGTTCCTCATGCTTAGGTCCAGAGATGTCACTCAACGTAAAGTCACAGAGGTGCTCTGGCCTGTGGGTGCTCTATGAACCTCTGTGCTGTCCTTTAAGGCTAAGATTGCACCGTCCTGTACATTTCCACAGAAATCTACTACACAAGGTATGTCGGGCATAGGTGCAGGCCTACATGTGCTTTACATGAGATGAAGCAGAAGCATTTAATGACATATAAATATAAAGTGCTGCAGAAAATCAAGGATATGAATGGTATAATTTGAATATTATTCAGGTAATAAGAGGAACAGACTGCGTTTTCCAGGCAAGGCTCAAAGACAACATTTCGGCTAGCATGCATGGATGTGGGGCAGACAGTCAGGACATGTCCCAACCAATGACAGGGAGACACGAAACACCCCCACAAATACTTCGGGTACTTACTTTGCCCTCACCTATTTACAACCCAAACCTACGGCCCTGGATGTTGGGTAATGAACGAGTGCTCTATGCTGCAGCCCAGAGGAAATCTATTCTGATTCTGTCTCCTCCGTAACTCATCCTGCACATTTGACCACCTTTCATCTGAGGATCAATGCTGTACTAAAGGGGTAATATAGTCAAATCCTTCACTTAATGTTGACCTTTTTTGGTCAATGCAGCGATCCCTTAAACCAGAGTTCAGAGACCAGTGACAAGGCTGAACTGTATTCTTCAACGATGTTGTTAAAAACCGAAGCTGAACTCTAATTTCGGTTTCTCTGACAAAAGCGACAGCGAGTACGAGGGAAGAGAGAGAGAAATGGTGCGTTGTTGAAAAGACCCGGAGGGTTAGTTGTGTGTGTTCTGATCAGGTCACTGTCCTTACATAGCTGTCAAAGACATTTCAGTCTACTTGTCAGAGAGGATTGTCTGATAAAGACATCCACTGCAAGTTTCCATGACACACAAGCTGAATCTGCTGACCCGGGAACATTTGTCTCTGTCTCTACATTTGAGCAAAATTCAGATAGTAGAAGAGTAAAAAGCATCAGCAAAACACCACACAGTATTCAAAGGTTTTCACCACACACAAAAAAGTAAAGAAAATAAATTGACATGCCACTTTTACGTAAACATCCGATGCCTATTCAACTCCACTGACAACCATTGAATATTGAGTCATAAATTAATCGTAATCGGGTTCTTTAAGGTGTCTGGATTTGAACCTCAGGTCCAAATTAATGAGACTTTTCTTTTGCAGAGATTAAATTGCTCTTATCTTTCACGGATGAGATAATGAGGATGTAACCTAGTTGGACAGTTCTAAAAACAGTAATTTGTTCAGACAATTTGTCTCGCTGGATATACAGGCAGATTCCCTCTGGAGCTGTGATAACAGAATAATAAAGTCAGGGGAGATGGCCAACAGGGAAAAGAAAGCTTAATCACATTAACTATATTTAACATGACCTATCTTTAGGGGACTCCCCCATTGCGTCTAGGATCCCAGGTCACTTGGGATTGTATAACTCTATTCTATGACTGGTAGAGTAAGATGTCTTGTGAAAGATTTGTCCATTGTTTGGATTCCAGAGTGGCAGATTTGGAAAAACCTGAGACTTTAAATAGTTTGCTATTTTTAAGATTGGCTCAGTTTGAATTGGGGTTCCCAGGATTAGCTTATCAATGCTGCACAGGCAAACATTAGCTCTGGCCCATAGGACCCTCATCTGTGACATCACAGGGCTTCCACCAATCAGCTCTACGGCATGGAAGGCCTCTCTGGGAATGTTACGTCTAATTAATAATAATAGCTGAAGTTTCCCATTGGACTGCTGGATAATTTTGCGCTCAAGGCATAAAACAGCATTGACTCTGCACTAAGACGTTGATGGATTTGAAAAAGTATTGAAACAGACTAACTAAACAAGCAGAAAATTGAGATGAAGGAAGCAGACTTTGAATCTCCTCAGCATGCCCTGCATGTTATTGGGTTACAAGGACATTCCAAGATGTGGAGGTCATGTTGAGGGGACAGAAATGTCAATGTCATTAGGCTAGGTAATTGTAACATATCCACACGTGTGAGGTGACATGTAGGTCACAGCTTCATGTCACCGCAACGCAACCTGTAGGAAGACTTCGGTACACACGTACGGTTTCTATGGCAACAGATGAAGGACAAGTGTATGCTACGTCTCAATGACAAAATACGCCGTAGAAATGCAGAGAAGTAGAGACATAAACCGCAGAAGGAGAGAAGTAGAGAGAGTAAGTAACAGCTCCGTTCTCACCAGGGGCGAAAGAAAAGTTTGAATCGGAAATGAGCTTGATCTTAGGACTCCAACAGCCCATACAACAGCTTCCAACAGACCTGCCATACACAGCATGTCTTCATAAAAATGCAGTGCAACCCCATACATGTCATTCGATCCATCCCAGTGAATTCATGAACGATCCCATTACTGGAGTAATGAGAGACATTGCTTTCTGTGAATGCCTCCTGGATTTCAGAGTGCTGCATTACAATGTGAGTGGGCCAGTCAAGAGAGGGATATAGAGAGTAGGGTTAACACAGCTACTGTGTTCATTGATCTAATGTCGAACATCTAAAACAGGTTTGGCAGACTAAAGTACTGGCACAATAATTGTGTGCGTTTTTGTGTCTTTGCCTGTGTGTGGGTGCGTGTCTGCACGCGCATCTGTGTTGGAGTTCATGTTAAACAAAATGAGGAAGTAATTGATTGCGTCTGATCTGCCCGGCTCCTCCGTTCAGTCGGTTGACTCATTACATCGCATCTGGGAGTCTGACACCAGCGTTTGATTCCCATGATCCATCTATATGATTTTACTCCACCTCAAATTATGTTTGGAATCAAACTGCTCCGTTCTAAGATGCATGGCTGCAGGATCCTGAGGTCCCGACCGCGATGACGAACGACGGTAAGCGTACCGTTCAATTCAAGAAACTTTTTTTCACTTACTCGGATTCAATTGTTCTAAAGTTCAATTGCAGAGCGTGCAAGGTCAGTCTCCTTTGGATAGGAGTCACTTGTTGGTGCTAAATATAGCCTCATTGAGAACACTTTGATGACGTGCTTTGTTAGTCATGGGGTCCAGCACAATCATGGCTGTACTAGTGATTGCATGGCATTTTCCTCGGCTGTAAACGGATCTTAATGATCAAACTCAGATTAACCAAAACAGGACGTACATGTATTATAGAACTAAAGTGCGGCCAACGAACTTCACTTAGCAACATTGTCTGACGTTTTATTGAACAGTCATTGTTTTAGATGGAGAGATTTGTTGAAGACTGCCATCTTCATTGGTCCTGCATAATCCAATATTGGGTCAACAGCTTAAAACAGCTGGATGAAATATTGAAGGTGATTTAAACATAAAGTTAGTCTATGTAGATTTGAATGGGAACATTTTGAGAGGAGCATGGCCAAGAATTTCTCCGTACATGAACTTGTTGCAAATGACAAATAAACTGGAAAGTAGCAATAAACCATGTGCAGTTTTCCAGTAAGTATAGCAGCTAGACTAACACTATCCTGAGTTTCCTGTAAATAAGCAAGCTAATATTGAAAGGCTTCAGCTTGTGTGCCTGTAACCTGACACTGTCAACCACCCAACAAGTGGCCTTGGAACCTTTTTTGTTTGTGTGTCAATATGCCCCATAGGAAATGCATGTCATTTACCCAGACCTTTGATGTTACTGTACAATCTTAATAGAATCGCATTGACAGAATGATCACATAATTATTACCATGCAGAACAGCTTCTAACTTCTCCATTCGCCAAGCAAGCTGTGATTACATTAGCATATTTCCATAATTATGGGGATAAAAAAACACCTGCTGGATAGATGGAAGACCTCTGTCGCTCTTTCTCCCTCTCCATTTCTCTCTTTCTCTCCCTCGTCTGTCTCCTGCTATGTAAACACCGCAGGTCTCTTCTGGATGGCGTTTCGAACAACACAACGAGAATGGGAGGAGGAGAAAGCAGATGGACAGCTGTTAAAAGTGAGAATGGGAAGGAATTAAATAAACATTTTCATTGTCCTCGCAATGTCTGATGTAAGTGATCGCTGTGGCTCGTTCATTGAAAGCTGCTCGCGGAGAGAGCCCTCTGTATGGAAATGCATTGACGTGTTGTTGCTTTGTCCAACACGTTTTGTTTTGTGAAGCAAAAACCCCCACCAGAAAACCTGTCATAATTCCAGTGTAGAAAATGGAATAGTATTTTTTTCAACATTGGTGTCATTTCATTTTTTATTTTTTATTGTTGTCTTCATCAAATAACCACACGTTGCAAAAAGAATGAATACAAACCAACACAATCGTAACTGGTCTACTCTCAATTCCTCAGCGACAAGAGCAGGTTCTCTGCCTCAGCGCACGCTTCACACAATACTACATGTCTGGCTTGGAGTTCCTGGAAAGTCTTCTGGCAATTATTTACTGTTCAGCAGGTCACAACATTTGGATTCTGCATTCTGGATATTGTGGGAATGGAAGAAGTGTGACACCTTCTCTCTATTCTGGGTTCATGTGCGTCTCTGCAGTAGCCTCCTTTCGTATTAAGGCTATGAAGAAAGATCTGGATAAGTGTTTAGAGCGCCTGAATGGAGCTGAAAAGCTTGCAGGTTCTAATCCTACTCTGGATGATGTTTTGGATAATGATGACTAACATACTTGTTCTGCAAATTTATCACATTTAATGACATCATAAAAGTTGGCCAGGGTCTAGTCTCAGAGGACAGAACAGTGACATGCTACACCAGGGTTCATCAGATACAGATTAGTGAACCTATAGTGGGAACTCCCTGACCACTAACTGAAGATGACCAAGGTCAATTATAAAGCATTGCTCAGAATGTTTGTTCTGGTGGACATAAACAGTTACTGTATCTTAATTTGATCAAGGCATCTCAAACTACTGTAGTGTAATTCCTAACCATGCTGTGATGTAGTCTGTGAAAAGGTATGAATGCCTTAGCTTTCGAATATCTCCTATGTTACTGTAGAAAAGTATTTTAAAAACCTTTAGTAACGTACAAACGCAGTCCAGAGAAGCTGACTGGAAAATCCGAAGTGACTGGAATTATGTAAAGTAACACACCATCGTCTTTTTATAGTAAGTGACTGACTCGTCGGCATGGAAACCATCCCCCATAATTGGCCCCAACTTCTCACGGTTTGAAAAAGACATCCTTGCCTCCAGAGTGTGGTTGTGTTGGTTATGTGTAGTCAGTGAGGTGCAACTTCCAACACACACACAAACACACATATTCAGGCCCACACACACATAGAACAAACACAACACAACACACACACACACACACACACACACACACACACACACACACACACACACACACACACACACACACTATATGTGTTAAAAATCCCTTTCCCTAGTCTTTTGTCTGCATTTGGTAAAACATGTCAGTTTTGGTGTCTTATGATTCCTTTTTTATAACCCTGGATGTATATTACAGAGTGACATAGTCTTTTCCCCTTAACTCACTTCAGGTGTTTTGGTTCTGTGTGCATCTTACTATGCTGTTAGGAAACATAGAGACAAGTTCATACCCCCATCACCCCTGAAAGCACCTGAGAGTAAGTGTATTACCTTTCCAAACGACTGCACTGCAAACATCTGGTAACAGACGAAGAAAATCTCTTCGTACAACAGTGGTGGCTGACATTTGCAGGGTAGTGCTCCTAATAGCTGAAGTCATTTGGAGGTTAGGGAAGACGTGGCTGTCACAGTTGGCATGCTCACAGCCGAGTGTTTTCCAGACTTCAAAGCCAGTATTTTACACCGTTGACAAGCTGTACGGTGTGTCCTCTCTCACTCCCAGAGTTTGTGTAGCTTAACTTGTCTGGGAACCTAGTTACCGCTTTTCATGTTCTCCTGGCTTCAACACATGGGCTAAAATGGGCTTGTTTATAACGAAATAAAAACAGAATAATAATGCAGTGTATAAACATTGACAGTATCCTATCCAGATATGTTTGAAGTTTCTGAGGTACGGGGGATGAGGCATTTTTTAGACATACTGTCTTTTTTTTGGGAGTAGCTAAATATAGTTTATCTGCCGTACGCACAGAATAATAATCTGGAATCGATATACAATGACGACAAACGGGAGGTTTTACATAGTGACATGAATTCAATTGATACAGCTGCTGCCCCCCTCCTGTTCAATCATCCCAAGTCCTCCCATCACCCCTGATGAGGTTGCTCCCCTGGCTGGCTCTGCGCTACGAGAATCCGCCACAAAGCCCTGACCCTAACCAACGCTCAGACCAGCCGGTCTGGTCCTCCCTACCTCCAGGACATCATCAATCTGCTCGCATCCACTCTGACACTTCGCAGCCACCAGGGTGCCACTCATTCCAGGCTTCACGGTGATGAAGTGTTTCAGCTATGCACCTCTCTGTCTCCACCATCCTTCCGACAAGGCCTCCAGATGCTCAATGTCAGCTTCCAGCTGGACTAACTTCTTTTCCTCCTGTCTTGTTTTCCTCAGGCACCCAAAGCTGCCGTTCGTAGGACATCACTTCCCATGACACCAGACAATACGTCCTTCGTCTCCACGTTGTATCGAGCATGTTGTTGTCTCTGCACCTATGAAATGGCTTCCTGTTGCGCCTCAGATACGATGCTGCTACTGTTGCATTGTGCCTGGTAGCTGGGTTGATGTGATTTTGCACCGTGGTTGGTATAATACAGTTCGCTCCATGATCCTAAACACAGAAATGCAACATAACTGCACTAACACTACGCCGTACTATAAGATACTGTGGCCCACATACAGGGATGCAGTCTTGGAGACACTGAGCTGTTGGAGAACAAAGCTGGACCACTGAAATACTGTTCGACTTATGCATTTTTGATCCTTGATTTTCTGCTGTGCTTTCTACATGCACTATTTACTTGTCACGTCTGGCAAAGGCCTGTGCTGAATAAATACAAAGCGACAAATAAATAAATAAACAAAATGGAAAGGTTGAGAAGTGTCTGGTTGAGATGTTTCATGTACACACAGTGGAGAAATAAGATAAGGAGACAGGTCTGCTTTGTTTTCTAACCTTGTGTAATGACGACCGTCCCATGGCGGTAGATTAGACGCTGTCCTGTATGGTTGTTACCTTTCAAACAAATGATTCAGTGGGATGCGAGGGCGTTTATCACCACACCCTATCATGTGTGATGAATATCTGTGATTCTCACCTGATATCCGAATGCACACATATCGCAAGCAAAGACACTCCACAAACAAACACACCGACAGACACGTAGCACGGACGCGTGCGAGATATACGATGCCTCCGAACTGCTTTGCCAAATATCAATGAGTACAGGCTTAGAAGCTCAGAGGATAGACAGAGATAAGAAACTGCTCTCCAAACAATTTTCCCTGGTAGAATTGCCTCGTAAATTTACACGAACATGCAGTGTCCTCAGATAAGCACTACGCACAGTCCAAACCCTGGAGATTACCGAAGGTTCGGAGCTTGCTCCTTTCTTAGGCTTGTGCGGAGATGAGGTGTTTTTTGCTGTGTGAAACAACTGAATGAATAACTTCACTGTGAGTCATTATTACCTGTTATTGGGATATTTGAAATGGTCTTTCAAAACAGGTCATTTTTCCCCTCATACGAGCAGGTTGCTGTTTTCTACGGTAATCATATGCTGTTGCACTACTAAACTGGCCCCGCATCCTTTCCAGAAGACTCTGCACGTGTGACTGGGGTACCCTGTGCTATCGTGGCTATGGTGCTGTGGCTGTGGTGCTGTGCTCATTTCGTGTTCTTCCATGCAGATGACAGGAAGAGAGCAGAAATATTAAAGGTAGTCACTGGAACGAAGTGCCCAATAAATGTTGTGGGGCGCGCTATTAGGGATCATAATGATCTATTGGCTTCGAGGAGCCTTCAGGTAAATGAAACAAAGAGATTTTAAAAAGACCTTCAGATGACTTATTCTGGTGAGGAGGCTCACTGTGATGAAAGAAGTGTGAAAACAGGCCGTGGGTGGTTATTGTTAGGATCCCAGACTGGGTCCAGTAGGACCCCAGCCTGATGATCAGTCAGAGAGATGTATATTAAACGGTTAGATCCAAGGCATTTGCACACGCGTTTCTGTGTGTTAGCGTGTCTGTGCGTTTGTGTGCCCACGTGTTGCGCAGTAGGAATCGTGCCATTTCATGCGAATGTACTGCCTCTCATGGAGGCAGCTTGAGCCACGCCTCACTTTAAGAGGCAGTTTACCACATGGATCTGGTTCCTAAGAGTGCTGGAATTGGATGGAGTTTTTGGTTCTAAAATAGGTTAAGAAATAAAAACGTTTGAGGCAGTCAATTGTCTCTTTGACATGGAAACATCTGGAAGGGTGGAACGGTGGGTTCTGCTTTATTATCACATTAAAATCACAGAGCTGTCGTATTCTACAATCGGGAGGGAAATGGCATGTGATGTCAGTTGACCAACTCTTTCTGACAAAAGCCCCAACCACTCACCCCAGAAGCCATCTATCTCACAGTGTGTTCCAGATAGCAGTTGGTGCTGCCTGTGCCATGCCTCATTGGTCAACTTGCCCATTCCAGTCTGCATTTTGTCCCTCCCCATTGTCATTTACATTTTGATAGACGTTGGTCTGCGATGAATACTGATACAGCCCAAGGTCAGAGCTGGCACAGTGTTCATGGAGGAGAGAGGTGGGGGAATGAGTGAGAGATAGTGAGATATATAATAGTGAGTTAGAGAGAGAGAGAGACAGAGTCAGACAGACCGTCAGACTGAGATAAATATATAACATATAAATGGAGCTCTGGAAAAAAAACAAATGACCAATGCACCTTTTCTTTTCTCTCCAAAAATGCTGAAATTGAACATTTTGAGTGAGGGACAGAAGGGTTCAATTTAAGAGGTAACCGCGGGTTGAACCCTTCTTTATAGCAAAGACTATTACTTTCCTGTTTCATCCCTCCAGTGAGATCCAGTGAGTTCTTTGAATTATGAAATATAACTTTTTTTCTTCAATGAAAGTTTGGACCATATTCAGATCTCCCTAAAACCCCCAATGTGACTTGTTGTGGAACACTGACGTAGTGCAACCTGACATGGTGTAGCCAGGCCAGAGAGTGTGTGTGATGGACGTGAGCGATGTCACTGCATGTCCCAGTCACATCCCAGGCTGATGTCACATGAGAGGTTAGGTTTGCACACACACACGCACACACACACACACACACACACACACACACATTTCTCTGAGATAGGTTTTTCCATGATTGCTTTGTCATATAACTTGGGAAGAAGGCCCAGCCGTGTGATACCCCAGAGAACGGTCCACAGCCTTTTCAGTCTCTCACTGGCTCGTCACTTTGTTCAAACGCAGGCTGCTCACGTCCTTGTGATTTTGCCTTGACAGTTTCCCAAAACTAATCTCAACTCTCGAACGTCAAGGCTCATTCAATATTTCCCAAGACTTGAGAGACAAGGGACCAGTAAAAAAAGAACCCCGTTGTTAACAAACTTTGAGTCATGTAAACCTCGTCATAATCAGTGACGACCATGTCTTATGTGTTTGCCTTGTTGCCATGGCGATCTGTTAAAGAATGGATGGCCTACTTGCTTCAAGGGAGAACGTGAACTGGATGGATAAGGCGGCTGAATGAGAGACCTGCATTCATGAAGTACTCTGAGCCCACAAGTTTTAATATATAGCAGTCAGGGACAACTGACACTGTCCTGCTTTCGCGCTGCAGTACCAAAATAGAAACACCTATTTCGTTCCGTTTTCTCTTCTTTTTTTTCTCGGTTCAGAGGGAAAAGAGGCAGCATCAGAAGAACACTCCTCAGGAAGACAAATCGCCTCCTCCTGCCTGGGAGATGCGTCCCCTTGGTCTGGAAGAAAAGGAGGCCACACAGACTGGGGCCACAAACGCAGCGGTCACACACTCACGCTCGGCCTGACTCTCACTCCGAACCGCACACAGTTCACCCACAGCCTTCAGCACACCGAGAGACAGGAAGAGAGGGCTGGTGACGAGGGGGAGGGAGAGAGAAGAAGAGAGAGAGGAAGAAGTTTTTCCAGGAACTGCTCAGAGTCATGTTCTTTAGAGGACTGACTAGAACAGAACTTGAAACCTCAAGGACCTCCTCTGTAGATGCTTGGTTAAGTAAAACCAATATAATCTGATCCTAATATGACCGTGTGACTGTGTTTGTGCAAAAGCATATATACAGGAAACATATGAGCAGGTGAGTGGGCTAATTTGAATAAACATTACGCTTACTCAACATGAGCAGGACAACATATTGCCTTACATTCTGCTGTACTGTATCTCAGAGAAGATAACAGCTGTTTCTGAAATAGCCAAACGTTCCCCCAAACTGAATTTGCTTCAGTCAATATCAGATTCCTTCTCACTGTCGCATATGAAATAACTTTCTTTGTTACAGTCATGGATTGTTTGGAAAACTGGTCATGTTCATGTACAAGCCCAGTCAGTCAATAATGTGATAGACCACTGTAGTTAATCTAGTAAAGCACAAGTATATGAAGTTGAGAAGGTGGGACTAGTACAGTGCATTCTGTAGACTTTCTCTGAATAATGGCCCTCTGCCTCCGCTAACTGAGGGACTCACCTGAGAGGCCTGACTACAGCTTTTACTGGGCTGATTATGGTCTCCAGAGCCTCTGCACCCGACACGCACACACACACACACACACACACACACACACACACACACACACACACACACACACACACACACACACTTGGACGTGCACAGACCCATATATACACACACTGGAGGTTTCCCATGTGGGCTGGGTAGTTGGAGGGTGCTGCTGAGTCATCTCTTCCCCATGTGTCACTTCACTGCTGATATCTACACAAGACAGCTGAACATACTGGCAACAGCTATGTTGTACGTATTCATGTTTTGACATCCTTCGGATGGGAAATGTGCTTGGCAATCTGCGCTGTGAGGCAAAGAGAGGTACAGGCACTATTTTTATTTCCTGTGTTGCACTTTTACAAGACTGTAAATGTATTAGCTCACCCTTCCACTGACACCATGCTCAGCAAGAAAGGCAAATATGCAACCATTTCATGCAAAAAAAGAACTACTGCTTCCATACCGATTCATCCATCATCACCATCCGAGGTACAGCCTTCTTTCCACCAATCTTACGGCCCCACACACAAGGGAGAGAACCAATGCAGCTGCATAGTGGGAAAAGGTTGTTCAAGAGACGTATTTGCGTCGCTGTTTTCCAACAGTTGAAGATGAAAAACTTCTGTCCGCACACTGTTCCAACCCTTGGCTATAAAAAGACCATGTTAAGTACTATAAATGAGGTGGCTTGCCAGCAAACTCCACAGCAGATGGTATCTTCTTCAAGCGTAGCCGGCCCACATGCCTGCCAGTGGTAATGGTATCCCATTAGGTTGGCAGTGAAGAACAAGAAGGTATGTGCACTCCATCATATGTGTTACCCTCCTTTCACCTACACAGTGAATCAGGTGGCTGTTATTGACAAACAAAGTACCAAGACAACTGCTATGATGTAACTGCAGGAGGTATAACATTACTATAACATTAACACACACAACTAACATTGTTTAGTGGAGGCGGTATTCGGCAGGATTCGTCTGCAGACTCCAGAAGGCTGATTGTGCCTTGAAATAGCCGGGAGACATGAAAGAAAAAGCTAAAAGACAGAAAGTATAGCAACAAACATAAAAAGGTATACAGAACGTTCTGAACGGCTCATCAGCGATGAGGGTGAGA
Organism: Plecoglossus altivelis; assembly: GCA_036571765.1. Taxonomy (NCBI): domain Eukaryota; kingdom Metazoa; phylum Chordata; class Actinopteri; order Osmeriformes; family Plecoglossidae; genus Plecoglossus; species Plecoglossus altivelis. The sequence goes on from BROE01000027.1 coordinate 3,719,230, forward strand.
CAGTAGGAAGATAGATGACAGGCTTCATCACCGGGCTGCAGAGAGATAAGCTGAACCACAATCAGCTGTCGTCTCTCTTTAACCTGACTTATCAGACAGGGTCAAAAGTGGCAACATCCAATCCATCATCTCAAACGGCACATGAGGACAGTCATTTGTCCCTTGTCTCGAGACACATCACATGGCTTCTCGTCCGGAGGCCGGTCACCTCCGCTGGCGGCCATTTTGTCCTTTTGGGAAATGGCTCAAAAATGTCTGCTCCAAGTTGGAATGTTATCATGTCTGTGGCTTGAGTACTGAACTAGTTCTTGAAATGAATGGGAAATGTCTTCTTGTTCCCTTTGAGTCTACAGCATAGGCTTCAAGGACAGCAATTATTTGGCAACCGTCATCGTTTTTGCCCCAGTTAACTAAAGGTCAACAAGCAAAAATCCAGTTGTTGATGTGTCCACACATGCAACCTCACACAAGGTATTTTCCTGAAGCCCTTTTCAAAGACTTTGGATAAAGGGCAAGATTTCATCAAAGTTCAATCAAAGAATGTTTGAGATTCAGCAGTTTGACATACTGTTCCCATAGCCCAATATAAATCAACACACTACACTGTCAATGCAAGGGGATGGATATATCTCAGTGGTGGAGCATTTGAATGTGTGCACATTACTTATGTCCTCCACCCTATCTACTGCAGATCACTGCTGTATTTTATCCAGATCTGATTGAATATTGCATTTTTTCATCAAAGCTAAATCTACTGAAAAAAAATATCCGAAATAATCAGTCCAACTAAAATATTTGCCGTGTAGAATTGATGCTAAAACTAATCTTCAAGAACAGATGGGCACATGAATATATGCAAAACAAATCTGAAATAACCATAGCTGTAAAGGTCGACTCAACTCAGTCGAAAAATGCTCCCTCCCATACACACACACACACACACACACACACACACACACACACACACACACAGTTCCTGCACTGTCTTGGCTTTGAATTCACCTGCATGGCTCAGGGATGTCTGTGTTTATGCTACTCAGTAGAACTACTACTGTGTGAAAACTGCTTTTCCTTCCAGCATCCTATTCACTCCCCCGTAGATCACCAGTGTGAGATCAGAGGGAAGACTCTGAAATGGCTGAGCGTTGCTGCATGGTTCTCCGAGGCGGACGGTTGCTCGGTCGCTTCTGTATTTACCCCCTCTGTCAGTTTGATGGATGTTGCGCCAGGCTAGGCCTTGTGTTACGACGCCCAAGACGTCTGCTTGAGAATTCTCCTGGAAAGGATGAACACACAAGCACACAGTTTGGAGAGGTGCAATAGAAGTGTGCGTTTGTGAATGAGTGCGTTTGTGTGTGTGTGTGTGTGTGAAAGAGAATGGATGTGCCTGTATCTCTCTCATCTAGCTCTGCCTCTCACTTTCAGTCACTCGCTCTCCCTGTTTTTCTATCTCTCTCTAACTTTCTCTTTTATTCTTCTTTCTGTCATCCTTCCTAAACTATTTAAAGTTGGCTTTCATAGGAGAGATTTTCTTTTGCCGTCACAAGGACTGCCACTGTCAGCTAACCCAATGATCTTTTTATTTCACGTAAAGAAGAAGAAAAAAAAAGCATAGAAAGGCAATTCTTTGTCTTGATGGAAACCGCATCCGTTTTGAAAAGACATGAATATTACAGCCCAGTTATCAGAAGTCGATGAGCCTTGGGAAGGTTACTTGGTGGGCTTGGTGTCACGGGTTCTTTTGTCATCTGAAGTCGGTTCCTAGCTGGTTGCACGGTCAAGGCTTGAGAGAGTGAAGATGCCAGAAAAAATCAATTTACATTTAATCCCACGCTTAGAAATATGTCCCCCCTCCCAAATCTTAACCGGACAAAAAAGACCAAGTTAGTGCCTTCCCTGGGAGCTACCTGTGGATCCACTCTCCATGCGAGGTCGACTTGGTACAATAAGCTCTGCTCCTTCATGGTCAGCCACTTCATTCTTCTTCAGAATTCCCCCCCCCCAAATCTTGCCGATGACACGACGAGTCCAAACTAATCAGCTGTTTAGGATAACTGAACTAAGTTTGACACTGGAATAGACTGGACAGAGATACAGTAAGGCATTCCATTTGACTCAATCTATTAAACAACATTTAAAAAACTGTTTTCAAGAACTTTTTTTTAAAAGAACAGATACATTCAGGAAAGTACTGGATGCAGACAAACTCCAGACCCGAAGGACCAATCTTCCTCATTGTTAGTGCGGTGATAGCTGCAATTGCAGACTTAATAACAGACCAGGCGATGACAAGGCAAGGCTGCACTGCACCCCCATAGACAGCATCTTGACCCAGTCTTAGCAACCCTCCGTGTAATAATACTGTGCCTTGTATACACATTCACCATTATTGGGTTCTTTGACATTGTCACTAAGTGCTCTGTGTCAAAGCCTTTGCTTTGTTTATTAAGTTGTGCATCTTTCTGGGAAGTCTGCCAGGCATTTTCCCACCTCATCTCATCTATACAAATGTGCATTATTCATTTAAAAAACTCCACTGTACCATGGATCACAGAACAGAATAAAAGACATCTCCTAATAGCTTACTAGTAGTCTTGTAGCATCGCTTTTTTGTCAACCGATGCCTCTTCATACTGGAGCTCCTGATCTACTGCCAAAAACATGTTGAGGCTAGACTGGGCTACATTATGCGTACAACGTAGACCTGGGCAATGGATGACTTTCTAACCTTTTTATTTACTCCTGTTGCATTATGGGTCTGAAATATCTTGAGAGCACTAAATGCTCTGGGGCAAAGCGGAGTTCCACGAGCAATTGCTTGTAACTGCGTGTGGTGTGTGTTTTTGTCTGTGTGTGTGTGTGTGTGTGTACATAAGTATGTGTGAGGTTAGTGGTTGTGTGTATGTGTGTGTGAGTCACTGCAGCACTTTTTATCATCCCACTCACATTGAGACGGACGTTTCCAGGTCAGAATGGTGCCAGCAATATTCACCATTCAGACAGTAATAATCAAATGATGCTAACCACACACAAATCCTTGTGGGGCCTGGACCAAGAGTCAGCTTCACTCTGATGACATCATCAATTCATCACAGTTTACTACAATCAGTTTCAATAGCCCTCAGTATTGATGGCCTAGTTAAAGGCAAAATGGGTAGCTGAATGTTAGAGAAAAAAAACATACTTTTTGCTTGTAAAAAAGTATGTCATGTAATTGTGTGCACATTTCAATCAAGTAGCCCACGCTGTGAGTGAAGACATGATACAGGCAGCTCGAGTGCTTTAAACATGCGATGTTGAGCAACTAGACTGAATTGGAACATTTGCAAAAGCCTCATTATGTTGACTGAAGTGTTTGCTAGAACAATGGTCACTCTGCATGGACATGACCACTAACGACCTTTCTGTAGTTGAACACAACACTGGCTCTCATGCATCCGTACAAGCCATCGTGAGCATTGCAAAATTGTCTTTTCATCACTTCAGTTAGCTTGTCTTTCTCTAGATGAGGGTCATAATGTCACGTGTATGGGGAATGGTGAGTCTCTCGCCCAAAACGACAAGAGTTTTGGAGAGAGCTATAGTAAGTGAAATACATCCCACGCTAATTGATGGCAACATAAAATCAGACGTTCAATAACATTAAATATGGAAGTTTGTGTGCGTACTTTTGTGCATGTGCGTCTGTGTGGAGGCATGTTCTGATGGCTTGACTTCCTGCAGAAGCCACATCAGGGACTACATCCTCCTGCCCCCTTTGACAGCACGCTGCAACGCTTCCAGAGCCCCAGGTGTCAAGTTTGCTAAAAGCTCTGGAGCTGAAACCTCGACGAAATGCTACTCGTCTCTGAGGTAACTGGATTAATTTCACCATTAGCCAGCGCGCCTGAGCGGCCGTCGACAGGTGCTCCCAGCGTCTCCAGGAGTCATGTTTGCATGCTAGTATCCAACAAGGAAACCAGTCAAACGCAGCATGTCGCTAATTAGCTCCGAGGGCTGGAGCTGGACTGTTCGTCGGGGTTTTAAACTCCCCAAAGAAGTGGGGATGATGCTCCCTCCAAAGAGCCCCTGATGTGGGGGCCAGACCAGTGAGGAGGGGAGACAGTGGCTCCGCAGGCAGGGATTAAGGTGATGCGATCCCAGAAAGCAACGAGTAAACTGTAGATTGAAGGGTTGTTCAGTCAGGGGAGAGACGCAGCCCTGAGGGTCTTTCTCCTCCAACTTCTACTTACAGGAGACTTTTGGGGGGATTTGTGTGTGATGGGGTGGATCAAGGTAACCAAGCGTGCTGTCCTCTTAACAGTCCACCAAAGTCACGGTGACCTCAGGGCCTCTCTTGGCTCGTGGAGGGAACTGGTCCAAACTGTTCAGCACATTTTCAAACAGGATGTATTATTTGTTTGTTTGCTTGTTTGTCTGAAATGCTGCAGTAAGTGCAATGCTATGGAGGTTTTCATATATGAGCAAAGGAAACAGGTTGAAATATATTTCCAACAAAAGTGCACAAGAATTACAGCCATCTACAACTAAGGTCTCGATAAATGTAATATTCACCTCAACGTGTCATATGTTGCATGCTGACATATTTATGTCCATCAAATCCGTACATCTGAGACTAAACTCTCAACAAAAGGCAATTTTACCGTCTTACTTCACTAAGCAAGTTTACAGGGCCAATTTCCAGATTAATGCTCACTGGCGGCTGGGGATGACAGCTCATAGCCCACCCCCAGGGTCATCTGAAGGGACTGTCACTAGAGAGGGGACTCTCCTTTGTCCTGGGTGAGAGGGGGTCTTGGAGGTCTGTGGTGTAATTACAGGTTGATGAATAAACTGATAGACTAATGAAACCTGACAGGCAGAGCTGGTGAGAGCAGGGCGGGTAAGAGATGTGATGGTATGAATCTGTCCCATACAGGCAAAAGCTTAGGGAATTCAAATAATGAAACAAACCATGGATGCCACGCTGACGAATTTAAATTATGATTTGATGCACCATAATAATTAATAGTCTAATTTCACAATGGCCTCAAAGGGTTTGGAAACACTTGCATGTTAATTATTCCACTGTTTTTCAGAATGATCAGTGGTCATAGATCCTATATTACCTTTAACTGTGTGTTCTCAGTATTGATCTGATTTGGACATTCTGTCCCCACATATTCACTGTGTGGGGACAGAATGTCCAAATACAGATTCATTTTGACCTGGCGCTTGATGAACGAAGAGGATTGCAGCGTAACTTTAGATCACTAGATTAGTCAGTTTAGAAGGTATTTTACTTTCCACGCGATCTGTGTCACATTGATATCATACACTTACACTAACGTCCACAGTATCAAGCACAGATGCAAAGGAAAAATCTTACCATCTAGTAACCCACTGCACTGTATCTAGGACACTGTTTCTATATAAATAGGCTTATATAATGAATGTAAACGACACCGGCTAATAAGTTACACTGAACATTGCAACCCAACACCACCTCCCTGTGAAGTTCAGTCATGATGGAGCGTTGCTCTGACAGGAGCTGAAAGCTGTGGATGGCGAACACACAGACAGGGAATATGAGCGCATGAAGAGCATGAAGAGCGGGCTGATCGCCCAGCGAGACGTCTAAATGCTGACCAATCAGACTGACTGGAGATTACTACATGGAGACAGCAGAGCGGAGGGTGACTACTCAAACTGTGGTTTAAGTGCAAGGTAGAGGTCAATACAGAGAGGAGATTTAAATACAAACATGTTGATCTTATTCATGGGGGTTATGCCTTTGTAATTAAGAAAATGGGTGCAATTTAAAATTTCATTTCATTTTCATGGGTTGTCTTAAACCAACTTTAGCAGAACGTTATACTTTATACGTGAGGCAGATATGAATGTTTTCGTTGAAACGTCTTTCAAAGATCAAGGACAAGCTCTGGTTCTGGCATGCAAAAAAAGAGCGCCTTAATTTCAGTCATTCAGCATGAAACACAGCGTTCTCCAGGCCAATCAGAACATGTATACCAAATAACCTTCAAAGCACTGTGTTGGCCTTGTTCATTCTAGCTGCTGAGAAATGACTTCTCTGAAGCAGAAAAGACAATGACAAATTGCTCCCATAAATTCTTTGACTATCATAATTTAGGTCAAATAGAGTGGTATATTGTCAGATTGCTTGATTGAAGCTATCCGGTTTTTATAAAGAAGAGTACGAACAACCTCATCTTGCAGGTAAACTATGATTCACGCCTTCTATTTTGACATGGGTCAAAGTCCCTTTAGTAATTTATCCTAAGCCGGGTTGATTTGAAGTGTTTTGATTAAACCAATTCAGCAACAGTAATTGGTAGGCGGTAAGTAGGTCTCCCCCAGGTTAGAGGGAAAACTGTTTCTAATCCTTTCAAATGCTGCCACATTTTCTGGACGGCAAGAGGAAGGTCGGCTTGGCAAAGTCATCCTGTACAAACTATCGCCTGCAAACGATTGAATTACAAACTATAAACCGTTTCCGCATTTATTCATATCACATCATTAAAGCATTTGACTGATTCAGCCTTTGAATGAGTCTAACACTGAGTCTCAAATCAACCTGTCAAGAAATGGTAATACTGATCAGTATCAACTTTCAACAGGGATTTCCGCTTTTTCTACGTATTTAGGAGGATTCTGCTAGCCGAACCCTGAAGTGTTTTATTTAGTTTCTCTCTGAACTCTAAACCTGAGGTCTTGTAGTGTGGATGGAATCCAGACAGGTGTCTGAAAAAGCCTGACAGAAAGCCTGCAAAGAAATGCTTCATGTGGATCATTTTCTGTATTTGGCACTGGGTGGCTGGCTGTTAAATGTACTTCATATATGAATAACTGTTTGTCTTGTGGCCCTTATTTGTGTTGAAAATGGTTGGGAAAATAAAAGCAATCTAAAAAGGTCTCGTGTTCAGTGCAGGAGCTTGCGAGGAGAGCTCACACAGCTATAAATAACACTGTTCCTTGCCACGATGCACAGCTCCAACGGTCATTGAGTGCAGTATCTTCAGGAAAGCGGCGGGCTTTAATCCACTCGTAATTAACAAGTCAAAATGGTTTCTGTGACTTACACCTCTGCGTGTCTTTAATTCTCTAAGATCTGGTTTACCGTCTTCTAGACATAGGGAGACTAGTCTTTGATGGCCAGTCCTAATACCGCAGGTTTACTTCCAGGCTAATACATCACACCCCTGCAGTAGTTCACCCCATCATCTTTACTATCTCAATCTAAAGCCTGAATTGACCCAGAGTTCTTAGCGTTTGAATATGCCAAGTGTATTTAATGTTTTGGAGGTAGAGCATGATCTCAGAAGTTGCAGTTCTCAGACATCTCGTGTGTCAAACCGCCTCTGGATCTGAACGCATATCATAGTTTACCTGAACACTTTGACTCTCCTTCGGGATTAATCAAGTGTATTTAATTGATGAATTGAATGTAAATTGGTTTTGATGTCAGGAAAAATGATTATGCAGCTGAACAACTCGGGGCTCTTGGATACATAAATGCATGACTCACCCAGCCCGTTACTAGGACTATTGGGAAAGATGACAGCTTAATTTCTTTCTAGTTCATCAACACACACCATACATGACATGTCTAAGATTGCAGGGGAGGATCCCACGCTGAATGAGTGTTTTTCAATAACTCGTTCCGCAAAGCGTGTGCGTGCATGTGTGCAGCACCATAAATAGCACAATTTGTATATAAATAGACAGCCTTGTCTCCTATGAAGCCTTCTTCCCTGTTTGGATATTGTTGTGGCTGTCTGACAGACATGTGAATACTTGATATTTTCAGTTGACTGAAGCACATGCTATTTCCTCATTGCATTTCAAATTCCATTGGACCATTTAGATGGAAATGGTTGTGAGGGTGTGTCGTTATTGATAAACAACTGTTGTGTTCATTCGATCTTGTATGTGATGAGGACCCAATCTAAAAATGGAAACTTACTGTGTCTGCTAGACCCTGTGTTGTTCCTCTTATTTGAAGCTTGGCTGCACAGCACTGCACAAGTAGGCAAGACCCCTGTTTTGATGTTTCTCGTTTCCAGAAAAGAGACTATAAAGAATGTGTCCGCCTGAGAGAGGAGAAACTAAAAAAGTCGTCGTAGAAACAAACTAATTATGAGCACTCCTGTTCCTTTTCGTGATGGCATTGTGCATTGCTTGAGTGACTGTACATAATCTTTGATTAAAACTCTACCGTTATTTGAATCAGTGATGATTACTTACAGATGAGCGAATCGCAGATTTCTTCTGCTGATTCTATATGCTGATTGATATATTTGTGATCAGATCAACTGGAGGCTCCAGAGAGTGTGTCTTAGTCCCACAATGCAATGTGGTTGATAAGGCAACCAAACTCATTTTGTATCCTCGTGCAATCGTAGAGACAAGATCATCAATTACAGTGGGCCTGTTGGTCTGCAGCTTGAACATGTGTGTGAATGTCTGAGAGTGTACTGAATATGTGTGTGTGTGCCTGTGTAGGGTGTGTAGGGATATGCCTGTGTGTGTGTATGTCTGTGCATGTGTGTGTTTGTGTGTATGCATGGTCGCCTCTTTCTTGACCTTGAGAAAACATACATCACTCCCATTCACCATTTCAATGCCTGATTTTATCAAGCCATCTGTCTCTTAGCAACCTCCCATTTGGGGGCGGAGTTGTGTCATGGTGCTGTAAGGCATTTCTTCATCTCATTGGACATAGTGGAAAAGTTCCAAATGCCCAACTCTGACACAATACCTGAGCAAAAGAGCTGCTCTATGACAAACAAGAGAAAATAGTTTGCACCGTTGAAACATTTTCAATTACTTTTATGACACACTTGCAGAGAAAACCTTGGATTACATCGCTGAACATATATTGTCACCTATTGTTCCTTTCCATTTTTTGTTGTTCTTTCAAGATCAACAACCTATTCTAGACAGCGAATCCTGTGTGGTGCAAAAAGGCTCCTTTTGTGCCCCTGTGCTGCAGTGATTGATTATTAATGCATGCTGTTTAGAGATCTGACAATGGATTACTTCTCAGGGATGATGACATGTCTGTCACACCAGGGTCTGAAAAGAAACTGTCTGGTTTCAGAGTGTCCCTCTACGCACCGTCAAAGCATAAACAGTTTGGTGTGAAAATCGAACCGACTTTCATAACTCTTATTTTAACCAAGTCTCATGTAGTCGTAGAAACAGCTTGTGGTGAGGCTGCTGCAGACGAGGCCCAGGAAATCTTGGTCTCTGTCTCTGTTTTGCTGGTGATAATACATCTGAGATGAGAGATGCATTCATATGTGACATATCTGCTAAGCAGTGACAATGAACGAGGAACTCATACTGTCCTGTAAGTGATCAATCAGCGTTTCCTACGGCTTCTACTGACTCTGTGATCAAGCACAATGCCTCTATGTCTCTCTAAGGAACTGAACATGGCCAATATGAAAGCCCCTGATGATGATATACATACATGCACTCACACACACACAGCTGAAGACATTTATAGCATCCCACGCAAGGGAATTGTCAGCGACATCAGACAAGCTCACCAAAGTCGTACTCGATGCGTTACTATGGTGACATGAGGATGGGCAGGGTTGTGGATTGGCTGGATTTAGGAGCGTGTGATCAAAGATTCTACAAGTTTACTGAGATGGTCCAGTTGGTCACCCCGACATGGGAAATGATATACAAAAACAAGACAAAAAAACACACATTCTCATTTTGAAACAGTCAGATAATAGCATCCTTGGCTGACTTCAATTCACATTTAGCCAGTTTGTCAAAATTGTGTTAGCTATAGCCTATTCTTGACGCACTGCATGGTTTTTGTTCGATAGCTACAAAGTGAATCACGTCAACATATTTCCTGCATACTTTTTTTGCATATGTATATGTGATCAAACATTCCCTCTAAAAGACTAAGTGAACATGCGAGTTACCACAACCCTGCTATTGCTGGGAACTAGATTCCTCCTAACCTGCGTTCTTTTGCGGACTGCTTGCCAGCCCTCTGTATTTATCCCTCTCCCTGTGTAGTGCAATCTCAGTCTTGCAGCTGTACTTTCACCCCCCCCCATAGGGACAGCAGTTGCTCTGGTTCATTGTTTGATGAGGCTGCATCGATATCCAATGGGAGTCAGAGATATGGGATCTGACCCTTTGGTATTTGTTTAAGAAGTACAGTTGACATAGCAACATTGCCGTGTTCGTGAATTATTTTTCAAACGCCTCATTTCACTGAACTTGACGTTATGGCACTTTACGGAATACACGTGTTTCACCATCTGTTTCGCACCTTTTACACCCTTTTAGTCTTACTGTATTGTGCTCAGCCTATAGTCTGCACCTCCGTGCGTCTCATTGTTTATAGAGGAGGAGACTCACTGAACTTCTCCACTTAAGATTCTTCTTCTTTCTCCTCTCGTCCTTGTAGTTTATCCTCGTCTTGGTTGGTTTAGGTACAGTTTGACGCGTGTATATGCAGCCCTCTTTGACCATGCTTGGAAGAAGGACTATTCAAATGCATTCGATTGCATTCGATTTCATTTGATTTGAACTTCACTCCTATGTCACTGCAGAAGTGAAGTTGCGTTGCCCACCCTCTTAAGTCATTTCCGCAATCGCCACTGTGTCAGTCACCTTTCTATTATGAAACAGATGTCGTAAAATGACTGTTAATGCTTTCAGCGTCTGGGGCCTCCGATTGTTTGGTTCCACAAACGTTCAGGCACCATTAAAATCTAATTAACCTTCAGAGTCACACGGCACCATGAAATAAGTCATTGAAAGCCTCACCTCCTTGCCCGTCTTCAGACACAAACTATGTAACAGTTTCCCTTCACTATTTAATCTCATGAATAGTTTTCATATTCCATAGGTGCGTAAACATGCACTACTGTAGTTTTTGGCAGTATGTCTGGCAAAATAGTTCCTTGGGACAAATCACTTCATATACAGGTAAGTAATAAATCTGCATTTTTGGTTTTTGATTTTAAGCGGTATTAATGTTATGCATCATTTTGTATGTCGCTTTGGATAAAAATCGAAATGAATACGCGTCAATCTAAACGACGTTTTGTAACAACGAAAGCTCCCCGCAGAGACGTATACAGAAGACGGGATGGGAATAGTAAACAGTACGATCAAACATTAAAACGTCAACCGGCGCATTTGTCAGATTCACAGAAATGACTGTTCGATGTGCACAGGATAGGATATGATGATGATTCAGCCTGGCCTGCAGCTCTGTCATTATAGTCATCTCAACTGTCTGTTTCCGAGAGCTAATGCTGTGATTATTGGCCTCTCGCGTTCCGGCACTTCACGCACACCACTACAACATGCCCTCCTGGTCGTCAATGGAGAGGTCTGTCTCAGTTAAATGAGCGTTTGAGAGCTTTCCTGTGGCTTTTCGAGTACGGACCTGAAACAATGCCGGAAAATGAGACCTACTCTGTTATCAGATTCACTATAACCCACTAAGCCTCCAGGCTATGTCAATCTCATTACAGATTACTTACTGAATTAGGATTGGATGGAAGGTTGACGCTGAAAGGCCTGTTTCCGTCTCTCTCGCCATTCATGCTTCCTTCTTCATTCTGTCAACCTCTTGTTTTTCTTTGAGAAGGGGGGGGGGGGGCGGGGGGTGGATTGTGCTGACTGCACAACCTGAACGCTTAGACCAGAAATGGGGCTTCATACGGTCCTTTCTGTTTGAGTCATGCTTGTGTCAGGGGCTGAGGCAATCTGAGGGGGGGGGTAAAGTATCCTCTGATGCAATATTCATGGTCACGATTTTGGTATTTGGAAATTTCATCCGCCTCTCGGCTGCACAGGGCCTAAGGATGCCTGGTAGTGCATGTGTGTCTGTGTGTGCGCGCGCGAGAGTGTGTGGAACACACACACCATCCCCAGCTGTTTACATCTCCACAGCACGTCGGCGGCTGTTTCCATGGCGACGGGAGTAAAGATAGTCGGGATGTCTCACAGACCTGGTTCTGAGTGAGGGGCTGATTACTGGACGTGAGTGAAAGAAAGAAGACACACAGCAGTGGGTCAGGAACAGGGGGAGTGAGAAGACCTAGCATTAGCATTAGCGGCACGGCTGGTGTTGTTAATAGCAGGAACAGTGAGAGTAGTTAAATTCCATAGGTAAATTACAACAAACTGTGGGTCTGGTCTCGGTTTCAAAAGCAGAAGAATTCAATGTGTTTGCTGGATCTTAGTGGTTGAGTCATTGTGGTCTAAATGAAATGAATGTTCAGAATAATACTTTGGTCTTGGATTGCCTTTAAATGACTGTGTCAACCCACTATGACATGTTGAAGGAAAAAACAACAGCAATCGTGTAAAAGATAAATATGTTTATGTGATCTTCTCACATGGCATGTACGTTTACTCTATCCACATTGTTTAAACGTGATATATCTTGTCCTTTTTTACAAGTTGACATTATGGTTTTTTAGCATGCACTTCAGAATGCCAACAGATGGCTCCACGAATACAGACTTCAAACTAGAATTTTCCTCACATTTAAAACATACAAAACATGAACCTGGATCAATAAGCCTTGACAGTTGTGGAGGAAATGAAAAAGCACAACATCGGACTACCATGACTTGTACAAGTAACCAAGAAATGTACTCTACAAGAGACACAAAACTACATGTTCTGAATCCAAAGGATAAACATCTTTAGAATTACAACTTTGTCATAGAATACATGATGAGTAGTGACCTCATTGTTAGGTCGGAGCAGCAGGGTACTGTACTACACAAGTAGGACTGGGGCTAAGGGAAGGAAACTTCACAGCCAACGACTGTGTTGACCATCCTAGTCTTTCGATTGGTCGAGTCATGAATCAATCCTCATTCAGCCAATGAGGCGACGATTCTTTTGCTTTGAATTCTTTTTATAGACTTAGGTGTCCTCATTTTCGATGACTAAAATCACAGTGTGAATCGGTGCATGCGGATTTGGATTCTTATTGCAAATCTTCTCTAATTGTGGGTGTGGGGATGGTGTTCAGAAGTCCAGGGTAACTTAGCTCAATAGAAGAATCATTCTAATTTTTTCAACATGGTATAATTGTTATAAGCTGGTTATATGAGGGAAGTTAATAGTTCATAAGTAGGTCTTACTTTCCTTGTCCTAACAATTGCTTGTTATTGGTTTATAGTTCCGGATTCTAAAACACACACTTGTAAAACACACACCAGAGCAATGAACCCACTGAAAACTACCAAGGGAAACCAAAGCGTTGATGGCTGTATGGAACATTTATTCAACTTAGCACATTAGTCTCTCTACACTGTATATCTGTAATAGTTCATATATGAATACACTCCATTTGTAGAACACAAAGTGCCTCAACTGATACGTCGTCAAACATTTATTGCGATGGGAAACACCACGGTAGGTTGAGTGATGAACATAACAGATCCTGGCTGTTCTCTGCTAACGGCCACATTACCTGACTTACCATCAAAGGACAGGTGAGGTGAGGATCTCCTTGGCCCAGGTGTGCTGTGCTGTGTCCTATTTACAAATACAACATTTCTATACATGTACAGTAGATAGCCTCGCTTAAGGAGTTGTCCTTTTTTCATTTCTTTTTTTAAACTTTGAATTTCTTCCCCCCCCCCCTTGTGTCAAGAAGAAGTGAGTGTTTGCGGCGGAGTCAGAATAGTTGCAAAGTTCTTCCAGTAGTGTAGTCCTATGATTCTCTGAGCGTTCATTGGACAGTTCCTCTCAGAGTGATCGTGAACCTGAGGCTGTCAACCAGCCCTCCGTCCCCTGGATGAGTGTTCCATTGGGCCGTGTCCACGGTAACGCTTCATTGTCTGAATGGGGGATCCACACACACCCATAGCGAGTCATAATCCAATGCCGATGATTGCTCTATCCCACCGTCATTCACATAAGAAAAGTCTGAACAAAATATAAACAGGTCACATCTCTAAATATCAGAAATGCTTCTGCCTCTATAGAATACAGTTAAATATGCTAACATGCAGACTGACGCTAATTCAAATCTATGTATTTACATTTGCCCCCATGTCACTTACAGTTAACATAATGTAAACATGGCTTGAACTGTACACGTATCTATGACATATTATAAATGTATAGACTTCATTGTAAACTCTCAAATGCTTAGTATTGCCATAATTGGGGAGCAAGGGGTGATTCAATCATTTATTCCCATACATTCAGTCTGGAGAGACTGTTGGCCGAGGCTTGTGTTTAATTTGGAGACAGTTTGTGTTAAAGCGTAAGATGCACATGATGATGAGCCAGTTGCTTAGCAACCTTACTGCTACTGGTATAGACATAAGATTTGGTCTTCAGCCTCACCCCAGCCTCGCACCTGTTGTTACATTGGCAACAATTTATTTGGGGCGTAAAATGTCTCATCAATAATGAATCATTTGCGTTATCCATTTTTTGTGTATGTGTGGAAAGAGAATACCGGTCGATGGCGAGGAAGATTTAGTGACAAGGGCAATGCGTAAAGGACATTCTTGCTGTCTGTCAGAGAACAGAGAGGTCTAATACAAATGCTAAATGGGGGGTATGGTTCTTGGTCAGGGCTTTGTAAAGAGAGGGAGATAGAGAGAGAGAAAGAGGTATGGAGCCAGGGCAAAGGAGAGAGGGAGAACAAGGAAAAGTAGAGAAGGAGAGGTACAGAGAGGAAGAGAGTGAGCAAAAGAGAGAAAATGAGAGAAAGATAGGTAGAGAGAGAAAGAGAGCGAGAAAGAGAACATTTTTATTTGCGACTGTATAGCTGTATACACATCGGACGTCAAGAGATCTAAAGGAAACCCAGATGTTTATGGTTTCAATTATTGAATTACCCCTCTTGCAGAGCAGCAGAAACACAGATGGAAATACACTGTAGATCTACATTGTGTTCTGAACCTTCATGCTACTAGGACAACAATTTTACCTTAGCGGAGATGCCTGTTTCCTTCCGTCATTAAGACAGAACGCTGCTCTCTGCTTGAGTGAAACCAGTAAAGACAACCTCTTTGCAGTTATCTGTGAGTAAACAACCGGACACACTTCAGCTTGGCAACAAGGCAACAGTCGACCAAACACAGTTTAAATCACAGACTGTTTGGAATTAACAGCAGACCCACATGCAAAGTGAATAACGAAACCCCCCCCCCAATAAGGTTTGTTTTCTTGTATGCTCAGATCCACCCGTAGAGACACAGCCAAAAGCACGACGCAGACACACAGCAGATCAGATCCGAGGCACATTCCCAGACCCCGCAGTTTTGATCTTCGCTCCTTTTTAGTTTGTCTGTCTGTCTCTCCCACCACAGTGCCTGCAGACGATGACAGGATGGTCCATGCAAGCATGACTAGGCCTAGTGGCGGGTGAGAGTGACAGGGGGGTGGGCGAGGGGACGTGCGTGCGGGAATCAAGACAAAGTCCTACACACATCTCCCATCCCTCCCAACCCAAAGGAAATGACCACAAGCAGACACAATCACAGTCATGTGAGATTCAAATGAAGCAACGTCATTTTTTTTCTTTTTTGGAAGCACGTTTTTTTTCCTCCAAATATATAAACATAGCAACATATAATTTCCCTGATCCGTGTTAGTCTCCAGCATGAAATGTTGTGACAGCTACTAAAAAGTCCCTTTATTGCCATGAATATACAATAATACAGAACTCGTAATTTCAAAGTGACGTAGAGCAAGCTAAACTAAGGTGGTCAACATCTACAGCATCAATAGTTCGTTAGGGATGAGGATAACATGAGGTTAAATGATCCTTAAGCCACAGACGTCAGTCCTGATAGTGCCTGAGCTGAAGTGACCACATTGACAAAGTCTACATGACTGAGAGATGATGTTACTTGTCAATGGCTTGTTTTGGGGTGTGGGAGTGGGTGTGGAGGCTGGCCTGAACCGTGCCAGGGCCTCACAGGATGGAGGGGATGGGGGAGCGGGAGCGTCTGAGCGGACAGGGCGAGCCGTAGGGCGAGGTGACGGGAGACAGCCTCAGAGCGTTACCGCCCATGCCTGCTATGTTGCTTAAGCTTCGGGATTTCTCATAACCTTCGGCCGGGGTGAGCGCGTGCCAGCGGCAGGGATGACGCAGGAACGGAGACATGAACACACACAGGCAGGCACACGGTCAACATCCCCAGTCCAAGCCAACCAAGTGAGCCGAGGCAAGACAGGAGACAGAAAACAGAACAACAGCAACATAGTGTGTGGTGAGGACATGCGCAAACACCCAGGTGATAGAGAGTGAGACCATTTCAGGGAATACGTTGGCAGGTCACGATACTATTAGCTTCAATCATTATGGAGAGAACATAAAGCCAACATGCCTATTTCATTCAATGACTTAATTACTGTGTGGTTAACTCAATCCCAATAACCCTCGATAAACATGCAATGTTCCCATTGCAAATTTGTGGCATCATATACAGTCATGCTGAAAACAGCTGTTCAATTATAATTTGCTCACGTTTGGTAGAAGAGTCACTGACACAACAGCAAAATCCGAGTTATGTAAGTATGGCACAGGCAATGTTGAGCTGTGCCGTGGACGCAAACATATCATGCAGTATACAGCTATGCTAAGTATTTTCCGATAGAAAACCATAAACTGGTAATGACTGCGATAATGAGTCCACAGCAACAAGTCGGTGAAATACATGGAAATCTGTTATAGCAATCTCAGAACTCCACTTACAGTACTAAACGCAACAAAACTGTCAAGGTTTTGCTATCGTCAAACCTCCCCCGAACCAGCCAGGGTTAACACGACGCGCCAATTAGCGGCGTAAACACACAGAGCGAGAAGAGGAATGGCCACCTTCACAGACATCCTATCATGTTTCCTGGACCGAGCTCCACTCACGGCACAGAAAGAGAACTGTAAATGAAGGCTCTGCACAACCAGCTGAGAGGGGGCGGAACAAAACGCCAGGCCTGAATCTGTAGAGACAGGTAGCACGGCTGCAGAAAGGACCGCATGTTTAATGCATGAACCCTGGCACGGTGCTGTTCGCCACCTCCCACTGGGCCGGCATAGACTCACGGCCCAGCTGGATGCCTGCCTCCTCGCCCTCACAACAGGACTTTGGTAGTGTTTTGTAGTGTACTGACTACATGCCCCACAATGCACTGCTCGTTGGAAGGGGGAAGCTAAAGGCAGCCCCAGGTGGGTCCCTGGGCCCAGTGTCATGCTGGTACCATGGCAGGATGCTGCTAGGGGTGCCTGGGGCAGAGGAGGAGTCTCTGATCCTCTGAGCTGGCAGATTAGCAGTGCTAGTGGTTGTGGTGCTTTTCATCAAGCACCCAAGAGACGGGCCCAGAGAGTCTCTAAGCGCACATGTGGTCATCTTAAAGACGACTTCCTCATCCTCCTTCACAGGATTGGAGCTATGATTTAAACCCACTAAGAAAGCGCTTCTAAGAGTGTGGAACGTAAGTGGATGTATTGACCTTGTAATTACTAGTAGACTTGTGTTACTCTGCTACTTCTCCACTACAGTAGCGGTGAGAAGTGCTTCAAGCCCCACAGCTATTCCATGAAAAGCAGAAGATTGAGATTGCCTTCTGGAGGGGCAGTTAACTTCTGATGGCAGGCAATTAGCTGAGGTTTAACAGAGTACCATATTACACTGCAGATTAACACAACATTAACACGCTTCAAGATAGAGGAGATAAAATTGAGGAATTAGGACAGCAAAGAAGCTTTAGGCCTAAACGTTCATTAAATGATTCAAAAGCTTAATTTTATCATGGAAATATCATAGCAGGACAATTATTTGCTGCACAGGCAGCACAGAAAATAATCAGTTATTTTCCAGACATTCAGTGACATCGTCTCATCGAGTCTCATCCGCATTTACATATTGCTCAGTCTATCGCTTTGTAAGTCTAATTTTGTGTTCAGTCTTCATTAGATGATTTAGTCTACATTCCTGTACAACACGTGGAAATTAGCATTCCCTTTGGGATTTCGTAATCTTCAAGACTTCCAAATCTTGTCTGTTTTGACACTGTATATAGATACCACAATGCACTACCTCATGTATCTATGACACCCTCCCTCCCCCCAACCTGAAATTGCACACATACACTAACTGAATAATTGATATTTAATACAAAGCATCTCACTCCAGTTATAGACTACATAGCTTTGTGTCTGGAAAGAAAGGAATATGCCATAAGTGAGTTTGTGAACGCTGTTAGTAATAAGATGCCGTAATCTGATGGGTTTGTCCGAGTGATAAGAACATATTATGGTGCCTTTCATGATAACATCATGGTAACACTTTACAATAGACAAAAATTGATCAAATTAACTCTGGGCGCTGAAAGTGCAATTGCGACACAACCTTCCATTGAGATCATATAGAACAAGTGGGATGGTTTCCCGCTAAATCAGCTGTGTCACTAGGACATATTATGGGATTGCGTCTCAGTACCTGTCTTGCGTATCCCTCCATCGGCAGGGCAGGTGTAGTCACTGGCAGCCAGCAGGAAGCAGGTCCCCTCACTCCTCTGGTCCTGCTCCCGGGTACTGGACCGACGCATGGGGATTCGCTCTTCTGGGGACATGGTGAGGTCACTTCCTCCACTGCAGTCTGCAGAAAGGACTGGATGGTGTTTGGGAGGGAAGAAGGGAGAATGACAGAGAAGTTAGAGAGAGAGAGAGAGAGAGAGAGAGAGAGAGACAGAGAGACAGAGAGACAGAGAGATAGAGAGAGAGAGAGAGAGAGAGAGAGAGAGAGAGAGAGAGAGACAGAGAGACAGAGAGACAGAGAGACAGACAGAGAGACAGAGAGACAGAGAGACAGAGAGATAGATAGAGAGACAGAGAGAGAGAGAGAGAGAGAGAGAGACAGAGAGACAGAGAGAGAGAGAGAGAGATAGAGAGAGAGAGAGAGAGAGAGAGAGAGAGAAAGATTAAGACAAAGAAAGAAAGAGGGAAAGACAGAGATAGAATGATAAAGATAGAGAAAGGTGTAGATGGGGGTTAGACAATAAAGGGTCATGGGGTCAGGAGTCAGGATAAACATCAAACAGCCTCCCACATCAATGCCACGTGCCAAATGCCATGAGGACCACCACACAGCAAGCGAGAGGTCAGCGCTCATATAGGGAGGACACAGTCGATGGAATGAGTCAAGCCACGCTTTGTATCATGTTGCAATGAAAGCAGTCGCCGGGAGAAACACAACAGACTTCTGTGCGAGAGATGTGTGAGTCACACCTTATGCTGAGAGAACACATTTATCTGGAAGGAATGTATGAGAAGACAAACTCAATTTAGAGAAATCTCCAGTGTATCCTACAGCACTGTACATTGGTTCATTTGAAAAGAAATCTCAATGGAGGGCTTAGAGATTGAATCTCAAATGCCATATAAAACCATGACCTGCACTACATTAATGAAATGTAAACATTATGCCTCTTTAAATATATTATTGCAATAAAAAAGAGTGTACGTATACCGCGTTGAATTTCTTCATTACTATTCAAAAAACGCAGGGACACAGAGGTCAACACTAATTTCCATCAATATCAGACGTGTCAAAGTATATTACTGACACAACCCTGCAGTGGACAAACAGCCAGTTACTCATCCAAGTCTAAAAGAACAATCACTCCTTCAAGCCAGACTGTTGCTCCCTGACTAACATCTTACAATCAAAAGACATGCTGTATCTATGTGTGAACTTACAGTATATATATATATATATATATATATATATATGTGTGTGTGTGTGTGTGTGTATAGTATTTTATCCCAATCACTCTTATCCCAGCTCTCAATTCCTTTCGCATCCCTTCCTTATCACTGTGGCAATTTCAGAAAAGCTGTGAGTCGAAAGTGTTCAATCTTTTCTGGATGCAGAGGAGAGCTGCAGAGGAGGTGGAGAGCGTTCACAAGGGAAAACCCTTCCTATTCCCTGAGGACAGGCTGTCAAATGGCCTCCATTTTCCACCTGAAATGAGATTCTCTTCTCCATTCCCGACTCTCCGTGTCTTCTCCTCGATACATCTGCACGGAAATAACCCATTCCCTTACCGGCCTGGGAAGAGCCACATGAATATTTCTCAGCCCTGGCCTTAGTCTACCATATCATGACCCACCCTGGTCTTACCCAAATTCCCTCCCATTCAACCACCCTTCCCCCACCTTCTCCTGCCCTCCTCTACCTACCCCCTCTCTTCCTCGCCCTCCCCCGCCCTCACCTGAGCGATGACGCTCCAGGGCCCTGCCCCCCTTGACGTGGCAGAGATCCCCCTGGGTGCTGTTGCAGGTGGTGTTCAGGCAGGGGGTGTTCAGGTCAGCCTTACAGTAGATGGGGGAGCCTCCCTGCACAGCCTGGGGGATGTGCTTCTTCCTCTTCTTGGGGAGCTTCTGCTTGGCCATGGCCAGGGAATAGTACATCCCAAAGTTATTCACAATGACGGGCACGGGCATGGCTATCGTCAGCACCCCCGCCAGGGCGCACAGAGCGCCCACCAGCATGCCGGACCAAGTCTGCGGGTACATGTCTCCGTAGCCCAGCGTAGTCATGGTGACCACAGCCCACCAGAACCCGATGGGGATGTTCTTGAACATGGTGTGGTCGCTGGCTGTGGGGTCGTTGGGGTTGGCGCCGATGCGCTCGGCGTAGTAGATCATGGTGGCGAAGATGAGCACGCCGAGAGCCAGGAAGATGATAAGGAGGAGGAACTCGTTGGTGCTGGCCCGCAGGGTGTGGCCCAGCACGCGGAGCCCCACGAAGTGACGGGTCAGCTTGAAGATGCGCAGGATCCGGACGAAACGCACCACCCTCAGGAAGCCCAGCACGTCCTTGGCTGCCTTAGACGACAGGCCGCTCAGCCCCACCTCCAGGTAGAAGGGCAGGATGGCCACAAAGTCAATGATGTTCAGCACGCTCTTGATGAACTCCAGCTTGTCCGGGCTGAAGATCACCCGGACCAGGAACTCGATGGTGAACCAGAGGACGCAGACTCCCTCCACGTAGGTGAGCGCTGGGTCCGTCTCAATCTCGTACTGCGGGCCCAGGTCTGGAAGGCTTTCGTTACGCACAGGGTCCGTCTTGTTGATGATAGTGTTGAACGCCTCGTGGGTCTCCAGGCAGAAGGTGGTGATGGAGACCAGGATGAAGAACAAGGAAGCAAAGGCTACAAACTGGAAGACAGGAGAAAGAGATAGAGAGAGGAAGAGGGAGAGGAGAGATTAATGCTATTACATACAATGATAGCAGATTTCGGAACTACCTATTAGCAAGCAAATTCAAGGAACATTGAATTTCATGTCCAATATTCCTTACGCAGCCCAACCTGCTGACAGGGATGTGAAAATACAGGAAATCTTTTGTTTCTTTACAAAGAAGGTAGAAAAGTTGGAAGAACACGATGCATCACATCAGAGATTACGTGTTTGGGCCGTGAAAGTATGTATCGTTTTGAAGGTCTACTTTTTGGAGCTGCGAGGAAGCCAAGACCATGCCTCTCAACTTTGACCTCTCAGTGCTATACAATGCTGCTGGATCATCATGATTGCTAGAGCCTCGTGTTGCTCCCTGCTGTTGCTGACGAACTGGAAGCAGAGGTCACCTCTGGAGGTTTTCCTGCCACCCCACCGTCTTCTCTACCTCTTCGCTACATAATTGTCTTTGTTTCTCTCGCTCTCTCTATTCCTCTCCCCTCTTCCCTTTTGGCTGGCCCAGGACTTTAGGCATATGGCCGGCCACAGGAAGCACTTCTCCCTCTGGCCTGGGACAGACACATGCTGGGGTAGAGCGGCCAGGGACGGAGGCACGCTGGGACCGACTGGCCAAGGTTCTGTGGCCTGTCAGCAGCAAGTGGCACCCCACTCCCCTCTCCTCTGCTCTCCCTCTCCTCTACCTCTCATCTCCTCTGCTCTCCCTCTGCCCTCCCTCTTCTCTCCTCTCCTCACCCCTCTCTCTCTATCTCTCACTCGCGCGCCCCCGAGCTACAGTGTCTCCAGGACACGGTTTTCCAAAAGGCCCCAAGGCAAAGTCAGGCAGAGACAGATAACCAGCCCTCGTGGGTCCTATTTGTTAGTCCTTGAGTCTCCTTTACCGGGCAGGCTCTCTGTAGCAGTGGTTGGGGTCTGTGTCAGTTCAGTGGTGGGGTTGATGGGAAGGAGGAGTGGCTTCTGGGGTGGATCTGGGATTAACTGTGATTGATCATATTAGTCAACTGACAGTTATTAGAGACGGACGATCTAAAGACAGACACTGCGGTCATCTTACACACAAACCGTCACTGCTATTTAACACCCTAAGATCAACGTGACACACAGATCCTTATTTGGATATATGGAGACTGAGTATCCTGACACAACCATACAGAAAGCACGAAGGAGTTTGAAAGAAAAAGTCATCTTCTGAGCAAGAAATGATACCATAACTTTGGACAACCAGCCATATCAGTGTGTGTGTGTGTGTGTGCTTGTGTGCTTGTGTGTGTGTGCTTGTGTGCTTGTGTGTGTGTGTGCTTGTGTGCTTGTGTGTGTGTGTGCTTGTGTGCTTGTGTGTGTATGTGCTTGTGTGCTTGTGTGTGTATGTGCTCGTTCGTTAGTGTTTGCCACAGGTGCGCAATTGATCACTTCCCCTCTTCACACCCTACATCAATTTCTCTGCTCCATTTTACTTCAATGCTTAACCTTTTTTTAAGCAGGCATGGTGCTCTTAGGACCACAGCAGAGGGTCTGGCGTGACAGTCTTTCTGCCCAGAACTACATCAGACTGTGTCTTCTGGCTGGATAGTATGACTCACACTGTCTTGCTCAGTGTATTACTGGTACTATATGGGTCACTGTCACTCCTTTGGAAGTGCAACTTTGCTTTCAGAATCGCAGCATGCTCCGTATCCATGTATTATACATGGGTTCCTACGCTGTATTATTACTATAACAGTACGCATCCTCATCTTCGCTTTTTATTCATGTTTTTATTTTGTACCAAAATGTTGCCGTCAAACGACTCATTCATGATTTCTTTTCATTTGACGGAATCAGTGAACTGGCGACTCGATCGTGAATACAAAACAGCTTTCTGTGATAGATTGTTTGTTTAGTTAGACCTTGTGCAGAGTATAGGAAACACAAATGTACAGCTTAGTAATGAACAATAAACTTGGCCGCACTTGACAACACGTCATAGATGTTTTTTGTTCAAAGAACAAATGCTTCATGCTGGGGTTTAATTCCATGTAAGGTAAACGTGCGACAGGATGGCAGGATGGGCGTCATCTCCGCTCTCTCTAACCCTATGGCCTGTAACAACCAAACGATGTCACTGGACAGACATAGGATGACATACCCTTGCACATGTGCTCGTGTACACACACAGTCACACAGATAAACAGATCATGGAATACTGAGGTAGGAGGCCAACGGAGCAACACAAGAAGAGAAGAGAAGATGAAAGAGAACAAGAGATCATCTGTGCATGTCTTCCCTTCTTCCTCCTGCTTTTCCATCCTGTCCTGTCCTCCCTGTCCTCCCTATCCTCCCTATCCTCCCTGTCCTCCCTGTCCTCCCTGTCCTACCTATCCTCCCTATCCTCCCTATCCTCCCTGTCCTCCCTGTCCTCCCTGTCCTCCCTATCCTCCCTATCCTCCCTGTCCTACCTGTCCTCCCTATCCTCCCTGTCCTACCTGTCCTCCCTGTCCTCCCTGTCCTCCCTATCCTACCTATCCTCCCTATCCTCCCTGTCCTACCTGTCCTCCCTATCCTCCCTGTCCTACCTGTCCTCCCTATCCTCCCTGTCCTACCTGTCCTCCCTATCCTACCTATCCTCCCTGTCCTACCTGTCCTCCCTATCCTCCCTGTCCTCCCTATCCTACCTGTCCTACCTGTCCTCCCTGTCCTCTCTATCCTCCCTATCCTCCCTGTCCTACCTGTCCTCCCTATCCTCCCTATCCTCCCTATCCTCCCTATCCTCCCTGTCCTCCCTATCCTCCCTATCCTCCCTGTCCTCCCTATCCTCCCTATCCTACCTGTCCTCCCTATCCTCCCTATCCTCCCTGTCCTACCTGTCCTGCCTATCCTCCCTGTCCTCCCTGTCTTCTCTATCCTCCCTGTCCTACCTGTCCTCCCTATCCTCTTTTTGTTTGTATTGCGTGTGACACACTCTGCATATTAAAAGAGGTTTTGCGTTCGAGGCACGTCCTCATACTTACTCACATAAATCCCATTCTGGGAGGAGAAGAGGCCCTCATGCCTCAAGGGTAAATATTCGGCACATGTACAGTTTAACCTCCTATCACACAGCCATAAAATGAGGCCCCCTCTCTCTTCCTTGCTCTAAGGAGGGACCTCTGAGGATAGGAACCTGATAGGACCAGACACCTGGTCCAATCAACAGGCCTATCAGCCAACACAAAAAGCTGATGGGAAGCAATCACAGAAGAGACTCGATGCACGGGTCTCTCCTTTATAAGACAAATCACATGACTTTGTCGAGGCGCCTCAGCCTGAAGCTGTGTGTGTACGTGGAGCCATGAGGAGGAAGGCAGACAACACGGCTCAATCTTGCAGCCTCCCTCGACAGATTAGCCTAACCAGTCGGACTGGAAGCAGGAGAGCCAGACAGGCACACTGACCCTGGAGCTGGGCCAGGAGGATACTATGAACTGTAACTGATACAATGATGGCTTTCACGAACAAGAGGAGGGGAGAGAGTGCAGGCTGGGAGGATGATGTGGAAGGGTACTGAGGTGAGGAACACTTCATGACAACAGAATGAAATTCTCACATCGAGTCGTGTTGGCACACTCTGGCGAACAGCCACGGGAAAAATCCCCCGGATCAGGCAACCACGCCTTCGCAATCCTCTTCGTAAACAGCCTGCCAGATCCGGCCAATCAGAAAGCCGGTTACTGGCGCCTCCTCTGGACCTCCACCATCTGTTTTGGCGCCGAGGATGTTGAGCTTCGCAGGCCGGTTCCATGAGGAGCAGCTGATCGCCACATGACTGAGAGCAGCCATACTGTCTGGGATCTGTGCCCCCTCCTCCACCTCCCCCCCCCCCCCCCCCACTCCGCTATTAGCACCCCCAGAAAGCGTGAGTGCCATCACTACACAGAGAGGGACCCCGGAGGTTTCGACGTGAATACGATTTTCAAATCTCTCCCCTCGCCACCAGCACTAACAACTCCACTCCTATCCTTGACCACCCCGAAGCTTCTCTTCCCATTCTCCACCCTCATCCACCCACTGGTTTGGGATTTGTTCGTTTGGGCTACCTGGAACAGCTACAGAAGAACAAGCCAGTGCGTTCGGCCTGGATGCACCATTATCATCCTCTCTCGCTTCAGGAAGACTGCAGGCATTGACTCAATGCAGTCATTGCCCGGCGCAGGCACGCAGGCACGCACACACACCAGCTTCAGTAGCACCCCCCCCCCACACACACACACACACGTACACACACACGTACACACACGTACACACACACACACAAGGAGGCTGCAGCTGGGAACAGAGACCCCAGGCAGACACCCGTCTGTAGTTCCTGTCTCTTCAAAGACCCCACCCCCCTCTGACATCACAGCAGTGTTATTCGGGGAAACAACCAGCAGGATCCTAATGACAGAGGGAAGACCATGCAGTCATAATAAGACACATGCACACATGACAGGCAGGGATCACACAGCCAGACATAATCTACCTGCAATAGCATATGCAACTGTTTCTGTTGCCTACTATCTTGTGTCCTATCTGTTCTGGCATTAGACCACGAACCAAAAGGAGCACATTGCACTAAGACTGGTTGCTGGGTAATAGGGGCAGAAGTGATTCATACGGGAGACTCCGAGCCCTTCACAGACGCGTCACTAGCGTCTCGTCATATCGCGGAGTTGATGCACACCTCCTTTAGCAGGGCTGGATATTTCAACAGGATATCACAGGATGCTGTCTGTTCCAATCTGCCGCCTTCACGGCCTCCAACCTTGGTTCTGTGTTCGTTTGGTAGGAAGAAGGCATTCAGGGCTCTCTGCTCGGATATTGAGGCGGCGTCTCTGATGGGTGCGGCAGGGAGCCGCTGTGAGCAGAACCACGATGCCATGTGTTGGATCGTGTGTAATAAAGTCTCAAGTAAACACTACTATGGAGTCCGGTCTGAACATGGTTTTAACAACCAACATCATGCAAATGAATAACCCAAAATAACTTGCCAAACAACCCAATGTCTCCCTCAGCGACATGTTATCGGGGCCCAAGTCCAGGATGAGAGACACTCATATAAAGTAAATGGCCAGTAGCACGGCGGCGATGATGATCACACAGAGATACTCAGGATTATCTGGGAGAAACGAGGCGACGGGCACAAGTAATAGATTTTCCCGTGTTACAATGAAGTCCCCAAACAAAGACTCCTTTTATCACACCACAGCCTCCACTTCTCCCCTCATCCACCGCCGCCATGGTAACGGCGCCTTTCTTTTTTTTTTGACAGCTCGAAATGGTGAAACACTGATGTGGAGAGAGAGAAAGAGCGAGGGAAAGAAAGAGAGAGGGAGGGAGAGAGGAGAGAGTGATGGTGGAAGAGAGAGAGCGTAGGGAGGGAGGGAGGGAAAGAGAAAGGGAAGAATAATAGCAGGAGGTGGAGAAAAAAAAATGAATAGCCTAGTTTTGTTATTTGGCAGAGAAAGGAAAAGGGATTTCCCCCGTTCTGTCTCTCTCTCTCTATCTCTCTCTCTCTCTCTCTCTCTTTCCCCTCTCTGTCTCTCTCTATGTTGTTCTATGTCTTTCTCTCTCTGTCTCTGTCTATTTCTGTGTCTCTTTTTTTCTCTTCTCTGACTCAAATGAGAATGGGATTTCTTGTGTTGAAATATGACAAAACAAGAAGCAATAATGACTGTCTGGTAGCTTTGCTGGGTTGCTGATTGGCCCTTTATTTGACAAAAATTGCAGGCTTAGGTAAAAAAAAAATGGACCAGATGCACATTTGATTGATTAACAATGAGAAAGGTTGTCTTATTCCTCAGATAATCACTGTGGAATAAACGAGAGATAACAGATCTTTCTATGAGAAAGGAAAGCTTGTTCTGTCTCTTTCCCTCTCTTCTTCCCTCCTCCTCCTCCTCCTTCTCCCTCTTCTACGCCACGGTTTTCCCCCTTCTCCGTCTCCATCTCTCTCTCCAAGCACTCTCTCATGCTCATTATACATCTTGCCACGACATGACAGCCCTTCTCGCTTGGGGAACCCTTTCAAACCCACAGCTTTCGGCAACCAACCAGATGACGGGCTAAAAATAGCATATCAAAATTTTCAGGCTTTCTAATTTGAATAATTCATTGTCACTTTAGCTAGTGAAGTAGATGTGGAGGGGCTGAGGCGCAGACAGTTTAATTCACGGCAGACTGTTGCCGGTCTACACAGCATCCGAAGGTCTACCACGACGAGAGGTAAAACACACTGTCGTGTCAATCTGCCCGTAGCCTCCCGTGCCATATCTGCTGTGGGGCAATTAAAGATGAAAGGAGACATCCCATTAGCTCGTTCGTAACTGTCACCTATCAAAGCTGTACAGGGGGTGGAGAGTTTTACAAATACACAATCCGGGTCAGCTTCTGCGTCAGAGACACTACGTCCACGAACCACAACAGACAGACACACACAAACGAAATCAACAGGGAGCTCAACGTTGCCATAGAAAAAAGACTGATGCCAGAGGCTCAGATGTATTTATACAAAGGATGTCTGGGTAGATAAACATACTGTATGAAACACAAGAGATGTCAGTAGATTACCAGTGGTTTCGCAATAGATCTGCCAGGAGGTGCCTGTCCAATGACATCTCTTCACGTTGTTTAACAGCTTGGCAGACGTAATAGTACACACTCAACCCAGACTTCGCATAAACCACCGACTAGTGTGACTAGGTCTCGTGTTGAATATTCTGTTCTTCGAAGTCTTCTGAAGAGGATTTGGAGAGTAGCTGAAAGATCATTTTCGAACCAAATAAGCCGAGCATCTTTCTATGGGGCAGATGTGGTTTGTCTGCTCAGGGCTGATCCCAGCCTTTACATCAATAGACTTCTAATGGAACGTCATTTGACTGAGGAGAGGGAGGCAGAAATGGCAGCCATGTTAATGGATAGCAGAGGTAAAGCTCTGTCACATTCAGCAACACTACTAAATGTTTGATCCCCCCTACATGACTCCCACCCTTCCATTTCCTACCTTCCTCTCTTCCTTTATTCTCTTCCTCCGCCCTTCCCTGTGTGTACCGTATCTGCGTGTGTTCGGGAGGAGGTGTGCGCGGCTGCGCGTATGGTTGTGAACGCACGTGCGCGAACGGATGTGCATTGGAGTGGGTGTCAGAATCCAGACTTCTGAGACGATAAAAAGCAAGTTGGCCCTTCATGGGTTCCTGAATACATGAATATATCATTGTCATTTTAAAACGAACAAACATGCTATCAAAGTACAGGGATGTATTAATGAAAAAAAGAAGCTTTGGGCTCTGACAAACTTTTATGTCTCCTCCCATAGAGCCTAGCGCCACACTTCCTCTCCTCTCCGCCCCCTCCCCGACACACACACACACACACACACACACACACTACACTAAACCCTTGATCATTTATTGCTGAGAACAACCAGTCGCTCCTCGACTAAACAGGGCTGTTATTTGTCCCTCATGTTCTCAGATGAGTAGTCTGCTCCGTATTAGCTGTGCTTTATTTAGTAAAGCACCACCCAAGTGGGTCAGGCACAAATAGCTGGGTTGGGAGGGTCAGCTGCACAGCATTCTGGGAACATTCTGGGGGTATGTGGACCCGTGGTTCCCCCAGGTGGGAGAGCCGTGCCAGGGAAATGCCACTCAGGGTGATGGAACAGGGGCCAAGTGCCTCGTAGTCTGGTGGCGTGAGTGAACTCTCTTTATGGCGCAGCCCGCTCTTCACCCCCCCCCCATTTACCCCCATTTACCCCCACCTCCCCCCAAACTCAACCACCTCTGAAAAAATGCGTTCTAAAATAATACTGATTGATTTTCAAGAGATATGTGTTATAAATTCCCCCCACACCCCTATCCACCCAAAGGAAGCACGAGGACGTCTAAAAATAAACATTTCAGGGTTCAGACGAGACACAGGATATGATACCCCTGTGCAGAGCCTCAGATCCCAGTTGAAAAAGGAGAAACACAACCACAACCAACACGATTCTGTCAACCCTTCCCTTTCATTTGCCATGAAGTTCCAGAAAATCCTATCTGTTTATCTTTACCATTATTGTTGGGCTGAGGCCTCTGGCTGGAGGATGACGACAGGGATGCGTCTGTTGCCATGGCGACATCGGTTAGCGCACAGGGGGTTATGCAAGTTGACGTCAAGGAGTGTTTTCAAGACGAGGCCAGGTGTGACAGTGGCCCACGACCGGCGGGAGAATGTATATGACAGCTTGGCCCCTGGCATCACTGCCCAGACGACCTTATCGCTACTGCTTACTGTTCACAACAGTCAGGCACCGCTGGACGCCGCTGTACCCATGGTAACGACCAGAGAGATGGGTTTGGCGGATGGGCAAGCCCCTCACCTAGCACTTCATTCCCTTAGGCTAGTTGATATGACAACCACCAACGCCACAAAAACACACAGCACGTGGCCACGTTGAACCAGTACTCCATATTGTTTTGTTTTGACCGGTAATTTGATCCCTGCTGGGTAGTTTGCTGTTGACTGACTGAAGGTCACTGTGTGAAGGCCATCCTTAGAGCCTGTATCATGCAGGGTTTGAATTACATATCAACTCATGGGGGTGTCCTGGACATGGTGAAGTGAGCAATTTCAAATGAATTGATGGGGGCACTGTGTAATATTCATAAGCATATGGGCTGGTGTGATTAGTCAAGGGAATGGCTAGTCCCGGAGGCACACGGATGGCTATTCGAAGCAGGCATGAAGCGGCGTACAGTAACAGAATACCCTCAGAGGCAGGAACGATGGAAATATTCAGAGAGGGAGGCACTGAAACAATCCATGGTCACTCTTTCTCCTCACTCCGGCTCAAGGACACACACACACCAGCAAAGTCTTCACAAGGCCTCTCTGCCTGCATGCATGATGCAGTTCATGGGGATCCTTTCATAATAACTCCTAACCTGGATCTCAACACTGGACTTCTACAATAAAAGGTGACAATGCCTGCAGTACAATGTCAAATAACCTATTTCCCATTAGCTAGTCTGAAAGAGGAGTGCAGTACAGCTTGTCTGCTCCCACTGGAGTTCCCAGAAGAGAGAAAGGATCATGCTTGCTGACTGTAATAAATACATGCGTTGCTGTCATGTGCTGTCTGTCGACAGCATTTACACAGCACTACTGTTTAAGGACAATATTGGCCTGCAGGGAGGACAACACAAAAGGACAATTTAAAAGCTACTAATTACCGGGAGATGGTAAAAACAGTGACCTCTCTACAAATAATCCTTTCCCAAACAATTTGTATGTATCAGTAAATCATTGATTAGTGAGTGTATTTACTCAGTACTCAGTGTAAATATTGTTCCAGCCAGCCTCCATTGCTTTTGTCAGTCTGACCCACCAGCCAGTTCATCCTATCAGGTCCTGATACTGAGTACTATGAGTGGATACTGTGTGCAGTGTGTGATACAGACGGACGGACAAACAGACAGACAAACAGACAGACAGACAGACAGACAGACAGACAGACAGACAGACAGATAGATATGGACAGTACAGTACTCATGTAGGTATACAGTACAGTACTGATGTGGGTATACAGTACAGTACTCATGTAGGTATACAGTACAGTACTCATGTGGGTATACAGTACAGTACTGATGTGGGTATACAGTACAGTACTCATGTAGGTATACAGTACAGTACTCATATAGGTATACAGTACAGTACTCATGTAGGTATACAGTAAAGTACGATGGGCAAGAATTTCTCATAGGGTTTCTTGAGCTTTAGCAGCCATTTGTTCTTCAGACAAGATCAAAGTGATCAGCACAACAAACGGCTGTGTGGTCCGACGTCGCTAATCTATTTATGGTTCGCTCCCTGAATTATTAATTCAAGTAGTGCTTTCAGCCTGCACAGATTGGCCCATAGGTAGGACAGCTGTCTATTGGTAGCCCACATCTATAGATCTAACGTGATATTGTAAAAAAAAAAAAAAGAAGAAATTTCTGTAATATAATACGGAAATAGTTGGATCATTGCAAATTATTGTAAATTGGTAAACGTTTACATGTTCAATTGAATTTACTGAGTATACACATACAAATATATAAGAACATCTACAGTATAAGCAGCGGACTGTTCATATGTACATAAACCATTCCTACAACTCTGTGAACAATGATTGATACCCAGCTAGTTTTCCTCCTAATCGAGCCAGTAACCAGTAAGCAGGAAGATCGCTAATGGAGACAAGAAATGATGGATGAGCCCATCTTCTCCAGCTCAAGACTACCAGCCCAACTATTCACTCTGGAACCACTCTTGGTAAATAATGGAATTAAGCTGGATCATTCGTATCCATTTAGCCAAATAGCACTCCAATGCAGAGTGAAAAATTAATGATTCATGAAGTTATTTTCATTATTATCAAGCCAGATTTCAGATAAGTGCTGAACTGTGCTGGGAGGAGCGCAGCGTGAGTCATGGGCCTCAAGTACAGGTTACACAAACGAAGGAGTCTGATGATTGTAAGGTTGGATATCCCAGCGCAGGTGTGTCCTAAAACGAACCCTACCTGGTAACTTCACTTCCCAGTCCAGTCATGAAGGTTGAATACGCAGCGTTCTGTGAACGCTAAAAAAATAGTCCAGACAAGGGGGACCTTTCCGTGGATAATACCACTCTCAGGAGTGACTCAAGAAGTACCACAGCATGCTGTGACGATGAAAGCTGCCCCGTCCACATTCACCCCACCCCTCGCATTGCCAAACGACCAACCAACAATGGGAAGAGAGAAGATCCGCGAAGAATCTGCTCATTTTCCCATCAGCCCCCCAACCTGTGTCAGCCTACGTTGATTTAAAGGTGCTTTATTTCGAGTTGAGATAAACGGAAATCTCTGCTGTTGGCAGAGATAGAGAGGTGGGAAAAATAGTTGCATGCTTTTTTATGCATTAAAATAAACATACATGTGATGGAATGGAGTGAAAGAATAAGACAAAGAGGTAGAGAACACAAGGCAGAGAGGGCAAACAGAGAGAGCTAACGATGAGAAGGTTCCCATCCCCATACTGGAGCTGGTACTAATCCTCCCAGCTTTCTGCCCTTGCTCTCATCCTTCTCTCTGGGTATCGGCTTCCGTAACCACACTCCTTGCCCTTCCCCAAATCCCGGATGAGGTCTCCAAGACAAAGTACTGGGATCCCTCCCCATCCCTCCCCATCCACCGCCCCCCCCCCCCCCCTCCATACCCCCCTGCCTCATTGCACTCCCCAGCCCACAAGTGAGCCAGGGGATTCTACATGATGATATATTTTTCTCAAGGTCAGACAGAGCGATAGAGCATAATAAAGCGAGAGAGAAGGAAGGAGAGAGAAAGAAAGATAGAAGTGTGGAAGGAAAAAAAAACGAAACCATGGAGGCATGGAGAGAGCAAGAAATCGAGGGATGGAAAGGTCTGGGTGCATCCATCCATCCCATCCTCAGTCTTCCTCAGCCAGTTGAAAACCCATCTTTTAAAACTCCAAAGTGCTCATCAGTTACACCTGCTCTATTGCCGCTATCTTGGAGATGAGGAGCGACCAATGGGCTTGTCTGTTGTTGTGGAATGTACGCCACATCCCAGTAGTCCAGGCCATTCTGGGGAAACGGCTTCACATGAATCAACACCCCCCCCCCTCTCCGTGCCCGCCTGCCCCATCCACTGCACTCCCTTTCACACCCCCAGTCCTGATTTAACCTCACAGGGAGGTGAAAAGAGATTTAGAACTGCCTTTACCATCGCAGGTGATCAATGGGGACAATTTTTATCAACTGACAAGTTGAGTGATAGAGGCAGTTGTGGTGTTTGCCTGTGGATTCACAGTATTGGGGTCACATATTTGACCCGCAGGCAAAAACTCAATCCCAAGATAACCATTCTTTCCACAGCAATGTGTGCGTCAAGGAGTGTTAGGTTAGCCCTGGAGGTAAAGTAAATTGTACACAACAACTCCATCTACATCAGGAACAGACTTAATTGTTTAGTTGATACAAGTAATAAATCAGAGATAAATGGAAAAATGCTAGTGTCTATAATTCTGACAACAGTACGGCATGAAAAGATAGCATTGCACACACGATGATACCAGGAAGGACTTCACACATGTTGTATGACAGACGCACATGCTCTGCTGTGTGACAGGTATGGATTAAGGAGCACTCCAAGGAGAAAGAAAAGGTTAGTGACCTGGCCAGGCCAATGCCAGACTCCCTATTCCAGCGTTACGCCTGATTGGCTTGATATGACAGTGCTATTTCTGTCCACAGAGCTCACTAACTTCTGCCTGGTGACAAATCGCCAATCTGACACCCCATGGCAGCCATTTTACACCTAAACTCTTCCTTGCCTGTTTGCGTTCCAGGTCTATAAATAGACAGGCTCCAAATAACAACACAGGAGATTATGAAAGAAAAAGTACAAAAGCAAAACTTGAATCGGTGGTGGACGGCCAAGAATCAAACACCTGGAGAGGGATATAAATATAGAGAAGTACAAATGGGCCAACCAGACACTTTTCCCAGGATTGATCACTGCTGTTTGCGGTAGGAAAGTGCGAAGTGGAGCTGTGCTGGCCCATAGAGCAGTGAGAAAGTGTTTCCTTCAAAGGAGAAAGTGAAGGGGAGAGGACTTGCCAACAGGTTCAGTTCCAGGACGGCTGACTCCATGCGAGAAGGGCACACCCTGCCTTGTGTGCTGGGCAGGTGTATAATGTTACACACTAATATGGGGCACAGGGGGAGACAGGAAGTAGGAAGGAGGGAAGGATGACCACGCAAGACAGCACTCTCACTGCTTCATCCGCACGTACCAGACATCAACAAGGACAGGTCATTTTTCAAGTATTCGCAAGGTGCTTTTAAAATATCTTACGGACCCAAAGAGCACCGTCTGGTACCCTTAATATCACGGGGTAGACCTAGTTAAAACGATACTTACAACATTCAGATAAAATGCAAGCCGTCTTGCTTATGTAGGTCAGGGTGAAAAGTGTCAAAGTCACAGAGACACAGAGAGTGGAACACCGGAGGTAGAACCCAGGGTTCCCGCTTCTCCCTGGAGTGTGGACCATTCTACCGTTCCCTAACAGATCACCTGAGGTTCTTTAAGGTGACACTGGGTGCTCTATTTTCCAGCTGCCCTGGGCTCCCTCCTGCTGCCACAGGACAGAGGAGAAGGAGCTTGGAGGAGTAACACACATCAGCACATGGTCAGCACACCAACAGTGCACACCAGAACCATTCACAGGTATCTAGCTTTCTCTGAAACTTCATTCTCCCTGTTTACTCATCACGATGGAAGATATGAATAAGTACAGATGGATTAGGAAAATCCTGGATGGATGGATGGGTGGATGGATGGATGGTTGGGTAGGTTGGTGAAGAAGATGTTCACACAAAACGTTATCATTACTGGACCAGAGAGCCAACAGATGGAGATTATTCTTTGGCCCAGAGTTCATCCTACCCCTCCCACCCGTTTAGAGAGAGGCCTCTTGTCTCTGCAATGACCAAGAGTAAAACCCAGCCCACATCACCTATTTCCCCTTTCGGCCTGGCCTCTGCTCAGGGTCTTTGTTGATTGTTCTTGATGAACAGGAAAGTGCCACTAAGAGGTTTGGAGTCCTTCCTGTTGTGTTAACAGTTCCTAGCACTTAAACAGTAGCCTTCCGGTTTAATGGCTATTGATCGCTAGACCCCGGTGCTCACGGTTTCATAAACAACATGCCTGACGTGAGTAGCTAGCCAGGGGTTAGCAGTAGGCCAAGATGACTGACTGTTCCAAGCCTGTACACCCTTCTTGTGCATTATTAATATGGGTACTTTGAAAAGGATTTGGAAAACAAATAGATTTGGTGATCAAATAGATCTGTTTTAAACAAATACACCACATGCATTTGGAAGGCAACAGCCATTGTTCCAGAGCTACAACCCTGGGTCAGGGTGGGCTAAATACGAATGCACCTCTAGAATCTGACAGAATGTCTGCCTGACAGCCGTGCATCAGGGGGTGTCGGTCGTGGTGAGGAATTGCCCCGTTATTACTCATCTCCAAAGCATCAACCACAGTGCTTCCCACAGCGCTTCCTGGGCGATGACACAGTGGAGGATATGATATGAGCAGCCCAGTGACTCATGGGGGCTAGCTGGGCAGAGTACACAGTAGTCAGTCACCGGACCAATAAGGGTGACACACACCAGCCCACGGATGCACTGTCGCAGGGACACATGAGGTGTGCTGCTATTATAAGAACGTCGGGGGTTTCGAGTGAACAATAAAGGAAGGTCACAGGGATGCAGGATTGTGCCCCCTGCACACACGCCTGCACCCTCACACCCTTAAACATACACACATGCACACGCCATAATCACCTCTATTTGGAGGGGTTAAGAAAGAGTCTCATAAAATGTGGCCTTTGCGAGCAATGAATGTGTCTCCGGGGCCCCAGGGCTCCCATTCCACCCTGACAGGTTTACACATCCCTTCTGACACGACCCCTCAGTGTGCCCAGGGACACCCTGAGCACGTATAGCCACAGGTCTGGGCCCTCGGGGACAGGGCGTAGTGAGGAGAAGACAGTGAGGACAGGGGAGAGAAAAGAGGGGGGGGGTGAATGACTAAGAGATAGGGTGAGTGGAAAAGAGAGAGGGGTTTGGAGGATTTGAGAGATGGGGTGAGGGGAAAAGAGAGAGGGAGGTAGGAAAGAAGAGGGGGGGAGAGGCAGTGGCGGTGTTTTAGGAAGCACAGCCAGGGTGTATTCACTGGCGATGAAACCCAATCCAAGAATGTTTCAGCACATGGAGCCATTTACCCGTGAGACCTTGCGGCAGCCATGATATACTGCTTGTTGAAAAAAAAATCCTGTCCTCGGGTTTGTCACTGTTTCTCTTTTTGTTTTTTCTTCTTATCGGCAAGCCAGACAATATGAATGCCCTGTGGTCTTATTGCTGATCGTAAAAGACGGTTTTCTTGAGCTTACCGAAACATAAACATGCCGGCTTCCAAAGAAATCGCTCAGAGCCTCTCCAATACTTCATGCTTTTTTCCTCCGTCATTTCTGCTCCAGCCAAGAATATTCCTCCAATCTGGGTTTTGCGAAGGAGACAGGGCATATGCTACCTTCAGAGTGAGAAAACAGTGTGTGTGACAGAGGAGAGAGAAAGGACAGGTGCATTTGTGTGTATGCAGGCATGTGTGTGTAAAAGAGAGAGTGTGCCTGTCGCATAGTGAGAGAAAGAGAGAGAAGGTGGGAAAGAGAACAAGGAGCGAAGACGGAGGAGAAAAGAAGAACGAGGAGAGGGAAACAGGAAGGAGATAGAGAAGGGAAGGAGACACATCAGACGGGGAAAGAGGAGAAAGATGAAGTACAGAAACAGGAGAAAAAGAGAAACAGCAGAGAGGGAAGGTGGACACAAGAGGAGAGTGAGAAAAGCAGAGAGACGGAAAGCATGTTCCTTTCACCCGCCGGACATTGCTCTGGGCCAGGGGGTCTGTGTCATGCATTATGGAAACATGGCAGTCTCCCTGTCATCAGCCTGTGTGTTCCCATGCAGCGTTTCACTGGCTGGTCCCTGCAATCCGCTCGGAGGATGGGGGTTTTTAAATAGCTCCACACCTTTCCAGGCCAGGTAATACCCTACTATCAAACCTTCTAGAGGTCGCCATGGCCTCAATACATTGCAAAGGAGATCCCTTTACTCCAAAGGACTACTTAGAAAGTGCTTTTGATCTGTTACCAAAAGCTTTTTTCCTCTTTTCAAACTGCTTACAGAGGTGCAGTGGTGGAACATAATTGCTCGTTTATAATACTAACATGTCAGTCAGTGTGATTGACAACTTGGACCAGGATGCCAGCCCGTCGGTATGACACTGAAGATTACATTTACCCTCAGAGGTACTAGGTAATATCTATGCAAATGGGGATATTTTAGGTCAGATCACTGAACATATTTACATCAAGCATCACCTCTGTTTCATCGTTCATGTCCTGTTGCATCAAGTTGTAGCAACACGACAGTATAGCGGGATATTTCTTATGTTTCACTTTTCCGCTCCATTCTCTATCTCTCAATCTACATTTTTAGAAACTGTCACATGGATTTTGTAGCTACGTTATAGCGGGAAATCTATTACATACTAACCAAGATGAAGGGTTTTTGACACAAAACAAATTAAAGAAAAAGGGACCATATTGCTGTTTTCCAGAATGACCCTTAAGGTTCCACTACGACATGTACCCTCTAGAATGTTCTACTCATGAGACTGTGAGAAACCACTCAGCAGTCGATCCAGTTTGTTCAGACCTTCTGAAATACCCTCTTGTTCAGGGGCTTCTCATTGCATTCAGGCCATGTTGAGCTCTCTAACACTTACTCAAACTGACTCCACTCTCTTAGCTTTTCACTAGTCATTTGGCACAGCCCAGTTAGCACCTGTGCGAGGGTCTGGACGAACTGTCGCCGTCCGCTGGGATTAGCATCTGGGGGGAGGGGGGGGGGATCTTCCCATTCCACCTTTCAAACACTGTGAGTATGTGTGGGCATCGGGCCCCAGGGCAGAAGGAAGGTCCCAGAATATCTCCACTATGGCTTGGAAGATTCCGCTACCTTCCCCCCCAGTCAGGCACACCCCCACCACCATCTAGACCACCACAGGCCTTCTGAGTGTTTTCATATGTCACAGTACATTACGGAACCCACAGGTACCATCAAGAGCTAGGCCCGGAGTACTGCAGCCTGGCAGACACGGTGTGATCCGAGCATCTACACCAGGGGTCTCCAATCCTGGTCCTCGAGGGCCGCTGTCCTGAAGGTTTTCGATGTTTCCCTCCTCCAGCACACCTGATTCTAATGAATGAGCCATTACCAAGCTCCGTGGAAGCTTCATAATGACCCTTTATTAGGCTCAGGTGTGCTGGAGCAGGGAAACACTGAAAACCTTCAGGACAGCGGCCCTCGAGGACCAGGATTGGAGACCCCTGATCTACACGGTCGCGGAGAGAGAGGATCATCCAGAGCTACTGAACACTGGGATCAGCTTGTTTTGATGGCGAGAAGCATGTCTACAAGAGTTTTCAGTTTTGGATCTAATTGATCTACGATGGACAAGAGGGTTCCAACCTATAGAGGTGTTTTGGGGGGGGGGGGGGGGGGGGGGGGGGGGGGGGGGGGGGGGGGGGGGGGGGGGGGGGGGGGGGGGTCGAGCGGGAGGAAGAGAGACAGAAAGGGAGAAGAAGTGAGAGCAGGAGAGAGGCAGACAGGGAGGGAGTGGCATCGGGAAACAACGATGGAGGGAAATGTAGGGAGAGCGATAGGGTGACAGTGGAACGTGGAGATTTAGGGAGAGAGTGAGAAAGAGGGAGGGAGAGAGAGGGAGACAGGGAGACAGAGAGGAGAGGAACTACAATCGTCTATAACCCATGGTTATCTCCTCCACCCATCAGCTGCAGTCTTATTCTCAGACGTCAGGGTGCTGGTTCCATGTGGACAGGCCACAACAGACACATTGCAGGACAGATCAAGGCAGCCGCTCTGACAAGTTCAGCCAAGGGAGGCCTCATGTGACGCGAGCGATTAAGCTGAGAGATGGGAGACGGCCAGGCCTTTTCCTGATGGGTAGTGACCTCGTCTTTTAACATTTGGTGAAGACTGTTCTTCATTTATTTATTCAATGATCTTTTTCTTTTCATGTCCGTTCTACTTATATCACGGCAAAAACTCAGGGTTCGACGCTGACACATTTGTGTGCATGTGCGCGTTCTACCTTTATGTGTGCTTCTGCCTAAGTGTGTGTGCACATCCCTGTGTATGTCTATGCATGTGGGTCTACATACCTGTATGTATGTGTGTACGCGCGTCTGTCCTCTGTGTGCCTGTGTGTGCGTGTCTGCATGCATGCCTGAATGTGTGTCTGGGCCAGGTTGACTGTGCTTGGTGGCGCGCGTGGCTGTGTTTGTGTGAGTGCCTGTGTGTGTGTGTGTGTGTGTGTGTGTGAGTGCCTGTGTGTGTGTCAGTGAGTTTTAAGCACCCGTGGTTCGAAATGCAGGAGTGACGTTGGTGGGATGATCATGTGATGTTGGGCTTGGTGGGCTAGGCCAAGCATGGCACAGATGGTGTCAATGCAGGGCTTCTCTCGTGCCATGAGTCCCTTGAGGTATGTCAGTCAGACCCAGCCCATCCACACACACAGACGAGGGCACAGATCACACTGTACCCAATAGTCATTTAACCTGGTCCTGCTACTGGTCATATTTTTTACCATCTCACCTTACTGACATTGCGAAAGATTACCTTAAAGACTCCCTACAAATCACCTGAATTCCGCTGCATGGAGAGAGAGAAGGAGAATGAGGGAGAGACAAAGGGAGAGCCAAAGAGGAAAGAGAGGAAGAAGGCAAAGACAGAATGAAAGGCAGAGAGAAACAAAGAGATGAAACAAAGCCAGAGGCTAAAAAAGCTAGCCAGATGTAGCCTCGCTGTGAGCCTTGACACTCTTAATAGGAATCCCTAATAAGCAGGCAGACGAGAGATGGGATAACCAATGCTGGACGGTGAGCGCCTGCCACCACCGCCATCGTCCAATCAGATCTTAAGACTTGGAGTGCTGAGGACTAGGTGTGTAATAGTCTCAGACACGGGTGAGGGGGGCGAGGTTGCAAGGGGCAGGGGGGCGGAGGAGGGGCGTGGGGGTGGTGCTTACAGAGGGTGCTCTGGGGATGGGGGAGGTAGCAGAGGGTGGGAGGGGTGATTTGACAGGGCTCCCCATCACTCCGGGCGATGGCTCTTGGTCTGTTTGGATGGCCACCCCAACGAGCCAGCAGCAGCAGCGTGACGTGGAGAGCCGCCCTCCCTCCGCATCCACAACTCCGGCCCTAGTGCTCAAGGAGTCACGGTTCAGACAGAGCACTTGGCTGCGAATGAATAGCATAATTGGCTGTGTCTGAGGGGGGCGGAGATATGAGGGTGCTAGCAAGAAGAGGCTGTATTTACATGCTGGGTTGGTGAGTGTATTTAGACACACCATGGCATTTAAATCTGACACAGTAGCCAGGGGAGCTGACATATAGCATTGGAAAACACGCAGGTGCACACAGGGAAATTGTTGAGCGTCAAAGTAGCTACAGCGGGAGCTGTGATATTGACAGCTGTTTTTCTCTTGCAGGCTTCTCGTGGAGCTTGCATTTCTGCAACCTGCAGGATTGAGTTGGAACTCTGGAAAACTCAGAGTCCAAAGATTCTTGGTGTCCTTTCCGTCCGGGCAGTCTCTGAGTGACACTTGAGCTTGGCTTATGGCAGCAGGAATTCCGGCTTTCGGACTCTAGTTTTTTTGCTACAGCAAGCTCCGAAGTGTAATCCCTTCAAAGTCAAGCTGTTTACCTCAAATCAGGCTTTATTCAGCATCTGGCAGAACGTGATATCAGGGGTCATTTAGATAAGCCCTAAACACATGGGTGACTTTGCAGGGGTTTTTCCCACCCGCTCTCTCTTTATCTGTCTCTTGTCTCCTCTCTTCTTCTTCTCCTCCTTATCTCTGATTCTCTTTCTCTCGCAATACCACCGCCCCCCCCCCCCTCTCTCTCTCTCTCTCTCTCACACACACACACACACACACACACATTGAACTACAGGCCCTTTCCAGGGTTTATTCTGTGCTTCTGTGGAAGAGG
Organism: Plecoglossus altivelis; assembly: GCA_036571765.1. Taxonomy (NCBI): domain Eukaryota; kingdom Metazoa; phylum Chordata; class Actinopteri; order Osmeriformes; family Plecoglossidae; genus Plecoglossus; species Plecoglossus altivelis. The sequence goes on from BROE01000027.1 coordinate 3,760,135, forward strand.
CGGTGAATATTTAGAGGGTATGCTTTAGAGTCCAACACTGATGAGTTCACCCAGATCCTGGAAAAATGAGCCCAAAAAAGGCAACCACCCTAGGCAGGGTTGATCTGACAGAGCACCATGGAGAACCAGAGACGAGGCCAAAAGTAAACAATCTCTCATGTGAATTTCACTGATCTATCTTCTTATAAATGTTATAGTAATTCCTAATATTACTATGATTGTAACCATAGCCACGCCAACACAGTAGGACTAGGAACAGTATGAAGACAGAAGTGGGTTCTTATGGGAAAAAATAGGTTTTTGGTTCCAGTCCAGATATACGTTTCAGGCTACATTAACAAGCACAATATTTCTTATCATCTCCTTTTCCTGCATGCATGAGCACCTGCACAGCCAAGAAACAGGATTATAAGGCTTCTAGTTGACACAGGTGTCTATTTTAAACACTTCCTGTTCATAAGGACGAGGTAAGAGAGCTGGTAACTGAAGAAGTAGATGAATGCTAAGAAGTTTCATGAGCTAGCGGTGGCACGCATTCGTTAGCTGAAGCCTCTCAAACTCTTGTATCAAGTATCTCTGCACACCACCAGAACACCACCGACACGCCGCTAAGCTAATGTCAGCCGTAGCCATGAGAGACGGTCTCTCCCACATGTGATATTTAACTGAAGTTTAAAATAGCCTGAGTTCTTGGCCCGACAAGACTCTAAATCGTTCCTTTCTCCCAATTTGAGTCTTGGCCCAAGAAAAAGCATCAAATGGCTTTGTGTCTTAATGATCGTGGCAGTCAAGACACTCTCTAGGCATGCTGCAGGAACATGGCGTGACAACATTGACAGATACTTTGATATAAGTAGGGAGGCATCTTATCAACTGACATTTAAGACTGTTCTACTGTATGCGGATCATCTTATAGATGCAAACTCCTATCTGATGGAGTGTCAGGGGCAATTACTTACTGACAGCCAATGGCTGGTGACCAAACATGTGACTTTGACTCTACCTCAGTTTTCCCATCTCTCCTTGGCTGGAGAACTTGACAAGGGCATCTCTGCTCTCAAGACAGGCTGAAAGTCGTGAAATCGAGTTCTTTATTGCTGCATTCAGTCGAATGTCAAAAGGTCACAAAACACCTACAAGAAAGATGAGTCAGATGGCAGTGGATGCAATTTTGTTTTGAAGAAAAAATGGGCGGTATGTGTGCTGAGTGGCTTTCCTATCTACACACTTTCACAGTCCAACAATATAGTATTTACCTTTGCAGAACATGAAATGATTGGCTTAGACCCCCCCTCCCCCCCGGAACAATCAGGACCATGGCGAAAAGAGCATTTTTTCTCAAGCAGACAGAATTCCCTCACTGCTTGTGTCTTCCCTACTCTTTTTTTTTATTTATTGCGGTCGGCGTTGCTCGATAGCGTTCAACCAGCACACTGCCTTCGGGGCCAGACCGAGGCAGAAGGTCACTCTGCATCTGCTGAGAGATGAGGCCCAACTCTGAGGAGAACTGAGGAACGTCAGGAGACTGACTCCCCAACCAGCTGAAGGTGAAATAGGGACTGAGTTCATAGTTCATGTCAGCTGTACATCATGTTGAACACAAGGCACGCACAAAACGCTGGATGTTCCTTTGACCTTCCCAGAGAGAAATCGACATCTCTAAATAGCCCATCCCTCCCACATATCATTTGATTAGAATAAAAAGACGAGCGATGGACCTTTCAGTGGCGCGGATTCAGCTTGTGTGATTTGACGGCTGTGCTCTCTAATGCCCGCAGGGCCCACAACAAGTACGTCCTTGAGCTTGTTATTAAACAGTTAAGGTATGGTGTTGTTCCCTGGAGATAATGTACAGAGAGGGGGTCGGGCACCACTGTGTTATGCATCAACATGTGCTGTGGCTACAATGCCTCAGGGGGGAGGGGGGGAACGGACATCTTACTCCAGGTTGGTTTGTTTTACTTCTCAAGGCAACAATGAAATTGTCTATCTGACTGAAGCGTATCAAAGGCAGAGGATTACTGGTGACCCGCTCCGTGGCTCCTCCCTGGGGGCCTCCGCTGTGAATTGAGATAAACGGCTTTATCGTATTTCGAACATGTTAATGTCATTTTTCTTTTCTGTGTGAGAACAAGCTGACAAGCTATATCTTAATACAGTTATTATAAGTACATTGGAGATAGCCGGCATCATTCCGAACTGGGGGTTATAGCGAAGGCATCGTCCTCTACTCAGGGTTTGGTTTGCACTTCCATTCAAAATCCCAAAACACGTTTCTTAAGTTGTCGTATGCATCATAACAAAACTTAAATCTGATTGGTAGTTTAAGAGACATCCAATGTTATGCTTTAATAATACATTTCCAACATTGCAGCTCTGCAAGGTGTTTTTAATGCAGGATTCGAAAGGAAGAAATTAACACAGAAGTAAGTCTGTTATCAAGGGTGCCTGATGAATGAAGCACCATCTGAGAATTCTGACATGGTTCATAATGATTTCATACCCAGCAAAACCCTAAGAAAATACCTGGGATTGATTTTAATATATATTTTAAAATTTCCATATCAAATGTCATCGCTGATGAGCCAAGGCTATATGATATACAAATTATTTTCTAATCAACATAAATTGGTGTAGAATTTTGCATACATGTGTGCTGTAACTGATGGATATGCAAGGAAGCACATCCTCAAGAGATTACGAATTAGACATGCTCAAATGCATTTGATTAAATTACCATTTATTTGATTGATGAATGTGCATTGTGTTATTTTATTGTACATGTATTCATATTCCCGGTCTGATACCTCGAATTAGACAACTGAATGCTTATTACGAAAAATGAAAAAAAACATATTAAATAAAAGTTTTTCTTGTTGCTATGAAGAAATCACCCTCACATAAAATTGAGGGGCAAAACCAGTCCCCAGAGTTCCACACCTGGTCTGATCTTTCTCCCCCAGCCTGATCACTCTCCCCGGGCCTGATCTCTCCCCCCCGGCCTGAACTCTCTCCCCCAGCTTGATCTCTCTCCCCCAGCCTGATCTCTCTCCCCCGGGCTGATCGCTCTCCCCCAGCCTGATCTCTCTCCCCCAGCCTGTCTCTCCCCCAGCCTGATCTCTCTCCCCCGGCCTGATCTCTCTCCCAGCCTGATCTCTCTCCCCCAGACTGATCTCTCTCCCAGCCTGATCTCTTTCCCCCAGACTGATCTCTCTCTCCCAGCCTGATCTCTCTCCCCCAGACTGATCTCTTCCAGCCTGATCTCTCTCTCCCAGCCTGTCTTTCCCCCAGCCAGAGGCATGGCAGGGTAGCTTAGCAGCAGTGGAACACCCTTACGGAGAGCAGTGGAGCACAAAATGCAACCAAGCGGGACATTCTTTTCCTCTCCATTCACCTCACACTGGAAAAGATGCTGGATAAAAGACAAGCGGGGTGTTCTTTACACTCCTCTCTGGAGAACCCCCTGGTACTGCTGAGGAGACAACTTACCTGGCCGATAGTGAACCGTGAAGGAGACGAGCAGATAGGTGCTTATCAGTCCTGGGCTATGCTTTACTGGATATTTGTGGCATTAGTGGCATAAGTGGCATTAGTGAACTTGGAGTGTATTAAAAGACAGAAGAACTAATTCCATTTGAACGGCTGCAGTACAATCTGGATAAACGAAGTTTGACATTCGAATACATCAGCACCCCTGATGTGGGAGTTTGCATTTGGCAGGGTGAGTCTCCTTACAAGGGAGCCTTCTGTGAGAAGGTTTTTATAACCAGAGCTGTGAGGGTGAGAGGTCAACAGAGCATGGAGAGGGTTCTCAGAAGTGATTGCAGGCAGCATTCTTAACAAGGTACCACCAGGTCCTGTCAGCCTGTTCGGAGGTTGAGGAGAGCTTTAGACAACCATAACATGGATGTCAGATTGTCTGAACTGAAGAAAGAAACGGGAAAGGATGACGGCTGCTCTTCCTATCTGGCTGCAAGGTGTGTGAATACATCACTTTTTGGGAGGGTGATTCACACCTACGATGGGAAGAAGAGGCGCCATCCAATCCAGAACTTTTGGTTCTTTAGCGCAGGATGCTCGTCCTGTTCTTCTCGTACTTCTTCTTTTGACGTGCTCACACTTTGGATCATAGGATGTGACGGTTTGAAGTAGACAGGAGAGGCAGGCGAGAGAGCTAAGAAGACACGCAGCAAAGGGCCGGGGCTGGATTTAAACAGCTGCAGTACTGCCTCAGCCCATGCGGCACGTACTTTGCCCTGTGAGCCACAGGGGCGCTGCCTTGTCCTGCTCCGACAAGGTATCTGACAGTGTTCAATCAGTGACGTTTTGGTATACCTCTCTCTCTAGGACCTAGCGTGGTCCAAAGGAGGGCTTGGATCCATCCGCTGTGTCTACTTCCCACCTAGCGTGTGGACAGTTCCTCTCACAGGCACAAAAATGGCATTCCGTGACAGGGGAGGTCTGGGTTGCTGCTCAGCAACTGACAACACAGTGAGCGGGAGTCTACCTCCGTCTCTGCGGCTCACTGACATTTCCTTTCTGCCAGAGGACAGAGGCAGCCTGCTGACCCTTTGCGCGATGAGCTTTTTCCAAGAGACAACCTCAAGGGAAGCTTCTGTTACAGACTCAGTCAATGCAGAAGCTGGTGAAGCTTGCCATTACCATTCATAACCCTCACCAGGATGGGAGCCGGGCACGTAGGAAAAATGTACGAGGCATGGAACAACTGGGTCACTGAGAAAGACGAATTTCAGTTGGGACATGTCTTGGTGATTGAACAAAACGCACTGCCATTAGATTCGGTTGATGGTCGTTTAGTGAGTTAGCAAGGCAGAGGATCCAGTCATTGTGGGGCCCACCATTAGCTTCATTTGCAGTACAGAGGACAGATACATGTTTCTCACCATGATCAAGGTCCATTTCAAGCTTCCTGCGCCTCTGTTGTCAGTCTGTGTAGCGGGCGGCACATCCTTCCTAATTGGGCAGCGTTCGCTCAGACACGGCTGAATTTAATAGTGGCCACTCTTTTAAGGCCACTCTTTGAACCAATGAAAATCCGTTGGCGAGCTGGAGTTGAAAGTACAGGAGTTGAGCCAGGGGAATGACCATGCATGCAATTAGCATTTTGAAAGGATAGAGAGGTGGGAAAGGAAATGGGAAGCCGTCCGTAGTTTGGGCAGGATATAGGAAGGAAGGGGGGTGCGGGGGGGTGGGAGGTGGGGTGAGGAGGGGGAATGGAGTTCTGAGTCCACTTCTGATCCTTTACTGTCTGCTCTACTGGTGCTCTGCACCTTCTGCACATAGCTTTGGATCAAAGCCTCTGATAAATGAGCCAAAAGTAAAATGTTGAAATGAAGACGTTGTCTTGAGTCGGCGGCTGCTTCCTTTGACGTAATGTCCTTCGCATGGCAGCCAGCGGCATGGTCACAGGGATATGAGATGACTACTCCGTTTTGGCACAAGGTGGAACATCCACAGAACGCCTCATCGCAGCCCTGACATTTTCAGTTTGCAGTCTGGCCCTCTTGGCGGGTGGGTCTTAAAAATACATTCTCCTCAGTTAAATGAAGGATTGGATTTGGAAATCAAAGCTAAGCTTTCGCTCCGGCCAGGAAGGCACCATCCCCAGTACATACCATGTTCTAAAATGGACAAATTAGAGAAAGTATTTTGTCTGAGGTCTAAAAATTGACGCCACTGCGAAAATTGTGACCTTTGTCTGGAATGTCCTCAGGGTCTTGTATTCCCAATACATCACCAGTGACAAAAAAAACTCAATAAATCATAAAAGCGAAGGTTTAATGGCCCAGTCTGGAGGCTTAGCTCACTCATGTATTTTTTGGGTGGATTCTTTTTCAAGTTTATAATCCAAACGTGTTGCGAATGTATTCCTTGTTCAACTAACCCATGTTATATTAGATGCACTACATGAGACCTCAGTAACAATCACCCAGATGTTCATTGTAGGTGGGTCATTAATGATACTGCTGATTCAGACACCTGCTTCACTTCATTGTAGAGCAAATCAAACTTCCAACTCAAACACTCAAATCTATTCCACACCCTGTTTAGATTCTCACCTATATCTGAAAAAGACCGCTTGACCTAAACAACTTGAAATTGGCTGGCTTTGAATTCTGCTTCCCGAATCACATTGTTAATGTGAGAACCCAGGATCTGGGGAACAGCCCAGAGAACAGCTTCTGTAATGAGCTCACTGTCCTTGCAATTGAGCTTCATCTGACAATGAGTGGCTGGGGCATCAATAATGCAGTACTCCATCCAGACAAACAGAATCTCTATTCAAGCTAATGTGGCTGGTGTGTGTCCGGGACCCTGTCTGGAATCTAGGATCATGGAAAGGGAAGAGGAGAGATGGTGGGGTTGCATGCCACCACATCCATTAAGGCTGACATGGGAGATGGAAATCTCTGATAAGGAATCAGTCTTGAGTTATGTTTCAATGTGTGTGTGTGTTTAGTTACAATGTCTGGAACAAATTCATGTCTAGAACTGTCAGATGAGATCCTAAGGTTTTGAGAGTCCGAGGCGCAGATGTTTGGACATGCTCGGGTTCCCCGTCTGACATTTGAAATGTTTCTTTTGTGTCTGAAGTTTTAAAGTACAAAGGCTCTGAGATCTTGGAAAGGTGAAATGTGGACAACACAATAGTAGAATTACAGCTTTGCAGGGTGCTGGCCTACGCTGTCTTTCTAACCTCCTCAGCCATGAAACCTCCTCTAAAATGTGCTTGATTTTCCCTATGGATCCAACCCTGGAGGTCCGGTACCCTGGTGATAGATTGCTTGAATGAGAAGTCAGGCTTGAAGAGGACACTAAACATTACATGCATGTTATAAGCCATGCTCAAGATGCCACATTCAGACATATTTCAAGGTCATGCTCATTTGACATGTGCTTCAGCTGCTTAGGGTGTGTGTGTGTGTGTGGGGGGGGGGCGGTATTATCAGGAGCCGTCGCTTTCCAGGTGACACTGTGCACATTGGAGCATGTTGGTATATAGATATGAAGAACGAGATAAGCATCGAGAGATGAGACGATAGCCAGGTGAAGCTAGAAGATGGCAGGCTCTCTCTGAGATGTGGGATTCCCTCATGCATACAGAATACCCTGCCTTCATCAACAATCCAGGAACCTCTCTCTCTCCTCTCTCTCCCCCCCACTCTCTCTCTCTCCCTCTCTCTATCTGCCTCACTCTCTCTTTCTCTTCCTCTCTCTCTCTCTTTGGACTACACACACGTGCGCGTACAGTCACAAAGGTCATAGGCCCCGCTAACATGTACGACACCATTGTTTCACACGTTCAATGTTCAACTACACAAAATCCCACATTTAGTGAAGAAAGGGCCTTTTCACTACAGACTTGATGAGAATTACGAGTGTTTTCCTGAAACCCATCTCAAGCCACGTTGCTTTGATATTCCACATTACCCAGCAATGAAGCGAGAGAGGGCTGATTGACAGGGGATATTAACGTGACTGGCAGTGGCTCCAAACATGCCCAGCGGTGTGCCGTCACCACCTACGCCCGGGCAGCCATTTGCCCTGCTACACACCCTCCGTCAGGTCTGCTCGCTGTTTACACATCAGGCGGGATTCGCTCGGCGGGATGGTAACCACGACGGCGGCACCCCCCCCCCTTGCCCCCCTCCACTGACACACACACATACAAACAAACAAACACGCGCACGCGCACACGCACTTCTCCGGTTCTCTGATCCCCATAGGCTGTTGCGGCGATGGCACTCCCACACCCGTAGGTGGGCGGGTCAGCCTCTGCTTGAAACAGGCAGAACACGATGCTTTTGATGAATGTGCTGCGTGTGAGTTTCAGGAGCATTTCACATGCACATTAGACCCATAGGATTAGAATTTTACAAGGCTTTAGAAAAGCCTACCTTGTAGGTTAGAGATTTGGGGAGTGGGGGAGGCTCTAAATATGCAAAGTGATACAAACAGGAGGTAATGGAGAAAAGAAGGGGTGAGGGCGCAGAGGGGCAGGAGGGGCAGGGAGAGACAGGGGTCAGGGAGGTTTATGGTTGACGGAATTTTTGAAATCAATTGGGTTTCATGGACCGGGCAGCTCTCAATGAAAACAAGGCCGGCATGAGGCGAACGATGTTTCCATGACAACAGGCTGAGCGCTCAGCCTGGCCCCGGTAGCATCTTCAGGCGCACGGCGGCGGTGGTACCCAGACGCAGTGGGGTTAACCTCTTAACTGGCGGAAGCAAGCTGCAAGTCTCACATGAGACCATGGGATTTTTTTTTCTTTTTTTTTTGATGGGGGGGGGGGGGAGAAAGGACGGGCTGCTTCGTTCAGTTTGAGGTGTTGGCCTAGCTGGGACCTCAAGCCAGAAGGGGGGGCAGACATGGAATGGGGGGGGTGTTTGTGGGGGGGTTGGGAAGGGGAAGTGGGAGGGGGGGGCGTATTACCATCCAAGTCCGAGCATGGCCAACTACAGAAGATACAAGAGAGACAAACACAAACAGATTAACACAGGGCACAGAACGAACACAAACAAAAACAATCACGCACAATAAACATAGAAAAACAGACACACGCAGTGAGCAGGTTTAGGGCAATAGAAACATGACTGGAGAGAGAGAGAGAGAGAGAGAGAGAGGAGAGAGAGAGAGAGAGAGAGAGAGAGAGACGGAGAGAGAAGTAGAGATGAGAGACGAGGGGAGAGGGAGAGAGAGAGGGTTAGAGAGAGAGAGGGAGAGAGAGAGAGAGAGAGAGAGAGAGAGAGAGAGAGAGAGAGAGAAAGAGAGAGAGAGAGAGAGAAAACATGGCAACATCAATAGCAACAGCATGGGGAGCACCGAGGAGCAGAGTTACACACGTTTGCCCTGTCTTTCCCTCCTGGAGAAGAGGCCAGCACACATGGACACGCTGGGGGAGCTGCTGCAACCTGTGGTGGGATCATATCAGGGAGCTCGCAGTATCCCTTCTCCTTCTGTTAGAACCATCCACTCCTTGAACTTCCATTGCACCTGGTATTTAGTCCTGGGGGGTTGGTGTTTATGTGTGTGTGTGTGTGTGTATTCAGACCACACCTGTTGAAAGCAATCTAATAGGGACAGTGTTCCATTGAACAGCATTGGTATGTGACTGTAGCTAGCCTCGTGTCACACATCCGCTGTATGCAAATATTACATTGCACAAGGGATAAGTCCCTGCTCTTCTACATTACTGTAACACCTTGTCTTGTCAACAAGGGATCAAAGCATGGAAGATCCGCTTTCACACACACACACACACACACACACATACAAACACACACACACATACACACATACTCATACATACATGCACATACATACGCACACATGCACCCACACACAAACACGCACACACATAAACAAACACATACACACCCCCAGTCCGAGAAGGTGAGAGATCTCAGCCTAGATGCTTGGGGGGGGGGGGTGTAAAGACTAGCAGCCTAGGCAGGAGAGCAGAGAGGCTGTGGGATCAAAGTCAAGCAGCCCCCCCTCCCCTTCACCCACACTGTGCAAGTGAACAGTAGCTTAGCTGTCCCTGCTGCTGATCCACCCCATCATCAGAGGAACAGGAGGAGGAGCAGGGGCAAAAAGGAGGTGGAATGTCCAACCACTTGGAACACAATTACAGAAGTGGTTACCACCTCACGCATGGAAAAGGGGTCATTTGAATTCCTTCTCGGCATGTCTCCTTGCATGCCGAGCAGGGTGCAAAGTCCATCTGTGTGTGAGTGCGCGCGCGTCTCACATCCTCTCTTTGCACTCACATAGCACACGCACGAAAGCATATTGTGCACATGTGTTTCTCTGATCAACCCTCCCTCGTGCACACAAGCACACTAAAATACACACGCGTGCACACGCACACAGTCAGAGAAAGGAGATGTGTAGGAAAAGTTGCCTGCGTATTGACTTGAATACAAGTAAGGCGAGATGGGCCAAGGTCAGAGCGCACCCCCTTCCCCCCTCCCCCTTCACCCCCTTCCTCCTCTGCCTCCATTTGTTAAAGATGTAGATGGCAGACAGGGGCTGGGATTAGACGTCTGGAAAAACAATTAACTATCGATTAGATCAACAGTTCAGAGCTGACTGTTTTCGTTGTTTCATCTGGAGCATACCTCACTGAGAGAAGGAAGAAGCCAATTATCAAAGACTTCAAACTGGCACTGGGCGTTGGACAACAGACAGGTAGAGAGAACATATATATAAATAACATATGCATCTATGTAGGTCATAGTGGCAGACAGAGCAATCACAACCTCCGTCTGCAGATAGTCTGTTTTTGGAAGACTTGTCAGTGTTAAAAACAACTCTGACATCACACATACACATGCACCCACACACACACACACGCGCACACACGCACACACACACACACACACATCAGACAATGCTATTCCTGGGACAGCTACATTGGGAGATGATCTGCTCGTGAACACCACTCTTCAGAGGGAAGAGATTGGGGACAGGAAGATGTCTCCGAATATGTAAGTGTTTGTAAGCAGACAGTGTGACGCGACCCCTCCCCTGAGCTTGTCACACGTCCATTCACAGCAATAATCTGGCAGGCCTGAAGAGGATCTCTCCTGTCTTTTATAGTTACAGCAATTCTAGAAGGGACAACTAACAATAATTCTCATTGCTTGTGACAGGTGTTAATAACTGTCAACAATGAGTTGAAGCATGCTTGGGGAGGGAACATTCACCAAGTAAGCTAAGCCTGGGGAGAATAACTTCAAAAGCCTAACAAATTGGTCATACGAAGTGCTGGCCTATTTTTTTTTTTACAATTTTTTTTAAATTAAAAATTATTCGTGAATTCAAGGTCATTTTATCGATTCATCCCAGCAACAGAGTGACGTTTGCGTGCGTAATTGGGGAAATGCTTTGGCTAATAAATGTTCGCTCTCTATACATAAGCAGCCTGGCTATTATGTGCGTAATAAGACCAGAGGGATACGATTCAAGAACATATGAAGGGCAATATTGTAGTTGCAGTCGAAGTGACAGACTATAGTAGTGGTTGGTTAAGGGATTCCAATCATATTATCATTCAAGCTCCTGTCGGTGTAGTCTATGGACTGTAATCGCAAATGCCACATTTGACCATTTGGAACGAAAAACTATGTTTTCATGAATCTGATAATAGTGTATCTAAGACCGAGTGTACTAATTTATCGCAGGTTTAGTTGTTTTTAAGTTTGAAACGGGATTATAGAGGCAGCCATTTGATCGTGCGTACAATAAATACATTAATAAACAAATGTATTATTGCATTTATTGACCATGAGTCCGTGGGTTATGATGTTGTGCTTTATTTGGAAACAAAAATATATGGTAACTTTGGCGATTAGACCGTTGTAATGACTTGTCCACATACGCGGCCGCGCGCCCTTACCCTTGCCGCTCTGGAAGAATAGGGATCCTCGAATAGATTCCAAATCACCGGTTGCCACTTTTTCCAGCGGCTGATATTACCGTCCGCGACCACGTCCTCAATTCCGAGTCTTTTCCCTATCTCTTCATCGTCATCTCCTGTATCAACATTTAACTCAAACACGTCGAGCGCCTCCTCGGCGTCCCTGTGCTGCCGATATGTCATCCAGCAGCAAGGCTCCACGTCCGTCTCATCGATGCCCCAGAAGGACAACTCTTCCTCGAACAACGGACCGCAGACATCTGCCGGGCAGTGAAGTTTCCCGGTTCGATAGTAGTTGAGTACATAAGCGAAAACCCCCGGGTGGCGGTCGAAAAAGTATTCGTTGGTCCTCACGTTGTACTCGATGAAGCCGGGGACTTGTTGCAGCTGATCCAAAACGGACTCGATGTCAGAATCGGAGGCGAGAAGGGCCAGCCGTGTCCCCGGTAGGGTCTTTAGGGTTGTCTTATACGTTTCGTGCCTGGTTCCCCCAACGTTGAGGATTATCCTCTCGTTGTCGTCAAACTTGCCCATCGCTCTGTATAAGACATGACTTGATAAAGAAAGTATCGAGTGTAGACCAGAGTAACAACTAGCACGGTGCACACCCAGTTCGTTAGGAAATCTCCAGAAACTCGGTTAGATTGAACCCTCGCGCATCTACATTCAGCCACCAGGTGCTTCCATGACGCTTAGTGTTTGTTATACGAGCGTAAAAAGAGAGCATTTATCTTTCCGCCTGTCAGTTCCCCCACTAGTTGTTCCTCATGTGAATGCTCTCAACCAGTGTAGCACCAAACACACGCTGCTCGTGTGTGTGTGCCTCAGGAGATCCTGTTCTCTCCTCCCCTCGCGCCCCTCCGACAGGTGAAGTCATACGGAACAGCTCACTCGCCCAGTGATCATGTCACCTCCAGACTTGTGCCCTCTTTGGGAAAGTCATCATACCACGTTGGTGTGTGAGGGGCGCACCGACCTGGGTTTGGTTCGATCTCTCCTTGGAATGCGCGTCTTCTTCGTGAAACGACGTCTACTCAAGGGACACACCCTCCCTCGCTCTCCGTGTCTTAATTCAGGCTGGTTTTGTGGTGCTAACCCGTTGCACTCCTCTTACACGTGCTTACTTTGTATTCGTGGATAATCACAGAAAGCCAAGCACAACTTTTCTTTATAGCGCAATCGGTGTTAAATGCGCGCGTCCTCAACAAGTCAACGCGACTTGCGCATGTGTTGACATCCTCTCCTACTAGACTCAACAGAATAAACTTAAAGGTGCACGTAAAAATATATGTCAAAATGTGTATTCAATCACTTTGTTCAATATCACATAGCCTGTGGGTGGAAGATGAGAAGAATCCAACTCCACGTTGACGCGAGGAGCTGTCCTTTCAGCACCAGCATTTGCTTCCCTAAAACCCACAAGGCGATAAGCATTGTGCATTGCATGCTCAGTCTATAGTGGTTCATTTAGATAGCCTCTGGAATGTCGAACTCTGAATGGAGTTGTCAATACATGAGCATGTATAAGATCTCAAACGAGGAACGTCGTAGACAATGGTATGTTCAGCCCCCATATGCTTCCCGTGCACAAACCACTCGAATGAAGGAGTGAAAGATTCTGTCTTGATATCGCAATCAGAAGGAAAGGAGACGGTCGTCTCCCATCGTTTTTGTTGTTGTTTTTATTTTGAGGGGGTGGGGGGTGGGCGGATAAAATAGTAGGATATAAGAACGTTGGTTATTTGTGTGTGTGTTTTTTTTACACGAGTAAATAAATAAATTGAAAAAATCTCTTACCTACCAGCATTTTAGGGTAGGGCTGTATGGGGCCTTGCCACAAAATGCACCCCCTTCTAACTCTATTATTACCATATGGACTGTTCCTGTTTGTTGTTGACATTTGTAGTTTGCAAAAGTGGAGATGTAAGTCTACTCTATAATTTGGGCCACACAAATCCTAGAGATCCACAAAACCACCACCATAAATCCTGGTAAGTAGCCTACCTATACTGTCACCCAACAGAGTATCTGGTTTTTGCAAACCTGCTAACTGCCCAAATAACGGTCAGTCTATGATATAATGAATTTTCTTTCTACTGCTAAAATAAAACTGCACACTAAGAACGGCCTATTTAATATCCATGGGGTCCATTCATCACCGTGGAAACGAAGTCTGGAGTAGCCCATTGCGTGGTTGAATGAATAAGGTCTTTCCCCATAAAAGCCGTGTTGTGCTGGCTGGAGAACCAAACATCAGAGCCAGCTTATTCCCCCTCTTCCTTCCCAGTAGAAATCACTTAAAATAGTTCTGCCTGGTAGCTGATCTTAATCAGGAACTGAAGCGTGAAACAAAGCTGCAGGATAGTCCAGGTTCTTGGCCAGCACATTGAGCCAGTCCTGTTTCCTTAGGGAATGTCCTGGTTGGAAATGTGGGGGTGACATGTTTCAGAATTTGCTTTCTCCTTGGATTCAGGTCAAAAGGACCGTTATTGTTTAAATGTACGATCTTCCTAATGGGATATTCTGCACACAAAATATCTTAATTTTAGAATATTCTATTAGATTATTAGTAAAGAGCAATACATCTTTACACAATTGACCTTTTTCACAAGACTATTTAAAGCAAAGGAAGATACTAATAAAAAAAAATACATTTATGACAGAAGAGCAAAACAACCGATTGACAGAGATTGACACAGATAATTGAACATTATCTTTGGGATCAAAGATTAAAAGATAACTGTTATGTTGGAACACAAAACTTTTTGTTCTTTGGAACGAAAAACTAAGAATAGACTCTTTTTTCATTGAAAATGAGTTTAATTTGATTATTGGGCACCTGAGTCTTTACATGACAAAACAGTTTCTGATATCAACCAATACTATCAGAAGGTGACCTTGTGTCTAAAAACACACACACTCTTTCTGTCTGTCACTCTATTCTCTTTCTCCTTCCATTTAGAGAGAACATTTTGTTCTGTCATCTGAAACATTGTCTAATTTTATTACAGATCCAGAGCTGTATTTCATTTCTCCCCTTAACCATCTCACGGACTCTTACGTCTTTCAAGCGTCAACTAGGCAGCAATGTCTGAGCACAGTTAAAACACTGTGACTACGTTTTTCTGCTGCACCAGTCATTTGAAAAACATTATCTTACGTTTCTGGTCAATCGCAATTTTCCTAGGGAGACTTTTATTTAGACATTTTGATTGGCTGTGCCTTCTGTTGTATGGTTGAAGATCAGTTGCACCCTAAGTTAGATGGGTATAGATTGGCTGTGCTATAAAATAAATTGGTGTATTGGCTGTAAAAGCAAAAGTATAATAATTAAGTTTCTGAAGAACTGAATGTCATGCTTTTCCCCACAGCAAGATAGGTCTTATATTGAACTATATGGAAACTATAACTACCTTAAACCTTCTTAGTACCTTTAGGACAGCACTCCAAACACAATCTTAAACATGATGGTGCTGTCGAATATGTCAGTTTGACTGCCATGTATACCACTTGTAGAACTTTGCCATTAACTTAATGACCAACTTACTGAAAAGGAACTTACTAAAAGATGCAGACTGTCATTTCTTGATGAACAGTTAAAGAAATCAGTTAAAGAAGCTTGTTTATTCTTTGTTGACTCTGTTAAAGATAGTGAACAGTTTGACAACTTTCTTAAACATAACGACACACTCGATACCTTCCCTAGATCAAAAATATGACTCGTTTTAACCAGTCCCCATTTCATTCCATGGATATAAGAAACAGCATGTGGTATCTAAGCAACAAGTCGTTGCCAGGTGACAGAAACAGAGGTACTAAGACCAGAGAGCGTGTATGTGACAATAGCCTATGAGACGAGACAGAGCATGGCCCACACCCTGAACATTTCAACATACATTTTTCCAACATATGTCAACAATTATCTTAGATTTAACACTCAAAGGAGACATGCTTATATATAACCAGTTCATACTGGTTTTGTAAACAAATCATAAAAGTGTCCTGAAACCTCTAGTTAGCCTTTGTACATCCAAAAAAGCAGATTGTAAACTGTATGGTCACATTTCTTTAACCTATTTAACATAAATTGGCCTCTGTAATTGGTGATGGCAACACTTATGGAAGCAGAGGCAGCTTATCGGAGGAGGAACATTGCACAGAGAAATGAAAACAGCCATTAGTGGTGGGAATATCAAATGTGTTGGCTGACAGGCTGCAGGGCTTTCATGTGAAAGCCATGTACTGAGATAATGATCATTTCTGAGAAAATGGATGCAGTTGACAAATCCACACAGATACAAAAGAACTCTTTATTCCAGCCTGAAGCAAACAGGCAGGCAACAGCAACAGTAGACTTCTTTTGGTGGCAGATGTTAGTTTACAGAGACACCTTTGCCTTAGTTTTGCTTTGGTAGAATACTCATTCTTGATAAACATGGTATGTTTTTTTCACCATTAAAATGCGCCTTTGTTTCACTGTTTAATGTAAAACATGACAGACACCTCTGTGAAAGAATAATCATTAAGAATCAAGGAGATTCACTTTTTAATTGGCTATTTTCTTGCAATATCTATCGTCCAGCAAAGGCTGTCCAGCCTAAAGGTCACACGGTGAATATTTTAAATATTTTCTTACATACACATTATTTCCACACCCTAGTATATTACTATATATTTGCAATCAGCAATGATGCAATAGGCAGAAACATCATAATTGTTACGGGAAAAACGGATTTCCCACTAATGAAAGCGGTCAAACCTGGACATGGCAAATGAATGCTCTCTGCCTCCATCTTCTGGTCTAGTTGTGGTCAAGCCACACGTTGCCCAGAAGAATGATCACAAGCATAAAGATGGTACTATTTTCAAGACAGATACACCGGGTTGATATTTTCCATATTCATTCATTTGTTTTGTATTTAGTTCATTGATAGATTCGTTCTCCCCCCAGAATAGTATTGGCCTTTATTTCCGACAGTTCAACAAGTGGCACATGCGCAGAGGGACGTAGCCATATGACGCAAACAGCATGGCGACGTCCTTACAGCGCTTTGCCTCTGCTGGAAGGTACCTTGTAAACAGGAATGTATTCAAGATTGGTACCTTCACCAAGGTAAGACTCGGTTGTCCTAGGATTGTTTTCGATCAACAGTAAACTTCAACATAAATACATATTCGCGCTGTGTAGTATATGATCATAGCGATCCTGCGTGGCCGACCTGCCTTCCGAACTGTGTTAAATACCTAACGTTACTGCTGTAAACGCATGGCTGAGGCAGTATAGCCTTTTCGGTGTGTACAGTAAGGGTTATAGTCGAAGTAGGCTGTATTGCAATTCAATGTTTAGATACCTTGCTTTAAGGGATTACATATCATTCCACGTCAAGGGATACTTAGTCATCATGACTTGCACATTTGTAGCCAGCTTATGCCATGATAACATGAACATGCCTCGAATTCTTGTTTTCCATTGCAGCCCATCATTAAACCTCACAGAGTCCAGTCGACACAGGCTGCACACCAAGTGGTGCTGAATGTTCCAGAAACTAAGGTTACAACGTTAGAAAATGGTCTTCGTGTTGCATCTGAGGACTCTGGTCTATCTACCTGCACCGTACGTAGCTATATCCATATCCTTCTCCCTTCAGTCACTTTAATTTTGTCCATTCATTAACACAATACTTTTTATATAGATTTTTAGCAGACGTTTCTATCCAATGGGATGTAGAAATATCCTAGTACATATAGAAAGTGTAGCAGAAGGCTAAGAGTCGTTCGCTAGTGTGTTGGTGACTGACTCCTCAATTTGTTGAAGTCCTCTTGCATTTTCCATGAAAAGGTGTTTGATAAGTATGGATAGAGTAGGTGCCTGATGATGAATACACTGTGATGTCTAGGTTGGTCTCTGGATAGACGCTGGGAGCCGCTATGAGAATGAAAGGAACAACGGCACAGCACACTTCTTGGAACACATGGCTTTTAAGGTGAGGTGACAGATTTGACCAAAGTTATGCTCAAATCATTGGCAAATGTACATTTATGAATAGTGTGTTCATATAATCCTATTAGCCCTGGTTTGTGAAGTGATCTGTGTGTGTGTGTGTTGTTTAAAAGGGTACAAGAAAGCGCTCCCAGCTTGACCTTGAGCTGGAGATTGAGAACATGGGAGCACATCTAAATGCCTACACCTCAAGAGAGCAGACTGTGTATTATGCCAAAGCGTTCTCCAAGGACCTGCCCAGAGGTATGCCATCACCACATCACTGTCATGGCTTCTCATTCATTCCCGATCGCTGAGAAGCCTGGGCTGTAATCGGATACAACTTCTGTAGCCCTTTTTACAAACACAGGAAGGGTGCTGTGTACCCATCGTCATCATCGTGTGCGTGGTGTTACGGTATTTAACGTCCCCGTCTGCGTTCCTGTCCGCAGCTGTAGAGATTCTGGCTGACATCATCCAGAACAGCATGCTGGGTGAGTCGGAGATAGAGCGCGAGCGCGGGGTCATCCTCAGGGAGATGCAGGAAGTCGAGACCAATCTACAGGAAGTGGTTTTTGACTACCTCCACGCCACTGCATATCAAACCACGGCTCTGGGTAGGACAATCCTGGGGCCCACCGAAAACATCAAGTAAGTTGGTCGCTCTGAACTGCAGTCAATAGTATCTCTTTTTAGCATGTGTGTGTGAATTGTTCCCTGGGAAATGTAGTGAACACACCCTCTGTAGATTGTAACCCACTTCTACCCACCGCAGAAGAGTGTGACATAATGTTTCCTGTCTGTATATTTCATTATAGAACTATTAACAGAGGAGATCTGGTGGAATACATCACAACCCACTACAAAGGTCCCAGAATAGTCTTAGCTGCAGCTGGAGGTAAGATCATTTCCTTGTAATATAGGTCAACAGACAGAGATAAAGACTTTTCGTTCATTGGGTATAATTCCCTAGTGGAGGGGTTGGCTGCAGGGTCCAATCTCATACTGTGCATGGCTTTGGGTGAAAGTGTCTGCTGAATGAACAGTACGTATGGTGGAGATCATTTTTTGGGTCTGATTTCTTATGTCAGGGGTCTGTCATAATGAGCTGATTGACTTGGCAAAGTACCACTTTGGGAAGCTTCCTGCCAGATACAAGGGTGAAGCCCCCACACTTCCTGCATGCAACTTCACAGGAAGTGAGGTAAGCGAACACCACCACCACCAACAACAACAACGACAGGCAGTACTCCACATACATTGATAGTGAGCATCTGCGATGTTTTCTTTCTCCCAGATCCGCGTTCGAGACGACAAGATGCCCCTGGCGCACATTGCCATAGCGATCGAGGCTGTGGGCTGGTCTCACCCTGATACTATTCCTCTCATGGTTGCCAACACACTCATTGGAAACTGGGACCGCTCTTTTGGGGGTGGGGTGGTGAGTGGATAAACGGCATCAACATTCCCTCCAATCAATAATGATACAGTGGTAAAACCTCCGAGGTTACGTGTCAAACCACCACTTTACCACACACAAACACACACACAGGGTCAGATTTCTGGTTGATCCCACTTACTAACTCTGCTGCCATTTCCTTGTCTTGCCAGAATCTCTCCAGTAAGATGGCACAGATGGCATGTCAGGGCAACCTGTGCCATAGCTTCCAGTCCTTCAACACATGCTACACAGACACAGGCCTGTGGGGCCTCTACATGGTGTGTGAGCCTGGCACTATCAACGAGATGATGCATCTCACCCAGCTGGAATGGTGAGGGACCAGGAAATAGAAACATAGAACCAGGAAATAGAAACATGGAATCACAACATGCCCAATATCAGACCCGTTTCAGTATTACTGTTCTTGTAAGGTTCATGTCTGTCATTTCATCAGGACTGGACACATACTGAACACATGGTGTCTATTTTACTGACCACACTCTTGTCTACAGGATGGCCCTGTGTACTAGTGTGACTGAGAATGAAGTAGCCAGGGCAAAGAACCTCCTGAAAACCAACATGCTGTTGCATCTTGACGGTGAGTCCTACCATTAGATTCACTGCATTTATTATGCAGTTTTCAATCGGTAGCGGGAAAGAATATGTTTGTGGTGAAGCAGTGAGTGTTGCACACAGGTGTTTCTTGCATTGTGTTCACCATGACTTGCAGCTGGGATGTGGCTGCTTGGGAACACTGAACGACTGTAGAACTATGGCCCTCTGAACCTTGATCTGCTGCTGAACCATTTCCACATTGCTTTAGATCAAAGCATTTGCTAAATGAAATGAATCAAATGTATCACTTGGAATCTGTGTGTTGTGCACTTCCTTCAGGTTCCACTCCGATCTGTGAGGACATAGGGAGACAGATGTTGTGCTACAGCCGGAGGATCCCGCTGCACGAACTGGAGGCCAGGATCGACGTGAGAAAACTCTCCTAACCACGGCTTTCTTTGTAGCATGTATCCAAACCAGGCTGGGTGCAAACCGCAACATACCAAAGACAGCTGTTACATGTTTTGGGAAATTATTGCAGTGTCTTTATTTTGAAATGTAATTTTTTCCCCCGTGTCCCAACTCAACAGGCCATAGATGCTAAGACCATCAAGGACGTGTGTACAAAATACATCTATGACAAACCACCAGCCATCGCAGCAGTTGGTACGTTGTTGAGTCTACTTCTTGATAGCCGAAGAGATCTTTGCACTAATCCACATTGCTAGCTCAGTACTCATGTGGCCATTTCAGTTTGAACACAATTGAAATGTAGCTTCAGCTGTATATGCCCATTACATGTCCATTTTGACAGTTGAAGAAACATCAGTACATTCAGTATTGCACAAGTTCAAGACCCTAATTGCGTGTGCTACTCAAGTCAGTTTTCCATTTTATTCAATGTGTGTGTGTGTGTATTTAAAATGTCTCTTTCAGGACCGATTGAACAGCTCCCAGACTACAACCGCATCCGCAGTGGGATGTACTGGATGAGACCCTGACCTCTCCCTCCCAGAAGAGAATTACAAAAGCTTGTAGCAACCAACTGACTGTACAGTACATGAACCAAACTGAACTTTACAAAGTATTTAAGTCTTCTGTAGTTTTTTTTTTTTTCCTTCTTGAATTTTATTATAAAATAAAGAC
The DNA here is from genome assembly GCA_036571765.1 of Plecoglossus altivelis. NCBI lineage: Eukaryota > Metazoa > Chordata > Actinopteri > Osmeriformes > Plecoglossidae > Plecoglossus > Plecoglossus altivelis. Next base: position 3,780,701 of record BROE01000027.1, read on the forward strand.
CAACACAATAACTTTAAAAGAACACAGGTGCTAGATGTTTGTTGTTGTTGTTGTTGTCGTTGTTGCTTCCGGTCTGTCATTTCTTTATTTTTCCACCCACTTGTTCCTGAGCAGCCTTTTTAGCCTTGACCATTTCCACCAGTTCCTGGGACAGGGAGAAATGAGAGTTCAGGATATATAAACAACTGCTCAGGGCTGCACTAGGACAAACCAGGCCACAGGAGCCATCTTACCTTGTATCTCTTCATACAGTCCTTCTTGGTGCGCCCAGGGACGGCTGCGGCAATCTTCTCCCACCTCTCAGGAGTGCTGACAGGGTAGGTCTTCAGGGCCTGTTCCAGAAGCTTCTGCTCCTCGCCGGTCCAGGAAGCAGCGTTGGCGTCGCTACCTGAGGGAGCGCGCGCACACACGCACTCTCCGTAACCTTCCTCCCTGGTACAGTCAACATGAAGGTTTATTTTGTTAAACCGATAAACTTACCCTCAAATCTTTCAGATGGCACTGCATTGTCAACTGTAGGAGGAACTGCTGAATGCTCCTTCTTGAACTTCTCAAAGGCTTTCTTGTTAATCTCATCTTTCTGGATAGGGTCTGAAGCAGAGGACAAGTCAGTCACATTATTACAGGACAGCTGATTATTGTATTGGAATGTCTAATTCTAGTAAGAACAGTAGTTGGGGAGCTGGTTATAGTAATCTGAGGAACAAGCAGGGGTGTAAGGTACCCAGCTTCTGTAGATTCTTGGCTTTGTTGATGACGTCTTTGGCTGTCCTCTTGTTGCCGCTGGTGGAGTGCAGGTTCATGTAATTGGCGATGACTTCCCATCTGAAGGACAAGATGAGATAAGAAATAAAATTCCAAGAGAGGGCGTGGGCCTGGCCTTGGGGTTCTAGACACTCCGGCCGTGGGCTTCAACTTTGAACCCCGACCACACGTCATCCTAGTCAGAAGCAGCGTACCTGGCGTTGGTTCCTGCTGGGAACAGGTTGACCGCTTTGATCAACAGTTGCAGCTCCTCCTCGTTCCAGCCCTTGCCCCCGCCGCCTCCTCCCCCGCTGGCCTGCTCTGCCGTGCGTGCTGCCTGCCGGGCCTGGACCTCCGCCTCCTTCTCCTTCTGCAGCTGAGCGTTCACCTCCTGGACCTGCAGAGGAGCCGTCACACGCAAGCACCCACACAGGTGGCAGGATGCTCACATTAGCGAGCCAGGTAGCATACACTGGGCACAGACAAGCCACATCGTGGATTTGAGAGTTGTCACATGTTTGGCGAGTTTGGTGCACAGTACCTGCTTCTCCACAGCTGCCTTGCCCTCCTCCTTGGAACCTGCAGCCAAGGCCTCGTTGAGGGACTGCAAACTGCAATACGCAGGAAGATTCACATAAACAGTAAACCAAGTGAATTCCACCACACACATGATCTTTTTCCACCATCTTTTCGTTTCACCTCATTAGCTCCAGACGGTCACACAGCTTCTCCACATCCTCCATCATTTTCACGCTGTCGGACTCGTTTTCGGCAAAGTAATTCCAGTTCTACAGACGAAACTTGAATCATGAGACTGACTGACTTTTGGTCACTTTGTAAAAACTATCAAGCATCAGGGCAGGTTTCCCAGACACCACAGATGTAGTGTCGAGGAACTCAAACTGCACTGTAATACAAGCCTGTCAGCACCTTGCAGGTAGTCCTGAGTTTCTGCCTCTCTTTCTTGATGGCTTTCTTCTGAATGTCCTTCTCTTTCTTCACCTGCAAGGCAGCCTGCTTGGCCTCCTCCTCCTCCTTCTCCTTGGCTAGCCGGGCAGCCTCCAGTTCCGCCTGGCGAGCCTGCGGAACCACAAATATTAACATCACAGAGCCTGAAAATCCCAGGTCAAGAACGCTTCACGTCTGAAATATTCCCCATCCTGAACACTGTAGATCTACGCCACACTAGATCATGGAACATGACAGATCTTGTACAGTCACTGCTTTCTAGGAGGCACGGTTGTGAGTGTGAGAGTCCAGATGTGAAATGAAGGATGTGAGAGACTCACTCGATCCTTCTCCTCCTGCTCCTTCCTCTTGGCGTCTGCCTTGGCCTTCTTCTCAGACTCCTTCCTGGCCTTTTCCTCCTCTTTGAACCTCTTTATTCTGGGGTCACAGCCGTAGGCGGTGTCTGCAGACAGGCCGACATACATTTCAAGGATGCGCTACCCAATTGTTCCTCACCTTTAGAAGCTAGTCGTTGACGACTTACCAACTAGTGTTCTCAACCTGTTCATCTCCTCCTTCTTCCTCTGCGCTCTGGAAGCGCGGTTCTGCTTTTCGATCCATCTCCGCTCGTCTCGACTAGATTCAGAGGATGAGAACGATTCAGACACTCGCTCTAAACATGGTGTCTTGGGTGGGGGGTATTGTTATGCTAGTAGTCAGGAAAAGGGTTAGACTGTAGCTCACCATTCAGCTTTTTCCTTTTCCTCTTCATCCAAATACGAAAATTCTCTCCAGGAGTCGAAGTTGTACCTTGATTGAGAATTAAATGTATCACTTAGTGCAAATGTAATACTTTATCTTTCCTTTTCCAGTGTGTATTATCTATGCCAAGTGCTCCTGCCAACTGGGACCTGTTACTTGACACTCACCAAAAAGAGTAAAAATGATCGACTTCTTCAAACGTGGAATCCATGTTTCCAAGTTTGGGCACGTGCTTTTTGGAAGACCATCTGGCGTTTCTCTCAAAGACAGGACTAAACGCCTCAAAGTAGTTCTCCTTGGCTTCAGCCTTGGAGGGCACGGTGTTGTCAAAGGTGGGGTCCACACTGTCGTACGCTCTTCTCTTCACGGGGTCGGATAAGATTTCTATTGCTGGAATTAGACGAGCGGACACGCTCGTGTTATGACTGAAAGTGGATCGAGAAGAAAACGAAGACAGCCATGGCCGACGTTCTTACCTTTAGTTATACAGGTGAAGTAGTCGTTGTCTCCCTCTACGATCTGTTCTCCTGCAGCTTTCCTTTTGTCTGGGTGGTGCTTCAAGACCATGGCTTTGTCTGCGTAGATACAACTCAGAGTGAGCCACATGCCAGCTGCAGAGCTGGGTTTAGGCACTTCTAAAATGCAAGGCTATGGTGTGTAAGGATGGAACACTCACGGGCAGCTTTGATCTGTTTCTGAGTTGCCTTGTATCTCATATGTGCCAGGGCAAGGACAGCATAGTGATCTTGATTCTGTATAACATAAACAGCATATTGTAATATCCATTTAACTGACATTTATCTAACGAAACATTAGAAGTCAGAGGTTTGGACCTGTGACCTCTTGATCTGCAGGCAAATGTTTGACCACTGATATATGGGCCCTCCCATTTATTATGGTAAGAGTCCCCAGGGCCAAAGGTAACATCTGGAGTAGCCTGCTTGTTAGCTACCTTCCAGTCTTTGGGGTCCAGCGTTCGAAGCAGAGGATACTCCTCCAGCTGCAGCTCTTCATCCTCTGACTCCTCGGACAGCTCCTCCTCTTCCTCCAGCTCCTGGAAGGAGGCTGACACATTTCTGTTCCTCCTCTTGACAAAGGCCTCAAACCAGCGACCAACTGGCTCCACCTCAATCTGTACAGAGGCTGAAAAAGAAAGACAGTGAAAATCATTTTACAAAATCATTTTACAGTACATCATCAACAGGAACATCATAATCTGCCTAACAAAACAGGTAGCTCTTAAACTGATGTTGTCTAAAACGTCCGTTATAGATGTCATATAAAGGTAGCTTGCAGCTGATACTGTCAAATAGAATTCAGTACAGCACAGCAGGTGTTACCAGGAGGGCTACAAAGTACCACAGTCTTTGAAAGCTTGTCAAAGTATTATTTGTATTTATTCGTCCATATGTAATGAATTCACTTCCATTATGTGTTTAAGTGCGAATAGAACGCTCCCGTTACATATCATTTACTATCACCTACTACTAAGCAACTATAGTTGCTAATCTTAGCTACAAGCGCGCAAGCTATACTAGCTATAAAGCTAAATGCTAACGTATAGAGTGAAAATCAGCATTATGTTAGACAATCAAATGTTTACCGGCAATGGCATTACAGACAACTGTAACATCCCCTTCTAATGCTTCTAATAGCATTTTGGAAACGCGAGTTATAAACACATCAAAATGCAAAATGTTATATTTTAAAGATGGATTTTTCTGAAGTGCTGTCCCGTCGCCCGGTTTTCAGTGCACCACATGGGCCTGCTTTCACTAGTGCCTTACTGGGTAGTGCTTGTCTTGCACCGCTGAAAGTCCGTACTTGGCAACTGTACTGTGTGAGCTTTGGTTCCGGACATGTTTCACAACAAACATATTAAGTGAATCTTATTTATTTAGCCTTGCCGGATCTCCATAATTTATATTAGGTATTACTTTAAAATAAAAGAGTGTCGAGACACTCATCAAATTGACCATTAAAAAAATGTATAAAGTCGTTGTACAATTCACAGTGTATCTTTAATAGTACTCCGACCACTGTGTCCTGTCCAAGCAGACATAGCGGAAATCCAAACTTGCTGTGTAATCCTTGTTGTGTAGGAGAACAAACTCTGTGGTCAACATATTTTACCTGATCTGACCATGCCAGACTATTTAGGAGGAGATCAGAGGAAAGTCAAAGAAGAGGAAAAGGAAGATAAACCTATTAGAGGTATTATATGAATGTTTCGACGTCTTGTGTTTCTTTGTTAGCTGTCGTTATATCAGAGAGAGGCTAACGACACTAGCTTGCTAGCTAGCCAATTCAATGATGTTACCAGCAAGTCATCGTTGTGATTATCATACAGTTGTGTATATTTCGTGTGGTTATTAAGTGGTATACATGTATATGTAGCGTATTAAACTGTCTTAGGTATTAACAAATTTGTAATAGATCATGTCCAGCATGTCCATCCACACTACCAGCTAGCGCTAGCTATTTCAGCTAGGCTAGTCTTGGGCAGCTGGTCACTTCATTCACCATCGTTTTTTCTTTCAGCATTGGATGAGGGGGACATTGCCCTTTTGAAAACCTATGTAAGTATAAACCTTACTCCTTACTATCATTATTATAACATTATTATTTGAGTGTAACACCAGTCTGTTCATTACCATATTCTGTGCCACGGTGTGTTATTATGGTCACTGTCTCAAATAATCTCTGGGACAGAAGATCACAGTTCACTACAGTGTGTGATTTCTATTGTCCTGGTGTTCAGGGCCAGAGCACATATTCTCGACAGATAAAACAGGTTGAGGATGATATCCAGCAACTGCTCAAGAAGATTAACGAGCTGACAGGTATGGCTTCCAGGCATACACGTCGTCTACCGTACACCAATCCATCAGTGGTAGTACATGTGCTGAACTTGCCTGTATGCTGGTCATTCTCAGGTATCAAGGAGTCTGACACAGGGCTGGCCCCCCCTGCACTATGGGATCTGGCTGCAGACAAACAGACCCTCCAGAGTGAGCAGCCTCTGCAGGTGGCTAGGTAGGTACCTGGTGCCCTCGCTGAATAGAATGCTTCATCTTAGTCAATACTATGTTGCAGTTTTTTTTGTACTATTATTCATTGCACAACAATGTCTACGGTGCATACAGAACGATCATTTACATTGTCATTTAGATCAAATGCTGTTTGTTTGCAAGAATACTAAAGGGATGGATTTTGCTTCTGTTTCCTTTTGACAGGTGCACAAAGATCATCAATGCTGATTCTGAAGACCCCAAGTACATCATCAATGTGAAACAGTTTGCCAAGTTTGTGGTGGACCTGAGCGACCAGGTGGCCCCAACTGACATAGAGGAGGGCATGAGGGTGGGGTAAGGACAAGGGCACAACTGCACTGGGCCATTTTGACAAAGGTAACAGAAACATGTTGACAGCAACAAAACAATACTCATGTGTTTATTTGTTACTGCTCTAGTGTGGACAGGAACAAGTACCAGATCCACATTCCTCTGCCCCCTAAGATTGACCCAACTGTAACAATGATGCAGGTAAACAACAACAATCAATAGTTTTTTTTTTATTGACGACAAGCCAAATCCTGTTTGTTAATGGAATGGAATGTGTCCCCCCTCATAAGACCTTGCTGTCTCTCTTTCCCTCTGTCTCTCTGTCCTGTTGCCTGTTCATCTCCATGTAGGTGGAGGAGAAGCCCGATGTGACCTACAGCGATGTGGGCGGCTGTAAGGAGCAGATAGAGAAGTTGAGAGAGGTGGTGGAGACCCCTCTACTTCATGTGAGTATTAACATGGATTTAGTGCGATGGATCATTCTGTTGACCAGCAGCCAACGACACGCAAGCTGATCGCAAGCCTGTATTAATGACAGGCTGTAGAAGCAGCAGAACCCAAGTCCTCACTGATACTAATATAGATGAGAATGAAACAGGAAGTTATCCAGCGGTGTGTTTAAAATGTGACCAAGATCAATTCTTTTGCCCTCCTCTGAGACCAGGGTGTACTAACCCGACAAACTTCTGCATTTTAAGTCGCTTGTTACTAACTAAAATGTAGTCTTTGTATTTTGTGTTTGATGACATTCCCTGTTCCATGTTGTGTTTTTAGCCTGAGAAGTTTGTGAACTTGGGTATTGAGCCCCCTAAGGGGGTCCTGCTGTTTGGGCCCCCCGGCACCGGTAAGACCCTGTGTGCCCGAGCGGTGGCCAACCGCACCGACGCCTGCTTCATCAGGGTCATCGGCTCAGAGCTGGTCCAGAAGTACGTGGGAGAGGTGAGCCCCAAACCTGCATGAGGGATCAACCTGCAGTGACGCAGGTTCAGAGTCTGAGCTGCCTTCATCCAGCTGGTCACACCATCTCCATATCGATTTTGCCTCTCAATCTCTGTCTCTCCATCCACATTCCCTGTAAACTCCAGGGTGCAAGGATGGTTCGTGAGCTGTTTGAGATGGCCAGAACCAAGAAGGCCTGCCTGATCTTCTTTGATGAAATTGATGCCATTGGAGGTCAGTGATCAAAAAGTGATGCCTTCCAACACAATGATCTTAAAACACAGTTACTGTCGCCTAAACGGAATCGTTGTCACCTTCATCGTCTAGGCGCCCGCTTTGATGACGGCGCCGGGGGCGACAATGAGGTCCAGAGGACCATGCTGGAGCTGATCAACCAGCTGGATGGCTTTGACCCCAGGGGGAACATCAAGGTGCTTATGGCCACCAACAGGCCTGACACCCTGGACCCTGCTCTCATGAGACCTGGGCGTCTGGACAGGAAGATAGAGTTCAGTCTGCCTGACCTGGAGGTAAGGATCCTGCACGGAGTAGACCGTGCCTGATCTCGACTGAATCCCCTCTGCTCCAGTGTGGGAGGGGGTGTTGAGAAGCGCTGACTCAGGAAGCCAGTGTTTTATTTGCTTTCGGGCAGCAGGAAGGTATCTGAACAATGTGCTGTTTTTCAGGGTCGGACCCACATCTTCAAGATCCATGCCCGCTCCATGAGTGTGGAGAGAGACATCCGCTTTGAGCTGCTGGCTCGCCTGTGTCCTAACAGCACAGGTGAGCGTTGTGCCCTCAGTAGGACAGCCTCAGTATATGTTGACTGGCTTATTGACAAATCTGAAGTCATGTTCCAGATGTTCGAGGGCATTTGAGCATTTTTCTGTGTTCAGGCCTTTTTATCAGCAATGTTAAATAGGATTTCAGAGGTCCTATATTGGCACCTTCTGCTTCGGAATATTACCCGCTCCCACTGTGTGGGTCAATAGTCCTCCTTACCAAGGCAGAGGAAACTCCCCTGCCTGTGGTCATTGCTGACTTCAATCAGTTTTTACATCATGTTATTCACTCCTTATGAGCTAATGTGCACCGGAACGGAAGTATTAAAAGGAAATGTTGAATGACTTCAGCTATGCTTGATTTAACAACGTTCTTAACTAGAGTGCGTCCTTGTGTTTCCTAGGTGCTGAGATCCGAAGTGTGTGCACAGAGGCAGGGATGTTTGCGATCAGAGCCCGCAGGAAGATCGCCACAGAGAAGGACTTCCTGGAAGCAGTCAACAAGGTCATCAAGTCCTACGCCAAGTTCAGCGCTACCCCACGCTACATGACCTATAACTGAGGTGTCCCTGCGATCATGTTTCTGTTTCTATTCGTCACGGGGTTGGGCCGGGGGACTTGAACCATAACGCTCTGTCATTCTTGGAAATTATCTAAAAATAAAACTTTATTGTGAAATGGTGCTTCGAAGAACTTCTTTCTGAAAAGTGTATGGAAACACAGCAACCCCACTTACCTTCTTAAAACAGCAGACAGTTAGAAGAAAAGAAAATGAGCATGTTACAAAAGAAACATTTTATTATATGTTTTGGGTCGTCAAATATTATACAGCATAATATGAAGAACTTAACAGCACTGATTTGAACCACTAAATGCAATGTTGGTAATACGACTTTGGTCTCGCTTATAGTCCCATATTACTAGTAAAATTTCAAACAATAGAATGCTATTTAAAGGCAGTTGCAAAGTGACAACTTGATGCATTTCTATGCAAACATTTGTGATTGTACTCCTGTAGTGGTGGTCAAAACCTGACATTCACCAAGATAACAGCAGTGAAGTAAAGACCCGTAACAGGCTGGCCTATACTACTTCTGTCTTAAACATAGTCGCTGTAACTGTTCACCTGGGTTCAGATATTAAAGGTGTAACCACCCAATAACTGCCTGTGAAGTCTTTCAGTAATCCATTCTAAAACTGGGTTGAACACAGTACTCCAAATATTTCTTCCTTGGGACTTGGGATGTAAACCTAGAAAAGTGCAATGGAATTCTATAAAAGTAAATACAATCCTCTCAACAAACAAAAGCCTCGGTAGAACTACACCCAGACTGCAGGAATGTAAGCAAGCGACACCAATCTTTCATCAAATATACATTGCTATCTTTTATAATAATAAAAAAAACTCAATTGCACTTGTGGAATAGCAGTCAGTCTACAGTGTCTCCTGTGTGATGATAGATGTGAACAGGGAGCACCTGTTACCCGCCCACCTGCCCCTGTGCTGGGCCCGACAGCGTCTGCACCTCACAGGACTGGCCACTCTACAGCTATCTGGTGCGGGGATCTGTCATTGGACAGTGTGGTTGACCTGTTGGACAGTGTGACACTGACAATGGAGCACTGCATCATGGACCGTAGGAAAGACCATCTCAGGGGTCAAAACTCCACTGAAGAACTGTAGGCTGCGAAGTTCATCCAGCAGAGTTCCTGCCAGGGTGGAGAAGAAAAAAAAAAAGTTCAAATCAAATTCGAATTTGCGCAGTCCAAACACAACAAAAAAAGACTCTAATGGACCATAAATCAACCCTGAGCTCCCCAGCAAAACCCTTCCAAGATGCTGTATTTATATGTGAATAAACGTCTGTGTCGTACAGCAAGGTGTCCCAGGAGAACAGGTACTCACGGCTGCATCCTGCCACCAGCACCTGCACGTCCACAGCAGCATACTCCTTCACCAGCTGCACACAGAGACACACAGGGGCGGTCACTGAACATGAGCTGACACACTCTGGATGGGACAGGATGCACCTCTTGGAGCACATCTCATAGGAACCACTCAGCTACCAGTCAGCGTGTGTGTGTGTGTGTGTGTGTGTGTGTGTGTGAACGAGCATGTCGAAGTTTGACATCAAGTTGATGATGGGGGTGATGGGTTGCTGTGACACAGGTAGATCTCGTGCCGTGTGCACGACCCACGCACCGTTCGGATGACCTTGGCTCCCACGGAGTCGATGAAGTTGACCGGGGTCCAGTCCAGGATGATGGAGCGGATGGGGCTGAGGGGCTGCAGGAAGCTGACCACCTCGGAGTCAGACTCCTCCGTGCTAGCCTCGGCCGTCTGGCCGTTCCCCAGCAGGTTCAGGTGGGTCTGGGACACGCTTCCACCCACGACCTCGTGGGTCACGCCTTGCTCCATGTCCTGAATCAAAAGAGAAATATGGGTATCGTGAATGGTCTCAATATGACGATCTATAGGTATGATTTGATTTGGGGGGATTCTTTCCCCTATTGACTTCTAAAACATGCTGTACAAGAGTCATGGATAGGATTAATTAAGTTTGCTGTGGCTGGCAACTGGCTAGGTTGCCATTGGTGATCATATAATGGACAGAGAGACAGAGAGAGAGAGAGAGAGACAGAGAGAGAGAGAGAGAGAGAGAGAGAGAGAGAGAGAGAGAGAGAGAGAGAGAGAGAGAGAGACAGAGAGAGAGACAGAGAGAGAAAGAGAAAGAGAGAGAATGATCAACAGCCAATGACAGAGATCCCATAGTGCACTCTCTGAACAGCAGGGCTCACCAGTCTGACCACAGCATTCAGCTTCTGGGGAGTCTTCTGGTTCAGCTTTTCCCTCTCTGCTTTATCTTTCTTAAATCGTTTTTTCTGGAGTTTTAATGCAGCCTGAAGCTGAGTGGGGTCGACTCCTGTCTGCAAACATTTGAATAAGAGACATGTTATCAAGCCAGGCCATCTTGCTGGACTCCTAATATTTACTTTCCAAAGCAGCACAGAGTAACATTGGTAAGAACAAGAAAGGCTGTATTCTCTGAGCTCACAGGCTACAGTGAAACATCGTCTGACTAAAGGTGAACTAACCTTTTGCTATTGATGACACACGCATGCATGCAACAGACGCACTTCCACATGTAGTTTACCTTGCGTTTAAGGGCGTTCACGTAAAGGTCGCTGTTTGCAAAATAGATCGAGGAGTTGGACTGGAAGATTTTGATGCCCTTGCATTCGGTTGCCTGGAAACAAGCGCAATCACAAGGACTTAGATCTCTGATAGTACTGCCATGTCTGTCTTATAAAACAATCCTGCTTTCACATGACAGGAGGGGGGTGGGGTTAAACCTGCAAACTCTGATCTGTAGCGGAATGTTCAAACCCCAGAGCTGCACACATCCCCCTTCCTCTGCCTTCAGTTCTACCATCACAGTGGTGGAAAGCCCAGGGTCACCCTCACCTCTTCATACTCATCCACATCACAGTAGAGCCCAGTGTCGGGCACCTGGCCCAGGAGCAGAGTCTTTGGGCTACAGGGCAGGTAAGAGAGACAGTATTAACATTGCGGGACGCAGCAGTCTGGAAGTCTACTGACACCAAAGATATGAAATGAAAAGCTTTCTGATGATGACCTTTGTGTTCTGTAGATGACGGTCAGTATCGCAAATCCTATAGCCACGAGAAGACCATAATCCAGCCCCAACAGCACAGACGCGACAAAGGAGACAACCCAGATAGCCTGAGAGAGACAGACAGACAGAGTGAGTGAGTGAGTGAGTAAGACAAGATTCTGGGCCTGGTGGCTGTAATCAGAGGGTGTCGTGATCAGAGGGTGGCTGTGTGGCATCATGATTCACCAGCTCGATCTTGCTGGTCCTCCACAGGACAGGAATGTCCCTCAGCTGTTTGAACATGCCCAGCAGGTTGACCATGATGATGGCAGCCAGCACCGTCTGCAGTGGCACAGAGTAGAAAAGGGCTGGCTGGGAGATAAGGGAAGAGACTAGACTCTGTGGTGGTCTAAACCTGCTCAGGCAACCATAGCATGTGGGTGTGGCTGGCTACACCCACACACCCACATACACACACCTGTGGTAGGGGCTGGAAGACAAACCCAATGGCTACAACCACCAGCAACACCACCAGGGAAGCAAGCAGACCAGCAATCTGTCCGCAGAGATACGCAGAGAAAGAAAGAGAGATAAGATTAAGCACGTTGTTATCATTTCCCATGATCTCATTTATAGATATAAGAGGAAATGTGTGTGACTTATCAATGCCATATAGTTTTATGATGCCAATTTGTGAAATAAGGAAGTCGCATTCATAACTATGCAGTCATGACAATACACTGTGTACCTCGGAACAGCTGTGTATGTGTGTGTGTGTGTTTTACCTGCGTCTTGCCCCCAGTACTCTCCTGCACCAGGCTTCGAGACATAGAACAGGTGATGGCAAAGGTGTGGAAGAAGGAGCTGACGAAGTTACATATCCCCAGAGCGATCAGCTCCTGAGCGGCAGAGCAGAGCTGGGGTTAGAGTCTGAGCAGAACATCACCAATGGATCACATAGCTGCCATGGCGCTTTTACCCCAAGCCACATACAAAACTACCGGGCTGTTTTTCGGTGTTACCAGCCACAGTGAAGCGATGACATCCTCTCAACCTCAATGCAACAACATCATCATCTAAAAAACAGGAACATCCTTAATGATAATCCTGGCCCAAACCCACACCTGGTTGCCATCCACGCTGTAGCCATGCTTCAGGGCGAAGGTCTTGGCCAGAGAGATCCCCATGGAGAAGCCCACGATGGCTATGGCGAAGGAATCCGTCACCAAGTTAGGTAAAAGGGAGAAGGTGGGGACGACAGGAGGGAGGAGCCTGAGGACAGAAGTGTTGAGTGAACAGCCAGCTGATAAAGAGAAGCCAGGACACGTAACCCTCTGTGACATGCCTCACCCTGTGGGGATCTTCCCCACCACGTCCACCAGGTAGTCCTCTGATAGGCTGAGGCCGTAGGAGAGGCCGGTGGAGACGATGACCACGATGATCTCCCCGGGGATGGGGATGGGTAGCTTGCTCTTATAGCGCTCGTTGAGGACCTTGACCCCGTACAGGAACACGGTGCACACCAGGCCCACGATCAGCGTGGTGATGTTGGTGCTGGCGATGGCAGTCAACACAGCCCTCAAGCTCTGGGGGGGAAGGCAGGATCAGAGGGGATTAGGAGGCTTGGTTTAAGGAATGTGTTAGGGTATACGTGCGTGTGTATGTGAGGGATCTCTCGGTGGGTGTGTTTCAGGGTTTCTCACATAGAGGGCTGAGAAGGGCCCGCTGAAGCGGGGGGTCTTCACACCCAGCAGGTATTTGAGCTGGGACACACACACGTGGAAGGCTGCGGCCGTGGTGAAGCCTCGAACCAGAGGCTCCGTCAGGTAGATGGCCACGAAGCCGAACTTCAGCAGCCCCAGGAGTAGCTGGGGGGGGGGGTACAGATGTTAAAATGATAGAAACATGCAATAAGCCTGAGAAATATATGTGGTCTACCCATTTGACAACCTCTAATATGAAATAATGCTGCCAAATGCTGAACTGTTGACAGGACTTTGCTGTGTGTGTTGATACATGCCACAGAGAGAAAATGACCAAACACCCCTAAAGACGCCATGGGGCAGGCATCCGACAGGGCTGTGTGCTCGCACATCAACAAACAGTGTGGATCCCACCGTGTTGCATCAACACTGAGCTGGAGTCTGATGTCTGAGACTGCAAGTCTCTGGCTGGCTGGCTACTGGGTTTCACATGTGCAGAAACACACGGTCCTAATCACACAATAGAGAAGGAGGCCTGGAGACGAGATCATGTGTCAAGCCCAACAACTGCAAGTGGATAGACCTGTTTGACTGGCACCCTGACACGTGTGTGTGAGTGTGTGTGTGTGTGTGTGTGTGTGTGGAGGGGGGGCTGGGTCAGGGAGAGTTTGGAGAGGTCAGACCCACCTGGATGATTCCCACCAGAGTGGTAAGGACCACAGCTAGCTCCACCCTCCTGGCGTCCCGAGCCGTGGTGTCCAGCAGGGTGCTGTTGGTCCCGTTCAGTGCCTGCATGGTGAACATGGAGTCTGGGGCCTCCCTGACCACCACGCCTCCTATCATCAGGCTGATCACTGCAAACGTGCCTGCAGAGAGGACAGCCAGTACACAGCCGCTGTTAGGCTGCCCAAGAACCATCTGATAATGGCTTTGAATAAACATTTTTATTGAAGAAATAAACAGATAATAAATATAATTGTTTCTTAAATCACATGGTGCTTGGTGTGATTATTCATGGTGGAACTCCAACAAACTATCCAGTGAGCACCTAGCCTATTAAAAGCTTCCTCAGAACTGCATTCTTTTGTGCTCCCGCCTTGGACCAGAACATCGTCAGGCGATGCCAGTGTCGCAGGGCACTAACTAACACTGACTAGGTCACGCTCAGAGACCATCTCATAACTATTAATCAGTGGCCAGGCGTCAGCCTAAGTCCAGACAGTGTACACACGCACGCACGCACACACAGGCGTCAAGGCCACACCTAAACCACCCCCTGTTGAGGGGAACAATCTCAGATGACATCATTGTGCTTATAGTAATAAGCAGTGGGTCTACTCCTTACTCTTGTTTCTTCTCGTGGTTTTTTTCCCAACAGTAAAGAAGGTGTGTGAGTGTGTGTTGACATACCTGCCTCGGATCGCCAAACCTTATTGCCAAACAGTTGGACAACTGCCCAGACAGATCCAGACTCTAGATAGATACCTTACAGAAGTAGCTGTCAAATATGAAAAGTATTTAACCCTATTGAGAACATCTTGTCCAGTGAGACAACATTCGAAAACTTCAGCTCCCATCTGACAGTTCCCTGCTTTGCTTGTGTAGAGCAGGGACTTAGGACTTTTCCAGTGGGGGGAGGTCAGGTGAAACAGAAGACAGCAAAAGACCTTTGAAAAATGTGTGTGTATAAAAAACGGCTGTCCTTGCTTGACATGTAAACCCCATGAACTCCAATGACCTCCACCAAATCAAGCAAGGTCATCAGATTCCGAATCACAAATCATATTGTGCCTTGTCAGAATATTTCAAATTCTATGCTGCTACCCCCCCCCCCACACACACACACACACACACACACACACACAGTCTTGTCATCTGTGAGTTTAGGAGTGGTCATTCAGAGACCTCACCCTGTTTAAAGACTTTGTACTCAAGAAGGAGAGGTTTGACATGATTCATAGAGGTCAATCTGTTCTTGGCACATATTGTGAAACCTTCTTGGTAATGCTGAAAGGTCAACAGTTGCCCAGGGACATAATAGATGACAGGATATAAAGTATCCTTAAAGGTGATGGTTTATTAGGTTGGGGAGGGGGGGGGTGTTTAATTAAATCTCTTGGGAAATAACAACTTGGTGTTACGACCCCCCCTTACCCTTCATATTGGGGGGGGGCTGACAAAAGTAGGCAGTATTGTAAGGCCATCCTGATCTGCTTTTATTGTAACATTTACATGTGAGTATTGCAGAAGACCAAGGCTCAGAAGAGCCGAGTTCTAACAGTGTTTCAGTGGTCAGAGGGTCGGTTTGCATTTGATCTGAGCTGCAAGTTAATGTCAGTTTAGATAAGGGAGGAGGAGAGAGGAAAACAGCAATCTGTCTCCTGCAGAAACGCCTAGTTCAAATCTATGAGACCTTCAATACAAGGTATACTGTGTACTAAGTAACTATAACTCACCTATGGATACGTGTCTGGAGGTTCCAAAGAAGGTGTAGAGCAGAACAGGGTAGAAGGAGGAGTAAAGTCCATACACAGGGGGCACAGCAGCCAGCATCGCATAGGCTAGACCTGGAGGGAGGAAGACAGGGAGAGGCAGAGAGAGGTATGGGAGTAGGCAACATGGAGAGGGAGCGAGACAGTAAGAGAAAGTAAGAGAAACAGAGAAGGAGAGTGGGAGGGAGACGGAGAGACAGAGGCAGAAAATAAGAGATTGAAACAAAATATACTGAAATGATACCCCCCAAAACCACCAAAAAACAAGCTGTCTGGGAAGTGTGGCACCTGGGATGTTTCTTTGAAATACTAGTACCTTATCTACTTATGGCTGTTTGTCTTGTTAATGTCACAGGTACTAACCTTGACCATGTAACATGCATGGCACAGACACTGACAATGTCTGTCATAGTTACTGACCCTGAGGAAGTTGCATGACACCTGTGCTGATGCCTGAAACTATGTCGCCAAAGAGGTACTCCTTGACTGGATAAGACGGCAGCCATGTCAGTATAGGAAGGAAGCTCAGAGCAATGGCTTTGGCTCTTTCAGACGAACACCTGACAGCGTTGTGTTGGAGGGAGGGAAAGAAGACGGGAAAAGAGAACGAATGAGTGTTTTTCTCCAATTGAAAAACTCTTTTTGCGAACAAAATACACGTAAGACACGCTTGCAGAACACTTAAAAATACACCTTCCTTACATTATGATACACATTGGTTCATTTCAAATACTGAACAAAAGTACATCAAACACTCCAGATAATACTGCATTAAACGTCTCACTTTCATAAGTCATGATACTATCTCAAAGACGAAGCGCCTGGAAAATAACAAGCCAGACCAAACAGGGAAATGAACATGAGAAGCGTCGCTGACCCTCTGCTGAAGAAGCACCAGAGAAGACTGACCTGACATGCTGCGCCAGCCTCTTCCGGACGCTCCTGGGGCTCCTGACCCTGTGATGCAGTAGCTGGGTGGCGAGGAAGGCCTCATCATAGACCGGCCGCTCCACACGGTACATGAGCGCAGAGGGCTCATCCTCCTCGCTAAGCGTCACATGTTCCATCACATGGAGGGGACCCCCCCGGGCATGGCAGGGAAGCAGGCGCTGCAGGAGGAGACCACGGCTCGCAGAGAGGAGGAGGTTGGGCAACGTTCTCTCCGACTGTCTCCACTCAACAGCGACTGTCCATCTGGCTGCTTGGCTTTACCACTTATATCCTGCTTGTGCTTGGTGGGCGGAGCTATCCCTCTTCCTCTTTTACTCAATCGTGCAGTCTCTCCCTCTCTCTTTCCTGCTCTGTTGGTTGGCCTTCTGGTTTGCTGTCTTGCTCTGAGGGGAAGAGACAGAAATACAGATTCCATTTCTTCTTCTTTTTTACACAAAACCACAAATCTGGCTCTGCTTCTGGTGGTGGAGTCCTGTTTACACAGTGGCTTGCTTTCATCAGGCTACTTAATTATGTTTCAGGATATTTTTCAGAGATCAGAACAATCTTAAAGTAAACTACAGCTGCAGTACAATTTATGTCCGTTTCATGACAACTAAATATTTGGTTACACATCATGTTGGAAGAGACAGATGTAACAAAACAAAAAAATAAACAGAACATTTGCTTTGAAAATCAATGAAAGACTCTTTAAATCAATAGAGGGTAGAGGTTCATATGTGATCAATGACATTGCCCAAGCCACATTTCAGACAGGCTCGTCACAGCAAAACATACACCATAGTACCCTGACCTTTCAAGATGCACTTCTCAACTCTAAGGAATCTACCAGTTGTACAGAGCACTGATAGCCACCTTGTCCTTGACATTTCGCGGAGGCATTTACTATAGAACATTTAATATACACTAATGATCGTAATCAATTCTTACGCCACCGAACCACACACAGTTGCGGAATAGCTAACCTGTTCATGAAAATCTACATGATGAAGTAGCCATGGAACTAGCTACAGTTGCTAAAAAATTAGGATAAGAAAGACCTGTCATTTAGCCATAATCAGAGTTAGCTCCGTCAACAGTATACATACGTGTGTAAGAAGTTGGTTAGGATGTCACTAATAACGACAGAAACAGCAAGACATATACATGGCTCAGAACAAATACAGGTTACTTGACAGGTTGGAACTTGAAACGCAGGTTATGGCGTGATAGGGATGGGATAGCAGTAAGGGCTGACATTCAGTAATATGGAAGATGCGGACAATGGACCACGACTTACCTCACGCAACCTCTGCCTAGGATGCCAGACACAAGGTAGAAGCCTATATTCTACACACTGACCTTGCACCGGAGACTCCAGTTACAGTTTAACACCAGGAATGCCCTTTCACGACCGTCGACAGCTGCATGTATTCCTCCGGAGAAAAAAATCACTTGATGCGCGTGTCGAAAACGTCACACTACACGTCAGACGTTTAGTGGTCATGGGATTTGTATTTTTCACTTTTAATTAAAATGTAGTTTGTTATTATAATTGGCGACAACCGTCAAACGTGTCTTTATTTGACCATGAATTAAGGGAAACGCCTATATTTACAAATGAATGGTTCTTCTAAAGAGAAATGTGAATGTATCTGGCATTCTATTGTGACATTGTCTAATCTTCTACAATTATTTTTTTTTTCCTGGATTTGAAATTATATTCATACGATTGCATTCTAAAAGATTTAACTATACCGAGTAATATTCAGAATGTGACTTAACATTCGTTTGCGCATGAAATACAAGGACAGTATCAGACCACCAGGTGACGTGCTTGTCTGCAAGCTGACAACAGTGTCTGTGGAAACTGTACGGGTCGCCACTAGGTTGATCCAAGTTTTACCTACTTACCCGTCACAGTGGTAGAACTAGAATTGCATGGTTCGTGTGAGTTGACAAAATCGTTAAGTTAACAATACGCGACGTGGTGGCACAGCTGTGACCCTGTAGCCACCTAGAAGCCGGGTATTAGACATTTGCAAACGGACCTCAAGCATATCATGACATCCTGCCATCACTTCAATCACTCAATCACTCGGAAGCTGAAATAAATGGCGCTGCCTGAAATAGTTAATTTCAAGTCATGAAGGGGATATCAAATGATTCTAACTACCCTAACGTGGTGTGCATTTAGCATATTCGCCGTATGTTGTCGCTAGATCGGTCACTTCAGGTGACAGTCTACTGCTTAAAGTCGTGAAGACACGCCTTCTTCTTGACAGCCAAGTGCTGTTCATTCGGTTTCTCAAATCACTTTCGTGTCCTGTCCAAGCATGAACAAGGAAATATGACTTAACCTGCCAATCGTCGGGAAAACGTAACCATGCTTTTGCGTAATGCATTGATTTGAACGTTTACTATACCAAGACTGTAGGATATTTACCCAGGAACTATCTGGATATTCTTATTCAAACATGGGGAGGAGAAGGGGACAGGAATATGACGAGGACTTCACGTTTGTTAGTCCAGTGGTCAAATATATACTTTTTATTTTCAACTTAATTTTTTGGGTAAGTGTAAAAGTATTAAATTGCAAAGCTTTTTACCGCTCTTGTTTCTACTCGATTTAAAGGAAAGTTAACTTGGCAGTTGAACCGGATTAGGCATTTACTTTGAGGCAGGTTAATCATTTATTTCAGGATAGAATATAAGACTGCATGGGTATGCCTGATTCAGTATTCATCTAAATCAACTTTGACTTCTTCTCTAGCCTATACTGACTTTTGAGTACAGCATTATCGACTGATTTGGTATTTGTGTTATTAGGGTTTATACTAACCTCTTGTTGTTTTTACAGGTAGGGTTTAATTGTCCTTTACGCTAGTGCTATATCACATGTATTTTTTCTATTTGTTGTTGATGAACATTGTGATGGTATAATACGAGGTTAAGGCGTGTTGAGGGATGGTTGTCCATACCTCAACACAGACACATTCCACTGGCAGTTTCACCTATTTCAAACAGTCTCTTTTGGACAAAATGTCACACAATCAAGAATGATCTGCCCTTAAGATTAAGAATCAATTTAACATGTAATGCTTTAAATATTTAAATAACAATATTTAAATTTAAAAAGCAAAACACAAAAGATATTTCCCTCCCAGCCTTAATACACTGTACTTTATGCCAATCCACTTTCACAACTCCTTTTCATGCAGTAAGCTGTTGCTAAGAGCCTCTAAGATTCTTGGATTCATATGCTGATGGGGCGACGCAGGGCTCTGTGTGAAGAGGGCCCCATGCTTTATTCTGCTTTCACATCTATTTGGCAGTCAAATAAGCATTCAGATTACGCATCTCAGACACTTCACTCAAACCACCAAGGAGCTGTCAGTTAATATCTGTAAATACCCTTTTGTTTTCCCTTCAGACCTGGAGACTGGTACTTTAAACATGGCATTCCAGCTCAAATGGATGTGCTCACGCACATTGTCTCGCTTTAAAATCGTGTTTTTCTTTTAAGGCTTTCGTTGTTCTTGACTCAATGAGTTTCATCATGATAGATACATGAATACGTAGATGGTTGGATGAATGGATACTTTATTAATCCCCATGGGGAAGTTGTAAGACACCAGTAACATCAGTATGAGAGAGATTGTCAACGGGGCCCTGGAGCTCTTTGAAACAATATACTCCAAACTAGACAGACTCGCTAATGCATGTGACAAAACTCATGATAGCTCTAGCTTCATTGGACAGGTATATAGAGGAGGGACTAGCAGAGAGGCATGAAGGTCGGAGGATGGAATTTGCAGTGAATGCAGGAAACAAAGGGATTATGTACCCAACAGGTGTTTGTTATTCAGTTAGACAGACGCTTAATCATGGATATGCCGTTGGCAGCAGCCAGTGTTTCGGAATGGTTGATCATACCAGCACTCCTGCTTGAACAGGCTGTGTACAGTCATTACTAACAGTGTCACATGCAATCATTTTCCAACTTAGTTCATGTGCTATTTGAAGCACATAGAGGGCCCAAACCATCGCTCACTGTACCATAGTAAAGAGGTATCCAACATAACTCTTACTAAATTAGAACAAGCTAAGTTTTTGTTGCAGACTAGGATTTCATACTTTTTTTCTGAGGCGTTTGGGTTAGAATGGATGACTTAACAGTATTGATATGACTTTATGCCCAGTGCTTTGTCTACTCCCCACCATAAAAACAGACGTGCTCAGTAAAGAGGCAACGCGTTATGAGTATTGAAACTTCAACAGAGAAGTGGTATGAAACTTGCTGATCCTGACAGGAAAGAGGAAACCACCACATTTATATTTTGATGATGATGGTTATGAACCGCCCTGAAAAGGAAATGCTTTCTCAAAAACCGTTGATCAGATTTTTCTTGACATTGAGAACAGCAAGCCTCCGCTAACTTATACAACAACAATTTACCATAAAGAATCCTGACTGATCTATCACAAAATACAACCTCTGGCAGTGCGTGCTGTTCTAACTGTACCTAGATCTGGGCCTTGTAGGAACAGGATAACATCTTGTGCAAACTTGCATAGGTGCTGTGTGGAATGCACTGTCAACTTGCTTTTCCATCCCTCCAGGCTGTCAGAAACTCGGTCCTTTAAATAACATAGTCTGTGGAACTGAGTTGGATCTGTTGTCAACTGTTAAAATGTCAGTTTTCAACAAAGTTAGTTTTGGTACAGTTTGTTGGATTACCAACTCCTCTTTCGTTGTCTTGCAGTATTTCATAAATGTCAGCATGTTTATTCACACAGAAAAATGTGTATTGTCCCTGATCTTTTGTCAGGTATAAAACCTTACCTGTTCTTCCCCCTCCCCAAAGCTCAAGGTGCAGTGTGGTAACTGGATACAGAGGAGCACTGGAGGAGGAGGGGTTGGGGGGCACGGGGGGAGGGGGCTCTCTATTATTCGGGATGTGTTGGGACTTTGTAGCCCCCTCAGTGTTGAGAGGGGAGTAAAAGACCCATTATAAGACAAGACTTGGCTTCCCAGTTCATTTAGTCAAACTAAAGCAGAGCCAGAGGAGAATCCTACCTCATGTTCTGCTTAATAAGTTGCCCCCCGCCCCCCCCCACCCAGTATCTCCCGTGAACACCCCAGATTTATCATGTGCTCCCTAACTCCCAATGGCATATTTGAGATTTTATGTATTCGTATGCGCATGCGTTTACAGTTTATCCCCACATCCTGTTGATGTGGAAATACCACCCACTCATTTGTATGTTTCACATGAAAGATGAAAGAATGTCAAGAATTCATCCCTGAGTTCCATTGATTCGTAGATTTTTTTTTTTCTGATTCTGTATCCCTCAGGTGATCGCCTTGGTGATGGTGTCCATTGGTCTATATGCCCGGATGATGAAGCAGGCAGGTGAATAACCTTCTGTTAGATAACTAACCCACTGTTCACAATGAAAGTAAACCAACTAAAAACTGTGCCTATTAAACACACCAAAGGCAGCTGTGGCCAGGATCACAGTAGAGAGGTTTTAGTTAGAGTTGTTTAGGATTTGAAAGGTCATATTTTGCCATGAGGAATTCCAGAAATGCAACTGCTTACAAATCCTATTTCTGAGGTTTTGAGGTTTTTTAAAATCTGTCAGTAAATTCCTTAAAAAAAGAATTACCAGGATCTCAGTATGCTTTAAAAATGAACCGAAGATTTGATGTACTGCCACAATTTCATCTGACCCTCTGAAATGCCCTTCCTCTCTCTCTTCCTTTACCTTTGTGTCTCCTGCCCTTCTTTCTCTGTCTGACCTATCTCTCTGCCCTCTCTGTTCCACCTCTCACCCTCCACCCCCCCCCCCTCTCCCCTTGGTACTTCAGAGGCTGCTATGGCCTGCCTGTCTGTGGACCCT
Organism: Plecoglossus altivelis; assembly: GCA_036571765.1. NCBI lineage: Eukaryota > Metazoa > Chordata > Actinopteri > Osmeriformes > Plecoglossidae > Plecoglossus > Plecoglossus altivelis. The sequence goes on from BROE01000027.1 coordinate 3,802,869, forward strand.
GCCATTCTGCTGATGGTCGTGGGGGTGTTGATGTTTCTCATCACCTTCACCGGCTGTGTGGGCTCCCTTAGAGAGAACATCTGCCTCCTGCAAACGGTTTGTGGTCTGGTCTGCATTGCTAAAGTTCAAGTTCAAGTTCAACTTGTGCTTTATTGTCATTCCGCTACATGCGGGTGCATACAGTGGAACGAAATGTCGTGCCTCACAGAGCCACTGTGATATACTGTAGTAGACTAGTCACGTGAGGTCATGTACAGGTCAAATGATGTAGTAAGTACATGTGATATGTTGTAGACAGCAAGTCTGGTAGGGTAGCAGATAGCTCTCGTGATATTGTGTCCAGGTGAGATAGCGTAGTGCTTTTGGATGTTATTTAAAGCAGTCTTTCTCTGTCCCCTAGTTCTGCATCTGCCTGACAGTGATCTTCCTGCTTCAGTTAGCTGCTGGCGTCCTTGGCTTTGTCTTCTCAGATAAGGTAAAGTATTACAGTTTCTCTCAGCAGCCTAGACGAAAACGTAGCAGTAGGTAAACTGTACATTCGCCAAGCCCCCTTTTTTTCCACGTAAAGAGCGCCCTCTGCTGCTCAGGATATTAGACTGTCATTATTTTCACACACCCAAACCATTTGGGTTGCTTCTTTTGAAAATAAATGAAAGGGGCTTGTGTTCTTGGAGATGAAATGAAAGTGGAAATGAAAAATGGTATTATCTCCACCCCCCCTCCCATAGGCTCGTAATAAAGTGACTGAGGTCCTCAACAAGGCTATCGTTCATTACAGGGATGACATTGATCTTCAAAACCTCATTGATTTCGGACAGAAAGAGGTAATGATATTTACGTTATCATATCTCTAGAGAAACCATTATAGCCCGCAAGCTTTCCTTAACATTTCAGCTCTAAACACTATAAACAAGGGTGTATTTATAAACCACTCTTGATTCCTTCCCAGTTCAGCTGCTGTGGAGGTGTGACTTACACAGACTGGTCCCAGAACATGTACTTTAACTGCACTCCAGACAACCCCAGCCGAGAGCGCTGCTCTGTCCCGTTCTCCTGCTGCCTCATATCCAAAGACCAGGTCAGCCACGCCTCCTCTTCCTGTTCATACGTATCAGATTAGCCTCTTTGTGGTGATCTTTCACAGCTTGTGCCTTTAGCTGAACAGGTTTAACCATAAGTGTGTTTCTTTATTCCCAGGCGGTCATCAACACTATGTGTGGCCAGGGCATGCAGGATCTGAAATACTTGGAGGCTGGAGCATTCATCTATACCAACGGTTGCATTGACAAGCTGGTTAACTGGATCCATAGCAACCTGTTCCTGCTAGGAGGCATAGCCCTGGGCCTGGCCATACCACAGGTAGACAAACCCACTGTTGCTGACACTCTGATGCTCTGACGCACAAGCGCTTATCGATCACAAACATCTCTGCCAGAACTATAGACTGAACTGCCTTATTGTTCTTGCTCTTCCTTGTTAGCTGGTGGGGATCCTCTTGTCCCAAGTTCTGATCAACCAGATCAAGGACCAGATCGAGCTTCAGAACTACAACCACCTGCACCGTTCTGATCCATGGGGTTGATCCACTACACAGTCCAAAGCAGCCTAGACCAGGACTGAGAACATTTGTATGGGAGTGTGCGGCGGGTGTTTTACGCCCTCTACTGGACACAGACCCAACTTGCATGTTGGTCAACTTGCAAGACAATACAATAATGCTTACAACTTGAGGAGACCCTGGTTGGCTATGGATTAGCCAGTCAGAACTGGTCAATAACAAAGTGCCAAATCTTTTAGAAAAAGTTTTAAAACCAGCTAATAATCATATAGCCCATCTCTGTGCATCATATATCTATCTATCATGGTACTGGACATCGGAAAGGGAAATAAAAGTAGTCTAAAGGCTAACAATTTTGTTGTTTTTGTGAACAGAGGCTTCAGTGGGTTGCAGTTGAATGATTGGAAATAAGATCATGTTGTACATACTTTAGTGAACTTTGTATATAAGTTGTGATTGTGTGTGGCACATCTGACAAACATAGTCTCTGTTACAAATGATTTAATATCTTTCAGCGATAGTGACTTTTTGTTTTTTTAAATGCAATATGTCCTCTTTCGTGGTATTTTGAATGATTGTTTTGAATGTTTCAAACATGTATTTTGAGAAATACGATTTTTATAGATCTTTTAATAAATATTTTCTTTTGACTGATTGATTGTGGTTGGCACCATACACAAAAGTTCAGAGACATTCTAACATGCATAAACATATAATAACGCTGTTTATTTTCCATTACACGCGAGCGCTTTGCTTAGCCTGGCATGAGCTGCATACATGATGTAGTTTGTCAAGCGTGTTTTAAACATCTTTCTATTGAATCTATTTTCTGCTCCATGTAAGGCATACTAACTCCACAGGTGGTAAACCATTTTGAAGGATTTCATACAGCCTTTCACCATCTCCTCCACCTCCATTAGTTTATATGCCGACAGCAGAGGGTGCTATGCCGCCTCGAACTGATGCAGGATGCAAGGGTATGCAGCACACTGGTTTTAAATATCAAGTTCGGCTGCTTGTCCCTCAGTCTTTCAACTACCCTCCAGTTGAAACTAGCTCTCGGACAAACGTGCAGTCGTTCGTGATTAAGTCAGTTCGGACCGGACCATATCCGGGGGTGTCTACCCATCGCATTTAGCGGTACATACGCTGCGCTGCGTCCATACCGTATGCTGGTTTTAGGAAGGTCAAGAAATCGTCTGTACGGTTACGCAAAGAGGAGAAAAACTGATCAACTTTCAGAACTGAGATCAGATTGCTCAAATACCAAATTGTTGTCATCGTATCCTATTTCCGGTGAGTAGACCCTAAAACCTTGACATGTTTTTTTCTCTCTTGTCTGACATGTACTCCAATTCATTGTTCAATATCTCTGTCTGTTTACACTGACACCCAGTATTGGTTCTGCTGGCAAATGAAAGCACACCGATCATATGGACCGTACTCCAGCCAATAACTTGACTTTCATTTTAAGTACACCTATAACATAATGTAAATCTGTATGAAATTTGAATACTTATTATTGTGGAATTGGGAGTTTATTGGGTTTGTTGTCAGTCGACTGTTCTACATTAACAATAGATCGCCAACAGACTAATAACCTATGTCAGGTGCTTCCAGCATACGGTAGAGTGGTTATCCTCATAGACCCACATTATATATTCCTACTGTACCGTGCGTACCATAACCAGATGTTTGGAGGGTATGATTCCCCATAATTCCAAAAACATGAGTCAAGTCTTGTGTAGGACAACTCACTCTGTAGTGACACTCATATGAAGTCGATAAGCCACAAGCATGTGAAAGTTAGAATAATACATTGTGCTTTTGTAAGGTATATATGCTCGAGAAATGGGTGATTTGTGCGTCTTGAAGTGACAACGCGGAATGTTGTGTAAGACATCTGATGTTCAGAGAGCAGGTCATTCAGGAGAGCCAAGAGGACACCGAACAGTCGACCTCCTTTAACCAGCTCCGCTCCGCGGTGATCGATTCGTATTTAACGATGTTGAATCCGCCGCTGAGCGTTTCAAATGATAACTGAATTCCTCGCAAAAACGCATTATTTTTCAGACTGTGGAAAGTATTAAGCTTGTACAAATTCATGAAGACCCATCTTGACCCTTCCTGTTGTAAATACATAAGCTATTAGTTCGACATTGGCCATGCAAGATTCCGCACCCAACTCTGTAGTCCACTGTTGAATCCACAACAGTCATTCAGAGTGAAGGGAATACCAGACACATTTACTATCCCTTGTGGTTTGTGAAGATCCTTTTTTAGTATGCGGTCTCCACCCAGGGTACACATCTGAACCCTATAATCTGTCCCTGGCCTCGGCCACCACCCTGATTCTCAGCTGACTCAACGTAGACTGAAGGCCCAAAAAGGCTGAGTCGATGTACTAGGCGTTTGGTTCTGCGTGGAAAGGAAAATAAAGGCTAATTGTGTTTAGTCCCTGCCAAAATGGTAGCGCTCAAGTCAGATGAAGCTATGGCACTGCATGAAACGAAACTATTCAACACGATATAGTGAGAGAGCTAGACAAACAAATACATCTAGACATGTGTATCTCTCTCTCTCTCTCTCTCGCACAGACACGCAGGGGGCAAGGTGCAGTCCTCGTCTCCTCCTTCTCTTATTTGGACTTCATTCACTTCCTTTGCTTCCTCCTCCTCATCCTGGGTGTTCTTGCCCTCTGGTGTGTGGGTTGACCAGCTGTTGGATTTGGTAAATGTAGCTGAGTTATAGGTATAGTGATAGAGAGACAGAGAGAGAGAGGGAGGGAGGGAGAGAGAGAGAGAGAGAGAGAGAGAGAGAGAGAGAGAGAGAGAGAGAGAGAGCAATTGGAGTCTGAGTGTTCTTGAGTCTTCTGCCTTCATTTGCTTTGGCAGGAGGAAGGATGTTAGGAGATAAAGGCTCTCGTCTTAATGTTAGGGTAGTTTGTGTGTGTGTGTGTGTGTGTGTGTGTGAGGGAGCCTCCGGTGTCCAGGTCTGTTTGCTCAGCCAGAGGGAAGAGAGGGAGCGATACAGATGTGCCCATTATTGGCCATGTTGATGGTGCCAATCATGTTACACTAGAGCCATGCAGAAACCTGGGAGTTTCGAACAGGGCACGCAGTCTCTTTAGCAGAGTAGTGGAATGCCATGTATGTGTGTGAGACATCAGCACGTGATGGGATGTCGGTCTGGTCTGCACTGGTGGCTGTGCCGTGTGTTGGGGTGTGGTCTGGTGAGGGGATGACGTGTGGTGCGGTGTGAGGGGCGTTTCACGATTGTGCTATAGTGGGGCATGGTTTGATTGTTTGATGTGGTGACTTGCTCTGGTGTGGCGTACTGGCAGGGCGTGGTGCGTTATGGTGGTGTTGCAGCGTGTTGTGAGGGTTTGGTGTGGCGTGTTGCTATGGTGCGACGTGTCACGGCGTGATGGTGTGGAAGGATGGGAAGATGTGAACAGTCATTAGCCTTCAACATGAACCAGTCAAGGAAACAGATGAGGTTGAGGGGCCTGTGCATCTGTAAAGCTTAAAAGAGGTTACAATAGCCATAATCATAGACATTATTAATGTTGAACTAATTGGGTAAAATTGCATCTCTGCTAGACCTGAATCGAGTTCAGGATACTTTCTCAGGATGAGTAGGATATTTTGTTGGTTAATCAAAAACATGAGTGTAGCATTGACGTTGTTTTGGGCCCATAGCTATTTGTCATAAATATGAATGAGTGATTCAGCATACTTTCAGCCGTACGGTTTCCTTCTCTCTCTCTCTCTCTCTCTCTCTCTCTCTCTCTCTCTCTCTCTCTCTTTCTCCCTCTCTCTCTCTCTCTCTGGCTCTTTCTCTCTATCTGTATCTCTCAACTGTTCAGTGCTGTTAGAAATGGCTGCTAAAAGCCCACCACTGCACATAACGTGTGACTAACACCAGCAATGATGCGGTTGCCCTCGGTAACGCTGCGGATGGTATTCTCAGCCTGATCTGGCAGATGAGCAGGTGTGAGACAGTCACTTAGACATCTGAGGAACCAGTCAGTTAGTTAGATAGGTGATGAAACAGCCAGTCAGTCCAATACACAATTGAAGATACCAGCAGATATGCAGCCAGTCAGAGAGCCAGCCGACAATAAACAGCAAGTCAATCAGAGACCCAGCTGGGCTGAGGAGAAGAGGAGAGAAGGGGTCCATCCTTGGTAAACACCAGTCTTGTTTCCCACAGATGGACGGCCTGTTAGAGAGACGCTGTGTGTGTAGAGACCCGATTCGCATGAAGCCCAGCATGTCTGCATGGCTACCAGCACAATCTGTCAGATACCGCTGTTCTCACTGAGGGGGATATGACCCCTTTTCAAATAAAAACAGCAAGATCATTCCCTCTCGGATTATCTTGAGAACTAAAGCTTCAAAGCACTTCGTTCTGATTCGCGATCCTGTAACACCATTCAGTATTTTGCTTGTGACTTCATGACTCACGGTCTTGATAAGAAACAAATCAACGACCTTCGTGTTCCATTTTTCATCGCTTAAGTCACAGCAGTGTTGTCATCCCCTAATCCTGCACGCCGTGTGTTTTTTCCCCAGACTCCCCTGCTCCTGCGTGGTGTGAAGGATGCGCCTCTGATCTCACACCCACTGTGGGAACTGTCAGCGCTGCGCTGTGATTCGCTGGCTGCTTTTTGGTGTTCGTGGTCATGGCCAAGAGCCCAGAGGTGAAACTGGCCGTGTTCGGCAGAGCAGGGGTGGGAAAATCCGGTAGGTCTCTCCTCTCCTCTCTACTTTTCTCCTCATCCAGTGTCGTCTCTCTTCTCTGTTCACTCCTCTTTCTCGCTCCTCTTTTTCTCTGTTGTTTTCCTCTCTTTGTCTTTTCTGCCCCCCCCCCCGCTTTTTTTTCTCTCTGTGCCAGTCCAAAGATCTGTAACTGTTTTATCTCCTCTGTCTCACTCTCTCACTTTCAACCTGCCAGTATCTCTGTCAGGTTTGATATCTTCACTCCCCTTTAGAACAAACTTTGAACAGTCTGCCAAAAAAACCTCATCCACAAATGGTTGTTAATTCTTCCAGGTCTGAACTTGTAATTTACCAAGTAGTCTTTCATGCAACCATCCTGTTACACATGAGGCTGATGACCGAGCCAGAGAGATACGTTACAAACACTATCTGCAGTGTCTAACAGGATAACACGGCATACATTACACGCCGACTGCAAATTAAAAACCGATTGCTGTCCGTGTTGATAAGCAGGAAAACATTCTTTGTACTTGTCTAAGAAGCCCACCTATGTAATACCAGTGCAGCTGGAGGTCAGAGCAAAAGCCTGTCATGAAAAGTCCAATAAGGAGACATGTGGTTCAGATAGATAGATTCACGATAACCCTGTTCCCTTAAGGCCTCTTGGGCTCACAGGCAGCTGGAGGTGCGCTCTGTGCGGAGCTCAGTGAAACCAGCGGAACAAAAGAACATAATACTATGTAATACAAGAAAAACAGGATAGGATGTCACAGAATGCAGGAGAAAATATTCCAATAGAAGAGAGTATGATGCAATATATTTTTCGTATGATAGAATAAAATGGAAAAGTATACAGTTTGATTTAAAAAAATCTATTCCAATGGAATGTTTGTTTTGAACTGAACATTGACCACAAAATCTGTACTATACTATTCGGTACTGGCTGTATCATACATTACAGTTTTACACAAAACAAGTGTGATTTTCGCAGTGTCTCAGTGCCTGTTTGTCTTCATGGTATATGATAAAGTGAAGACAACAAGAGTCTGAGACCTATTGTCCCAGCACAGTGTGTCCTGCTGTAAACGGCAAGGCCCAAGTGAGGGGAGTTGGATGATGATGCATGCAGGAGACCTGCTTTGTATCTCACATCCTGCTATCTGCCACCAAGCATTTTCTTTTAAAATCCAATCACAGCCTTGAAAGAGGAGGTCGCCAAGCTCCCAGTTCTGAAAGACGAAGTCATTAGTTTCCTCGGCGGTTCAGGTGCATTTCTGTGATTGTAAAGCCTGTCACGTCACTGTCTGAGGGTGACTGGGGTTCTCTTTTAAAGCGGAAAATCGGTCAGCATCGACCAAGAAGAGTAGCTAGACAGAGAGATCATGAGAGGAGAGACCTGAAGAGGAGAGACCTTGAAAGAGGAGGGACCTTGAAAGAGGAGAGACCTTGAAAGAGGAGGGACCTTGAAAGAGGAGGGACCTTGAAAGAGGAGGGACCTTGAAAGTGGAGAGACCTGAAGAGGAGAGACCTTGAAAGAGGAGAGACCTTGACAGGATGTTGGTGATATGGTATTGGAGAGAAGATGGTGGAGATGATGGCAGAGATGATAAGAGGCAACTATTGATCTGATTCATCAGAATCACCACATGACACGACTATGTTCCCATCCCAGGTGATCACCTGACCTCTTTGAATTTTAAAAATACAGAAAAACAGTTATGTTACATGAGTCATCTCTACAATAAATGGCTGGAACCATCCAGCGGATCCCGAGTCATCTGAAGTGCGTTGGAAAGCAGTATTCTACCATGACTTCATAGTACTTCACAGCCATAGCATGGTCAATGAGAGAGTGGAGAGAGCTGTGGGGCGATTATGACAGGGAGAGTGCATAAAGGCTCTCGAGGGCCAGATGTGGGTGTAATTGCTTCCTTGTCTGCCTGCGACTGTGGACGCCTCTGTGACCCCTCCCTCTCAAACCTTGATTGGCTGACAGCCACTTGAGTTAGCTTTGAAGCCGGGGTTAGAGGTTGGATCAGCAGGAGAGGCGGACACATACATACGCATTCAAGTATCTCAGACCAGAGTAGAAACTCAGATAACACACATAACCCTAAATATATTACAATATAAAAATACTCACTTTGGGCATTTTGCAGGTGGATGAATTAGTAATGGATGGATATATGTTGACATGCAGTATTGGAAAGTTCCACAGTGAGTTCTTCTTTCAGCCTCTGGCTCATTTCTAACATTGTCGTGGTTCCTCATGTGGCCGCTGAGCTGGAGTCTTTTAGTCCCCAGACTGTCAGTTTCACCTTCCCTCAACAAAGTGATTCTGTCCTAGCTTGGGACTGTGGACTGGTGGTGAGTGCGTGTATGCATATGTGTCTTTGTCTGTGTGTGTGCTGGAGGGAGGAGGGTTATTAATGGCCTGTATTTCTGGAGAAGAACCGGAGCGTGACGGAGAGGTGATGATGAGCACGTTGATCAGACAGGGCTTCGGTGAGTCAGCAGAGATATAGAGAGTCTGGAGAGAGACGCGATGAACTGGGGGGTCTGGATCATGCTAGTCACCAAGAGGAGAGGGAGACAGGCTGGAAGATAGGACTAGGTTAGGGGAAGACAGGCTCACCGATAAGCAGATTGACATGTTGACGGATACACACGGAAAGGGAGAGAGAGCTAATTGCTGAAGGGGAGAAATAAATAAAGAATAGACAGAATAAAGAAGAAAAGTCTTGATTATGTGAAGAAAGTGTATCGACCGGCCATTTATCTGACAGGTCTTTTTAACGCTGTGGTTTATTGTCACGCCAGAGGTAGTGGGTGTCTGGAATGGGTACAAATGGGTAAAAGTTCAATATGTCTGTCAGACAGACAGGCACTCACACACAGACCATCACACAAACACCCACATTTTTGGATGTTCTTTCGGCTTGAGTTCTGCTTTTTTATTTGGGAATCCAAAAGTGGAAATGGAGTTTATTGAGTGTGAAAGGCAACCCCATAAAAGGGCTCGTCTGCTAGCTCCTCTAACGTCTGACGTCTCTTCCTCTGCTCTCTCTCTCTCCGCCTCTCTCTCCGTCTCTGTCTCTCTTTCTCACTTATTCCTGAGGCAAAGAAAGGTAACAATAATACAAGTCTGCCTGCTGCTCCAGAAATTCTGCTGTTTATGGTTTCCAGCGGTAGGAGCTGGCCATGAATCAACTCAATGCAAGTAGTTCACTCAGGAAGGGTCTAAACACACGCTCACACTGCGTGGACAGGGCACCCCTGAATGCACCCACACGTTCAACAAGTGCACGAACGCACGCAGACTCAAGCGTGCACATCGCACTTTAACTATAGATCAATTTAAATTGGGTTCTAGGATCTAGAAGTAACCAAACTGTTAACAGTGTTGTGGCTTTGGACGCCTCGGATTTCCCACATGAATGATTGAATGAGCACTCTCTCACTGATGTGAAATATGCTTGAAGACCAGGAACCACCATATCTATGGATGCACCCAACGTAAACAGAGATGTTCCAGACTTCTCACCTCTCTCTCTCCTCCTTTTCTCTCATCTCTTTCCTCTCTCTTTATTTCTCTCTGTCTCTCCCTCTCTCCCTCTCTCTCTCTCTCTCTCTCTCTCTCTAACTCTCTCTCTCTCTCCCTGTCATCACAGTGGGCTGCTTTATGCAAGCCCACAACTGCCCTGTTCAAGGATGGCTTGTTCAGGAAATTAACCATCTCCAGGAGGAAGGGAAGCTGTGATTAGAATGGACATCGTTCCCGTCCATGTGGGTGTTAATCTTCACTGACTCCTGCCCTGAAGTGCTGTGTTCTCTAACTCAGGTCCGCAGATCCAATTTCCCAAAATGTGTCCACTATATATTTTCGTAAAGGCAGAGGTATACAGGCTGGATCCAGGCAGTGCTTTTTCTTATAAGAGCCAAAAGAAAACATGTTGGTTTTTCTTCTCCAGCCCACTTAAAGGCATGTAGAACTGCTGATGGTTGTCTGATTACTACCAGGCCCCTGCAGTCAGTATTGTGTTGTGTTGTGCTGTGTTGTGCTGTGTAGTGCTGTGTTGCACTGTGTGAAAGCAGCGGTAGGATGAAGGCTCCCGTGCCCTGGCTGGGTGGCTCACAGCCAGCGGCTCTACTCCAGCTGCATCTCTGCAATCTGCAGCCAGTGCTGAAGGCAATCAGAGGTTGTGCCAGTGCACAAGCAGGCCACGGACCTGTGGGTTTAGCTCTGCACGGCAAGTTTGGGCCACACCCCAAGATATGCTTTCAAACACCACCTATTTCTGGGGAAAGACATTCTAAAGTTAGTTGGCCCACACGGTTATACTTTCATCTTCATCACTTTAGAATATTACGTTGATATATGTTGCAAATCAACGACCACATAAACGAAACAGTCTAGGTCAAACCGTAGAAGGACAAAGTGCAAAATCCTTGTAACCACCATCTTCGCATCGGAGGGATGAAGTCCGCCTATTCTTTTGTGGAACGCAGACCTTCTAGAACATTCTAGAATACGTCTCCGCCTACTGTATGAACGACTTTGTGTTTTGACAGTTTGCTGTTGGTTCTGGAAAGCTGCTGTAGCCACACATTGTAGATGCCTTAGGTAACCACTGTGTCGAGCAACTCTGTGCCATGTTACGCGTTGCATGGTAGATGTAATGGTTTTCGGTGAGTTACGACTTGCTTATGTTGCTCGTGTGTGAAATGGCTGTTGGCGTACATAGCGGCACCGGCATTGATGTATGTTTTGAAAGACCAAGACTGAGCAAACATATCTAATAGCTATATATTACCATAACTATTTATTTGATTTTGTGGTCTGTATTCCACTTCAAAGGTTTCCTTGGAGGCAAAAATTGCTTTATGTCTTTCATGTCCTTGATTGCAGAACTCGCAGGATCATTTTGTACGTTTCAACTCTAAAACACACGTGTGCATATGCTGGCAGACACACACACACACACACACACACACCAAAACAGGATTGTAAGGTATCGACTGACAAATGGACAGCACACTGACAGTATTTTCTGTTGTGCCGTTAGACAGATCCCAGTAGCATCCTACAGAGCTGTCCCTCTCTGTTCCACGAGCCGAGAGACACTTCTGTCTCCGTGCGAGGAGCCCTGAGACCTGGGTGCACTTTGCAATCACCATCCTGACAAAGGAGCGCAGGGGTTGCTTGTTGTCGTGAGAAAGAGTCGGGAACGAGAAATGAAGATAAACAAAAAGGAGCCGTTCTCATGAATCTCGGTCAATATCACTGTTGATTTACACCTCCGTTAAAGCCCAGTGTGGACAGCCCTCTAACCCTCCTCTCATCCTAGCGATGTAGTGGCCCACAGGGAGTGTTGCTGTCTGGTAGTATGTGGCCTCCATGCCATAAAGATCACTCAACCAGGGGCTGGCCTGCCGCCAACCCAAACAAGAGGTAGCACATTCAAGCACATCAGAGATAGAGAGTAGCAAGGAGGACCTTCTCAGTCTATCTGCAGCAGAGGCTGCTCAGGAAAGGAAGGCTTTTCCAGAGATGCTCTGTGGAGGCACAAGGGAGCCGCAGTCACTCAGTGCTGCTCCCCTGTCTGTCAGCGGGGCCGAGGGCTCGCCCTGGCCTGGCCGCCTGCGTGGGACTCACTCATCGACTTGACGATTGGCTGCCTGCGGAGAGAAGATAGAGGGCGATGACTGGGGGCGGGGAAGGAGGGGCAGGGGAGGGGAAAGGAGAGAGGAAATGAGAGGTGAAAGAAGAGTGGAGAGGCATGTGGGAGAGAAGGGATGACAGGAAATGAAGATGGGGGCCACATACGGGGCGGGGCCTGGGATGATGTTGTGTTGCTTGTCTACCGACTGCGGCCATGGAGGGTGAAGAACAGGCTACTGCATGTCTGATGCTGTTGAACATCTATGCTTTTGTGTTGCGTGTGAGTGTGTTGGTGTACGTGTGTGTGAGCGTGTGTCTGGGGGAGTATTCCATTTCACCAACATTTGTAAATAGTTTTGCCTTCAAGCCTTGGATAGCATACGCTACATGCTTTACTTTCTGTACACTATCAGAGATTGGGCCATGCTGATAATCGCTCTTATGCTTCAGGTCAGCACGTCACTGACTAACCATGTGAACTGCGCAGAGGGAATGAAAAGTACTGTGTAGATGTAATTACATTATTCTACAGGAATGAGGTATGCAATGTGTTCTTCCCACACACTGGCACTCAGGGTCCACCAACTAGCTCTTAACTTTGATGGATATGGATGATATTAGCGTCGGCCCCCTCCTCTTCTCTTCTTGCTTCTGTTCTCCTCCCCTCTCCTTCCCTCTCTCCTCTCCTCCTTTCTTCTCCTCACTCCATCCATCCTCTCCTCCCCTCTCCTTTCCTCTCCTCCTCGCTCATCTCCCCTCCTTTCTACATCTCTTCGTCCTCCCTTCTCTCCATCTCTACCTCCCCTCTCCATTCTCCATCTCTTCCTTCCCTCCCCTCCCCTCCCTTCTTTCTGCTTGGCTTCCTCCCCCTCACACTGCCCTCCCCAGAGCCTTCTATTATCCCTGGGATGGAACAGGATGTGCTCAGCACTCACCTTATCGGTTCCCTCTAAAGGCCTTCAATCAGCCTCAGCACCCACACACGCTCTCCCTCTATTCAACGGCTGCAATCTTACAGCACACAATGGAACCGCCTGCAAAAGGGTTGCGTTTGTGACATAGGAAGGTGGGCTTCTCTTTACTTCACTGACTCCCTCTCTCTCTCTCTTCCTCTCTTTCTTTCATTTCGTTTCCCTGTGTGTCTCTCTCTCTCTCCCTCATAGATTACATTGTGTCTGCTATCTATTGATTTATTTTTAGACCCTTGCCAAAGCAAGCGCTGATAATGTTCACCCCCATCTCGCCCTATGGCCACTTTGCAAGCACTCAGTGCTGGAGTTTGCTGCCGTAAAGCAGTGTGAGTCATCGCTTGCATTTTTCCCTCTTTTAACCCCTCCCCCCTCTCCCCCACAGTATGTCAGGAGACTGAGAGTGCTCTTACCATTTCGTGATTGATCCATTAAGTAGTTTCTTTTGTGTCCCTCAAGACATGTGGGTTATTAGGAAATATGACGCTTTCTGGTCCCTTTTTTGGAACCACTTGGAGAATTAAGTCTACACACACATGCACAGTTCTGTTTTTAGTATCTGGCCAGTTGTCCACCTACTCTTCACATCCAATTAAGGTCTGATTCGTTTGGGCTTTTAACGCAAGATCCCCCTTCCAAGATTTCAAAATGATTGTCAATTGCTCTCAAGTCACGGAGCGCAGGTCATTTTCATTATTTTTTCGAAAACATTCATCAGCTCGTACGAAGTGTATTGGTTGAACATCTGGATATGATTTGGCCAGAGCAATAAACCTACAAAAGCCACTTGTGCGTTGTCCCTCCCAGACATGGCTGCTTTGATCTCTCAGTGATCCTAATGGTTTTCGCAATCAAAGCTATACAGCGGTGTATGTTAGAAACAGAGGCTGTCCTCCACGCTCAATCACTGACATCCGTCATAAAACCACTGACAAAGACTACATGCTCCAACTCACAGATTTGAAGGACAACACAAGGGGTGTCAGATGGTCCAGACAAAACCAGACTGACTAAATCTATTGTACTCAACTGCAGCTTACTTCTCATTTGAGGGTGTTTACACTTGAGAAAAGCTGAATAGGAGTTGTGTCCATATTATTTAGTGGTCAAATGAACTGGAGATCAAGTGTGTTATCAGAAACTCAATACCCTTCTGTAAGTCCAGCCCTAGTCAGCCTGGCCTTTTCAGCACCACACAGAAGTGTGAAATGATAACCACCCTGGTGCCCCAGTTAACGCAAGCCTCGGGGCTTTGAGGAGAAAGACTCTGTCTCTCTGCCTTTCACTCCCTCATATGACGTCTTTCTCTCTGGAAGCCTCACCTCTGTTCGTCATCTCACTCTTCCTCCCTCTTTCTTTCACATCTTCCCTATGATCACCATCTGGTCTCTGACTCCTTCTCTCGATCGCTCTCCCACCCCTTCTCTCTCTTCTGGAACACCTTTTAAGAGGAGAGACTCTGCTTTCACATCTCCTTCCGGTCTCTCAACGTCAAACGTGACACCGTGCCTGGGGAGCCCTGTTTCAAGCTGTCTCTCTGTGGCCTGCACGCCTGCGTGGGCGTGTTCCAAACGAGCTATCATCAGCTGCAGGTGATCAAGGGGCGCAGAGCACATTGGACGGGAGACACAAGGTCAAACCGTGGAGATGGAGCACAGGACGCATTGTGTTTGCACCTGTTGCTCCTGCGCTCTAGGTCTGAGCTGCCCTGTGTTTGCACTTGATGATTCTGCACACTGGGCCTATTTCTAATGGACCTCATGCTGTGTTGAAACGAGAGAGAGCCAGGGGGCTTGCTGCACTAAGAGAAGCGTTCTCCCGGTAGTGCATGTATTCATTAGAAAGGAATACAGATGGCGTGCGAGCGCACAAACCCAGCATGCTCCTTAAATAGAATCAGACCACAGTGAATCGTGATCCGTATCATCATACTGTACTTAAAGACATTCTTAATACATCAGGCCTATGCTTAAACCTCTGTGTCAGCAGTCATCAAGTAAACAGTTGGATGTTTGGATCAACAACCAATCAGTCTCTAATGCTGTTATGTAACTTGCCAAATAGTTGTTGATTCAAATACTTAGGCTCCTATTCTTGGTTTCTCGATAGTTTGTTCCAGATTTATCAAAGGGAATGTACGTCATGCTTCAAAGCATTACCCCTGTATCAAGAATAAACAAAGCACTGATATTAAACATGCCACAAAAGACTTTCGCTCACTATTGACCTTCAACCCAAGAAAGCTGGATTAACAAATCCGTGTTCGGTCATGTTCCTGTGAGAGAGTGAGTGTGCCACACTTTGGAGTGGCATCGATTTATCGACTCAACAGACCACTACCCAGCCAGGACGGTTGATGGCTTAATTGTAGACAGAATTATCACGGCACCACGACTGGAGGCTGGAGGAAAATCAATCAAGCAGCCAAATAAAGCTCTCAAACTTCTGAAGTGTGTATAACACACTCTATAAACAGGGGCAGGGGCAGACCGGAGGCTGTGTGTGTGGAGCCTAGGGCCTGAAGAAGACAAACCCCTCTGCTGTTTAGATGAAGGTATTCATTTCCTCCTCGTGGGCTCTCCAAGGCGGATATTTCAGGATTAATGAGGGATTTAAATTAAAGGAAGGTATTTGCTTCAGTGTTGTGACACTGCTCCATGCGTTAGACTTCTAGAGGTAGACACATTTATTCGCTTGTTTTGGATGACGGGGGTGCTCCAGGAGAGCGGGGAAAGTAGGTGGTGGGAACGAGGTAGAGAGAAAGTGTGCGTGTGCATGCGTCATACTCTTCACACAAACATCAAAAGTACAGCAGTGAACACATTTGCCAAAGCACCCATCACACTTTGCCTCTTGGTAAGTAGCAGTAAGTTTGATGTGAAACATGAGTCATTCTGGCAGAGAGCATTCCATCTCCTTTGTCTTAGCCATGTTCTAAATCATATTTATAGGATCGAGGCTTATTGGCAACCCAAATCATCCATGATTTTTGCTAACGAGCGGAAAGACGAAGGATGTAAAGCGTTTAGTCATGCAGACGCAAGTCAGCTCTATGTCGACCGGCAACAGATAATTGTCAGTAATGAATCCCATAATAATCTCATGAGAGGAAGGTTAATACGTTGATGAGAGCAAGACCATCTAACTAGATGGAAATACTGTTGACGTTTTCTGGCAGCAGTGTCTGTAGTGGAAGTCACCCCTGACTGCAGAGCAGTCTCTGAGCACGTCAACATCCATGTATCTCACTGATGTTCATGACCTTTCAATCTGCATCTGAGACCAAATAGAAGGCCTGTTACTGCGGCAACGTAGAGAGCTCTGAGAGCCTGGTTCTGGTAAAAGGCATGCTGGGAAAGCTGGGTCCAAGTGCTGAGTGTTGACATTGAGTCTTGACCCAGACCACAGGAAGTGGTCTGGATATGTTGTTGTCGCTTGCTTTGTCAAAAGCAAATTTCGTGACATTTGAGGCTGTTCTGTGGTGCTGGAGAGAGCCATGCTGTGGTTTTGTCACTAGCCACTGTATGAACCTCCATCTTCAGTGTTGCTTAATTGTAATGCCAGTCATGATTTCTGAAACTCTTGTTCACGAAGAAAGCAGAGGGCTGAAAGCATGAACATTGCAATGCAAAGCCCAAATCATTTCTTTATTCAGTTCACTTGAAATGCCAGGTGCATATAGCCCTGTTTCCCAGACAAGGATTAAGCCTAGACCTAAAGTGAGAGCAAAGTTCTATGAAGATTTCCATTGAAAAGGTTTTTAGTCTTGTACGAGGTTTAATCTATGTCTGGGAAACTAGGCCTAAATTATTTAACTCAACCATTTGCTTATGGAAATATTTTCCAGTAGAATAATTTTATTTATTTAAGTAAGATGCCGTTTCTTAAGTAATTAGTAATTAATTGAAAAAATGCAATAATTTATGAGAAGGTACAGAAATACAGTCCATACTCACACAAATATATTCCATTTTATCTGCTCTATTCTGGTGTAAGATACACTTCAACTTGTATCAGGAGAATGATGAATCTATGAAGAATCTATGTTGTAGTTTGTTTGCTTATAATATCTTAACATGTCTTAATACTACTACTTCATACCAAGGATGTTTGATGTTGAGATTTGTTTGACTTTGTTATGACTTAATCAGAATTTATTCATAAACAGTCTATTGGCAGGAGATCTCTAATATATCATCACATTTATCTCAACCAAATCCACACGACATCTCAGAGTATCTCTGAATTATAATCTACTCCAGAAACAGATTGGACACACGTGAAGTGGACAGTCACGAGGCAGCCTCACACACTCTCTCACACACACACACACACACACACACACACACACACACACACACACACACACACACACACACACACACACACACACTCGCACACACACGTACACACAGTCACGTACACACAGTCACGTACACATCCACATGTCGGTATCAGAAAAGGTTCTGCTTGATCTTTGAGTGTGAATCCTCTGGGTTTGCCCTCTCGGGTTTGAGACGTCAGACAGACTTAACACAGGTCTCGCCCAGCAGATTTGAGGGGATTCATAGCCGGGTGGAGTCAGGTCTCCAGACTGTCTACAAGGAACCCCCTTGCTCTGTGTGTTTACACCGTGCTATGGAAACCCACCCAGACCAGTCAATGATTCACCACGAGATGATTGGATCTCCCTGGACTTAAGTAAACCGTCAGCAGACAGTCGTCTCTAAACGACACTCTTCCAGTTGAGAAAGCGAGACACCAAAATAACTTAATGGACTGTGACAATGGAATTCGGTCACTGAGTTTCCGTTAGGATCTTGTTGTGCATGCAACAGGGAGAGGTGGTGTTTAGATGGCAGCTAGCTGCCAACTTTTTTTGAGGCCAGAAATGAAGGAATAGGATATTTACGGTCCCAAGGATCAGGTTTAACACACACACGTCCACAAATATGCACATGCACAGAGATGCTCCACACTCGCGTTGCTATGTACATACCCACACATGGGCACAGATACAGGATAGGGTCAGCATCTCCCAGGCTGGGTAGCGGTGCGTTTGAGAGGCTGGTGAAACCAGAGTAGCCTGCTGGGTGTCTGTGTTCTGGCTGGAGCTGAGCTTCTGGGAGGCTGGTGAATGAGTAACATGGCACTAGTCCAGAACAAGGAGCTAGACGCCACTAATTGCCAGCTCTTTGTTTGTAGCCAGAACGCCATTCTCCCTGTAATGTACTGCATGTTGCGTGTCGGACAAAAGGAGGACTGTGCGGATGAACTCCCGTGGACTCTGTTCACGTAAGAGATCAAATACGAAGACATCCCCACCCAACCTCTCTTTCTGTCACTTGTTGCAAAAAGAAATGTGTATATAGGTTTAATTTATCGTATTGTTTATTATTTGGTATATTTGGTTTAGTATATATGTGGAATAGTTTGTTTATATTTCTTGCTAATTTAGTTTAGGTGTAACCCATTTATGAGTGCTTACATACCTGCTTGGTTTGCGATGTCTTGTCCAAAACATTTCAGTGCCCAGTCTAACCATGTGTTTTTTTCTGTTGAGATATAAGGGAACTCTCCTTTAAAATAAACTTTGACTTGATTTTGTCCATTAACCAGATACCTTTGTCCAAATCATGTAATACTGCAGTGCAACGCCAATGTTTCTTTGACTACAATGCAACAATATCTCGATGACAATATCTATCTTAAAAACGTGCAGATGACCAAAATACTACTACCATTGAGTGATAATCACATCCAAACTCCTCTGCCACAGGATCCCAACGTCAATATCTGTGGCTGTTATTTTCTGGTCTTATTGCACCAGGCTCCAAATCTTTCTCCTGGCTTTTTAGTTATTGAGCGCGGTGCCATCCACGTTGCATTGACCCTCGTGTGGAAAGGCCTTTGATCCTGGCCGTAAGACGCTCACCGGAGAGCGTCTAGCTGCTAGCGAACTTTAAGACCAAGATAGGATCAAGTTCTGTCTCCTCCAATGCTAGGAAGAGCTTTAGCTTTGCGATAGTAGGCAGTGTGGTGCTCCCAGGCTTTAGCCTGGACCAAGTCTCTGTGAGCTGATGGATTTACAGATCTGAAGTCCCGCTCGCGAACTGTGTCTGTGTAGACATATGCTGTGCCCGTGGTATGTTTGGTCTTGGTTAACAGTGAGGGCTTCGGAGCCCATTTTAAAGAGTTAAAGAGTGAAAGGGGAAGAAATAGACCTTATGAGTAGATCTTGACTGCAGATCAAGTGGTCACTGATTATAATCCTATAATTCCTTTACGCTGCTGGAGATGAAACTGTCCGCTAAATGATAATAGGACTGTAATAAGAATGGTTGGGTTTACAGAGGTACCTCACCACGAGGATACTTCTAAAATGTATAAATGTAGTGAAGGTATTTACTGCTAGACTGTGTGTAGACTGTACAAATTCTCAGTCAAAACAACTTTTCATCAAGATTGTGCGTTCATTAATCTTCACCTATAAGAAACATTACGATTTTCACCACCGTGGAACGAAATGTGATTGTTTTGTGGCTGCCAATTTGGAACGGTCACACTTCAGAATGTTTTTCTCTGTATTCTGGAATCAAATTGTATGAAAAAAGCACTAAGTAACCAGACAGCTGTTAAATGTTCTGACAGCGGTAAACTGTATTTACACTATGACGCTGCTTGTTCCGTTTATATAATGTCAAGTCCTGAAGGTCTATGTTCAGAGACACAGAAGTCATGATGGAAAACCAATGGAAGACAAACAGTCTAGATCTCAGCCTACCAGCTTGCCAACATGACACATTGTCTACCAGACCCTGCTTTGAGATTAATTGACTGCTGCACGACATGCAGTCCTTGTTTGAGAGCCCATTTAAGTGCCTTAGCAGCGGAATGTGCTTCTTCGCTTAGCAGAACTATAGTGTGTAAAACAAAGTGTTGAAAGGCATGATTCGATAAAGAGACATTCAATTAGAGGGAATAAGGGAGTATTTGAGGAACATGAAAAGCATGAGATTGTTGACAGGCTTCCACTAATGAACGGTGGCTTTCTTTGTCTCATGGTTCTTTGTGATATGCTCTGTGTTATGCTGTATTGCCCCCAACTGATATTATAGAATTGTTTATTGTCGGTTTGCCGATAGCTATATATATGTGACGGTGTCACGGACTACGTATTAGTGCGTTGACATGATTATGATCGTGCCACTCAAAGCTGCATGCTTGTGGAAAGAGAAATAGCTGTAAACCAAACTGAACCTCCTACTTCTCCGGAAACAAAACACTTCTGAAAGATTTGACTGGGGTTCAAAACAGCATGAAACATGTCGTTGTCCAGCCGGTATAATAGCTCCTCCATGTAGTGGCTAATTACATTGGGGAAAAGCGATGGCAGGAAGATGAATGCTCCCTCCAGTTCAAAGCCAAAGCAATTTCCCCCATTGTCCTGCTGTAGAAAGCTGCAGTGTTGCCGCTTGACGCTATGAAACCAATACCCACCCAGTTTCAAGTAGACCACTCAGACCCATTGGGACTCACTGAGGCGTGTGAAGCCCCTGTGGTGAACACCACCACCGATAGAGAACAGTGACAGTGGAGTGGACCAAGCGTGCAAACGCACACACTCACGACTTTACACACGCCCGCACCGCCTTGTATGTCCTCATGGAAACATGGCAGCACTATTACGCTGTTGACTCTCCAGGTTTGAGTTATGAGCTCTCCAGAGTGGCTGAGGAGGATATTTAGCCATGTCTCTCTTGACATTAGCTACTCAGGGTGGGAGGGGAGGGAGGGGGGTTTGAGGGGGCAGTTGATGAACGGTCGTAGGGGAGGTCCAACTTTGAAGAATGGGGCCTTTGTAGCCTTGCTGTCACTGTTACCAGAGGAGGCCTTGGCGGTGGTCCTCTGGCAGCCTTACAGAGCATCCTCCGGTCCCATTAGCCATGTCTCTTACTGGGGGGGAGGCGAGGGCTGGATAAGGGGAGGGCTGGGTAATGGACCAGCAATGCAGGGATCTTGCAAGCAGAAAGCACTGATAAACAGCCCTGCTTACAGCCAGTGACATGTAACCTGCCCCTACCTGTCGCCTCTCGCAGATAGGACAGATAGATGGGGGGCCCTGACAGAGCACAGGAGTGCCGGGGAGGAGACGATGGGGGGGTGGGGGGGGGGGTTGGGATGGGAAGAAGGAAGGCAGGGGGGCCACAGGAGGATGAGTGGAGCCAGGCTCTCATCTCTGGAGCAGAGCTGCTCCAGCACACAGCCTGGCAAATTTGGGCCCCTAGTCTCTGGGGATATTAACTGGATTGCATGGTGGTGGGTGCCTGGGTCCACCATTTCCAGGAGTAGATCATGTTGTTATATTTAGCGTCTGAGAAACTCCGAGGGAGAGTGCCGGCCCCCGGTGATGAGGCAGCTGAAGAACGGAGGGAACGATGAATGTTTGGTTCCGTGGAGCGGAACGCCTGAGCTCATCAGACAGTAACATACCAAGTGATGATGGGAGAGACTCCGGAATGACTCAACGTTTTAGCATCCCTGCCCTGTGCAGATTGGTGGATAAAAGGAGGGCTAATGACATCAGTGAGGTTTCCTTAAACTGTACTAGATATACAGTAGGAAATGTGACCGCTAGGATGGAACCATGTCAATATTCATTCTCTCCACTCCACTTATTGATCAGGTCATGTTTATTAGACAGATGATATGGGGTAACCAAGATCTCCCTCTCTTCCTCCCTCCTGAACCCAACCTAAAGGACTGGCAGGGGATACATCAGTTTCCATTGTCAGCAGGCATGGAGATACTATAAAAATATTCTCAGCCCCTTTACGTCTATGATGGTTATTTGTACAACATCCCTAATAACACTACTGGGTGTTTTTCTGCTGGCTAAGTGGTGGGTGAGGGATTCATCACACAATGCCGCTCATGCATCCTCTCCTGCTATAGTTCTCAGGCAGCTGGTACTCAGGGAGGCTGGTTCTGAACCAAATGGGCTTTTAATCCACCTCAGAGGACAAAACAGGGTTGATCGGTCCACCCAGGGTCACGGTGGCAGGATATTTCATAGTTCAGTTTTGCGGAGGCTGTGACAGCATGTCATCCGCCGTGGCTAGAATGGCTTTTTTTTTTACAGAAGCGGCTCATGGAAAGGCCTGTCATAGAAAGGTGAATGCTTGAGAGGCCAGGAGGCAATTATGCTTGATGAGACCAGATGCTGGGTCTAAGTAGCTTTTCATTTTTTCTCTGTCATCCTGTTACATCTCCCCCCCCCTTCCTCATTATTATTAATAGCTCTTATAAGGTCATCCGCATCAAGCTAGTTAGTATTCTGATGATATGCTGGTATAGCAAGGTTGTTTGCATTTCACAGTATCCTTCACAATTTACCAATATCAGCGGGTTCCTGTCTGTTCTGATGTGAATGTCATTATATCTGCAGATCAGAGTTTGTTTCTATTCATCGTAGAGAAGAATTTGATGATTGAACACTTTTGGCAATATTGTACACCAGGCCAGAGAAAGTGTTCATTGCAATCATTGTAAACATCTTGACACAGACATTGAAAGCTTTTGTGTTTACTTGAACGTCATGTTGGGCTTTGGGGTATTCACTGTCTCTGATTTCCTGTGGCGATGATGGTTGATGTGTGAGGTCTGACTGTTTCTTTTCTGTCCGTCCTCAGCTCTGGTGGTAAGGTTTCTGACCCGACGCTTCATCTGGGAGTATGACCCAACTCTAGGTAAGACCTCTAGGTTAGGCTTCCACACTGCCTAATCACATGACTCAATGCTAGTTAAGCTCCGAGACCTCCAACTGCCTCTTTAGACATATGGGCAGCTTAGCATGATGGCAGCTTGATGCTCCTGTTTCAAATAAATAGCTATCCACCCAACACAGGAGAGGCAGGGCAGCTTTGCAGCTTTGCCTGACTTCAGATAAATGCCTCATAGTGTAGGCTGACTCTCTGTGTCATGCTAACTTAAACACAAGGCTGATCTGTAATTTCAGAAATTAATGTTATGGAAGCCATTGGCCTTCACTTGAGGGAAACATAGATTTTCCACTGTTGCTGTTTCTTCAACAGGAATATGTCTTGCTTCCATCCAACAGAACCTCTACGAATTCAACCTCCCTCCCTCCCTTCTTTCCTTCCTTCCTTCCTCCCTTCCTCCCTCCCTCCCTCCCTCCATCCCTCCCTCCCTCCTTAACTTAAACACAAGGCTGATCTGTAATTTCAGAAATTAATGTTATGGAAGCCATTGGCCTTCACTTGAGGGAAACATAGATTTTCCACTGTTGCTGTTTCTTCAACAGGAATATGTCTTGCTTCCATCCAACAGAACCTCTACGAATTCAACCTCCCTCCCTCCGCTTCTTTCCTTACCTTCCTTCTTCCCCTTCCTCCCTCCCTCCCTCCCTCCATCCCCCTCCCACCTCCCTCCCTCCTACCTTCCCCCCTCCTTACTTCCCTCCCTCCTTCCCTGCCTCCCTCCCTCCCACGCCACCCTTTCCCGTCAGACAGACACTGGAATGTTATGACTTACCCAAGGAATTTTCTCTTTAAGATGGCTTCAAAAGATTTTGAATTTACGTGGACAGACAGTAGCCACAGTGTAATCAGATTTACCTCTGGGGCTTCGTTCTGACTGAGGCCAGCCAGGATTGCTATGGTTGGAGTTTGAAGGTTGAAGTTTATCTCCAGGACACAGTAGTGGTGATATGTTCTCCTCTAAGAAAAAAAAGGCACCTTTTGTACCTTTGCAATTCCTGTCCTTACATTCTGTCATATGGCAGGTCACTGTTGTAAATAACAGTACAGTGTTAATAGACTTGCCTGATAGAAATAAATATTTGCGGGTGTTTAAACATTCAATGGGGCGCACCAGCATGAAACTACTTGCAGAAAGCTGCTTTGTTTGGCAAAAGAGGTGACGATAGCACTGGACATAAAACCCTCTCTGTTGACACCTTGGTTTGTGGTTTCGAAGACTCAGAGAGGTCTGGGTTAGCATGGCCAGTCTTCTATTATGCAAAGTACAGTCTGCATGTGCAGCTCCCTTTGGAGCAGGTTCAAGCACTTGTTTTTGAAGCAGGAGCGACCAGGACTGAAGCCTGTACCACAGCAGGATTTTTCTCCCAACTTTGTAGCAGACTTGCGTGGAAGATGAAGCATTGAGCTGTAAGCCGCGCAGAGCCAACAACATTGAGGGAAGATTGAGTTACGACACAGGGAAGATTAATTTCCAAGAACTTCAGAGAAGAGTCTGGAACCAATTTTATCATGTTTTTGGGAATGTTACATCTTACCTTCACTGGCTTCTGCTGGTTCAAGAAGTTAATTGAGGTTTAATACCACAATATAAGCAATGTCAGTTAATCAGGGGCAGCAGATCGTACTGTATTCATACACATATATACACAGATATCCTTCCTAGCCCTCTCCTCCTCCTCCCCTTCTCCCCTCCTCCCCTCCTTCCTCCCTCCTGTCCTTTCTCCCTCAGTAGGTTCCAGGCATCTGTTTACCTTTGTCAGTTAATGTATTTGTTTTTCATTATTTCAAATCGGTCCACCCTGGAAAATTAAGCTGTTATGCCCCCCTCCCCAACCACTTTATGTGATTACTGTTACATAACTCCACTCTGTGAATATGATTATCGTCACTCTGTACACCTCGTTCTCGTTTATTGCACTGCTGAATTTCTCCCCCAGACTTGGTAGAGGGCGGGATAGTGAAGCAAGCTTTCAAACTGTGGGTATAATTCACCATGGTGACTACCCTTTAGTCTTGCAGGTTAAAAACAAGCACACTGACCGAACAGGAGGGATTTTTTTTCCTCCCAGATAAGGACAAGTCCAGACTGGTCTCAGTGAATCTGGCATTGAACACATCACATACTGACTCTAAACAAACCCTCCCTAAGTTTCATCTGGTGAAAGAGGAGAACTTTAATTTTGCATGATCATCTGGCCTTTTCACAAGCGTACTGACAGGTTCTAGACCAGAACTCCACGGTCATGCCTGTTGCCATGGCACTGTAATTTTTTCATATTGACAGGGATAGCCAGCTCCTAGTTGTACAGCGCGGGAGAGCACCTAAACACAGAACTGTCTTAATATGCTTGTGAAGTTGCTCGGTCAGGACAAGTTGAGAGAGATCACAGGCACTGTTCCTGCTCTTTGTCTACTGTTCTTTCTCATCTGCCTTGAGTGAACTACTCAAAAGGACACTATTCCTTGTCATCTAATTGAAAGTATGCGACCTCGAATACTGTTACACGCATTTACATTGTAAAACTGCCCCGCCACACACACTGATCGAATCTCATTATGTGAACAGAATTGCATTTGATTACATCTTCAAAATCACAGATAAAGCACCCAGCCGAAAAGCATGACTTCGTGGCACTTCGTCACAGCGAAGGGAACAAGATGTTGCATAAAGCAACATGGACGACAGCCGGTGAATGCAGGAAGCGTTTACATAAGCAAGGCAGCCCAAATATGTTTTCCCGAGAAACCTTATCGATGAGTACAAATGTCACCATCGAAGGCAGCTATTGACCGGTCGGTTTCCTTCTGGTCTGCACCAGTGGTCTGGACTGAGACGTCCTCCCTCTATCTTCTGCAACAACATGAACCGTGCAGAGAGGCTGCGAGTGTACAAGAACGACTTATTTGCTGCCAGGAAAATGACTGGCGTTTTGGCCTTTCGTCAGATCTTTAGATTGGAAGGTTGGACTGGTTGTTAAATCACTCTCAGGCCTCCTGTCTGTACTCGACCACACAGGGGGAGCTCAACACCAAAGGCTGGGGAGCAGAGGAGGAGGGTGAGGGGTGGAAGAAAGAGGACGATGGGAGGGTGATGTTTGGGATGAGAACAGAGTGAAGGATAAGGGGAAAGGATGGGGATGAATAGGAGGCGGACGGTGGTGGAGGAAGCAGGGGGTTGGTGGAGGAAGCAGGGGGTTGGTGGAGGAAGCAGGGGGTTGGTGGAGGAAGCAGGGGGTTGGTGGAGGAAGCAGGGGGTTGTGCGAGCGATAGCTCCTGAGACCAGCTTCCCCAGAGGCAGACTGTAGTCCTGCTCCTAGGAAGACTGCCTGGTGCCTGGAGGGAGATCTAAATCACAAACCTGGCACTCGTCCGCGTATTCCAGAGGTCTCATGTGCTCAGCCGAGGACTCTGATTTATATCTCAGGGTGCGCCGGGCCCGAGCCAGGGATGATACGGCCACATTGTTACCATCCTGACGGTGTTAACTTGTCATTCCTCCACAGCCACATGCTAAGCTGGAGAAACTTAGCAGTTGAACACGCCCAGCATGTCTCTGAATGGAAAACAAATACCCCACATCCATAGGGTGGGCTGGCTCTTAAAAGCTTGGCTCCACAGTGCAGTCAGCTCAATGCAGTGAAATATTCCTTTTCTGAGGGAGGCTGTTTTACTAGGCTTCTTGTGTGGTGTTTACACAGATGGGTTTTTACAAGGGGCAATCCTGGTAAATGACCCTTTAAAGGTGAAACAAAGAAAGGTCACCACCAAACTTCACACCTGCATGCCTTGACCAGTTGTAAGACACTCCCTCGTCCCATTGGTCAAAACGCCTGGAGGTAAAGCGGAGGTCAGTTGGACCAAGCAGGGGTCATTGGTCACTATAGCAACCAGCTGCACCTGGTGACCGGGTTTCGTTTTCTCTTTCAGAGTCAACGTATCGCCATCAAGCCAACATCGATGACGAGGTGGTGGCCATGGAAATTCTGGACACGGCAGGGCAGGTAGGCACAGGCACCTCAGGAGGAGAGGACAGCATTACACTCCTCTCATACAGTAACAATCATCACCAGTGAATCAAAGAGAAAAGATCAACGTGCTCAACTAGCTGTATTATCAGTATAACCATGTCCTTCATCCCAGCTGTTTCTCTCTTTGCTCATCGCATGGTCTCTCAACACTTTCCGTCTGACTGGCTTGTGAGAAGCTCCCTAGCTCAGAGATGAATGTGCCTTCACTGCTATGTGTGGGTGGGTGCTGTTTTCCCCTGGGACACAGGCTTCTGTAGTCTATTTTAGATGGTCAGGAAGGTGAGGACTAGACTCCAAACATGAGGGCCAGTGCAGGAACAGGTCTGGCTTTCTTTCTCTCTCTCTCTCTGGCTCTTGGTGTGCCTCTCTCTCCCCCCGACATCTCTCTTTGCTCTCCTCATGGCTACTAAGAGGTGGGAGTAGACATAAAGACAGATGGGATTGAGGACGACGATTGAAGACATCTTGGATCTTGGACTCGGAGGCGTCTTTTTACCTCGTAAATCCCAAAGTTCAGAAGTCAGACAGGTACAGAGGCGACCGCAGTCTCTGTTCCACTGTAGGAATGTGGGCCCTCTCCAGTTTTTATGTGGTCTTTTCAAGCCAATAATGTGAGATCAGAATCGCAATGCTCCTTGAAGTGAGGTTGAGACTCAGGGGATTTGCCACAAGGTCAGTAAGCTGTGCTACAATAGGACAGATAGATTGATACAATATAAAGCAGCTGCTTCAGTTTTGTACATGGTGCTGAATACAGTGCTCCAAATATGTGTTTTGCAAGGCTAGGGGACCTTAGTTAAGCGCGGGAGGTGAGGACACAATCTTGACACACGCGCTCCCTACGGACTGTCAATCACTCAATTTGAAGTTTTCTTTTTTATACAAAAAAACACCCTCAAACACTAGAGTTCTTCATAACATTTTATATGCAAACAAAGGCTGAAACTTTCGCTGTAAGCCTCCGTGGTTTTCTCAGAGGGTTCAATGCTTGTGTACTTGTCCCCATGGAGTTTGAACACGCCACATGCTAAATGTCTCCGTGTCTAATCCTGTCTTGCTCTCAGGAGGACAACCAGCAGAAGGAAAGCCACATGCGCTGGGGGGACGGCTTCGTTATCGTCTACGACATCACCGACCGCGGCAGCTTCGAGGACGTGGTGCCCTTGCGGAGCCTCCTGGAGGACGTGAAGAGGCCCAAGAACGTCCCGTTGGTCCTGGTGGGCAACAAGGCTGACCTGGACCACGCCAGGCAGGTGGGCACAGAGGAGGGCGAGCGCCTGGCCGCAGAGATGGCGTGCGCCTTCTACGAGTGCTCGGCATGTGCCGACGAAGGCGGGGCGGTGGCTGAGGCTTTTCACGAGCTGTGCCGCGAGGTGCGGCGCAGGAAGGCGGTGCAAGGGAAGGCCAGGAGGCGGAGCTCCACCACGCACGTCAAGCAGGCCATCAACAAGATGCTGACCAAGATCAGCAGCTAGAGGGCGCCCCTGCGTACGCCTCACTGTTAGAGGGGAGAAGAACAGAGGAGGCATGAACATGACTGTTTTATCTCAGTGTATAAAATGAAAGAAGGGGGGGGTATTTTCTGGTTCCCAAAGTGGTTGCCTCTGCGCCGATGATCCGTGGCTTTAAGGAACATTATTGTTTGTTGATGCGTGACCATGTTGCTATGCTGAGGTCACAGGTCGCAGGCAGTGGAACATCTGCATTAGATGGGGAACAGGGCTCTGGGGGATGGGATAGCTCCAGGCAGTCTGGACCATGAGACCTCTTCCATGCAGTACCAGTGGTTCTGAGCCCTCTAAGCAATGCTGGGGAGGAAAAAAAATGGCTCTCCACATGATGTGAATACTCCAGTTTTGTAATCTATAGCTTGACTAGCTAGAATGATATAAAAGAAAATACAAAGTAAAGCTAAACAAAAAAATATAAACTGACTGCATAAAATGTACAGCATGCCAAGAACTCGACCTTTGTTTATCATAAACGATGGACAAATGATTAGTCGTTTCCTTTGCCTAGTTTGTTTGTAGGACAATGTTTTGACATGCTGTGTGGGCCCTGTGCATGTGTGTTTCTTCTCAGTGCAGTGTTGAATGATTCGGTGAAACACCAACAGCGTTATCTTCCCCTCCAATCGCTGAGCCCTCCGCTGAGGCTCTCTGGCCTTCGCTTCTTGTTGACCTTCTAGAGTTTCATTAAGCCCTTATACACACACACACACATGCACACACAGACATCCCACCAAACACACGCACACATACCACCACCCCCCCCACACACACTCAGCACACACCAACACACACACTCCACAAACTCAGGCTCATGATGATGAAACCCATCATGCTATGTTAACATCAAACAAGTCTCCCCCAACCTCCAACCCCCATACAAACCATGCCTCCCTTATGCTGGCTTGGAAGATGGCTGCAGATGCTATCTACCGCTTGTTCAAGAACAAGATAATGGCAGAAAGGGGCCTATGTCAAATTATATATATATATATATAAATGTATATCCACACATAATGTATATATTTATATATGCATACAGTATATATCCGTGTGTGTGTGTATATATGTCAATGGCAATCAAAGCTCGTTCTCTTAGATTAGAGGGAATGTGATATCTTCAGTCACATTCTAATAGGCGTGATTGTACCTTTAAATGTAAACTATGGATGATACTGCCTTAATCAGTGACGACTTTGAGATTAGTCGTTTTAAGGATATACTGTAATAGTGTTTAAACTAGACATTCTGTTTCTTTGTTGTTTGGAAACGTACCTGATTTGTTTTGGATCCCCCCGTGGGTGGGACCCCCTCCATTGGGACCCCCCCCACCCTAAGTGTGCCACTGTACTTAAATTAAACACCCTCTGTCTATAAGGCTGGAAATGACTTAATCCTCATGATTGTTTGGTTTGTAAATACACAAATGTCATTGCGTGGTGTTTTGGGAGTATATTTCATACCTAAGGTGCTATGAGGGGTCCTACCTAGAAACAGAAATGTCACATTTGCATGCAGCTTGTCAGTCAACATGAGTGATACTGTCCTACGTCACTAAAGGAATTAACAAGCTCACGAGAGAGATCAATGTCTTTGGACTTGAATTTAAGGATTGCGCAGTGTGAACATATTGAGATGTGAATCACCTTGATTCATATGGCACACTTAGTGCAATCAAAGACTATGAAACTAGCTTATTCAATAAAAAGCACAAACCAAAAAAGGGAAAGCGAATTTCAAACCAGAAAATCTAAGGAATCCAGTGGAAACAGACAGAGGCAGAGAGCAGCCTAGTTGGGTGGTGGTCCCCACAGCCTCAATGCTGTCATTTGAAGAGGATCCTCCTGAAATAACCATCATGTAGCCATGGCCTTCCCAAGGCAGCACCTCCTTATAGAGACCCCCCCACTCCTCCCCCCACCCCTTCCCAAGGTCCCAGGGAGCGAAAGCTGTCCATCATATGACAGGATGGATATAGAAACCAACCAAGAGAAAGAACTCTGGAACTTTAGGGTCTTTAAGAAATGTACTGGACATGTAAGTGTATTCCTGGACACGCTGAGAAAAACAGGCAGTTTTACATGACAGCAGACTGGGTCTCTAAACGAACTTACTTGACCCCCCTTGATACTTGAATTCTGTAGACAGACCATAATAGGCCTGTACAATCTCTCCTCACACCCTGAACAATACTGTTTATCCGGTGAGGTCTTGCATTAGCACTCAGGTGTACGTGCTGAAGGACACGTGACATGTTTTGTAAATTTTCCCTCAAAAGTGGTAGGTGGACATGGGAGGACATGACAGTGCCTTAAGAAGGCTAGTTGTGGAGACACTGCAACACTGGTGACATACAGAGCGTGTTGCTGGTCTGGTCTAACCAGCGCAGGGGCAGGTGGGGCAGACAGGCAGGCAGACCCCCTGTTGTCTTGAAGCCTGACACCCTCCAGTGGCATCATATCCTGCTGTTATCATTCTCCCCTCTGCTGGGTCTGCCAGGCAGGGGGTAAATGTATCTATTTTGATTCCAACTAAAGGTAAGGATGTATTTTTCTCTCCCTCCCTGTCTCACAGACACTGTACAGAAAGACAGCTGACAGATTGACGTGTACCACATCAAAAGTATATATGTTCTTGTAGCAGTCGTTCTTACTAGTCTGCATACTCTGATGATGCACATCTACCTGGAAGGCAAACGACTGTCAAGGGTTGCAGAGATCTTTATAATGTGGTTTATAATGTAGTTTATAATGCCAAAACAGCATCTGGTATGAACATCATTTTTTCTCTTGTAAAGGATGTCATCGTGTAATACATTTTATTCATTTAGCAGATAGTTTTTCTCCAATGGGTTCATAAAGAAGCACAGATGAAAGTCAAGGATCAGAAGTGTAAAGATCTGATAGAGTTTCAGGTGGTATCACATGGCAGATGTCTGAGAAAGCTTTAATGATCTACGTTTGATATCCCAGTCAGAAGCCCCATGCATCCTGTTTAGCTAGCCAATCAAGGGGAAGAAAGCTCTATAGTGAACTTAAAGTGGCAGTAAATTTGGACGCCAGGCTTAGACCCCGATGACTTATGACTTGTATGCTGGTGAGCTGGAGTGCACAGACAAACACATGAAAGAACTACAAACCCCAAAAACCCGAAAAGATTATTTGGATAATAGATAAGATGAATCTGTTAAGCATGCGAGGCATAGCAGGAAATTCCCTCTGATTGCTTGTGTGCGTTGGTAAGCGATTGACGGTGCGTTCACATGTGTCTTCCACAAAAGTCAGGGTCTCGGGACCCTTGTGATGAAACGTTCCGTTGTGGACCAAGAAAAAAAGGAGGAGAAACAAAGGGAAAAGGGGATAACAGTTGTGATGCATGGAGGAAATGAAAACATGGAGGAGAGAGGGCTAATGTTCCAGCAATAACAGCCTGCCAGGAGGTACTGTCAGATTAGATGTCTCATCTCCCTCCCCTCAAGTAAGGAAGTAAGGAAACTTCTTATTTAACCACAACCTCTAAAACACGGTTAAGGTTAGGTTACGGTAAGGTTAATGTGAAGTCTGTGTTGTTACAAAGTGGGCTAGCCTGGACTGGAGAAAAGTGTATCATAGCTGAGAATGTCCTCTTAAAATCTACCTGGGTGAAGAACGCGGTGTGTGTCCACAAAAAAGTACATTTGCTGCAAATGTATACCTAAAAATCATATTGACTACATTGCTGTTGTAGAGAGTTCCTTGCAATACGTCCAAAGAAGTTTTGTTGTTGCTGTGCTAACAAAACTGAACAATACATTCACTGTACTGTATGTTGGGCTGGGGACCTTCAGTCAGCCATGAGGCATGACACAGCCTGTCCATGAGGGCTGCCTTGAAGAAAATGGACAGCCCTGTGTGACTGATGCTTCTTTGACACTGTGCTTTTTCAAACACTGTGTTGTGTGATGCGCCCAGCAGCTGGGTACCCTGACGGCAGAACTGACTTTCCACACAGCCTTTTCACTGAAGGAATACACAGAGAGCACCCCAGAGATATGTACCCATACGAGATATGTATCCATAAGAGATATGTATCCATAAGAGATATGTACCTATAAGAGATCTGTACCCATAAGAGATATGTACCCATACGAGATCTGCACCCATACGAGATCTGCACCCATAAGAGATATGTACCCATAAGAGATCTGCACCCATAAGAGATATGTACCCATTAGAGATATGTACCCATACGAGATCTGCACCCATAAGAGATATGTACCCATACGAGATCTGCACCCATAAAAGATATGTACCCATAAGAGATCTGCACCCATAAGAGATATGTACCCATAAGAGATCTGCACCCATAAGAGATTTGTACCCATAAGAGATATGTACCCATACGAGATCTGCACCCATAAGAGATCTGTACCCATAAGAGATCTGCACCCATAAGAGATATGTACCCATACGAGATCTGTAGCCATAAGAGATATGTACCCATAAGAGATCTGTACCCATAAGAGATCTGTACATAAGAAACCAACCATGAAGTAATTGAGATATATGGCCTCTCCTGCTAAACTGTGCTCCTTCTTCCTCTCACTCTCTATTCCTCCCTCTCTTTGCGGTGTGCGCTGTGAAGCATTGCAGTTACCATGACGACCAAGGCCTTTTCCTTGTTTTAAGAATTTCTCTCTTTTAAATGTTCTCCCTCTGTACGGTGACCAAGACACAATAGACTCCTCTGAGGTAAAGGGACCATTCTGTAACACACACACACACACACACACACAATAAAACACACAAACACACCCACCCACACGGACAAACACATGTGCCAACACACGCTCCATGCCTCAAGAGTGGGAGGACTTTATCAAATGAATGAAGATTGTGATGACGCATGGTCAGACCTTGAGTGGTAAGAGTAGGGACTGGGAGTAGAAGGACGAGAGCTGAGTTAAATATAGGTAGTGCACAATGATTTCCATTGATGAGATACTGGAGGTGGGCAATGCCATTACCAACTGTGCCAAGGAAAGTGTTGCAATCGTCCTGCCATTGTGCAAAGAATCAGGTACATTACATAAACCTTTGTGAAACTTCTAGCTTTTTAAATTGAAAATATACTTAAATATAATGTAAAATAATGTAAAATAATGTGCATAACTTGAGCCATTCGTTTTTTATGGTAAATTTGTCATTGTGTTGTAAAAATAAATATAAAGCCTAAATTAAAATGACATAACATATGAATATAATATTTCTTTTCGCGTCTATTGTGCCATTTGATGGCTTTGTTGGCTCTTCACGTTTCAATGTATTTTGACTTCAGTTTGTTAGTAAAATTGTGTTGCGACTGCCCCCTCATGGTCCTCCGTTTGAGAAACACTGTTTGGATCTGAAGTGTAACCATCATCGACTGTA
This sequence comes from Plecoglossus altivelis, assembly GCA_036571765.1. Lineage (NCBI taxonomy): Eukaryota > Metazoa > Chordata > Actinopteri > Osmeriformes > Plecoglossidae > Plecoglossus > Plecoglossus altivelis. The sequence continues at coordinate 3,836,507 of BROE01000027.1, forward strand.
AACTATCGGTTATCATTGCAGACTAGTATTGGTAGGGAAGCATTTGTACTTTAGCTCACACATGTGAAGCATAGACTACGTCAAAATCATCACTTTGGCTATGAGATCTTTTCAAAATGAAGCACAGGGGAGCAATATGGGATGACGCCTTCAGATGACATGAATGATTAATGATAACAAACCGAAACCGAAACCAAACGCAAACGGTCTGGCCTATCGAAGTCAAACTTGGTTTCTTCTATTCGAGGACAGAAAACAAAATGGGTAAATGATGATGATTGTGGTTCAATTCGTTAATAGTTCATAACCTATTGAAACTTACTCTCTCTATAATTGTAGTCAAGAATGTGTTTTAGTAGGAGGTAGACTAACATGTGCGGTTCGAGCGAAAATGGAAAATTCTCGATGACGTGTCTCAATAGGTTTTATGTTGCTATTTTACATGGTTTAAATAGTGCTAGGCACATGTCTTAAATAGTCAATTAGACATAAAGTGTGTAGATAAGAATGTATAATTATGTCGTCGACAAAAACAGGTAAACATAGGCATAGTTGATTCTAAGTTTTAAAACTGGCACAGTACAACGTGTAGTTCTTGCCGCCCACAAAAACGTTCTCAAAATTAATACTAGTTCTTAGATTTTTAAACGAGTCATTAGAGTACAACAAACCATCACATAACTTATGCTATGATATAACTCTGACATGACGTAAAATGTTCTAAAAACATTTAATCTGCTTGTTTGTTTGTTTTTTAACATAATTTGACTAATTCACTGAATCCGCGATCAAATTGGCTATAGACCAAGGCATCATAAACCCTACCCATGTTTATTTTCAAAAAGGGAGGCTATTAATCGCCTTCGTTTTGTTCGGAGGATCAGCCTCAAATTTGATTCCACAGACAAAATACACACATTCGTTTTAATGAAAATGAAACTGACAATATGCATTACAACTTAGAATATAGAAAGAACACTAACAGTTCACTATTTCCATTTCCCAGATTTAAGGATTATTATGGTTGGAGATGTAGGATCTGGGAAAAGGTCTTCACAAAAGACCATCCTGGACCTGAAAGAACCTTATTCCAAACTCCAGAAGGCTAAAGGTGAGGTCTCAGGGAGGACGGTCACTGTAGTAGATACTCCTGGTTGGCATAACCTTTCCCCGAAACAGACTCCTGAACTGGTGAAAAAGCAGATAGAGTCAAGTGTGCTGCTGTGTCTCCCTGGACCACACGCCTTCCTCCTGGTCATAAATGTTCAGACTCCCTTCAGAGAGAAAATGAGGAAATCTGTGGAGGATCACATGGACCTACTGGGTGAGAGAGTTTGGCATCACTCAATGATACTGTTCACCCATGGAGACTGGCTGGAAGACAAAACTATTGAGGAGCACATTAAGAGTGCAGGAAAGGCCCTTCAGTGGCTTATTGAAAAGTGTGAAAACAGGTATCATGTTTTGAACAACACTAAAATAGGAGACAGGTCGCAGGTCACAGAACTGCTGAATAAGATTGAGAAGATGGTGGCAAGGAAGGATGTGGAGCCGTTTCACACGGTGAAAGTGGAAGAGTTGATGGACATTGACGATGCAGAGATGGTGCAGGATGACTGGGCATTCTTTAGAAATATGATGCAGGAAACCGCAAAAAGGAAAACCAACAGTTGTCCATTTATGCCTCCAAGTTGTAAGTAGAAAAGTTTGTTTTTATTTTTTTTAACATCAGTATTAAGTTTATCTTGCCCCAATGGTTTTTTTTTTCTTCCTTGTGATATCTTTTATAGAATAGGCAAAGTGATCTTACAGCTTGTAAAAAAAACAATAAAAAACATTGATGTAGCTGTTGATTTAAATCATATACGATCTGTACACGGTTGTATTGTATAATTGTGCTATGCATGTCTTTTTCCGCAGTGGATGGTGACAAAAGATCACAAGTCAGTTCGCGTTGGTCATGGGATTCCAGCTCGTTCAAGTCACAATCGAGAAGATCTCAGAGCTCGGGATACATATCGCTACATTCAACATCCAGATCCTTAGTCAGTTCTGTCCATGAATTGTACAATTACAAACTCAGATCATTCTGTAGATCTGGGGCCAGGTGCAATTATTAGTTACGAATAGTCTTAACCGTAGACATTCTTAAATGGTCAGGTTAAGATAGTCAACCTAAGCCTGTCTGTTCCATGAATTTATTATTTATTAAAAATGAATTTATCTGGGCTTGCAAAATTGTCTACCTCTGTGTATTCAAAGTATATACAAAGTAGGTGTGCGTAAATAAGAATAAATGTATACATGTATAAATAGCTAATCCACATATGAGTAATTCACTGTGCTATTCGAATAAAACAACCATATGATTTCATTTGCAATTCACTTTAACACATCTCCTAACGCCGGTTATTAGAACATACTCTTTTTACAATGCTTTTTATTGTTGTATGAATAACAACTAAGGACTATGTAAAAAGTTGTTTTCTTTATTAACATAAATGTTAACATCAAAATAACAAAAATACATGAATTACAGAAACATGATGCATCACACTTCATACGTACACAGATCAGCCAGACATTAATACTTCACAACAACTGACATCAGAGGCACACCAGGGTCAGAATTCATGCCACACTTACACTTGGACACTATAGAGCATACAACAACATCTGCCATCCAGCAAGAAGATACAATATGAGAACATAACACATGACACTGTCTGGGTGGTAAACTGATCACATCAGTTGGAACATTTACACAATAAGTCTGCTGTCAACATAAAGAAGGTGAGGTTCCTCTACAGAATATGTATGTAGGCTTATTGAAATATGTACTTGTTTTTTCGTAGTAGAAGACAGCGTCACAGTACATTTTTCAAGGTGTATTGCCCTATTCATTGTAACAACATGCGGACGTATTTATGAACCTTCGGTCGCCTTTGCAGTTCATCACTTAATAACAGATGAAATGTTTGGTCAAATGTAATGACTGGAAATATAACATTAAATATAGCCTGACTTATCATTATTGCACTCTTTTTACCATAATGTTGAGAGATGTTGATAGACTTAACATTTGTTTTTGCTTGCCAGTTTAATGACAGTGAAAAGACTTGGATTCATGTAGTCTGACTAGTCCCACTTGGAACAGTGACACATCTGCTGGACTTCTGAAGGCTGATGGATGACATTCCTACCATTCTGAATCAGCGTTTCCTGTGGATCTACATGGTGACTACTGTACAAAAAAATGAAAATAAGGAAAAGGAAATAGTAAAAATGAAAATGAAACAATCACTTTGCCAATCATGGACAATAGGCATGGGTTTATCAATTGATGAACAACAATAAAATACAAGCAGAAGTGTGGTGAGGAATAATGCACCATTGTGACCCGAGTACACATGAACTCGTTCAAATCACAGCCTCATGGGGCATTTCTGCTCCAGAACAACATCATAGTCCCAGTACATCATGGCTTTTTATGGCTTTTCTTACTGCAGTATTTGTTACTTAATGTTGTTGACAAATGTCATTAAGAATAAAACAGAATTGATACTTATTTAAATGGCCGTAAGTTTAACAGGCAATTTGGTCCTTTGTGACACAGTATCCAAGGCAAAATAATGATGTATATAATTGTAAAATAAAAAGAATTTAGCATAACATAAACATTTATAATACCTTAATGGGGTTGAGTACAATGAAACAATCCACTATATATTAATCGTACCTCCTTAAAAGTGATACTATTGTTGATGCTAGCTGCATAGTGCAACTTCAAGTACAATTTCTGGAGACAAAGAAGGATACTAATATCACTCTGTTTATACTTATATATCAAATGTTACATTGAAAATATAAAATAAATTATTCTCTACGTCCAAGCAATGCACCCAAAATGGACATGGTCATTGTAATCCACATGTCATTTTCAGAAAAGATGTACAAAATTCACACGGAAAACGGATCGCAATAATGAGGTAAACCATGACATTCATATTCAATTCAAAACAGATTAGGAGACATAAACATATTTAAGTTGAACTCATTGTCATGCACTTATCACTGTTGTACAATGGGACATTCCAGAAGGAAAGCTCTGATGTTATTGTATTCTGGTGTTACGGTAATATAATGTAGTGGTGTTTCAGATACCTGCCTTCCAGGAGTCATCTCTGACTTCAGATATCCAAACAGGGATCTCTTCAAATTCCCAATGCTTTATTAGAACCGGCTTCACGCTGTTCCACTTGCCTTTATTACATAGGGAGTACCTTTCCCTCTCGCTATCCATATCCGAATCCATACCTTTTACATGGAATATGGGTTTACACAACAATGTTATTACACTGGCTTACAAACAGATGTTGGGTAATTGTACGTAGTGCTATTTACAAAGAATAGATCATGTAGTAACTACTAATGGCTTTAGGGGAAAGATTTTCCTGTAATGGAAGACAAGTTCTTACAGTATTTACGGCTCCTTAGATTGCATGTGTACAGGTACTGTGGTGGTTATCTTGACCTAACAAAATGGGTATTAGTTTTTTTATCAAAAATACTTTGGTAATCATAAGCCCAGGCGAAATTACATTAACTACTTGCCAGCCAACTAGATATGGCAATTTTTCTATTTCTGTTATGTTGCCAGCAATGGGCTAGACATCGCTATTGAACCTATCAACATTATTAGTGATCATTTCTAAATACTGTCATATGGCCTCACACAGAAAGCCATGTAAGTAAAATTGCCCCTAAAATAAAATAAAAATGCTATTTTTACTCAACGTTTTCGGGCACCTTTTTGACAACAGGACAAACAGATGCCAAACAATTACACCATGCGCTACACAAAACCCCAGATTCATTTAATCGTTGGAACCTTTCCAACAGACATTTTTTCAATAAATATGCAACAGAGCGGAGAACCGGAAGTAGGAAACAGGAAGTGGAAGGTGCTTCCTGTTTGGATTGAGACCTGTGATAACAGACATGGCTCCCACCTAGAACCGTGGCTGGCTGGAGTCGTGGAAGAGGGCGCTAGTCAGAGAAGAGGCTTGCAAAGGACTGGCGTAGGCTGCGGATGGTCTCGGCCTTGGCCTCATCGTCAGTGGAGTTCCCCTTCAACGTGTCTGTGATACTGAACGTGTTGGTCAGCGACTGGGATTTACTGCAAGAACAATGATGGGAATAACACAACCCGTATTTTGTTTGTTTGTTCATGTCTCCACAGTGGTGTACCAGCTCACTTGGACATTATCGCCTCAGATGTTGTTTCTCCCACTGTTATTACTGCAACTGCTGTTCTATTCAAGAAAGACAGAAAACGAGTCTTTCTGTACACTGTGTGTGCATATTAATCACACAGGCAATGCTCTCAGCCTGCAGTAGATTAATGCTACTTGCTACATCATTGCACTGTAGACGCCTGAGTATTAGCACTAGTAGTATCGAGTATATCGAGTATAGTACTAATACTAGTACAGTCTGTGTGTCAGAGAGGAGTATTGGTACTAGCACTACTGCTGTTTGACATGTAGACTGTGTTTCTCTTGCTAGAAGGGTACAATATGTACAGTCAATGCAACATGTAAACACACAAAACGGAACCTGTGAAGCTGTTGTCCACGGATACATCGGCATTTCCCAGGTACACAGACACATTCTCTACATACTGTGTATCTATTGAGCCTGTTTATAGATCACGCAATGCAGGACCAAAGTCAAAAAGTTGAACAAATGATAGGAAAACCAGGGAGTGAAAGGAGTGATGAGCCCCCACCCTGCGTTAGAGGTGCACTTACTTCAGTTGAGGAGGCTGCTTCTGGGCTCCAGGGCCGGAGGTGGCAGGGATGGGGCCAGGCTGGAAGGCCTGGCTGGGGGAGGTGTTGGCAGAGCGGGCTCTTTGTGGGGAACCCTGGGCTGACTGGGAAGGAGAAGCTGAGGCGGAGCGGTTTCCTCCTGGACACCAAACACACACACACACACACGCGTACACACACACACATTGTACAGTATGCAAAGACATCCATGCGTGCAAAGATACACACGCACGCGCACGCATACACACGCACACATACATACAAACGCACGCACACACACGCACACATACAAACACATACATACACCCCCACACACAAGGAAAGACACACATGCATGTTCAGGGCATTAGTAGTTGTGAGGAGCTGCTTGTTAGAGGATGTGTCAAGAGAGGCTGGTCTACCTTGGGCTCTTCTTGGTTGAGAGCTCTGAGGCTGCGTCTGAGAGATGAGAAACATCATGTTCAAACTGCATTCAAGCTACTCCTACCAAAGTTCGATATGCACAGTATAAATATTTGATACAGTGTATATTTAGCATTCCTAATTAAGATACAGCAATCGATAAGAAGGCTTAATCAAAGTCTATCGTACAGCACTAGCTAGCTGATGTTAAATTAGCTTAATTGCTATGCTTTCCAGAGTCTGAACAGTCCAAATCTAAACAACGCAGTACCTTACCTTGACAGCAGAGGGCGGTGGTGTGGTGATTCCCAAGAGGACACTGGCCATCTTGTTCATCACCAGCTCTGTGATAAGCTGCTTGTCCTCCTCCACATGTTCACCAATCAGAGGCATGGAACTGTCCATCACCTGCCGACATGCACCATCAGAAGCTCAAAATTCCAGAATTCCATAACCAGTGACTGGGAAGATGCATTTTGTTTCATTTGAAAACATACTTGTAATATATAAACTTCTGAAATTTGTTATTACAAAAAACTAAAATGTGCACAGTGGCTGAACGGTCACTAGAGGGCAGTCTTAGACAAATACAGCCTGAGGTGTTCTTCAGATTCTTTGAGACGAACAGTATTTCATCTGTCAGTGGAAATGTGGGATTTGAACGTTTAGGGAGCATTTATATCACATCATTTATTTGCAATTCAAGTCAAATGAGGATTTGTCTATTAATGTTCCAGTCCAAATACAACGCAACAATAGTGACCCGATAACCCAAGATCATTCAGGATGAGATCATAATGCTTGTGAATAATAGATGCAGGAGACTACATCTTCATCACTCATTGTAGGAGGATAGTCACACATGGCTGAACATGATGTGCACATTGTTCTGCTTGCTCTGCATGATGCTAAGTCATTTGTGATCTCCAATGAAGCAATAGCCAAACCCATAGAAAGGATGATCTCAACACGCCCTCTCCCTCCCATTCATCGGTTCGCACACGTGCGTTCTCAAACCCAAACACCACGCAACGTGCCTCTCCCCAAACCGCCAGCGCCTCCCTCTCTGAAGAGGAGGAGGACCGCAACCAAAACAAACAGGGTGGGAGGAGCTGGCCTCTGCAGGCAGTACCACACTGCCTGCTGGGTAGGCAGATTGCTGAGCGGGACCAGGCCACAGCATGGCACACATCCCGGCCACAGGGTGTAAACATTACCCAGGATCAGCCTGCTGTGCATGTGCTGCTGCATGCCCTGGGACATGGGCTGAGGCAGGGGGAGAATAGGGGGACAGGGAGGGTGGGGAGAGAAGGGTTAGATGGAGAGAGAGGGAGGTGGAGGAGAAAGGTGGGGGTCAGGGAAAAGAGGAAGGGAGGCAGAGAGGAGGCAGGGAGAGAGGAGGGAGATGGCGGGATGGAGAGAGGAAGTGGCGAGGGCGAGAGAGGAGGGAGGAAGGTGGTGAAGAGAGCGGGGTGCAAGATGAGACGAAGGGAGCGAGGGAAGAGACAGAAGCAAGGGTCTGGCTCTGGGAGCCTGGGTGAAGTGAGGCTGGCTAGTGATGGGTGAGGCTCAGCCTGCAGAGGGGAAAGCCCTGCTGTCTGGACTCTCGTTACTGAGCTCTCCTGTTCCCAGGGCTGGGAGCATGGGCGGGGCCATGTGGCGGTGTGTGTCGGCGTGAGTCATAACCACAGGGGACGGAGTCCAGCCCAGGGGAGTGTCTGCCTGGCCGCCCCCAGTCTCACTTCAAACAAGGCTGCGGTGGCTGCTGAGACACGGGTACACCCAGCGGGTCTAGAAGGGACACATCTACACCCAGACTCAGCTCCACCCCGCCAGGCATCGCCTCGCCACCCTGCCCCCACGGGATGAGAACACGGAGGTGTTGTTGTGTCATTTTATTGGGCTGCACTGTGTTCTTTTCCCCTCCGTACATCTGGGTGTTTTTCCCTGGGAAAGAAGTGGAAGGTTGTGGTTCAGAGGGAGGTTGGGGGCTGCAATGTGCTCCGTGGTGTACAGTCTGTACTGGGATGAACAGCACAGGAATCACAGCAACAAGATCTAAACTTGGCTAGGAAGAGGGGACATTTATTTCTGTTTCAGTGAATGAGATGACCTCTTGAAGAGTGGTCACTTCCAGATCACTGCTGTTGTGCACGTACGGCACATGTAGTATAAGAGCTGGGTCATATCTACCACAGACTGCAGATCAACCTATTTTAAATCCAAACCTTAGAACATATGTTGTCTTTTACAAATCTTAACTGAATGTGATTCTTATGACTCATTTATCCTACAATAATGTCATTCTCCATCCTGCACTGTAATCTGAGGAGAAAAGATAATCGGAAAAATAATGTGTGATATCTCTCTCCAGGCCAACATAAAGATACACTGTATGTTTTGATCATCTGATATGAACTGGGAATGTCCTGTAAACGGTGAAAGACTTTAGTTCTCACTAGAGAGGAGGTGTCATGGGTAATATCTGGACTGCTACGCTAACAGGTTCCCACTCAGAGGGACATGCAACAGGTTATTGTCAATGCTAATTAAATTCCATTCCTGGGGAGGGGTGTGTGTGTGAGTGAGAGAAAGAGAGATAGAAGGGGGGAAGAGAGAGAGAAAGAAGGAAGTTGAAGATAAAAAGATAGACGGAGAGAAGGAGACAGAGAGAGACTGAGAGAAGCGAATCATATAATGTCGTGTAACATTGGTAAGTGACTGTGTCACTAGGGTCCCTATCTCAGAGGGCCTGGCCTATGATAATGCAGAATGTCACCCTCGGCAATCTGGGAAATCCGAAGATTTCTTGAGATAGCCCAGATTTCAACCCAGAGGACCTCCATGCACACACTCACACACGCGATGAACCCATCAATTATCACCGGACGGAATATGGACATCACGGAGCGCTGACAACTTGCTGTTTGAGTGAGCGTGGAGGATAGACAACCGGAGGTTGCCATGACGCAGCCCACGCGGCCAACAGCACGGCTCCACGGGAAGCACACCTAATGATCGCAAAGCCAATTGTGAATCAGCATCAGGTCTTAACTCAACGGGAAAGGTTATCGTTCATCTTCCCTTTTTTTCTTTTCCTTCCTTCATTTCTTCCTTTTTGTCCTCCCTTCCTCATTCAACCACCCCTGTGCACTGCCCTTAGAAAGACAGAAACCAGACTGGTTTAGGAGACGTCAGAGGGTCACAGACAGAGAGAGAGAGAAAGAAAGAAAGGAAGAAAGAGCGAGAGTGATAGAGAGAAGTGTGGTGTAGGGGGTAGTGTGAGAGAAAGAGAGATAGATAGAGAGAAAGAAAGAAAGAAAGAAAGAGAGAGAACAAGGGAGAGGTACATGAAGAGAGAGAGACAGAGGGAGGATGACCTAATCACTGTGCATGCTGTGTATTATGTCATGCTGTCACCAGTGTCAATACGTCAGGTCAGAGGGATGCGATTTATCTCAGCTGGGCTAGTGGTACTTCAGACAGTGTGTGTATACATACACTGTCGAGTGTATGGGTGTGTGTCAGAGTATGTGTGTGTCTGTGTATTTGTATGTTACTAAGCAGTTGTCTCCAAACATGTTGGGTGAATGTACTTATCTCTTCTAGTCCCGACACAAAGTTTCCAAAGTGCATTTGCGTGTGTGTGAGTAGATACAGGCCTCGTCCAGAGACAAGTGAGCTCACTGGAGCAACAGGAAGAGCCTGGTGGATCTGTCTCATTACCAGATGTGTCCTGGCTGTGGGTCTGGTTGCCAAGGAGACTAGAGTCAAGCCAGCCACAGGTTATGCGGAGATAGGACTCGATAATACCTGGAGCACAAAGTCTTACTGTGAACTGCGCTCTGGGTGGCTAGCCTAGCTCAATAACATAGCCTGGATCCGACTGAAAGTGCTTTAAGACCAGATAAACCCTCACACAGTACACTACTGCCACGCTATTGAAATATGAGACCTCTTAATCTAACGAGATGTTAAGCCAAGATCCCGTTACACCCATCCATATCAATCTTTAACCTGATGACCACACACACAGACCACCAGGGCACGGAATACAATTAATTAGTTACGTAAGAATGTTGTTGCAAGATCAGCGGGCCTGTGTTACCCAGGTGACTATGACACGCACACGCACACACACACACACACACACACACACACACACACACACACACACACACACACACACAACCAAGCAAGCAAGCAAGCAAGCAAGCAAACAAGTAGATAGGCCGGCTGGCAATCAAACTGGCTGACAGACAGACAGACATATTTGCCCAAAAATATGCCTGCAGACAAGAGTCTGAGCTCAAGTCAGTCAGGCATGCCTTTATTTGAATTCGAAAAGAGTTGTTTGGTTAGCAGTGTAATCATTTGTTCCTAGTTTCAATCTTGCCAGATCTGTCCTGACTGCACCCTTAAGCTCTCTCCCCTCCAGACACTTTCTCTCAGTGCTGTCTCTTACTTAATGACTTGGATAACACAATCACCCACGGGGGGAAATGAAAATGAGTCACAATAATGCTGGTACAGAAATGATATTTCAACATGTGAAACAAACTCCAACCCTGTTCAAGGTTATCATATTTGCTGGCCAACGGTCTGATTAAGGGAGTTCATGAAAAACAAGGTCTCCAAACCTGATGTTGGGCTGGTGACTGCTAGCAGGCTCAGATAAGATGTGATAGGAAGTTTAAATGAGGCAGGTTGTTGTTACGTCCTGACCCTGAGAAACGGACCACTGCTGCACAAGACCCAGAGCTACTGCCTGGGGCTCGGTACCTCTGACGCTCTGATTTGTCAGGGTGAAGGATATGACATATCATATAACAGTGGAACAGTGGAATTGATCGTTTTTTTTGTCTTCTTTACGAGATCAGGTCATAACTTCAAGGGAAAGGGTCTGGACATGAGGAGTGGTTGACAACTGCACTAGCGCATTGTCTCAGACGTAATCTCCCAGCCCGGCTTTAGTGGTGACCTCTGACCTCTATGATGTAGTCGTTGCCATCTTTTCCATGGACCGCCTTCACAGCACAGATGTCCAGACCTCCGAACATCTCCGCGCACGAGTCCACCCACAGACGATACCTGAAACACAGTGTCAGCCAGTGAAAACCAGAAACCTATTCTGGAACTTTCTAGAAGTTAAAATGATACCAGGCACCCACTATGGTATGGAACAGTCTAGAGCATAGGTGTCGAACTCCGGTCCTCGAGGGCTGCTGTCCTGAAGGTTTTCGATGTTTCCCTGCTTGTTTCCCCCATTGTAATGAATGGGTTGCTATCAAGCCTGATACCAGGCACCCACTACAGTATGGAACAGTCTAGAGATTCCAGCTAGCTTCTCTGTGGGGGACCCTGAGTCAGGGGCCCACACTTGTCGTCAGGGTAGAGTACAGAGCGCTCACCTGTCGGTCATGGCAATCTGCTCCAACATGGCGGACCCCGTGTTGGCTTTCCAGTTTCCTGATATGGATGTCCTCCTAGAAAGACCCAGAACACCACATTAGGGAGTTCAAACTTGGAACCCCAAGAAAACACAGAAGAAATCGCAAAGGAATATGGAACGTGGAACCCAGAGAGAACCCGGATGGAACTCACAACTCAGAAGAAAACCCAGAACACCAGGTCAGATAAACGGAATTACGAACTCAGCTTTGCTCCCTGAGCGGATAGTGACAAGCTGTGCAGTGTGATAAACAGTCACTCAGCACTGTTGTTTTTGCAGTTCAATAGAAGACCCCAAGGGGAAGATGCTATCGTATGTTTCGACACTGACGATGACTGCAATGCACGCCTATATTATGCTTGTGTCACGGCCTGGTTGAGACTTGCTTTCATGGGCGAAGCCACGGACAGGGAGTCGAGATAAGACGCCCTCAATTCCACTCCTCTTAGTCAAAGCAATTTTTCATTGGAGCTGCTCGAAGGCAGATAGTGCATGGGCCCATGGCTTCTGCTGTGCGCTCTAGTGAAGCTACTGTACACATGCATGCATGCTGCTGATAGTCTTCCAACTGCATCTGTTGACTCCATCCTTCTGGTTAGCCAAAAGCTGTGGACCCAAAATGTATGGAGAAAAAGTAAACTGCCCGGTCCTACGAGATTTGGGTCGGGTCGTGCGGGACAGCAGCAATACCGATCCCAACGCAGGCCTCAAACTCCCCCTCTTTCTCGAATCGAAATACCGACAAGATGCTCGCACATCACAGCCTTACATGTACGCTTTGTAGTTGTTGCCAATCTTCTGGATCCTGATGTCGTACTTGGACTGGACGAAGGGCTCGGAGGTGGCGTAGGTCCTAGCCAGCGCCACCACACTGGTGATGTCCTGGAAATCTTCCTGGTTCTCCACTTTGATCTGGGGCAGGAAGAGAGAGCGTCATGCTAATCACCTAGCGTGCTGCTATCAAAGCAGGGAAGAGGAGCTGTTAGCGGTTAGCTTTAACGGAGCATCCTGATGGAATTTCAAACTACCGTAACACAGACAGGATAATTAGACGTCCCACTGTGGAAAACATTTCCGGATCAGCTTTGATCTGCACATTAGCCTCAGCGGGGCTCTCAGGTAAAGGGATATCACATAGCTTTACACCGTACAGAAAATTATATAAGTCAATCGATGCTTGGGTAACTTACGATAATATTAGATTCGAAAAAAAGTAACGAAAACTGTAAAATTGTACAAGCACTGTACCAACCAACAACATTCTGAGAAAACAAGCATCCTAAGGAACAGCCATATATTTTTTCCCATCATGTAACCAAGTTTGATGGATGGGGGCCAACAAGTGCCACTGACAGAAGCAGACACAGACTTAGACCACATAATTACCAGCTATATGTTTACATTAATATACACATATCTAGTAGTACAAGTCTTCCATTAGACCCTGGGAAACAGGAGGTTAGGGAGACACTCTCATAAATCAACAGGCTTCAATGTATGCCATTCTGTCAGTGCCCGATGAGTTGGATGCCAGATGATGAAGCACAGGGCCGGGGTCCTAATCCATGCCCTTGTTATCTCATTATCGTCAGTCTCAATGTTTCCATCAAAACTACTTCCCCCATAATGCTGTGTGGGAGGGTGTGTGGGTAGAGCAGTGAGTTGCTGTCATGGGGAGTGGGAAGGGCGGGGGCAGCAGGGGGGGGCGGGGGGGGGAGCGATATTCTAAAGTGCAGTCCCTCTCTCGCTCCACATTTCCCTGCCTTTGCCTGTCTCACTCCTCTTCCTGTCTGTCTTCCTCCCCCTCTCTCGAGGCTCAACAAAATGGAAGAAGGAAGAGGAGTGAGAAATCTGACAAGGTAGTGAATGAAAAGAGGGAGAAGATTCTAGTCCTAACACAAGAGAGGATGTATTAGCTCGGTGGGTTTCAGACTATAGTAGTCGGGCAAAAGTATGTAAAAAGGGAAGTTGTTCTCTGGCTCAGGCCTCTGCAGGACGGAGCAGCGTGGTGTTCACATGGTGTTCACATGGTGTTCACTTGTGAAACCACACAGAGAATTGGGATGCTTTGAGTAAATAAAGTCAACGCCAATACTGGAATAAGAAACCCCAAAGTACGCAGGGCAGTAAACACTGGCAACCAGATCAAGAGTGTGTGTGCGGTGGAAAAGCGGCCTAATTTTGGAGAGCTAACTGGCTCGCTGACTGACCAATGTGCAGTGTCTGCAACAAAATAAAACAAACTCCATAGAGTAGGTAATCCTCAGGTCTGTCAGCTCATTACACTGTGACAAACGCATTTCAGCTCATTCTTTGTCTGTCAGACATTGGCAGCAATTTTTTTTTTTAAAGAGAGGTCATCATTCATATTATCTGTTACATTGTGTCACTATACCCACTGGTAAAACTACAAACAAAACAATTAGCAGGAATGGATCCTTTCAAGTCAAAAATAACCTGGTGAAGGTTCTAATAGGTTCTATAATATATATTCCATATGCTCTATATTCTATGACATACTGTATTTTGCGGCATCTTCTTCTGCTACAACTTCAGGCAGTTATCGGCGACAAAAGACCAAAGATAATGTGGAGGTTGTCTAGCTCTGAGTCTTGCCTCACATTTCCTGCAGCTAAATCACGATTCAAGGCTCTGCTAATATCCCAATGGAAAACAGAGTTAAATCAAGACCAAACACATGATTCACAACAGCAGCGATTCTCTCCAAACCGGTTGACTGTCTTAAAATGCCTGGCAGACAAAGAAGGAGAAGAGAACAAGGATGTGATTCTCTCAGCCCTGACCTGCAGCAGCCCTCCATGCTCATGGAACTTAGAGGTCACACAAGGTATGTTCAGCCCCCTACCCGCCTGCGCTCAGGGCCCCAGAGGGCTTCTGGGAAGTCTCTTGTGGAAGAAACGCAGCTACTCCGATGGAGAGACGATAGACATGTAGGAAGTGTGTGTTTGCGTGTATAAACAGACCTTGCCCAGAAGGTCCTGTATAATGTCCACGAGGCTCCACTCTTTCTGCGCGCAGTGTAGCCTGCATGCGTGTGTTGATGTGTGCGTTCATGTGTGCGTGTGTAAACATTCTTTAAGCTGGCCGTTGGGTCGTTAGATCCTTGTGTGACCTGGACAGAGAAGTCAGTCTGTTTGTGAGTGAAAGACGGACGCTGCGTGTGTCTTTGAATTTGACACGGAATGTGTTGTTTTGAAAAGTATTTTCTAGAACTGAAGCACTCTTCCCTAGCCTTCTTAGAACATGGAAACCCCCAAGAACACCCCCCCCCCCCATCTACTGCTCCTGTTCCTTCCTCTCATGAGGGTGAGATCATGGGAGTGGACAGGGCTCACGTCCAGCCTCCAACCTATCCCCACCTCCTTCACTTCTAGCAAGGCAGGAGTCAGCAGCCTCTTTGGCAGTCTTGAGACACACCGAGATAACAAAGACTCTGGTCTAACTAGATCAACTTCGGAAGACTGTGCAATTGTTGACCCTCACTCAAACACACACTCAGAACTGGATAGGTGTGAGGGGGATAGATTAGGAGAGAGGAGTCCAGTGTTTGTGTGTGTGTGTGTGTACAAGTGTGTTTGTTCATGTGTCTGTAAGTGTGTTTGCAGGTGTATGACTGTGTGCATGTGTGCTACAGGTTTACCTTTCCCATCCCGGCGTGGGCATGGCCCATCTTGACCACCACAGGGAAGGCTGGTGTCGTGGCCTGAGGATGAAGGACAAACATGTCGTTAGCAGCGCCCAGCAGCACAGCACGGTGGAGCACGGTGTGTTACGCTGCAGCGCCCAGCAGCACAGCATGGTGGAGCACGGTGTGTTACGCTGCTCCCTCACAGCAACAAGGTCACGGGTTCGAATTCCCCATGAAGTTTCTCATGTTGGCAAGTTCTCCCCTAGGCTGTCGGTGTTTCAAGACATCACTGGGAACACCGTGCAGTAGGAGAGACGGCAGACAATCAGTCGCATATTTCTGAAGACGTAACCCTCAATTCAAACGGAAACGCTGTCCACCTTTACCGTTGAATATGTCCAGACGAATAACGGCACACAGTGTATCGTTCATCATGTGTATCATAGATCACAGTGTATAATGATCTATCGTACATAGAAGCAACGTTCTTAACTCAAACAGCCACCTCGTTTTAGAAGCATGAGGTACATTGAGAAGAATGTTGGTTTGTTACACAAAAGCAGAGTTCTGGGAAGCAGGGGCGTGGAAGACCACATCTTGCTGTGCCGGGTTTGGACCACCAGGCCAGACCACAGGCATGGCAATGAGGAATGAAAGCAGATGAAACATCAACAGATGACTTTGAAGGTCCCCTTTTTAAAACAAATTCCAGGGATCTAAATCGATCAGCCGGTACGATTGTAAGCGGAATCTAGAAAGAGTCTTTTATCATCTGAGCAGGGAATGTCTTTACAAGGCTCTTTCAAAGCTCATTCTCTCTCTCAACTCTTATATATCTCTGTCTCTACTTCTCTCTCATCTCTGTCTTTAGATCTGTTCTTTCTCATCTCTTCTCGGTCTCCTCTCGCTTCTCTCTATATCCCTATTCTCTTCTTCCCACTTAGATGAGATGAAGCCACTTGACAGGAATGTCTCACAGTTGATGCAATAGCCAGTAGACAGTAGTAGTAGACAGACATGTGCAAACACACACACACACACACACACATCACAAACCAGCTTCCAGTCGAGATGACTCAGCAATGCTGCTGCACAGGAAGTAGCTGTCAGTGTCTCATCTAGACAACACTCCAACCTGCCAATCAAGCGCCTGCTTACTGGGACGTCAGCGACCATTGTTGTTAAAGCATTCTGAGGTCATCAGCCCTAAGCTATGCTGTAGAGCACCAGTGCCATCTCTGCAGACATCAGTGAACTGGAATAATAGGTTTGTAAGCTGGAAGGTTAACTATGAATTTATAATCTGTTTTTAAACACTGAAGCACGCAATGACGATTACATAATCACTTACAATGAGACAACCGTTTGATATGACAAAAGCCTCGCACTAAGAGCGTCAGACTCAGATAACGGATGCCCCGACTGGCTGAAAATGAGACGGTGACTAATGCCATTAAATATCTATCTCGTTTACTCTTGTTCAAAGCCAAACTTTGTCTGATGTACTACGAACAAAGTTGACATAATACATGATGGCAAACTTCTTTTCATATTCTGAACTCTTCAATAGTGTCTGTAATAAGCCAGTGAAGAACTGTGAAGACTAACACATGTCTATGAAGACTGTCATAAAACCTTCTGGTCACCTCTACAGACTGTTAGACAGCAGAGTCATGTATGAAGACTGTTATAGACAGCAGTCTTCTATGAAGACATATAAACAACAGTCACCTACGAAGACTCAGATGACAGAGCGACCTATGAAGACTGTGATTTAGACAGCAGAGTCATCCTTGAAGACTGTTACAGATGACAGAGTTCGGTATGAGACTCAATCATCAGTCTTCTCAGACTGTCTCATTTCACACTCTCTGCATGGGAGCTAACCAGCGAGGAGGCACCTGCTGTGGCACATAGCTGCCAACACTGGTGTGACATCATCACACCCTGGCTCTGGAGAGAGACGGCGATTGAGACAGAGAGAGGGAGAAAGGGAGGGAGAGGAAGAACGACAGACCAGACAGAGTAAAATATGACAGAAAGAAAATGTATTTAGTTTTTGGGCGGGCAAGGTTTTCGACGCCCACTCTCTCAGGCTTTCCCATCACTGCGGAGATGACAGGAACTATAACACAGACACCGACGCTCCGCTACGGAGACGAGGCCACATCCTCCAGAGCAGCTTGGCCACAGTCAAACGTCAGGAACAAACAAGGTTGCCTGTGATCCGTTTCCTCGCACCACCCACACCCCACCCTCAGGTCGAGACACGGGGCTCTCTGTGTTTACCGTTCGTTCGCTTCATCGGTCATCCTGACTCAAAACAAAACGCAGACAGTCGGTTCCTGTAATACCTGCATGGACTGCCTGGAAGCGGTTCTGTGCTCCAGCATGTAGGAGCCAGATCGAACATGTTACAGAGGATCAAAATACCAGATTGGTTTGCAGATGTGTGTTTGTATCTTTGGTGTTCCCTTTGAATTGTATTCCTTCAACGGATATTTTAATCTGAAGTGGTATTCTGAGTCAATATCATCAGTGCAACACCATGCAATTGTTTTCTCTTTCTATGACTACATTTTCCTTTCTTATTGGGCTGGTTTTTGTATTACAGTGGCGTTTGAAGCACTTCATCGGTTTGTAAAAAAGGTTAGGCCCATTGTTTCCATCTTCTGATATATCCATTGAGGTCTTTGAAGACTAAGAGACTTCAGAACCGTATTCGTTCTAAACACTTCATTTTCCATACCACGCTGAACGTTGCAGTCCGGAAAAACCTTTTAAGAATGTGTCTGCCAGTATGGTAAAGAAATTATCCGAGCGCACATGCACACACCCAAATACAAGCTTATAACACGGCTTGTGATTTCACCAGTCTGGGTCTGCTTCCACAACAGGGGCTTCCTGCCACTTAACCACACCAGACAGACATCATGGAAGTTCTTCAGGGAAGCCCGGGGCCCGGTTCTGAACATGTGGCCTATGTCTACACACACACACACACACACACACACACACACACACACACGCACGCACTGGTGTGCTTAAGCCAAGACAAGCAGATCATTCAAGTTGAGGTGCCTCAGTCGTTAGTGAGTCTTCCATGACTTCTAAACACCTCTGTGTGAAATTCCTCCCTCCCCACCAGAATGCCACGCCCATATAAACCAGCTTCTGGTGCCAGTCACAACCCACGCAGACACTCACCGTCACATCAGCAGCAGTCGCCCCAAACATTTTTTCCTCTGCAAATGATCGGACCTCAGTAGTTTTCCACGGTATAAGCAGAGTCAAATGGACCAGAACTGACCAGCGAGAGTGCTGCGTGTGTCAGTGAGTCACGCCTACCAGCCTATGCAGGTGCCATCCGGCCAATAGATTATGTTGTGACCAAGAGCTATTCTGAGTGAATCATCTAAATACAGAAATAGTTCAAAGTTCTGGTTCCTGTAAATGTAATGTCTGACTTGAATGTAGTGAAGCCATTTGGATACAGGTGTTTTCAACAAAATGACACATACAGTGTAAACTCCCACAACACAATACAGTAAAGTGCAAGTACTAATGACTCATCCCCATAGCAAGGAAGTCCAAAAGCAAACAGTTTGTGCAATAATAAGTCCTTTAGGAGATAGAGTATCACATGGAAACCTGTTTTCCTCAGGGTTAGTCAACAGACAGACAGCCAGCCTGACTACAGAGACGTGGCTGTATACTGTTCTGAAGAGACTCCTGAAGTCTGAAACTCTGAACTGAGTTAAACCACTCTTTAGGGGCACATCCATTATCCATCGCGGCACATGGTGTATCCATCTAGCATTTATGATCCCTTAATTTTCATTACGGCCGTACGGAGCAGCCACATCAATGAGTGGATGAAGAGGGCAATGACTTGCCCAGACTGAGAGACCTGGGGGGGGGGGATCAAGAGAAGGGGGAATCCAAGCTGCTGTTCAAAAGGCGGGTGCTGGCTGGAGGAGAGGAGAAGGGAGGTTCCACATGGAAACCCTTGATGAGGTTAGCCACGGCTGACCACTGACCAGACGGCCAAGTGCGATCGCCAACCTGGTCTTGGGAGGTGTTCTTATCTTGGGTCCTTGTTATTATAAATTTTGTCACATGTCACATATGTATGTTTCTTGTCATTTCTTACAAGTAATAAATACAATTGTTATAAATCAACTTGTTTGAACTAACAACTAAATTGAATTGTTTTCCTGATTGCCAAATGACATGACCAGTGCGTTTTCCTTTTCTCAGGAACATATAAATACATAACAAAGGTGGAGGACCGTCCTTGCTCTGTTCTATCCTCGAACAACAGTAGCTCAAGGTTGTTGCCAAGGAAGCAGTGCCAACACACGGAACTCATGTCAAACGACTTCCACAGAAGCCCTCAATTAAGCTGTACAGACATAACAAAACATGTCTCCCAATGCGATGGTAGCAGGACACACTGTTCCCAGAGGGTATCAAGACTCAGACACGTTTAATGGGTCTGCGCTGTTGCCGTTGTTACGCTACCAGCGGCCCCCAAACCGCATGATGGACCGTGGACTGCATCGCCACTATGTTACTGTTTACGACCTTCTACCAGCGCGCGCTAATTATTGCCATGGAAACCGGAGTCTTATTAGGACTCATGCCAACGAGTTTCCATGACTGAAACATGTGTGTGGACAACAGGAGAGACGTTTGATGGAGAAGGCTGCCACACCTAGGCACCTGCAGATGACTCACTGGGTGCAGTCTGACACTCTGTTCATCGCTGAGACGTGAGCCTCATCTAGCCAAGGTTTATTTCAGAACACAAGTAATACACCTGTTAAGAAATGTAGCTATGCTGGTTTACTGTCCATAAAATCCCAAAATACCTTGATTGTGCACAGGGATAGGGTTGCGTTTTACACCACCTGAAATGGATGCACTTGACATTTTTCCAAAACCTTGAATCCTATATTGGAACTCCCCAAAAGGGAAACAAACCGATCAAAAGGAACACATTTTTCATCCATCAGCCTTTACCACGTATTCATCACGCCGCACCATCAGTCAGTTAGTCAGAATGAGGGGGTTATGTTCTTGGGGGGGGGGGGGGGGGGGGGGGGTAGAGGGGTAAGAGACAGAGGAGAGCTGCAGGGATAGCTAATGAGAGGGTCTCCCCCTGCCACTCTCTAAACAGACACACCAGCTGCAGGTGGCCAACATCACAGGTGGTTAACCCGTATGATTTAATAACAGAACACACAGAACCTACTTCCATCCCAGTCTATTCATTTTAGGTAAACACATCGATGCCTCCCCCCCCTCCCCACCCCCTACCTCACCCTGCTTAAGTGGAGGACCAGACTCCTCCACCACCAGTGGAGTCTATTTCAGTTCAGCCTTGCTGTGGTCAAGCATACTGTGGTCAATGGGTGGACCTATTAGTGCTAATCAATTCACTAACCAACATTTCAGCTGCCAGTCAGGGTTCAGTAAAAAAAAAAGGGGGGGGGGAAGAAAAGGGAATAACATCAACGGGACAGACAGGCCTCCAGGGAGGCCAGACCTGGTTAAACGATCACTGCTGCCACACATTCCTTTCTGTCTAAGAGCAAACGAGATGTGGGATTCCCATTTTCCAGGTTTTTTTTTGTGTGTTTCTGACGCAGGTTTGGCATGTAACGTGGGGCAGGGTCTGGGCCGTGGCAGGGGGATGTCTGGAGGCACACCCAGCTCAGTCGCAGGGTTCCCAAATACAGGTAACAAGCTGGAAGCTGGCTGATGGAAGCTCATCTGAAGAGCGTAGCCAACAGGGAACACACAGGAAGAAAGCAGGGAGAAGGAAAGAGACGGAAGGAGAGAGATAGAGAGAAAGAGGAGGAGAAAGAGGTCAAAAGAGAGATATAGACAGAGGAGGCGAGAAATAGAGGGAAGGTTTACAGGCAGTGTGATAAGTTACACATTAAAAGGGCCATGTTTGAATTCAAACAGTCATCTTCTTACATGTGTATCACCCGTTACATATGTTGACATTGGACATTTCTGTCCATTTCGCAGTTTCACTAAAAACATCAAACTTGAAAAGTTGATAACTGTCATGTTTACACATATAACTGCTCCATTTGGAAATGGGGCTGTAATCATGAATAAGCTCCGTGACAGATTGAGGAACGTTTGTCTTTGGCCTGCTCCGACGAGTTTCCCATTTTAACAATATGCTAATGAGACGAGGAACAAATAAAACATCAAAAAGAACATTTGTAAGTCAGCCTAGATAGCAGATGGTCTGGCAACAGATTTGTGTTTACATCATTTCTACTGGGATCAGTACTCTACAACGCAGACCGGGATTGTAGGGTATTAGAAAAGTTTCTCAGAGAAAGTAAGAAAAAAGTAAGAAAGAAATGAGAAGCCGGGGGAGAGGGCAAGAGTGGGGCAGTAAAGTAACTGGTGACAGTTATTATAATCATCTCCCACGCACCCTGAGCACACACACAAACACACACACACACACACACCTTAGTGTTATAGTAATCTGATAAGTAGGTGTCAATTGTACAGTTAAGTATTTCTCCAGTCTAAAGTACCCTGTGCAATGACCAGTGAGGGACCATTAGAGGCACTGACTGTACATGCAAAATAAAACGCACAATAAAGAAAACACACAAAAATAAGGGTACATTAAGAAACGCTTTCATAGCACGGGTCTACGGAGGGACCAGAGGAAATGGATTTGATCCCATCCACACCCAGACCATTAAAACCCGCCATTCCCATATGAGCTAACGTGCTGGGAAAGCTTGATCCAGGGCCACGGTCTAACACAGCCTGGCGGATTTACAAGTTCCCAGTTACAAGAGACCCAGGGCGAGGAACATGGAACAGGTGCAGGGGCTGCATGGCTGGAGCCAACCCTTCTAAGACGCTGCCTCTCAGCCTCCAACCTCTGTGATGGTCAGGAGGGAGAGACCCAGGTAGGGCCTCAAGAAGGAGGCCTTGCATCCAGTCAAATCTGGACTGCACAATGTGTCATTGTTTCAGTACATGGAAGCACATTGGAATCCTGGAACTGGTTTGGATCTCCAGCGGTTCCAGGTGGAACGCCTCGTTATGACACGTCTGGCACAAACCTTCCCTGAAAATACGGTCTGTGCCTTTCTACAGGAAGTAGGGTAGGGAGCACCAACCCTGAAGGGATTTCCACTCAAATGAGGAAAGCTGGAGGCTGAGACAGAAATCCTTTGTGGAACTGACGCAGTCTGTGAGACACACCTTCAAAGGCTCAGCCGCACGCAGGTTTGCACCAGAGGAAGGGGTCTGTGCCGCAGCATAGCCGAAATACCAACAGCACTGTTCTCAGTTTAATACCAGGCACCAAGGAGGAAACACGGAAGGTAAGAGGTGAGAGAGAGCATCAGGAGATGACAACTCTTTTTTTGGGGGGGGCGGCAGATTAACAGCTGGATGGGGCTTGATTTTTACTGTTGGAGGGCAGGTTCTGGGATAAAGAGCCGGGCAGCTGGTCTCAGGTCTGATGTGTGACTCCCTCCCCAGCTCTGTCTGCTCGTCCTGGGCTAGGGGCCAGCCTTCACCTGGGAAACCACCGTGCTCAGCAACAAGGAAGGAATCAAAGCATCTAGACTGTCAGGGTCGAGAGGACAAGAGGAGGGGGGAGGGTTGGGAGTTGGCTGGGGCAGGTGGGCGGGTGGGGGGACGACCTCTGTTTCATAAACAATTCTGTTTAATGTGTAGCTTTTACACTAACTCTGCATTAAACAATGTCATACAATGTAGGCGCAATGCTTGGACACTTTATGACCAGTTTACAGAGTGAGACAAATACAATATACCGCCAAGGCCATGAGACTAAACACTCTGGAAAACATCCAAACACCGTAACAAGATGCATACAACAACGTTGGAAGCAAAGTGGGGGACAACACATTGACTGATCCGTGACCCAGCTGACTGTTTTCCCTCACTTATCAAAACACCATTGTGGATTTATGGACAACTAGGAAAATAAAAGAGTTCCCATGCGGTGGATAAATGTTTGTGTAGAATCTTATGTCTGGCTGCAGGGAGATTCCAGGAGTGAAAAGAAAAATAGGATGAGGCATCTCCCACTGAGGTTAGTATGGTTTATCATGGTCAACAGTGGTCGACGATCGTTTACCAGACTTACACCCATCAAACCTGTCAATACAAAGATGAAAATACGATACAGGATTTCAGAATGTAAGAGGATGCATGTGAAATATACGTATTGTATTTTTACATAATCTGTTTTAGGGAAATGATCAAGAAATGATTGATGATCACTGTTGCACAGCCAAGGCAAAGCCTATCTGTATACAGTGAACTTCAATTTCACAAGTTTTGCTCTGGCAAAATGTGACCCATGATGTCAGTACCACAGAACTTTCTGAAGATGGGCCAAGCCAAATGACAGCTTTCTGAAGGAAAATAGCTGTATCCTTGATCACAGATTTACAGTAACTATAACAGGCCACATTCACTGTAATCATAATCTACATTTACAAAAATACAATTACGTCACATACATTTTTGTCTTTGACAGTTTGAAGAAACACAACACAAGCCACTGACCACAATCCACGAACTCAAGAAAAAGTTGTTTCCTGAGAGCCTCATAACATCACACTCACTTAGTTACCGCTTAGTGAGCAAGAAATGGAGAACAGGGGTACTCCTATGAAACCAAGTCTATTTTTAACTTTCTGAACTCTGCCCAAACTGTGACGTCCACATCCGGCAAACCCACGGTCCTCCACCTTCCTGACCCGTGAATCACGGGTCTCCCTCGCCTCCCTCACAGATTAGCTAACCTTGACCACCCCACCTCCCTCATCAACCTCCCCCTCCCACCCTTCACCCATACAATCCTCCCACATAGCTCCTCTTCCTGGCTCTGGTGTCTGGGAAATGCTGTCGGTTTAAGAGCAGAGAAAGAACACTGATGAGCCTGGCATTGTTGTACGTTTACATTATATCCATTTACCAGATGCTTTCATGCAAAGCAACAGACTTTTTCAGGATCAGCAGTGCATTGTTCATACTGTATTAAGGTCTCCAGAGTCACAAAATGGTCTGTAAATACATTATTTGTATGTCACTTTGACTGAAAGGATCAACTGAATGATTACAAAGGTGGCATACAGTTATAGTTTATACTGCTCCATTCTTGAGTACAGTTTTGCTATTAGGGCCAGTCTTCCACAGTGTATTTTGGATCAACACATCCTTACATCATACAAACTGAGAGGTCCTCTTGTATTTGACGTTTCCCAGCATGCAGTAGGACCACAAGTATTCGGTGTTCCCTCAACGTCATGGAGTTGTACACCAGCTATTTCCATGCAGTCATGTGCCCCCTCGCTCATAGCTGTTGTGGTGGCTGATGTGGTGGCTCATGGCAAACATAGTCGTTTTGTGTGCGCGCCCGCGTGCGTGTATGTGTTGGGTGGTGGGGGGGGTGGTTTGGGTCGGACCTAATACCAAATATGTCCAGCATGGCCTCTGTCTGAGCAGGGAGGTGCAGTCCACCGTGGTCTCACTGCTGTCACAGGAGGTCACCGGCTATCCGTCACTGTTTATGGCCTGGAGGAGGACGGCCCCCATGGGAAGTGGGAACCCAGGGGGGGGGTCAGGGTCGTGCTTGTGTTCCCGGAGCAGAAGCCTCCTCCGTTGAAGAGGGCTAGCAGCAGATAGTCATGCTCCCTGACAAGAGGAGGGTGAGCGGGCCGCGGCCACGCCTTGAGAGCAAACACTGATGTCCGCCGTCACTTTGATGGGAAAATGTTGAAAGGAAGAGATGGGGAATAGTGGGGGCTAATGATAAACACTAGGAGAGGAGAAGCCCTTCCAGGGTGATGATTATATTTCCTGGTTAACTGATCTGAAGGGCGAGGGGGAGGAGGAGCTCGCTAAACTATCATTCTGTGCTGACAGGTCTCGGATAACAGTATTATCATCGTATCCTTTTCTGATAAGCTATTTGATCAAGTCAAAGGAAGCAAAAGCACATTTCTGCAGCACATTAAAACTTTCAGCTGAAAAAGTGCAGCATCATCGGATCTGAAGTGCATACAGTCAATGAATGAAGTGATACGCCAAAACAAAGCTGGACGAAAACTTCACATAAACACAAAGTACAAACGAATACTGATTCAGACGTTTGAGATTTGGTTTGTTGAGGATAAACCTTCCAACTCCCATGCTAATGAAGTCTGACAAGGTTCTATCTGGTTCGCAAGTCATTTAAAGGGAGGTTTGGATGGTCTATTTTCCAATACAGGGTATACTTCAAACAAATTTAAATGTGTTATGTAAGAGCTTTGTCTACACAATTGGAGTGAGCTTAAAATGTACCCATGTTCCCTATTCACCTACTTATTGGCAGCTTTAATAGATGTAAGCATAACAAAATACATTCTCGCGGGAGATTCAGAAGTCCTAATTGAAAAGTTTGTCACTTACACTCTATGACCTTTACAGGCCAGTGTGGGTACACAAGCTTTGACGATGGCATTTGTGCAAGCAAGTTCACATGACTGCGTTCCATTAGGAGTCTGCCATATTGTGCAAAGGTGAGCTAAGTCAACAAGGAATGGTTTAGGTGGTCAACATTTCAACAGACTCATGGCCAACGTTCAACACTGGTATTTTAATCATTATCATTATGATCATGTATTTTTGATGAATAATGAATGGAGGCCAGCCATCCAGTGTCCTACTTAAGAACATGTGTTCAGAGGGTGGAGGAACATGACTAGTGACTCATGGTTGGTTGGACTCCCTCAGAGAGCCGTTCGGCATTCACAATCTTTTTTAGTTTGCGCCTCTTCCTGTGTCTATTTAGCGGGTTGTCAGGCAGATGAAAGGTATTTCCTCTGAGTCACCGCCCGCTCCCTTTTGTCATTAAAGAGAAGATCAGGATCAAGACACCTCCAGTATACTGGCTTCCCATGATCCCCGGCGATGGGCCAACCATATAACAGGTCTTGGCTATACTTAGGCTTTTGGAGAAGAAAATGCACTTTACTCGTATTTTTATGCTTGGTACGCTGGCCTACTTAGACGTCATAGCTTCCGGAGGGTTCTGTTTTGAAGATATTCTTCCTTTGTCAAACAGATCAGGAAGGACATGTTGTGAGATGTGACAGAATGCATATCTAGGATGTTCAGGCACCCAAACAATCTCTCATCTCTGACTGTAACAATGACACAGCAATACTGAACATTCTGAACGTCAGAGATTATCCAACACTGCCAAGACAGAAAAGAGGTATTGTAATATTTGATATCGCATAGTTATATTATGTAATCAACAACTGAATTCTGATCATATTAACCTTTTGTGTAGTGGAATATCTGAGTTTGGCTTTGGGTGATGTCACAGGCAGGCAACGGAAGTGGTGGAATCCGGTCCTGGGAGATTTCATTTTTCAAAAGAATAACACAGGACGAGATCCCACACACAAGAACCCTAATTCCTCTAACCTCCCGGACACTGACTCAGAGAAGAATGCCGCAAAAACCCATGAGTCACAACTGGTCACAATGCTGAACAAAGATTGTTTTAATGGTTAACAAGGGTGGCCATGTTATTGGTTCGGTTTCTCCGGAAGCCCCTGGAAGCTGGTGGGACAGTGCAACACCTACGTGAGGTCGAGGTATGTCGTTTGACGATAATGGTCAAAGAAGTCTCAGTGTGATCCCATTCCATGCCAGTAACTCATAAACAACATGTTAGTTATTACTGCCTATTGGACGGACACCAGACATTCCAGAATGTGGTGAATGTTCCTGAATGTGCTGACATGCACCACTGAACAAACAATGGCTAATTTTATAGGTAAGTGCAATGTCAAAAATAATATTATTTTCCATAGAAAAGGATGAGGGTAATGCTAAAATCAACAGGCCCCCCTACAGATAATCCCAACACAGTAGATGACCTAGTGTACTAGTAGATAACCTGCAGTCTGATGTGTAACATCCTTCTTTCAACAATACAACATGACAACACAAGGATGTCCTTAACGCTGAATTCATTTTTGCCTTAATAAATATGCACTATAGGCCATGCGAAACCCCATGCAGTTTAAACTGTATATATCAATGTATTTTCAAGTACTGGTGAGCATTCCACACACAGACTCACAGTCTTTATATAAACAGTATATAATTCGTCTTTGGCAAGTTGGCGCTGAACTTTGAAGGAGGTGGTAAACAGCGAAAGTCCCTGAATGTTTGAGCGCTAATGAGAATGCCTGTTTAGGGCCATGGTTCTGAAACCTGGGATTATTCTGGATGGGTTGCATAACTGGCCGTCTTTAACCTGGCTCCTTAAATCCCTGGAGAACAGCCGCTCGAGCGATATCTCCCCCCCGGTTCGTGGAACGCTTACATAAACAGAAGGGGACTGAAGCCTGAGCAGGGTTAAACAGTTGGTTATGGGCTGTGCGCAGGGCAGGAGATGGATGGTTCCAGTTATCTTAAGTTTACTATGGTTTTTAACCCTCTTCTTATCTGTCTGATATTTTCGATCATGTTTTCGTGGATCCCAGGATGACTCCTTGGTCTTGATGCATCAGGTAATGAGGATCTATGTCAAAACAAGAAAACAAGAATTTGGCCCGATCGATGCACGAACAAAGAACCGGACTGCTGTCTGACAGAGGAGGACATGAGAGGCTTTTCATTTTCTCACTTCATTTTATATTCTGCATTAACTTATGTCTATGTTCTGTTCATCTGTTTCACCCATCCTGGCAGTTGACCAACCCACCCAACTCCCTGTGCCACCCCTCACCTGTGTGTCACCACTCCTTTTACAGTAGCCACACAGGAGATCCTTGTGGGCACAAGGTGTATGACTGCTGTACATGACTACAGTCGAAACGTCCTGCTTCCATAGTGACATACAGCTTTCAGCTGTTCTGTATTCACAACACATGACCAAATCACCATACAGTGAGGAGATCAAGCAATCAAGACAGGCACTGTGCACATTGGCACAAGCATAAGCAGGTATTCACCAACAATGCATTACACAGTAGGTGGCGTGAATGACATCAGATTCGTATGTTTTTCCGTTCAATGAGCTGTTTCCAGCGGTTTGGGCTGAGACTGGAATGTTTTAGAGATTATAAAAAAAAGAGAGAAAAAAGAGAAATAGAAAAAATACAACCAGTGTAAAGTTCCAATATGTCATGTCTATGTGATTCTGAATGGCATCATCGTGAGTCGTGATTGGCCGCGGCGTCTGTCGTCTGAAGTGTTTCTGGGGGGCGTTCACATCCAGCGCACTATATGTAATTTGTGACTCGCGAACAGAGCAGCACTGACAGCTTGACCGGAGACAGGCGTTGGACATACGCAGAGACGCGAGCGCAAGTAGGATACTCTGAAGAGCTATAATCGAACTTGACGCTTGCTTTATTGAAAGTTAGACTACCAGCAGGGACACAAAAAAAGCCCGAAAATGCAGTCGTTCTATCACCAGCTGATCAGCGTACTGTTTGTCTTCGGCAGCCTCCAGATAAACCAACTGACAGAAGGCTGCTCGTGCGCTCTTTCGCACCCGCAAGATGCGTACTGCAACTCTGACATAGGTGAGTCACACGTTTGAGAAATTAAGTTCTAAAATGTATTTTTAAAGGGGAGGATAGAGGGTCTCGCCAGATATCTAAGAGTTCTTGGCAAAGTTTTGGTTGATACAGTTGCATTAGAGCTCTGACGATTACTTTAATAGACTGATTATCACGCGCACTACAGCCTTCAGTACTCATGAGACGCTGGCCGAAAGTTTTAAATCGTATTTTAATGCGTGAAATGCATCAATCAAATTCTGTATTTCTTTCATCCCACATTATTTTGATCGTATCCAGCATTTAAAATGAACATAAAACGTATCTTGTCAAATGTTATTTCGGGAAGTTATGTCGGGTTTTAGTCATCCAAGTTCGTCTAAAATAGCCTGACACACTTCACTCTAACTGTATCAGATGTAATGTTTACTACAGCACGTTTATTTTGAGGAGAATAGATCAATGCGTCATCTCTCAAATTAGTAAGGCGAAAGGAAGCCCACTTTCCCTCTCTCTCCTCCTGAGTACGAGCTAACCGTCTCCATAGAAACAGGTCCCACTGACTATAATGTTTTTCAGAGCAAATTACCTCTTGCTGAGCAATAAAACGGAACAGTCCGGCAGGCGGTAGCAAGCCAACTATTTTACTGCTTCTTGAATATTGCACCCATGTGTGGAGGTTAGCAATGACAAATTTAAAGTGCAGACTCACTGTTTTGCTACTGTCCTGGGATCCGTTTATTGTTTGACTTTTTATGCTATTCAAGAGCCAGAATAGCAAGTGTTCTTGGTGGGTCTTGGTATTCGTACAAGCCTAGCATGCTCCCAGCCCTCTACACTCCAGCTCCAGGTTTCAGTTGACCCTCATTCCTTAAACAATGCAAGTTTTCTGCCCAATTTCTTTGCCCAGGTTTCACACACTTGGAACAGCTAATTCCTAACATTCTGGCGTTAGGTATGGAGTCAGTTTTAGAATCTCAGTCTAAAACAAGTTATTTATCCAAGCTCACTTGGTGTGCATGCCAGCCATATGTTTGCTTGTGGAGCTGAGACTGCGACCCAGTTTTTTTACCGACATTTTTCAGGTCTTAGAGCTGAAGGGAGTGTCTTTGAAATGCATGCTTTTACACCGGGTCATGATTACACCCACATCCAAGAATAGTGCTGTTTTACTGAGGAATCCCCACCCAATCTGACTGAGTTATTTGATACAACCAGATCCACGCGTTGATCTGTCGTTACCTTAGACCCATTTTAATTACAATTATTCCACCGTCCCAGTGGAGTGTTGCTGGCCAAAGTATAACAGGGGTTCCTAAGGCAGGTAGGAAATAGGGGTCAACTGAGATATTTCAGAAGGGGTATTAGAGTGGAGAGCTCTTTGTCTATTAGCTCTGTGTGTGTTGTAGAACTGGGGCAGTTCCTTTGCCACTGGGGCAATGTGTGTTCGACCGACCCCATTCTCTTTCTCTTACACATGCACTCTCTCTCTCTCTCTCTGTTACTCTCTCTCTTTCATTCACTCTCTCACTCTCACTCACTCGCTCTCTCTCTCTCTCTCTCTCTCTCTCTCTTACTTTCTCTCTCTCATTCACTCTCTCTCTCTCTCTCTCTCTCTCTCTCTCTCTCTCTCTCGCACACACATGCACATACACACTATAGATATGGACGAGCAGATTGGTTTAGAAAGAGATGGCCATTAAACGTCCATTAAGGTGGTTTGAGTGGTCCAGTGCCCTTCAGCAGAGCACAAGCAGATTGGTGGGAGGATTTAACAGTGGAACTGCATATGACGTCACTGAGCCCCGCCTCTCCCTCCCCATTATACAAGTGATCCTCAGTCTAACCAGAAGACTGTGTCTGCTGTTTGATGATAAGTGAGGGGACAGCTACTGTAGATGGACGCTGGCGTCTCTCTTCGCATGAGGGCTGAGCGGTTCTGAACGAGTACATCATCATGCCGTTTAACCGTGAAGTTAACCATTCACAGTGTTTGCGACTCCAGCAAAAACTCGAATGCCAAAGGAAGTGACTGATTTTCGAGGGGGTGCCTTAAACCAGTTGACCTGTTTGCATTGTGCTAGAGGCGTAGGTAAACGTTAGCATGACAAACAGTCATACAGCCAGTCCCTTTAAACACTCCTGCTTTAGCTCATGGTGTTGGCAAAGGAAAGACGCATGCCGCATTGAATCTAGGCCTAGCCTCAATGGGGCCGCTGATATTATGTGAGCTCCACAAAATCCGCATTTTCAAGGTTTTGGCTTAGCCCAGCAGTCTCTTTGAACACTTGTGGCTCATTGGATGCCTGTTCCCTTCTGCTGTGAAGAGCTATGGTTGGATATGCACGGAGCCATAGAGCCAGTGCAAGGACGTTTTTGACTTTTTCAAGAGCCATTGATCTGAGCATGTGCTCTAAGCCATTCAGGAACAAGGAAGAAAGTGCTGAAATTCTATGGTTTTTTCAGTTTAAGCTTGCTACAGGGTATTGTGTCAATACATCACTCCAAGACTCTGTAATGGAGCTATTCATGCACAGTGAGATCATTTTTAAACCATTTTCTCTCCACGTCAGAAGATCATTTACTTGCTTTATTGCGCATCTGACTACATATTTAGCATGTTACAGCATGCAACATTCCCAATGTGTTGTGATCAGGCTGCACGAGTACGTGCAGTTTGACTTGGCTCCGTTGTGACGTTTTTGGAAAGTGAAATAAACCTCTGGTCCCTCGGCAGACCGTGCAGTGATTGATGGTTCTACTCGAACCTCCTTGACACATCCAAACAAATGCATGCCATGATATTGTCAAAACAGGGGATGTCGAAAAGTAGGATGGTTAACAGGTCCCAAGCCCCCCTCCTGACAGGAGCGCTGCATCATCTTAGCGGTATGAGGTGGATGTTTACATAATGCTGTCACACTTTGATAAGCGACTCAGTAATATAGCGTCCGTTCGAGTCCTACAGTATGCAGCCACGTGATTTGGATATAAAGACAAAGTTGACGAACTTGCAGGATTGATGAAAACATTGCTACAGAATGGTGCGGTGGCGCCTTCAACCTGAAGTTAAAATCTCCGAGCTGTACCTTCCGTGAAAGTCAAACAGCAAGGTTCTTCACATGTAGCACAAGTGGATCATATGCAAATGGGGACCTCCTTCACATGTCCCAAGTTGAGCAGCACAGCCTGGTGTGTGGAGAAAGGCTCTAATTTCCACTGTCAACTTCAAAGGCGATATGGGGGAACATGATTCATCTCTGTTGGACCCGGAGGCTAGTTCAAAGCACGCTCCCGTTGTTTCACAGGCCTTGTTTTCCAACCGCAAGCATAATCTCCTATGGTGAATGAACCAGCCAGCCTTGTGAATGAGGAAATGAGGCTACACTATATACTACAACAAAGGCTAAACAACAACAACCTAAGGGGATGTCAGCGTAATAAGCCCCAGTGACAAAACTAGCGTTGGAAGTTCAGCCAGCTGAAGTCTCCTTCCCTACCTCGTCATCACTGCCTTTCCAGACAACTGGGGTTAGCCTTTTCCTCACATCCTTCACCCTGTATACCTAGGCCAATTATGTGGTGCTCTTTAGTGGGGTGACTGCGAGAACCTGGTTGGCTGTGATTTGGTGGCAACTGAAACAGGCCCATTCACATGCTTTCAAGGAGAGGGATGTTTTCCTCCAAAGCTTTTCAAGCTCCAGATTAGTGTTCCAGCCTTCAACTTTGGCCCTGAGGGTTTATGTCCCTCCAGTCCTAAAGAGCTGCGGTGACAGGACCAAATTGCCCCCATACTTGTACTATGCACTGATTAAATCCAGAGTATTATCCTCAGGTTAGAGTCCATGCTTAGCCTGGGATAAGAACCTCGAAAGAAACTGATCTGTGTACGGTTAGACAATACGTGTTAGTGAATATGAGGGAGAGTCTGGGGTAGAGCTGGACGTTCCTATCACCAATGACACGTCAGAAATGTTAAATAGGGGTTAGGGGGAGCTATAGGTCATTTAGAGGGAGCAGTTAAGGAGAGTTTGGGATAGGGGTTAGCTAAGTAGGGGTTTGTAGTGTCTGGGAAAGAGATTTCACCTGATTTTGGATAGTGACTTTGAGTTACTCAAATCTATCCAGACTCCTTCCTTTCTGTCAGCTACATTTCAACATATACCTGCTCCCCAACAGGAAGACAAATTTAAAGGCTGAGTAACAGAATGTAGGTTCTGTTATAAGGAACATCTGGGAGTAGCTCACTGCTATCCAAGCAGCTTCATCTGTTGCTGTCAGGATGGCCTGTTACAATAGGTCAGCAGAGGTCAAAAGGTTGCAGGATTCCCCGCAAGTTTGACATGTTCATCCAATGAGTGCGGAACATATCGGGTAACTAAGGCATCCCTTTTCTACTGACCACTCGAGCATTGCTTAACCCACTAGAGCTTTGTTGGTAATGTACTGAAAGGCATTCTGTTTGAAATGGAATAGATGGCTCTATTCCAAGTCTACAGGGACACTGGTTTAATCCAGGTCAAGTGTATTCTCACCATCAAAGTGTTCTGACACACACACGTCAAACAGGGGAATGCCATTTCTGAGTTTATTTTGGCATGTCACTGAGAATCCTTTACCTCCCCCTCGCATCGAAGGTGGAACATGTAACGCATACTGAAACCCACTGTCACTTTCCCACTTGCTTACACACACGCACGTCCACACACGCATGCACACACGCACATTCGCACGCATAGACACAAACCTTGTGAGGGTGACTTCTTTGTCAGTAATTGAAGTTTATCCTCAAGTGCACAACACAATTCTCAAGGAAAAGGAAAACCACAGGGTCTGTGGTTTGAAATCTACATTGTGTGCAGATGAGTATTTAAAAGAATATTTTAGTAATCCCACTCTACAAGCGATACTTTGCTATATTAATTCACATTTCCCTGGCACCTCAATTTCTGCTATCATTATATAGAAATCCTCCTTTTTCCTAGTGTGTGTTTAAATACCCTGCAAAACATATATATGCATGCACTGAGAATGGTGCAGCACTTCCCTGTAATTGCTACTTATCCGTTGCGCCACAGAGAGAAAGAGAGAGAGAGGGCCACTTACGGTGCCATATATATAGCCTAGCTGTTAGAGATTCGAGCTGCTGTGTCTATTAAAGTTTAAGTCAGGTGGATATCATATGCAGTCCTTGGTTAGGAACTGGGTTATATAAACATCAGCGATTTAGTCTGAATGTGAGAGAACAGGCGTCTGAAGAGACACACGTTCACTGGAAGACAACTCGCGGTAACAGGGACTGTTGTATTCGGAGGATCCTGTTTTGGGAGGCTTCGTGAAGAGGCTGAAAGGTCACAGAAGGGAATGACACAAATCCACTCTCTCATGAACAGCTGGGTTCTCTCCCACATTCCACAGAGCAATGACACTGACGCCACCCAATTAGTGTCCACTGGCCAAAGTAGCGGCATTTACCAGGAACAAAAGAGACAGCAGAGCTCCTTTAATTCTCGATGTCACACTACCACGTACGACTCAAACAGCAACACACCTGGGTCAACGATAATGATCGAGGACATGATCGTATCGGAAAGTCGTTTCACTGCATTTAAACAGCTCCTCGCGGTTGCAGTCGTGACGAATTCGCTGGTTTCATGGCGGCAAGATTGACGAATCAGATGCCCCAGAGTATTTGATGGTATGTGTAGGAAAGGTTTGACCCAGGTCTGACTGATGGCAGGCACCCACAGAAGACCTGTACAACTATGTGTGCAATTCTTTTGATGCTTTTTGCCTTGTTTGGAGGTCAGAGGTAAAGTATCGCTTGGGGGCTTACCTGAATATAACTGGCTCAGATCAGATGCAGGAGTCGGATCAGAATCTAGTTTCATATCTGCACATTCCCCGGTAATTGTGCCCTGTGCTCTGTACAACACTTATCTGCATCTGTGGTAGGTACCTCCCAGCCTTGTTAAGTAGCATTGCTTGGAGGCTCATAATACGAGTTGACAGATTAATAGAGCACATGACCTTGGTTAGATCTTTGAGAAGGACCGAATGAATCCCTGAGGGAATCTTTTTTTTTTCGTAAGGAAAGATGATCTGCAGTTTGTGTGAATGTGTGATTTTCTACATGAATATCAGTGGCATTTTGACTTGATCACATGGAAGTGATGTCATTCATTTATTTGGAGGTGGAAATACTTTACAAGCTAAACAAGTTGTTGTCCTTTATCCAAATACTTTTGTCAGATATGTATGACTGATTCGCCACACCCACCATTCTAGTCTTTTCCATGCGAATGGGACTGAATAAACACAGGCTGCAAGACTGACACTGCCTACTCTCTGACTACAGTCGAAAGGAATGAGACACTTTTCCTTTTTTCCCCTTCTATCTCCCTTCTTTCTTTCTTTTTTTCTACCCATCTCGGAATGTGAGCCTCAAAGGAATGTGGGAAGGAAATTCCACCAGGCTAAAGATAACAAACATCCCAGGGCTTAGTTATGTCTGTGACTCTCTAGTGTCCGGGAGCAGGTGAACTTCACACCAGACATAGTCTGCCCCCTCCCCACCCCACCCCCCAACACACACACACACCCCTCTAGGCCCAAACGACTGCAGTAGGTACTGTGTGCGTGCGTGTATGGGGAGAGGTGGGCTATTCACTGGCCTAAATGAGGCTTCGCTTGTATGACAGTCACCTGCAACTGGTCTACTCACTCCAACAGTGAAAGCAAACAACTAGGACCCGCGGCCGAACGTTTTCACCTAGACGTTGTTTACATGAGGGCGAGGACTGATAAGATCTTTTCCACCCTTGTTCTCAGTATAGATGGAAGCTTGTTTAAACACAGGAGACACATGGTTTTACGATGTAGAGATGGAGCTGAAAGAAGGGGGGGACAAGCCGCTGAACTTATTCTCTGTCCTCAGAGACTCCTTTGGTCTCTGTGTGTCAAACTCAGTTCCACCCCACCACCCCCATCCCTAGTCCCCCCTTTTAGCAGACGTTCTTGGCAGACGGCAGCAAAGTCGAAAATCTGATGAATAGATGACCTGCAGAGACCAATACTTGTTGGATGCCACTTAATAAGGGCAATACAGAAGTCAAGTGTGTCGTGAGGTCTGAATTGGCCGCTTGTGAAAAGCTGTCTTGATGGAAGGGGTTTCTAAAGTATGGGCAGTTTGATCCACTGCATAGATTTCTGTTATATGTTGTCTTCTATCCGCAGTGATCCGTGCCAAAGTGGTTGGCAAGAAGCTTCTGAAGGATGGGCCTTTTGGGACGATACGCTACACAGTCAAGCAGATGAAGGTGAGTGATGGCTGAGCTCTCAGCTCCTGTTAGTATCTAACATCAAACTCAATATCAGCACATCACCCAGCCATCTGCGATCTGCTACTGTGCTGTTAGCCTAGTGGAGGGCTATGTGGCAGATTAGGTTACATTTGATACATCATTCATTTAGCAGATGGTTTTTTTTTGTATCCAAAGTGACAAACAAGGCATGCAGTAGTTACATTCTGCGTAGGCCTGTTATTCTCAGTAGAGCTAACTCATACTTTGTAGTAACATGGAAAACAGCAAGAAACAAATGGACTAATGTGTGTAATCTCACTAATAGCCTACCTCAAAGGCTAGGTCAGCTCTGTGGAGGGCATCAGTATTACAAGGCAGCCAGACAGGGCAGTAGACTCCTCAAGGTTTATGAGCACTGAGGATCGCATAGGCATTACATCTGAAGGCAAACGCATCATTTACGTAAGAAGATCCAGCGTACAGTGATGAATGATTGCATTACTAGGCAACCCCTGATCCTTCTCCAGGTCACCTATGTGGCTACATACTTTCTTTAAGCAACAATAACATTTAAGATACGAGGGATTAGGCTTAGAAATTGTTTACGGTATAGTCCTCTATTAACTCTTGGCCTCTGGCTGGTTTGTCTAATCTAGTTTAATCTGTTTGAGATGAAAATCTACCATAGCAATGATGGCCTCCCTGTGAACTATTAACAGTTTATCATGAAGAGAGCCTTAGGAAAGAGTTTCCCTCCAAAACCCGCAAACTGCCCCCTTAGGGAGCTCCTGTGTATTTTTAGTTTAGATTCTCAAACAGAAACTCCTCATTTTGAGCCCTGTGACTAACTTTTATTTTTATTTTTTCGTATGACTGTTTTCTTCCCAAGAACAGCACGTTTAAACAGGGATTTCCTGTTGTTTCCAGACAAATAAATGCCATTGCACAAAAGCTCTAGCCAATCTCGCGGCTAACTCTGAGTCCAGCACGGATTGGCTGTGCCTTTCTGATTAAGCTTCTACAAACCACAGTTTAAACATATTTGAAAAATGTTCTCCACCTCCAAAGTGACACATGACAATAAGTCATGTATCAGGATTATTTTTTAGTTGTTTCAAGATAAGGATCTGTTACGTTGTCCTCATCATGCAAGTCTTCCAGAAAATGTCATCTGATAAGATTGTATCATTTGCATTCCTCATTGTTTTGGTACAGCTTTTGAAACAGCTTATTACTCAATCCTGTTACGTCAAAAGCTGGTCATGTGCAGTTCAGTGAAAGTGTTTTGAATATAACACAATGTTGTTTGTGTCCCATTCTGTAGATGTACAAAGGATTCGCCAAGATGCAGCACGTCCAGCACATCTACACTGATGCCTCTGAGAGCTTGTGTGGAGTGAAGTTCGACATCCATAAATACCAGTACCTGATTACAGGTGAGCGATTTTATCATTGAATAAAACCTTTATGAAGAAATAGGTCAAAGTATTATACTGAATGCCAAATCTTGATCTAATTCTAATCATTCATGTTGAACACGCTGTATTCTGTATTGTATATGAAATATAAAAATGTCAAATGGGTAGACTGGTAAACTTCTCTCGTCTTCTGAGTGATAAGATGAACTTTTCATTGACTTGAGCGTTTTGCTCCTGATCCATCCAGACAACACAAGGCCACAAAAGCAGGGTTGCTAACAGCAGCCTCAGTTTGTTGAGTTTCAGTGCAAGTCCCTTCCCTCCTTCCCTCCCAGCCCCCAGGAGCTGGTCTGGGACACTAACTTTCCCACTATTTATAACCTGTTGCCACTGTGCAGAAAGCACAGCCCAGGAGCACTTGTTTCAAGTCCATTTCATTCCTATTCTGAAAGTAAAAAACAGTAAAAAACACTTTCCACTCTGTCTAATTAACAGGAAGCTTCAGCCCTTTTCTTGCAGGGGCATTTACGAGGCGCTGGTTCGAGTTAAAGAGTAGTTTACTGTACGGCCTAGAGCCAACCATATAGATGCTTAGCATGTTCCTGTCACTATATCCCGAGCCTGTGAACATGACCTCTGGGGCTAGAGAAAAGGGAGGAAGTCACCCAACAACACAGCCGTGTGTGTTTACTGTGGCAGGGTGACGATGACATCACAGCCCACCGTCTCTGGTCAGGGGGTCTATAATAAGGAGTGTGGTTGCCAGGATGACAGTTTCAGGACTATGTTCCAGGCATGTTGAGTATGTTGAGGACTGAGAGATCAGCTTCACACCATCCCATTTTATCAAGCCTGATTAGCTCCATAGAAACGCACCAGCCTCTACACAAGTCAGCAGCAGATCCCTAAATATACAGGACTGCAGACTTTTGGGACTTTCAGAATTAGGGGTCTTGGTTTAATATAGGCTTACTGTACTAGACTGTCTTACATTGTTCGGTCAGAACCAACACTTTGTCTGGTAAAAGTTTCACTTGAAGTTTCCCTGCTCCAACCAATGCTCTTCCCCCTCTCCCCTCCCTTCCCCTGCCATCCCCCAGGGCGCGTATTTGATGGGAAGGTCTACACCGGGCTGTGCAACTTCAATGAGAGGTGGGACCGCCTCTCTCTGTCCCAGAAGAAAGGCATCAACCACCGCTACCAGCTAGGCTGCAACTGCAGGGTGAGTGGGAACCGGTGTGCCCCCGGAGAACAGGCCCAGCAGCAGGTCGAAGGAGAGGCCAGGGACAGGGGCCGAGGTCAGGGTAGAGGCCGGGGTAGAGGCCGGGGCAGAGGGAAGGGCAAAACCCAGGGAAAAGGACAACAGAACAGTCTGCTGAAGCACAGGTTCCTACTGTGAGCACCACCCTGCGTTCCACCCTGCGTTCCACCCTGCGTTCCACCCTGCATTCCACCCAGAGTTCCACCCAGAGTTCCACCCAGAGTTCCACCCAGAGTTCCACCCGGAGTTCCATCCAGAGTTTCACCCCAGTTCCTCTAAAAAGGTTCAAAATAGGGTGCAAAACATCACAATATAATCTCCACTATATACTACATGTAACTAACTACTGGTGATGCTTAAAAGGGAAACAGTACATGTTCACTCTGAAAGACTTTAGTTGCCTGGCATTTATAGCATCCAAATGCATTGTCTCCAATGCATTCATTTCAGTTCATTCATGTTGATGTGCTACAAGCTAAAATGAAATGATCACCAATAAACCCATGATAATGCAATGCTGAAAATGTACTGCTATCAACAGACAGGGCAATTCAAGCTCAGGCAGTAGACTTTTGTGGAAACGATTGTATTTTCTTTGTATCTGTACTGGGAAAGCTTTCAAATGTGTTTCACTGTCCTAGAGACTGAAATGTTATGTTTCGACACGTGCACACCATACAACACACCTTTCCATTTTTGATGGTAGTTGGATGGTTTTGAGTTTCAACTGTCAAAGTAATACTTGCAACGAACCAGAAATTTAAAGGTGTCCCCTTTCATTTTCACATCATTTATACTAATGCACCTCCATGGATTGTTACAAACGCAACAGAGACAAGGATCAGGGAGTGACGGGCAGAGAAAGGGATGAAAGATTTACGATGATCCTGGGGAGTTATGAAATAACGACGCTGGAATCTCTTTTAACTGTCATTCCAAACCTCCAGCACTCCTAGATCTCTGGCTGACGTCCTTAACGCACAGTCTGCTCTAGTGCGTTTCTAGTCCTCCAACTCATAAATATCCTCCCGTACTGCATGGCCAAAGCCATCTGCTCCCTTCATTAGGTCCTATCAGAAGCACATTGCCAGACATTGCGTCCTAACTAAAGGGCCAACACCTCCTCATTGTCTCCTCTCTCCACTGACTCAAGAGATGATATTGGTTCAGCTATTCTTCAGATCTGCTGATCTGACGGGTCACGTCCAACGTCCCATCGATTACATTATTACTTTATTACCTAACAGCCCCCTAAAAAGCTGAACTGTGTTGATCGGCGACAGCACAGACGACTCACCTCGCTTGGCTTCTCACCCTAAAAAACTTACCACCAACTGCCCCCCCCCCCCTGCATCTTCCTCACACTGTGATTCACAGCTGTCCAAAGCTGTATCCAGCAGCACGATCGGACGGAGATATAGACACATCTGATTCCGGCGGAGAGAGTGTTTTCGGTCCGCGAGAAATATCCATCCTCTCTCGATTGATTTGGGCTAAACAGGCATTTCCGTCAGATAGGGCCGACGCTGTGAGACCAAACAAGTTTGGCTTCACTCGCTCCCGTATTTACGATCCGCACTGCTGATTTCTATGCTTTTCCCACACACAAGGCTTTCACTCAAGCAGCTCTTTACACCTCTTTACTCCACAATACAGGGCTTTCTTCCTGTAAGATCATGGGCAAAAAAAATGAAATGAAAGGCAATACCTGAAACAGAGCTTATATCTAGTTTCAATCTTTTTTTGGTCGTCTCCATTGCCTGTCTA
The DNA here is from genome assembly GCA_036571765.1 of Plecoglossus altivelis. Classification (NCBI taxonomy): domain Eukaryota; kingdom Metazoa; phylum Chordata; class Actinopteri; order Osmeriformes; family Plecoglossidae; genus Plecoglossus; species Plecoglossus altivelis. Next base: position 3,877,192 of record BROE01000027.1, read on the forward strand.
ACTAGGAGCATGCAGAATGACTATTTGCCTTTCTGAAGACAGCTGAATCTGAATTGATGAAAGAAAAATGAGATGGTAATAGTTTGAATGGTATTCAATTGCATTCACAACCGTTCCATCAACTCTTTTTCCACCCCCGTATTCAAGTTCAGATTCATGAATTCACCTGCTCTTTCTCCTCATCGACAGCTATCTGGTGTACCCAATCACCCACATGCTTCACCCTGTCCTCTTAAGTTTCTAATTCTGCCTTGGCCTCTGTTCATGTTCGCTAGACTGTAGACTCACTGTGTTCTCTAGTAAGTCATTCATTATTTGTCCTCAAAATGTACCAAAAACTGTGTCCCCCCTCCAAAAAAAAGAGACACACCAATTTGTACATCAAACTCACGCTTACAGTTAACATAGAGAGTCTACTGCTAATGTGCTCATTCAATCATTTTATTTCTGCTTTACGGCTACATCTTCCGTTTCGCTCCTCTCTCTTTAGATAAAGCCCTGCCACTACCTACCCTGTTTTGTGACCTCAAAGAACGAGTGCCTGTGGACGGACATGTTGTCCCATTTCGGCTACCCCGGCTACCAGTCCCGGCACTACGCGTGCGTCCAACAGAAGGAAGGCTACTGCAGCTGGTACCGGGGAATGACCTCCCGTGACAAAACAACTATCAACGCCACCGACCCCTGAGCAAGCGTCCACCTTCCCCAATCTATTACCCACCGCCATCTCTTCTCTCCTTGCCTTCTGTTTTTGCTTCGTGTCTGACCTTCCCCCACACAGACCTCGCCCTCCCTCCCTCCCTCCCTCTCTCCCTCTCTCCTCCGCCCTCCCTACCTCTCTCTCTCGCTCCCCCCACTCCGTCCTCATCAGTCGTAAACCATTGACCCTGAGAAACCACTCCCTCGCTAAACAACAACAAAAGCTAAAACAACTAAACAAGAGAAAAAGGAATCAGGGCCTGAGTCTAAAGCACTTCTATATAAACAAACCCTTTTGTCTGATGCCGTACATTTCAGTTCTACCAAACGTCCTTCTTGTTTTTTGCTACGATACTAAATTATACCTAAATCATGACAGCCAGATGTCCTTCAGATTCTGTTTTTGGTTGGGAAAGCAATAAAGACAACCCTTTAATGCACATCTAAAAAATATATATATATATATATATATATATACAAAATAAACGTAGTGGATATTAGAAAAAATATTTCTTAAATTTATGGATAAATATCAATACGTGAACGTTAAAAGAACAACTTCCGTTTAGTGTGCGATGCACGGTGACGGACCTGAAGCAATACCATTTATACAATATTTAAATCAACAACATTTCAACTGTGTCAGCTGCCAGGTCAGTGCCAACATAGGCGACCTAGGAATGCAATGTCTCACGCTTCAGTCACACAGAGTTCTTCTGTCGCTATTTAATAATAGTCTTGATTCACATCAATGTGTATGTATGTTCACGGTTCACAACTGTGACGTGTCTATTTATGGATGATGCATGAATCTCTGCTTCCCTGGTTGTTTTTACTGCAAAGATTATTTTTGTCTTTAAAGAATCACTCTTGATACTAAGCAGACTGAATAATGAATTGAACAAATGAATAAATGATAAAGCTATGATATATTTTCCCTCCAAGCACTAAAAATGGCTATTATAGCACAAGCACAGGGAATACTTAATTGTTTGTAGAGATTTGGATATAGGTTTTATTTTATATTTTCTGTATATGATATAAGCTACAAAACAATTGACTATATTTACTGAAACCTCTGTAGAACAAGTATGTGTGTATTCATCAAAACAGACAACAATTATTTGCCAAAAATCTCACAAGAGTTTTTGGCCCAAACCGTCTCATCGGAAATCCATGTTTGGCCTCAATGAACGACCATAATCCCAAATTGTGTTTAGAAATTGTTGATTAAACGTTAGTTACGTGTCTTGAACTCCCATGGCCAATCATAACGATGGTACTTTTCTCACTCCTCGTCTGGTACTCACCATGTATGTTACCCCCCCCCTGCCCCCCACCACCATCAGACTTTGAGCAGAGGTTTCAGACAACAACAAAAACACACACAAAGCTATCTTTTCTAACTGTATATTCCATTTTTTGTTTTGTATTTAACTGTTTCCGTTGAACAAATGGAAGTAACATTACTGTCTCTAAATTCTTCTGCTTTTGTTCCAATCCGGGGTAGAGTCTTTCGTTCATTCCATTCTCACACAAGCAGACCCTCCAGGGGAAGGGATACTGTAGTTCCTTGGACAAACATTAAACCACAATCTTGACAAATTGCCACATACTGCACATGATGTGTACTATGGTCCGAGTATGCCAAGCCAAGTATACTGTACTAGTCTACTGTATTCTGAATGGGCTGCATCTCACACTTCAATAGCTCATGATGTTGATAAAGAGTTGCATACAGTCCTTACTGAAAATGCACGCGCACACACATACTTGCTGAAACCGTAGGCGTGGTCGCAGCACATATACACACATCAGCAAATGAACCTGGCCTGTGACTTTCCAAAGTTGCAAACAGTTTCCCCTCATCCGCTCCTCCTCTGGTGGCTCTGCCTGGATCGAAGCCCTCTGTGGGATCTGTCTCAGTATTTTCGTGGTTTATTTTTGTGTAAATATACTTTCTGCTTAACACAGAAACACTTGGTCAAGTTGATGCCGAGTGCATTAAAAAGGTAGCTGGTATAAGTGTGAAACCACCTCTGTGTGTGTCCACCGATCCATACAGGGGGAGGGGCAAATGTTTTCTTGTTAGGGTGTTTCTTGTTAGGCTTACAGAAATGTTTGACTTAATTTCTGCGTTTTATATTTTTATAATAAAGATTTAATGAAAAACTGGCTATCAGAGTCTGTGCTGATTCATTCCCCTGTTGTTGTTTTTGTTTGTTCGTAGGCAGTAAGCCATTGTCACCCGCACATGAACACACAGATGGAAGGATAGGAGTAGAGGAAAAGATAGAAACGAAGGAAGGAAATAAGGAAGGAAGGAAATAGTGAGGGCAGGGTCCACGCATATCCAGGTGTTAGAACTCTCACCAAGAAACAGATACACACACACACACTCGATGCCTTTGTAATGTGTGTTTGGGAACGCGGAAGAATCGAGGCCTTTACCTCTGTGCTAAGACATAACAACTGATCTGTTATGACTACTCAGAGAGCAGCTCTCTATGAGCCTTCTGTGTTAGCGCTGAAGGAGGCATCGTCGCCAACCCTGCTGACAGGACCGGACAAGAGAGCCAAGAGATGGGGAGTGCTAGGACAACCTGAGGTGCACACATGTCCCCTGAGGAACACAGAGGTACCCTCTGAGCCGGGAGACTTCCTGTCTGTGGAAGAAGCGTGTACACTCCCAGGTACATCATAGACAAGAGGGGGCATTATACTTTCTGAACGCAAAAGACGGCTGCAGTGTTGGGTGATTTCAGTTAGTGCGTTCCAAGTCTGGCTCCCAGGTATATCATGTACACAGATTTGATGTTTTGAAGCCTCTTTATCCGCAAAATATCCATATGTGGATCATCTGAGTCCAGTATCTAGGTCTTGTGGCAGCTATTAGTGAGGAACGGTGGGGCTCATGATAAATGGATAGGAGGTCAGGAACTCACCATCTGTGTGTGATTGGGGTAGAAGGTTTGCTCGTTGAGAGGGAACTTCTCTGGACCAAGGGAATGGTACAGCTTTATCATGTGAGAGAACTGCAGGAGCAGAAAGACACACAAACATTGAGAAAGAGACGTTTTACAGATGTTTACCTCTACCCAGGGTGTAGAGTTAGGAGGACTCCCCCCCCCCCCCCCACCCCTTGGCTACAGTACATTTAGAGGCTGTGCTGACGGACCTCTGAAAAGTCACGTGCGTGCTTGGGTAGGGAACGTTTTGCTCCGACACAGGGGGACATGTTTTGTCTGGGTGCGAGGACTGGGACCGTACGAGTAAAATATGGCCTGGTTCCAGCTCAGCGTACTGTATCAGCCCTGCACAGTTAAATCAGGGTGTGTCATCTCCTGCTGGAGGCCATACCAGGTCTGACTGCTCCACACATAGGTGTTATGGCTCCTCTAACAGCCCAGATAAATCACTGGCCCGCAGGGGGGTTAAAGAAGGGGACTGAAGCGAGGGTGAGGGTGAAAGACAGAATGGAAGGAAGGAAAGGATTGTTAGAATGAAGGAAGGAAGGAGGATGCAGTGGGGTAAGATCACCACAGACAGGTGTGGTTGCTCTCACTAAGACACCTAATCTCCAAATGAATCCAGCTGAGGCTGGCACGCTTCAATGCTGGGCCTCTTGTGGAGAAGCGAGAAGAACGAGAGAGAGGAGGGATTAGAGAGGAGGAGTGGAGAGGGTGAGATCAGAACAGAGGAGAGGACAGAATAAAACCATAGGTCACGTACCACCCAGGGTTTGCTGCAGAAGTTGTAGATGGAGAGCAGTGAGTTGATGCTCGCCACGCCCCCAAACTGCAGGCCAATCACCAAGCTCCTGTAGTCCTCGCCCGGAGTCATGCTGTAGGCATGCTGGCGAATCAGGACAAAGTCTGGCTTGAAGGATCTGCCCGGAGACAAAGCACCCAGAGGAAGTTAGACAACAACATTTTCTCTTGTTTTTAGGGTACTAAACACATAATGTAGAGTGGACTGCCTGCTGTTAACTGGAGCACATTGACATGTAGCACTTTGGAGTACATGATCATGTAGACAGAGGGTATTATGTTTCAGTGAACACGCGTGTATGCCTTACGGACAGCTGTTTTCAGCGGTGGCTGTATCTCTCAGGGACTCAGATCTGCATTACAGACCGGATAGCTGGATAGCTAACATGTCTAACATTTCATACAGCTTCCATACTTTCATCAGGAGATTCTACAATATGAACACATCCATTTTCTCCTCAATCACTTGACCACTTGCTCGCTCTCAAGCAGGCAGGAGTTACTTCACTAATGCCTTGGCTCTCTCGGACCTGTGCTGGGATGGTGTCTGTGTATTGGTCTGGAGAGGTACAGGCTGCAAGTGCTCAGCCCAAATGGGTGCTGTCGTCGATCAACACATTAACACATTACCTTTCAACCCACTGTTAACAACAACAAAAGCTACCCAATGGAGATAGGGGGAGGAAGCGGGGGGTCAAGGAAGTTTGTGTGTGTATGCGTGTTGTGGTGTTATGTGTGTGTGTGTGATGTGTGTGGGGGGGGGGGTTAGGGTGGGGGGCACAGAGTTAGGAGTGTGGGCCTTGGGTGTGTACCTAATCTTTTTGGACCATCTATCCAATTAACACAGGCTAATCCTCCTCACTGCAAAGTGTTCTGGGAGCTGAGCCAAACTGGCCGTGAGGGACCAACCAAGGTCCTGTTACATCTGGGTGCGCTTACATTTCACATTACATTGTGTTCATTCTGCTGATGCTTCCATCCAAAACAACATAATGATAGTGCTTTTACTGTAGAGAAGTACAGAGGAACAAGAAGCAGAAGTATCTCTCTCGGTGGTCAGAGTCAAGGAACGGGCTGTGTATGAATCAAATCTCGACGTCTGTACTTGTACTGCTTACGATGAAGAGGAGAGTGTTTCCTTCAAGTCATGCAGCACTGATGCACCATTGTTTATGGGTATTTATCACTCACACCTGGTTTCAACATAAGTGATGTATCCGGCACCTGTTCTGACGAGGGCATGTAAGTTCACAGTTCTGATGCCTGTCAACCGTTCCGACGCATCGTTTTTCTCCACCGTTTGACTGGATTCCAAGTCTCTCACACTACGCGCTCGCTTCCTCCCCACTCCCACACTGCCTCCCCACAGGTCTGAGTTGGAGGGGAGCCAGTGAGAGCAGCGAGTGAGCTGACAGGCTCAGGCCGACCCAGGCCTTGGAGTTGTGCTTATGTAAGACGGAACGCGCGCGATTGGCCGTGCCACAGGCGGTCCCGTTGACCACGGCGACAGCAGGACTGCAGCTGCTCTCTCCTCAGCTCTCTGCAGACCAAGGTCCCGGTCTATTTATGAAACTGTTTATTGACTGATACGAACTGCGCGCACGGTGCAAACAAATACACCAATGTCAACTTACAAGCTAACAGTGGACACTAATACACTAGTGTACACTTACAGGCTAACAGTGGACACTAATACACTAGTGTACACTTACAGGCTGACAGTGGACACTAATACACTAGTGTACACTTACAGGCTGACAGTGGACACTAACACACTAGTGTACACTTACAGACAAATACAATACTTAAACACTTTAGTGTACTCCTACACTCTAATACAGAGGTGAACACTTACAGACCAACTGAGTGTACACTTACGGACTAATAGTGTTTGTTAACAAACACCAGCATACTAACTCGCCAGTCAGACAACAAAGTTATCCAACCCGTCTGTCCCCATCAGAAGACCTAAGTGTGACTCTGCCAGCTGGCTTGTGCACAACCTTCCTGTCATCAGCACAGAGGCCGCTCCTGCAGTCGTGGTGACTGCTGGGCCTGACATAATGGCAGCGCTGCCCTACACCCATTCTGCTTTAGCACACTCATTTCCACCATTAGCTTTGTTTTGCCATCTCTGAAATCAGTGTCATTTCATCCAAGCATGACTCCCAGAGGGAAGTGGATTACATGGAGGCTGACGATTTCAGTTTTTATGACTCCTATCACTCAAGGCCAATAGAGATCTCTTGCCGGACAATATGCAAATGCACCCTTTGAACAGCTCACCAACGAGGCTATAAAGGGTGTTTAACGGAGGATGAACCCTGTGGTACAGAGTTATTAATTTGAGAAAGAAATGGGAAGAGGGTGGAGAGAGAACACAGACAGAGCGAGGGAGATAAAGGAAGAGAGAGAGAGCAGGAGAGAGGCAGAGATGGATCTATATGCAATAAAGAACACTCGCTCTCTCATTGAAAGAAATAGGCAAGACAGCGTACTGTGGATGAACTCAACATGGAACATATCGAGTTGTTGTGAGATGTTAGTGTAGACATCTAGTCTGACGCTAGGATACAATTCATCAGTCTTTATAGCACAATAAAGGAAAAGAGAAAGGGAAAGACAGCCTGTGGCCATTCCATTACAGCTGCATCTATCTTTAAACCCTCCAATAGCTTCACCCAGAGGGATGACCGCATGCATGTGCTCGTGTCGCAGAGACCATCGTCTGTGCACGTGTCAACCCCGGCCTCAATAATGGCAACCAGGGGTGCAATCTCCGGCACGAACAGCCTGTCTGAGTTTGATAAGCAGGGCTTAAAAACCTCCATGAGGGGCGACCTCACACATCCTGTGTGTTGTGCTGCGCTTCCTCCAAGGACAAAGAAGAACATTGTTCTCGCTCTCCTTCTGGTCCAGCTTAGACATAGAGACACACCTAAAGGGACCAACAAGCTCTCGCTGGCATTTCTGTGCTTGATTGATGATAGATTGTCACGGGTTTGTGGTGTGCTCTTGCGGAGCCTGGGGACTATTCTGGGAGGGGGAGCGGTTGCGGTCATGGTCCCTTGGTCCAGCGTCACCAGAGGGACCTGGCTGGGGTACAACTCGATGGGCGGTGGCTTAGCCAAGTCTGCCAGAGGGGACTGCTGCTTGGCCAAGGCTCCAGTCCAACACACATACACAGGTGTGCACAAAGGCCATGCTTAAACACACACACACACACAAGCATTCACACACCGCATGAAAACACACACACCCTCTCGCATGCTTTGCAAACATGGACACAGACACACAAACATGGAAATACTTTCACACGTAAGCCCACAGAAAGGAAATGAGAGTGTTTATGAGTTTAAAGGGGATAAGAGGGCCTGTTTGTTTTCCTGAACACAGTGTGCCAGGGTGGTCAGTCAGTCTGGATACAGCTGTCCATCCCTCTGATCCTACAGCAGGGAGGAACCACCCTCAGGTGGGTTCACATCCAAATCTGAATTCAGCTATAATGCCTGCAGCAAGATATGCTAGAATAACCAGACTGAGGGATTGCAGGCTTTGTTTGAAGCAGGAGTGCACTTAGTTAAATAGGTGATTCAAGTGGCTGGTTTAGGGGGTGTGGGTTTGCTCATGAGACAGAACATTAGACAGGATGCATAAAAAAAAGGACTGCGTATGCAATCTACCTTGTCTGTTTGTGGGCATGCAGGTCTGCCTTCTCTGTTAGCCTCACCTTCCCTTACTAAGATAACCTATCCTCCTGCATGACTATGTACACAGACAGAGATGTCGAAAAATGTAATTACATTAAAAGCTCCTAATCCTCTGTCCTTGGGAATCAGGTTCCATACTTTAACTGTGGGAACATTTCGAAACGTACACAGGAGACAGAAAATGAAGCAGTTGACATTCCTTTCTAGTCAGCCTCAGGGATAAAAAAAAGGAATATATCATCTTTAGTGGTTAAATTCAGTCAAGTCCCCTGGCCTCTGCACTGCTTTCTTTAGGTCATCTAAGGTGCTTTCCATCTGCCCTCTGTCCAACGCCACCACATCTCCATCCATGGCCAGACAATAGTTGACCCATACAATGAAGCCAGTGATAGCAAGGAATCTCCTCTGACAAGCGGCAGACTTAATCAGCTTGTTATTACCAGTCTAGCCAGTCTCTTACTGCTATTATCCCTGCTTCACTTCAAGCTGCACATGGCAAAGATACGTTTCCTGCAGGTTTCCTGTCCAAACGCTGCACCCATCACTGATAAAGAGGGGATTTTTGGTGATGTTGTGGACCCAAAGCACGGCACACATACACACACACACAGTTGACTTTCTAGACAAGCATGGGTCCAACGCGGACCAGCATGCATCTCATTAGCTGATCTAATTAACCAATCAGGGGCTGAAGCCTGGCATGCATCAGGAAGTAGTGTGGTGATGTCATCTCACTGCTCGACTGCAGTGAAACGTGGCCTGTTTGTGTTAAAGCCTCGTTAGGAAGCACTGCGGCGTTCACGACGCAGGGAAACGCGGACTGAGGAGACCACGTCCGCGCTACAGTCAACGAGCGACGTTGTGGTGACGCTGTCGAGGCAACGGCCGTCTAAAACCCCTGTCTCCTCAAATTCTTGGAGGAGAAAAAAAGACGGCCCCTGAGAGCAGAGCGATGTGAGGACACCATGAAGAGGACATGTTGATATTGTCCCTTTCAGAAATGTACTCACCGCTGTTTGGGAGCTGGGAGGTATGTGACGAGTTAGCGCCGCAACAAAAGCTACTTTTCTTTGGCTTCTTTTTTACGTTTGTGCCTGTCCCTGTACTGGCTGGACCATCTGTGACGTCAAGTCTTTCTCTGGCCGGCAGCTATTTTAGATTTATACTCCAGTTTCCTCTCCCTCTCTCTCTCCTCTGTGTGTATCATGCTCTTTCTTTAATGTGACTGATGGTGACTGAAAAAAAGGAAAGCCATTGTCCTGAATCTATGAGGCAGATGAGAGATGGTGTGGGCACATGCGTCAGAGACGGGCTCCACACAGGCAGGGCACTCTTCCCTCTCTCTCTCTTTCTCTCTCTCTCTCTCTCACTCTCTCTCTCTCTCTCTCTCACTCTCTCACTCTCTCGCTCTCTCTCTTACTCTCTCTCTCTCTCTCTCTCACTCTCTCGCTCTCTCTCTCTTACTCTCTCTCTCTCTCTCTCTCTCTCGATCTCTCTCTCTCTCTCTCTCTCTCTCTCGATCTCTCCCTCACCTGACAACTTTGGTTCCTCCCTTGGTGACCTGCATGTCGATCATACAGCCGGTGTTGACGTAGGAGGCAAGGTTGATCTCCGAAAACTCCGCCTGCATTGAACAGAGAAAACAGGAGACCTGAGATGAAAGACTTAATTGAATGAATGCTTTTCTTCACCCTGGAAAGATGCAGCCTCGTTAGCATAATGATCAAACACGGTGACTGAACATTATGTAACATTGATATGAAACCAGAGAGTTTAATCCCCTGACAATTCCATTGCGATGCGTGTTCACTTTGGATCTCTGTCAGAATAGCTATCTCTAGACCACAGAAGGGAGAGCATTTCACGGTGCCGATCCTGTTTATGAATATCAAATCATGTATCGCTAATGATGTCATGACAGTGAGAGAGAAGGAGGGGGAAATTGAGATTGAGAGAAGGTGAATTGAGAAAGGAGAGAGGGTGACAGAAAGAGGGAGTCGGAGAGGAGAGAGTTGGAGAGGGAATGGAGAAAATGAGACAGAATGAAAGAGAGGAGACAGAGAAAGAGAGAGAGGAAAACAGGAGACAGAGAGAGGGGGGGGGTAGAGAGAGAAGCACAAATGTAGTTATCCCAGTCTGAGGTCTCCAGGACAGTGAGGGCCTTGTGACAGGCTGTATCTAGGATACCTAATGACTAAATCAAGCTCCCGCAGACATTCTGACAGAGAGAGCGGAGGAGGGGAGGAGGGGGGTAGTCTGGGAAAAGATTGTTTTGGGTAAGGACCGACTTTAGCGTGGAAGAGTTCAATTTGGTCTTGGCTGGGATAAAATACTACAGCCAAGACAGTTATAATCAGCACCACAGTGGAATGCTGATATTGAGAAGGCCTTCTCATTCGATGCATCTGGTCAACAGAACCAGTGGAAAACGAAATGAGAACCGCAGTGGAACACGTTGAAGAACCCCAGACTAACAGACAGGAGAACCACACAGAAACAGAACTGAGACGGGGTCAGGGGTCAGGGGTCATGGTGGTTGACAGGTTCAGTCAAAGCGGGATGTTCCCCAGCCCAGTCAGTCACTGCTCCCCCACTAAGTGTTTCTCTCCCACAAGGTTCTGGAATACAGAAACCAATGAGGGGCGCTGAACACGTTGACCTCACTCTTCAAACGCCTCCATCTGTCTTCCTCAACATCACTTTCAAGTATGGGCAGTGACACTAATGTTGAGGGGGATTAATGGCCGCCCAAATGACCCTCACTAAGAAAAATTCTATCTGACGTATCTGGTCGGCTCCCAAGCAAAACAGCACACACAGAACGCAGTAGTAATTCACTTATCAGGAGGACTAGCTCCACGACAGGGCCCTATTCCATGGCTCAGCGATTCTAAACCTGACTAAGGAAAAAGGCGCTAATCTGCGTCAACACCTCTTGATCAGTTCCCAGCGCTTGATTTCCTGAGATCTGAACCTCGGGTACATGGTTCCAGCCCCGCAAGCTGTTTGTTCTACCTCGCTGGCGTTTGACTGCAGATCAAGAGGTCACAGGTTCATGTTCGTCTTTGGATGAAAGTGTCTGCCACATCAACCCGGTTTCCACTGATGGGGAGCTGCAGTTTGTGATGCATGCGGCCCCGCCACATCTGCTGTGAGAGAAGGCCAGCACATCTGTGTGAGCGTTCTCTCTGGCCAGCCGACAAAACAAATGACCTGAACCATCTCTTGTTTAACGTTGCTGATGTTAGAAACAATGCCCATGTCATTATCAGAAGTCAGTCCAGCAGGCAGCCTACAGCTTACAGTCCCGCGGAGGGTTCTCTAGGAGAGCGATTTCGCAAAGTTCTCTCTCTCTCTCTCTCTCTCTCTCTCTCTCTCTCTCTCTCTCTCTCTCTCTCTCTCTCTCTCTCTCTCTCTCTCTCTCTCTCTCTCTCTCTCTCTCTCTCTCTCTCTCTCTCTCTCTCTCTCTCTCTCTCTCTCTCTCTCTCTCTCTCTCTCTCTCTACTGTGAAATGTGATCGACGCAGTATGGTACTATACAGAACCGTTACGTTGCTAGAGGGTGGCTACAACACTTTGTCTGCCTTGTTCATCTGCCCTGTGGCCTCCCGAGGATGATCCAGACGAACACAAGCAGGTCTATGTACTGAACATGGCGACCGGGGTGACCCAGAATGTCGAGAGCTTCATTTGAAATGCAACAAATTGCCCTTTGGGGTCTCTCTGCCTTAGCAGCACACACAGCAGCAAGGGGGAGGACTGTGTTTTCACGATACGACGTGCCAACTTAACCAAACGTGTTTTTCTTTCTATCTTTCTTCTTTCGTCGTCGTCGTCTTCTTCTTAGCCAAGTGAGAAGCACCCCTCCTTTCGGTGGTAGTGTTTGTGGAAGGCGAGGGAAGAGAGCAGCGGGATGAATGCCGTAATCTCATTTGCGGGCCAGCGAGGCACTGCTCATGCTCAGTGTGACTGAAGGACACGCACTTGGCTGCGCTCCTTCTCGCCGCTCTCTGCAAACCCGCCTCCGAAAGAAACATCTGGGCGCTCCACAGCACCGGGCGCGCCAAGGAACACTCTTTAAGACAGGACGCACTCACGCATATGCATCCACACACTGCCACACAAATACACACACTCCAGGACATACGGACACCATTGCCGAGAAACGCTCGCACATGCACAAACACGCACATATATCTCCATCGTATCACTCTGGCAGATCAAATCCCTCAGCAGGAGCTACATTGACATTTGCTGTGAACAGATAATACAAGAGAGTGGGCGATGACTTGGCAGACGGCACATACCCTGTCTCATCTCATTGGCCAGCTCTCTGAGAAGGCCACTGCCATTGGTTAAGAGGTAAACCGTTAAGGTGTTAAGGCTCCCAGTGGGCAAACACACAGTCTGAGAAATCCTGCACGCGATGTAAAGACATTTAAAGAGATGGATGCAGTTCATCTGAAAGTTATTCTCAGTAAAGTACTTCATAAAGTACACTCATGGCCATAACATGTCATGCCGTGAGTGTTTCCTGAGAGCTTTGACAGATGAGCACTGAAAGAAACGTTCAAATCCTGCAACAGACATAAACTTCCCTGATCGCACACACGCACAGCAATGACTGATGCACTCTCACCCTTCACTACTACAGCACCAGTAGATCAACATCACAGCGCATCCAAGACCCTGAAACCCTGCACCATAGCAGTGCTTACAAACACACACACACACACACACACTCTCCACGTAGTTTCACAATCCTACACCCACCTGTGCACAAACACACAGAACATTGGCATATGCACAAACACGCTGCCACTATGACAGTATCCACAGCTTTAGGGCTCTCCCAGGGCTGCTCCAGAGCCTCATTCTCACTGCGTTCTTGGCCGCCTCCTGTCTCTTGTCTCGGGATGTGCATGGGGAAGTCAGGCTCATGTTCAAATAAGTGCTTAAGCATGGACAGAGTGTACCTGGAGGACATTATTGCAGCCACTGAGCACAAGCATGTGGGCTGGATCTGAAGGCTGGCTGAATCCAGCTTTCCACTGCTGTGCATTCATGCTCACACGCACACACGCGTACATACACAAACGCACACACACACTTAGCTTGCTACCAGGCCCTTAGAGTAGGTGGACAGCACAGTAAACACAGCAAGGGCCTCCAAATATGGTCTCCCATTCCCGTGCCCTCCCTCACCCTCTCTACCTCCCTCCCTCCCTTCCTCTCTCCCTTCTTCCCTCCCTCATTCCCTTTTCCCTTCCTCTCCCAATCACTCTTTCTCTCACCCTATCCACCCCTTCTGGCACCCAGCTACAGGATCAAACTCATTTGGAATCCTAGAGGAGATATTTTTAGTGTTCTACTAATGGGTGTCACCAAGGTTCAGGTGCGCAAGGTGCCTTTCCCCACAGTCATGTGACGACTTCTAAACAGTACCCCTGATTGGTGGGCTGGAGCCAAACATCTGGACTGACCAAGAGACCCAGCATGACCGATGGTCTGCGAATGCACCTGTTGCTCCCATGAAAGTCTTTGTTCAGTAATCTCAGAGGTTTTGCTCTAAAGAACCAATGTGTTGCATGGGCAAGTGTTCCTGGAAGGAAAAACAAAGTTCTCCTGTAGATAGAGGCCGCGAACCACAACATGAGCGAGACATATTTAGATGAACCTCATCCCTCCTCCCCCGGCCCTCAGCCCCAGTCCCAAACCGCCCATTATAACTCAACTAAAACAAACAGTCATCCTCCACCTTCTTTTAGGTGCAAAAGCAACAGTTCAGGGAGAGCAGCTTGTGGGAGGGGCGGGACTGATCGTCAACCTGATGATGACCTGCTTCTTCAGGGTCTATAAATTACGGTATTTGCGATGCTGGATGGAGAGAAAAGAAAGAGAGAGACAGATTGAGACAAAGAAAGAGCGTGAGAGACAAAGAGAGAGTGAGAGACACAGAGAAAGAATGCGAAAGAGAGAAAAAGAGAGATGGATCATTTACCCCGTCTGGGAACGCTTCACCTCCCTTGTCGCCACAAACAAATGACTGTTCCACCTGTGATGATGTTCCTTTACAGGAGTCTAAGTCTGAGGTCATTCTCTGCTCTTCATATTCCCCTAGCATACTGCTTCACTCCCCTATCGTACTATAATACCATACCAAACAGTCATACTCCCCACACATATTACTACACAATTGCATCTACTTTACTCCAGAGACCCACAAAGCAGTAGGGAGAGGGACTTTACTAAACCTCTTTACTGTACCTACTTCCGGAGGGACAACTGTGGCGTCCAGAGCAACAGAGACAACACAAGCAGCAGGGGCAAAAAACTACAGTTCCCTGCTGTATCAGTAATCTACAGTGGGTCCAAACCTATCTTGGCTGGTGTCATGGCAGATGCGCTCCACTGCCCTGAAGATAAGTATGAGGCCATTACATAAGGGCTAAGATAGCTCTGAGAGGTGGGGAGGGAAAGGAGGGGAGGGGAGAGGAAAAGAGGGGATGAGAGAGAGTAGAGATGAAGAGAGGGGAGAGAGAGTAAGCGATAAGAACACATGAGAGGAGGGTGAGGAGGGTGAGGGGGAGAAGAGGAGGGGAGAAGAGAGGAAAGGACAGGAGAGGGAAGAGGAGAGCAGCAAGGCACAACCCCAGGCGTCCTCTCCTCTCTGAGGTCATAGGCCTGCTGAGCAGATGTTGGCCCTGGTGACCTGCTCAGCAACGTGGAAGGGGCCGACAAGAACCCAGAGAATCTTTCACAACCATCAGACCCCCAGGATAGCCAATCAAGCAGCCTGTCCAATTGCTGAAATTGCAGCGTGTTGTTGGCGATTTACGCATGAGTACTCCAAACAACTACCCACAGGGCATTTTCTAACCCAGCACCAACACGTTCCCACCCGCCTATTAGGACAGATGATGAAGGCCCTTTTTGGAGTTGCCAAGGTGATGACGCAGACAAGGAAACCTCCTTATGCGTGATAGCTCCCCCCCTCCAAACACCACACAGAGCCAGTGCACCCTCCTAACCTCTTATCCCTCAATGTCTGATCAACACACATCACCCCCAGCCACTCAAGTGCAGCCACTAGGTTGGCCAAGTGGGAAGCATCTGCACAGAGATAAACCCCCGCCGGGTCCAGACCCCCAGAGGCCCTCAGATATAAGAGGCCCTCAAGAGCAGCTGGTGGGGAAGAGCAGCAGAGGAGAGGAGCCAGCAACTGAGAGCTGCCCAGGGTCCACCTGGCACCACACGCAGGACTACCCTGGCTGCGTGCTTGGCTGGACCTGCAGGGTCAGGTCACTGGCTGCCACAGATAGGACAGCCCCTGGGAACGGACTTGTTTAGGCAGGCCAAGCCAGGTCACTCGATGCCAAAGACGGGCCAATCCAGGGAACGCACTGGGCCGGACGTGCCAGGTATGAGTCAAGCCACCTGCACGGAGGCAACATCTGGTCTCAAGAAAGTCGGCTAGTAAATCAGACCGCGTCACGTCTTCCCTTCGCAGGCCCCAGCTGAACTTTGAAAACTGTTCGACTTTGAGCTGACATGTGAGCCGAAAGAATGTGATTAATCTGCGGACGGGCAGTGTTGACTCTGAAACTATGCTATTCAGGCACAAGGTGACATTGATCGGAAGCTTTGCTGTAAGCCCCATCCCACACTCCAGCTTGCAATACGGCCTCTTCCACGGCGAGCCTGTCTTTTGTGCTCCGCGTTAAAGAGCCGTGGGTTTTATAGGAGTCGAGACGTCAGCCAAATGTAAACTTCAAAGCTGGCGCTGTCAGAGAGGACGAGTGATTCATCACGACGGGCTCACAAGTCACCCGGTCTAATTTTAGGGTTGTATTTTTGGGGGGGGGGGGGGGGGCAGTGTCTGGGGAGGTGTTTGTGTGTGTGTTGGGGGTTGTCTGTGTCGATTTGTCTATGAATTTGTCTGTGAGTGTCTGTGGGTGTGGGGGGGGGGGTTGTCTGTGCGTGAAGGTATCCATGTGTGGCTGCAACATACAGTATCATCTTAGCAATCCTGTGTCAATACATACCAGACCTTACTACTAACCCCCCTCCCACACCGTATCCCTCGCTTCTAACTCTGCCATCAGAAGTCAGCCAAGAGCTTTAACTACAGCATCATGTGATCCATGTGCCCTGACTGCCTGGGCCTCGGCCTGGTACCTTATATGGCATCCAGAGAGAGAGCGAGAGAGAGACACAGAGAGACTGAGAGACAGAGAAAGACAGAGAGAGACAGAGAGAGAGAGAGAGAGAGAGAGAGAGAGAGAGAGAGAGAGAGAGAGAGAGAGGGAGAGAGAGAGAGGGAACAAGAGAGAGACAGAAAGAGAAAGGGAAAGACGGGGAGAACCAATTAACTGTAAACTAGAAAGCCATATGGATCTTAACAAACAGTACGCAGTGGAAGACCACCTGATCGCTGTGTCTGATCCAAACTAAGGATGGAACATGAACCAGAGACAGACTCAGTAAGCCCAGCCGGCCCATAGAGCCAGAAGCAGCCCTGGAGGAGAGGCAATACTCGCTGTGCTCACAGGAACAGGTGGAGACACAGCTCCCTGTCCTAACTGAATGAGCACTTTCATTAAAACAGAAAAAGAAATTTAAACATATGTGCACAAAATTGTAAACCAACATGGAGAACTTGGATGTTATTTCTCTAACAAATTGAGAGAATTTTTTTTTCTTATTAGGAGACAAACCTAAGTATTCAAACTTGTCTGCAAAGTATGTGGAAACCTGCCATGACTTCAGAGCCTGCCAATGAG
Source organism: Plecoglossus altivelis (assembly GCA_036571765.1). Taxonomy (NCBI): domain Eukaryota; kingdom Metazoa; phylum Chordata; class Actinopteri; order Osmeriformes; family Plecoglossidae; genus Plecoglossus; species Plecoglossus altivelis. The sequence continues at coordinate 3,894,153 of BROE01000027.1, forward strand.
GCACAATGTCACTCCATGCAATGATTGCTTTTAATTTATCAATGTGTGTATGTTTGTACAGTATATTTGCAAATATACTTTTGTTTGTTTGTTTGTATATTTTTATGTATTGTATGTATGTGAACTGTGTTATGCACTTGAAACAAAAAAATTAAACATTTAAATGAGTGCTAAAGTGGGAAAGAGTAAGAGAGATGAAGAGAAAGAGAGAGCTGATAAGAGACTGGGAAAGGAGAGGGTGTGAAGAGTCAAGAGAGAGAGACAGGAGCAGAAGAACAAGAGAGAGAGCAGGGGTCTCTGTTTTTATTATCGTTTTCTAAAAGGCGCCACTCGCAACGAGCTATTCGAACTTTTCACACAGGGATTGAGTTTCCATGTTCCACACTCAGTGTGGACACCCTCGTAGGGCCCTGGCTCAGTCAGGGAGGGGAGCGGGGGCCCAGGGCCAGGGGGCGAGGGATAGGGCGGGGGTGGGAGTTGGGCGGGGCCAGCGAAGGCAATCATAAACTGACTCGTTACCCTAGTAAGATCCCAGAATGAATTCTGGGAAACTGGGGAGGTTCTGGCAAGAACAAAGTAGGTGGTTGCTAAGGGGGTGAGGGATGGGGGGATGGGGGGATGGGGGGGATGGGGGGGCTTGAGGGGGTAAGGCAAAGTTCTCGGCAGGATGGGGGGGGGGGCTGACTAGGGGGGCTCAGAGGTACGCTGTGGTCGCCTGCTTGTTGACTTAGGGGGCCTAATTACCCAATGCCACATGTTTTAATTGGGGGCCAGTGCAGAGCGGGGAACCACAACTAAACGTTAAAGACCCCCTTTCATTTCAGATCTATTAAGAAAATCTTGATTTTAACTCCAGGTCTCCCCCAAGCTGCGGTCCGGAATGACTACGATCTGACCACAACAGTAAGGAACCAAGCAAACAGACAGACTATAAAATCGGCGGCACAACCTTTTACTGTGGTCTGATTTTCCGTCTCCCATAAAAATCCCTCTCCTTCGTTATTTCCAAGACAGCTTGGATCGACTGTATCCCGATGGCTTACAGATGTATGGCTGAACACGTTCGAAAGGGGAGAGATGCTATCTACCTTGCGGGGGAAAAACAACAACACTGTGCGTCTAGACTTAAAGTATTTCTGCATATACATTGGCAGTGATTTTTCCACATGAAAGAATGACAAAGACGTAGAACTGACCGTTCTCTGGTGATGTGTTATGTGAAAGCTAGCTTAACGACAGGCTTTTCCCGTCTTCGTAGACGCTTGATTATAGAAACCGACCCAAGAACCATGTCCAGTAGTCTGCTACCTAGTCATCCTAACTCTTCAGCATCATACAATGCCTCGTGGTTGTGGTGGAGTACTAAACCTGTAAAGAGCTGATCCAATAAGAATCCAGTTGTCTGGAAGAGGCCCAGAACACATGGAATCATGTGTCGGGTTCCAAAATTTAGACTTTGATTCAAGAATATGGAAAACAGCCGTGTGTCCCACACACTAGGAATGACCAGTTTGATTTAAATTACACAAATTTAACAGATGCTTGTATTACCCAAAGCAGCAAACAGAAGGAGATTTGAGCCTGACACCTTTATCTGCAGTCAAATCCTGTGTCCTTCCCAAACCCTTCTTATCGCTACAGAGCGTTCCTTTAGTCAGCTGTTGTTACGGGCTGATCCGCGTAAGGCCTCGGTTATAAAAGGAACCTACCTGCTCCACTCGGATCTCATATTCCCCATTCAGCTTCTTCCCCCGAAAGTACTTTGCCCTGCGAGGGAGAGAAATGAGACAGGTAATTAGAGAGGAAGAAAGGCTCTGGGAGGTTGAGCAGCTGCTCCAACACCAGCCTGTAATTTGATGTCTAAATATATGAGACATGACTACAGGTATGAAAGCACTACGCTATACAGGAGGAGGAACTTCTAAGTCCTTGATTGCTAATTCAGAGTTTTTCATCAGCGAAGGCCATATATGCCCAAGTGGAGAACGAGTACACCTACATCGAATTTAACCTCATTAAATCGGAGCTGAAATATTTTACAGTTTGGTGAAGTGGAATTGGAAGAGTACTTGAAACGCGCGATACTTTCACTCGAACATCATATTTTAAAGTTGTTATAATAGTTGTCATTACGTATTATGTAAGAATGTTTGTCCTTCCAATAATTTCAGTATGATAGTCTTTGCTCGAGGGAGTACACCTCCATGTTTGCCCTGAGGTCAAACCCAAGAGTCTGTAGTCATAACACCGGCCAGTCAAAACAACTTTAATTTAATTTGTGTTTATTCTATGGCAGGAAGGCTGAACATTTTAGAGTTGTTTCGCCTACAAAATACTCCAGCGGTGACTTGTCATAACCTCCGCTTACGCTCCTCCTCATGAGGACGTGAGGCTAGTGCTGCCCCTCATGACTGGACAGTTTGTCTCCATCAACAAGCCCTGCGCTCCTCCCAGCATAGCCAGACACAGTCTATCTCGTTAAGATCGATCTCATTAAGTCATTAGACTGCATGGCAGGAAGCTGACTAGGACAAGAAAGGCTCATATTCCCGGGACACTTCAATGATGACACTGCCGAAATGCACGGGGGGACTAGCAAAGATTGGGATTGTGCCACTCAAAGCCTTATTTGTACCCAAATAGTTTGGTCTGGAAGGTTCTGGTCAAGCCATTTTTTCCCCTTCGTTCGACCATCACAAGCTGACAATTTTACTGGCATGTCAAGAAATACCACACAGAGGAAGCTGCACTCCAGATTTAGACACACACAGCTTAATTCAGAGGATGTCACTAAAATATACATAAATATGTGTGTGTGTGTGGGTGGGTGTGTGTGTGCAGGTAGAAGGGCTACATCAATTTCAGACGTACAGTCTGTAGAGCATGCTATGTTTATATCCTCAGCCTGTGTCTTTGCCAACACCCTGTGTGTCCCCTGTAGTTGACCTGTGACCTATTGTAGGCGTGGACTGGTCATCAATCCGTCAAGGGATGCATGCCTGCAGTGCCTTGTAATGTACATGCAACCGAACAAGCTGTGGGATGCTAAGAGAATCTGCATCTCCTCCTCTCTGTAATTAAGAGTCTAACATACCTTTTAGAGTCTCTTTTTGCATGGAAAAAAGAGGGTACCTCTCACTGGTGAAGATTTACATCCTGTTGATCTCTTTTGGGTTCTCTCTCCCTCTCTTGCTCTCTTTGAACTGTGCCCTATGGCTCCCTCTCTCAGTCTCCTTCACTTTTTAAACTCTTTAACTGGCCTTCGTTTTCACTCTCATTCTGCCTTTTGATGTCTTTGTGTCTAACCTTCTCTCAATCGCTTTCCCTCCTTCCCTGTCTCAGTCTAGTCTACCATGTCTCTATGTCTCTCTCTCTAGTTCTCGCTCTCTCTCCCCTTCCCCATCTCTCCCCTGTGGATCATTCTAACTCCGCTAATTAAGCTTAGTCGCTAAGCAGATTTTGTTCTTAACACCTCCCAGCTGTTGGGATGTGAGTCCTGGGTGTCTCTCTGTGACTCTTTACTGGGTCTCCCACCCTGCCTCTCTCTCTCCTGGTATCCCTGCCTGTTTTTTTTGCAGAGGCGGTGGATCTTAAAACAACTCCTGACCTACATACTACAGGGAACATGTAAGACGCCGTCACCATCCCCTTCACGTGCAGGAGGCTCAGAGCTACACACAACTGAAACGCCTGAGGGATTGTGCAACCTGTCGTCGTGTCAACTGATCAACGGATTGGCTCTTTCCAAGGGCGATCAAATTCCCTCGCCTGCGTCCAGATGTAAACACCCCATCTCGACTGAGACTGTTTGGCTCAGGTTCCCACGCAAGATGCTCACACTTACTGCATAAACACCACCCAGCGGCTCTCTGATCAGTGCAATGTCATATCATTCTTGGGTTGATCGTGCCTGATGGCGGTGAAAGGGGCAGTCTGCGATGTGGCCATTAAATGAAGACCTGTTCCTTGACTTGGGCGTACAGCTTAACACTTTTGATCCTTGATCCTTAGCTGCAGTATCTACATCAAGAATGTCAGTCAAATAGATAAAATGTCAATGCCATGAGCTCCATGATCTTACCATGAGAGCAGACTAGCCTCTCCTGCTCGATGCTATAACTGAGTCATGTAGTTGATTTCAAGCAGACAGGCTTGTTAGCAGTCACCAAGGAAAGGCTGGTTGGGATTACAAGATCGGACTGTTCATTGTACGGACACATACAACTAAGTGACAGCTTCTTGGCTCTCGACATGTCGCTCTTCACTCTGTGGGTATGGCACGGGACGGCCAATGAGAGGTGAGATGGGGGGGCAGAGGCAGGCAGATAAATAGAGAGAGGGCAGAAAGAGAGAGGGGGGGGGATTCACTCTGTGGCAATGGCAGAGCATGGCCACTGAGGGGTGAGAGAGAAGAAAGAGAGAGCAGGTCAGTGGTGCCATGTCAAAAGCTAAGTAGAGTACAGCAGAGCTATTCAGGTCAGAGCAGAGTACATCAGAGCAGAGATATAATAGAGTACACCAGAGCCCAGCTACACACGTAGAGGATAGCTGCTGTGTACAACTGTCTGTCTCTGTTTCACTCAGAACTGAGGGTGAGGGTTGGAGGCCTGGGGCTGAGAGGCTAGGAGGACAGGGGGCCCTGGGGGGCCAGGCTTGTCAGGAGAGAACAGGGTTTCCCCAGAGACATGCAGGCTCTCCTCTGGAATGCCCAGTGTCACCGAGGCCTCTAGAGGGATGGACAGGGGGTCCCTCAACCCAGATAGCAGCGCTGCAACACACTCTTTATCAGCGTGTCACTAAACACCAACTACATATTAATCAGATCCCTACGAAGACACATCTATTAGCAGACACAGGGAAAGATGTCCCTTTGTATCCCTATTCACATGTAGAGGATATTTGTGCCTGCAACCTTGATTCACAGATGCTCTAACTGAACCTATTCCGACATAAGCAAGACAACCTTTTCCCCAGAGCTATGATTAGTGCTGTTTGAAGCACTTACCCCCACAGATGAAATAGTTTGGCTGGCAGCCGTTTTATCAACGCTAAAACCTGACAGGAGATAAGATCAATGTTGATTTAGGGAGATGCTGTAAAAACACGGAACATCTGTTGACAGCAGCTCAGGAGGCTCTCGCGAGGAGCCCTTATGGGGACATGAGATTCATACAGAGACAAATCCCCCCAGGAACACAAGTCTGGTGTTCCGGATGCGGTCCACTGTTTGGTATCAGCATTCAGAAGTGTACTATCCTGTTTCATACTGTGTTGATTGGATTCTTTAGTGGAAGACAAGCACCAGAGCTGGAAAACTGGTGGACACATCCAACGTGGTTCCCTGAGGACCTGCGTGGTGATGGTTCTGGCTCTGTGGTCAGAACATTTGGCTGCAGATTGAGATGTTCGAATCCTAAGACCCGTACATCGATTTGGATAAAAGGGTCTACTTACTATATTCATACATGTACACATCAGACATGATACCCATCAATACTCACTGTTGGGAGGGAGAGTGGCGTGCTTGTTTTACATTGATCTGAGCACACTAACAGAAGGAGGAGAAAAGAAAGTTTCAATAACAGGGTGAACCAGACACGTTGCCAAAGCAGCAGCCAAATATTTGGCATTTAAAGTATTTTACGAGTTGTACTTCATCTCAGGGGAGTTTGCTCAGCCATTAACTGTGGAGCTGCACCCTCCACTACCTGCTTGTAGATTACCAGACATTTAGCTCACACCTGGCACCCTTAAAGGGGAAAATTATACTGCCAATTAACAAATCCGTACGGAATCTTTACGAGGAGATTTGAAAGAGATGACAGGTGCCCAAGTACATCATGTTAATTCATAGTAAAGCTCCCTGCTGTCGTCTTTATCGTTCTGTAAGATCAGTAGCCAGACTGGAAGTTCACAACCAATCACAAAAGAGTAAAGAAAGTGCAGGTTGGGGATTGATGTGCTTATCTGAACATGAGGGAGGCTGAGGGAGGGTGGGGCCCAGGTGTACATCAAATTAAGTTAAATCCATGTTCTGCATTGATTTTTCTGCCAAAGTGGAAGAGGATGACATCATGGCTGCCTGGGCTGTCACATGGCGCCCTCTATTGCCCATGATAGACAATGCAGCAAATGAACACAGCGAACAGCATGAGAGCATTTTAACGAGAAAAGATTTCAGATCGATAGGCGACAGTGCCCCACTGTGGCAAAGGAAGAATACTTTTGGATTCCAAACAGAACCTTCTGGAGGTTTTATCTAGGAACAGAAGTGTCTTTCATGGTTCTTGGGTTGTTCTGTATAACATATGAAAAACACCTTCTGGGTATCTAGTTTTAGTCTTGAGATCACAGCCGGTCAATGTGTTTCTGTGGCTCACAGATCAGATCAAAATAAACGACCCAACTCTGGCCGACGTTCTGTTTCTAATCTTCCATCCACTCAAGTAAACAGACATATTTGTGTGCAGGCTATTTGTGGAACATCATCATAACTCCATCTGAACACATTATAACTCCATGCATCATTAACATGGCAGATAAGAAGCCTTACCCAGGGTCTCTAAACAGCGGGAAGACACTGACAGAACACAGACCAAGGAGTCCTGCCTCACAGGCAGAATACGGTCTGAGCTCAACACAGTTACTTATGACTCATACAGATGAACCACAGCAGATAAACTCCTGAGCAGAGTCTTGTACTGCCTGGTCCTCAGCCTGAGTCTGTCTGTCTATCTGCCTGCCTGCCTGCCTGCCTGCCTGCCTGCCTGCCTGCCTGCCTGCCTGTCTGTCTGTCTGTCTGTCTGTCTGTCTGTCTGTCTGACTGTAGGGTCAGATCTGAGCCTGAGTCAGTCAGTCAGTCAGTCAGTCAGTCAGTCTGTCTGTCTGTCTGTCTGTCTGTCTGTCTGTAGGATCAGATCTGAGCCTGAGTCTGTCTGTCTATCTGCCTGCCTGCCTGTCTGCCTGCCTGTCTGTCTGTCTGTCTGTCTGTCTGTCTGCCTGCCTGTCTGTCTGTCTGTCTGTCTGTCTGACTGTAGGGTCAGATCTGAGCCTGAGTCTGTCTGTCTATCTGCCTGCCTGCCTGCCTGCCTGCCTGTCTGTCTGTCTGTCTGTCTGTCTGTCTGTCTGTCTGACTGTAGGGTCAGGTCTGAGCCTGGGTCTGTCTGCAGCGTCAGAAGAACAACTAACTCTGTTTCAAAGATGACAAAAGGGCTCAATCATTTCGATTGGCTTTGTAAAAAAGAGGGGAATGATACACAAGAAAAAACTTGTTCTGACAGAGCTGTGGAAGCTGTCTACAAGCAGCTTCTATGGATCCTCTGGTGTCAGTAATGAGGCCACTTACCATTCTGTGTGTGGATCATCTACGACCAGAAGGATCTTGGGTTTGCGTACAACTGGTTTCAGGGGCTGGGCCGGGGGGGCAGAGCCTCCAGCCACCCCCTCGCTGGTGGCGGCAGCGGCAGCAGCTGACTTGGCTTGTGCTGCCGCAGCAACGGTCTGGGCCATCTGAGCACTCTTCACCACGCTGGAGAAGGAGCTAAGGAACCCCCCTCCGGAGGCCGCCGGAGGAGCCTGGGACTGGCCTGGTGCCGCTGGGGGCTGCCGCCTCTCCGTGGCTGGGGAGGCAGGGGAGGAGGTGGAGGAAGAGGGTGTGGAGGGGGTGGGCGTGGGCCTCTGCAAGTCAGTCATGTAGCCGTTGGGGAGGTTAGCTACGAAGCTGCTGTCTGAGAGACGCCTACGTAAGTAGTTCATGGTGGCGGGCTGGTTGCTGGGTCAGGCCAGAGGGGAGATGTGGCTCTGTTAGCAAGAGTGGAAGAAACAGAGAGAAAGAAAGAAAGAAAGAAAGAATGAAAGAAAGAAAGAAAGAAAGAGAGAAAGAAATTTAAAAGGAAAGCTGTATTATTTCATCTTGTGCATAATTTTCTTTTATTCAGTTGTGAACATGTGAGGTATGTGAATACATGAATTGGAGTCAAACGAAAGGGAGAGAGAAACAGAGAACAAGAAGATTGAGGAATCTGCACGGATTCCATTCAGTGATTCCATTCCAATATGCTAAGGTAACGCTAACAATGTTCAGTTGTGCAGACAAAGACAGAGGGTCCCACTAGGCTCTGACAGGGCTTTGATGTCATCCTCATTCTGGAACACATTCCCTTTGAACGCACTCACCATTCATGAGCAGAAACTGGGGTTGCATAATACTGTGGAGCTAGCCTTTCACAGGAGACACATGCATATAGATTAGCTATATCCCTTCAGGCACACAGGAAAGAAGGAGGGAGGAAGGTAGGGAGAGAGAGAGATTGGAGGATGGGGGATGGGAGGGCATCAAGAGAAGGGTGTTGGGGTGGAGTGAGGGACTATATAGACCAAGTTAAAGCAAGCCAATCCTACCAAGCAAGATTCAAATCAACCTGCAGCAGGTATCGCAAGAGGAATGGCGGCTAGGACGAAGTGAATTGGTTTCAACCCTGCTTCCCAAAGTTGCTTCCCCACCCGATGCGAATGGAGCAGGAGGGCAGGGGGAGGAGTGTTCAGTTGCTCGCCAGTGAGATCGGCGAGACGTCTTAATGCACTTCGACACGAGCCATTAGGTGCTTTGCATACAGACCAAGAGAGAGAGAGAGAAAGAGAGAGAGAGAGAAAGATAGAGAGCGATAGAGAAAGAGAGAGAGAGAGAGAGAGAGAGAGAGAGAGAGGAGGTCCCAGTCCAACCAGTACCTCTATAAGGGGAGGGGGGCTGGGTCTGCAGGGAGATGGAGCTACAGTGCATGAGTTGATTAAAAGCCTGGCTGGGATGTGACATGAGGCCTGCTGGTGAATATATGAAGCCACTGAGCAGGGACTGGGGGCAGATAAGGTCTTTTATGGAGGGGAAAGCTTTTCGCAGGCAATATCAAACGCTGATTGGCTGCGGATTGGATTATGCTGCAAAGCAGATGAGAATGGGGGTGCGACAGAGTAGAGGAGTGAGGGTTCGGGTTGAGGAGGCAACATTAATTCTACCAGTGGGGAGTCAGAGGCTGAGAGACAGCACACGACAGGGAGGAGAGGGGAATAAAACCAGTGTTTGTTTTGTATTGATCTAATAAAGGCCACCACAGAGGCTGACCGTGCACGGGCAGGCAGCTAGCTAGCTGGTCAGAGCTGCAAAGACACATAACAAACAGACCCAAAACAAATCTGAAGGGGCTGATAGAGCAGACCCGGGAAACACAGCGTATATGCCAAGAGGCTTTGATAGAGCGGGCCACAGTTTTCAGCGGAATCTCCATCTTATTGAAGCCTAGCATAATCAAGTGGTGAAGCTGGTTCAGTGATGCTCCTACGAGACCCTCCAGCGCCAGAGACAAGAGCAACGGCATTAGCAGTAAACACAGAGATAACATGCGGCCTCGCATCAAGCTACATCCTACACTACTAATCACAGCGTCAGCTGTCTTAATTACCCGAGGGAGCTGTTCATTGACTATGGTGCTGAAACAATGGCTCGCTGGCCACACATCTGCACTATGAAAAACACGAGAGGGTAAATAACTATCCTGACGCTTGCTCCCTCCTCTGAGGCTCGAGACCCTGAGACTCCATCCATAAGAGACCTCGTTCTCCTCGCTCTCCTCGCTCGTCCTCGTTCTCCACTAAAGCAGGCAGAGGCAATAACATAGATCCACAAGGGACAGGATCTTTCTGCCCTACAGATAGCAGAGACAGTTTGAACTCGCCCCAGCAGTCCTGAGGGAGTGAGGATGATCCTGTTGCTAACGGCCCAACTCCAGACAGAGGTGATAAAGGCGTCACCAAAACGGGTCACAAGAGATTGTTTGCCTGTATGTGAGTGCTTCTGTACGCTATGTGTGTGGCTGTGTTTGTTCTACAGATACTGTGTATATGCCTGTGCGTGTACAAAGTACGTGCGTGTTGTATGTGCGTGTTGTGTATGTGTGTGTGTGTGTGTGCATGCCTGTGGGTGTGGCTTTGTTTGTACTGTATATGTGCGTAGAGTGTATGGATGGCTGTGTGTGTGTGCCTGTGTATGTGTGTGGGCCTCTGTGTGTGTATTTGAGTGGGACGGCTCACACACTGAGTTACAGCTGCTGACCCACCCAGCCTTAGCACAGCTCATAAACCTCCCTGTTAGAGCCAACCCGATACCCTCCGAGTCTCCCCAGGTCAAATAGCCAAGAGCCTTGACTTCCAGATCTCAGGGCCAGGGCTGCACCTCCCAGCCAGCCCAGAAACAGACCACCGTGTCGGGCTAATCCTAGGCTGTGGGCGCCCTGACAACCAGGAGGCTGTGCTGATGGGTGGTGATGATAGAGCGGTGGGGTGGGGGAGGACATGAGTGTCAGTGTGTGTTTGTTGGTTGCTTGATCAGCTGTGTAGTAGCCTAGGGAGAGACAGAGAGGGCAATAGGCACGTGCAATTGGATTGTCAAGGCCTTGACACAGAACCCTGAGTATCATTAGGGTTAATAAATAGCTTGTTGTAATTGTCGACATGATGTAGTTCTTGGTTTGTGTGTGAGCATGTGTGTGAATGTATGTGTGGGCGAGCATTGCGTGTACTCGTGCCAGCAGCTCAGAGTGTGACTCATTCTGTGGACAGAAATATGAAGACTTCATGAGTAGATATCCCTTGTGGAAGAGGTTTTCTCTTTCCAGCTTTGTGTGCGTGTGTGCGTGTTTGCGTCTGTGAAGGTGTCTTCAGACATGCTGTACCAGCGCTCTGGTCTAGAGTGTCACAGAGCCTCCAGTGCCTTCCTTCACACCGCTCTTCTGATGAGGCTCTCTCTGAAGCGCTCAGTTGATTTTTTTTCATAAGCACTCATGCGTCAAGGGTCGGAACATCATGGGTAGGAGGGTGATTATTGTCAGATGTGATGATCAAAAAGAAGCAAGATGGCGGAATGTTGTTGACAATATAGCACCTAGCTGGGTAGGACTGTGGGGAGGTGTTAACCTGCCAGAAAGGGGGGGGGGGGTCTGACAAGTGTTTCGGGTTATTGTGTGTGTGTGTGTGTGTGTGTATGTGTGTGCGTGTTTGAGCATATACACGTGAGCATGTGTTGTGTGCGTCACAAGTTTCCGGGTGCATTTATCCAAATTCCAGACATGGAACTATCCATACGTGTCATGCTTAAGCCCAAGTAGTAAGGGAGAGGAGGATAGGGTCTTGACTCAATCCCTGAATGGCTCATCTCCTCGCTCCTCTGTGAGATCACACTCGCTCCCAAAATACACGTGTGCAGACACTCGCACACGCTGAGCCTTTCTGCTGCCTACCGTGAGACATCGGACGATGCAGTCGCCTAGCAACAGCCTCTCTTTGGCAATGTTCTCACACTACTTGTATTTGACACTAAGTCTTCGAAAACTTAGCAGAGTAAGGCAGGCACTTCCTGTCAACTGTGGTCAGGCGATGACACAAGCAAGTCAGGATACGAAACGAAAAGAAGCGCAATATACGATAGATATCTCTGGATCTCGGTCACTATAAGTTCAGTCAAATGTCTTGCGATGAAATGTCTGACATGTAGCAAATACAAAGTGAATGCAGAGTGTTACTGTTCAAAACAACATGGCATGACTTAGACCCTGAATGAAATGCAACACATAACCACCTGTTACACTCCATCAAAACCCATCCCGCGCCATTCAACTGTTTTCTGTTTCATAAGATGCTGCATTAACGCTGCTATAAACGCTGCCATATGGCCTAGAAAGGGTTGTCGAAGGGACCCGGGTGTCCCTCTGCTACCTGCCCAGCTTGGCAGCTCTGAGTCAGCCAGGGCTGCAGCTCTAGGACGGAGCGCCGCCCATCGCTGCGTCACCTCTCTGCCGGGGACACAGCCATCGGGCGATGACCTCAGATTGTGGCTGACTACAAATGGCAGCATACCAGCATCCCCGTGCCACCAAAGATACCAGGCTAGGAGCCAGAAGGTAGTGGTGCCTCTTTCCTGAGTGAGCGAGTGAGTGAGCGAGCGAGTGGGTAAGGGAGTGTACCCTCGCCTACCGGCCTACCTAACCAGTACTACCGGCCTACCTAACCAGTACTACCAACCTACCTAACCAGTACTACCGACCTACCTAACACACAGAGGTTGATGAGCAACAAGGTTTACTCCCCCCCACACACACCTAACACCATCACAAGCAGGCCCCACCACCCCTCAACCTTCTCCGTAAGACCCACATCCACCCTCCTCCCAGCTCCACCCTCTCCTCCTAGCTCCACCCCCTCTTCCCAGCTCCACCCTCTCCTCCCACTCCTCCCAGCTCCACCCACTCTTCCCAGCTCCACCCTCTCCTAGCTCCACCCTCTTCACAGCTCCACCCCCTCTTCCCAGCTCCACCCTCTCCACCCCCTCTTCCCAGCTCCACCCTCTCCACTCTCTCCTCCCAGCTCCACCCTCTCCTCCCAGCTCCACCCTCTCCTCCAGCAGATCCCAGTGTACTGTACATCCAGGGAGCACACCCTGTCTGTGACAACCTGATCAATATTTAATGGTGCTTATCTAGAGCCCATGGCACCATACTGAGACCACAGCACCTGGGATCTATAGCAGGGATGTGCATTTGGTCTTCCCATATACATTGGTCACATATGAAACATGATGGCAATTAAGCCCCTTGTCTCTGCTGACTACATCTGTCAAGGGTTCATCATTAGTTATGAGTTGACAATTTGCTTTGCCGAAATCAAGTCTTAATCACATTAACTGATACATCTCTAGATTCCATTTTCAACAAGTGCGTGCGTTGACGCGCTCTGCGTAATAAGCTATCCAATACGTGCAACTCCGCTACAGGCGACTCATCTTGCGGATAGAATTGAGTAGCGATGCGATAACGCTTTCTGCAATTCAACCAAAACACTGCAAAAAAACAAAAACTGCACGCAGGTGTGACATTGCAATATGCAATCATGCCATGGCTCAGGGAATTCCCCGACTGACTTACCCTACATCAAGATATAATTTACCAGCTACATCCAGAAAGGATATCACTCAACACAGACAATAGACTGTCCAAGGAAGCAAGCATGCCTTTCTAAAACAGGCCAAAGCGAAAACAATGACCATGCATATTGAGACCCTGCAATAATTCAATAAGACGGATTGCCTGAGATTTGTTTTATTGTGATCAATTCCCAGGAAATCGAGGCTCTCCGTAAACCAGGACTAACTGTATTGATAATCTCAATACATTCAATTAATGACCGGAAACATGTATCACATATTGTTGAAATTTCTGAAGCATTTTACCTGAGATGCTGTATGTTATAACTAAGCAGTTGGTGATGCTCCTCTGCGCTTGTGTCACTATCTTCGGCAGCAGCTCGCGCTTCAGCTTCGCCAGCCAGCCTCCGTGTACCAGAATGCATTCTGGGAACACTAGCGGCGTAATGTATTCATTACTGCAGCCGTTCAAGGATCTAATTGGATGAATCCTCATTGAAATTATGAAGAAACCGCTATCCTGCCCACTTAGACAGACAATCCACATCAATATTTCAAAGCATGGTAACAGTTCGTTATTATCGGTCTGCGACCTACTGCCAGGTGTAATCTACAGATCATTGGATGCCCTACTGTGCGTATGTTTAAATAAACACACACACACACACACACACACACACACACACACACACACACACACTGCTTACAATGGGCTCCTATAGATGGATCTGACATGGTTCTGCAGAGTACATGCAGCCTCGTAATTACATCAAGTAGTCAAAAAGACCAGCTATTTCACGAGGTTAGTCAGAGAGCCCCTGACACTGGGGATACAATATCATGACTCTTTTCCTCCCTCAGTCCTCTCTCACACAGACACCCAGTCCTTCTCTCCTTTACCTCGTTGCAGCAGGGTAGATACAGTGACAGACTTCAGTGGAGGGAAGACACGCTACAACACTATTTTAATGAATCCTTACCTAACATCTCAATCCTGGAATAGTTTGTCTAGACTTAAATGTGCCTTTCGAGCCCAGCTTTCAAACACAGCACTTTCAAAGAGGTTATTGGGCCTCGGCACAGATGCCAATGGCAGAGTAAAGCTGAATATTCAACGTTAACTTTTGTTCCAACATCAATGAATGCTGGACCAAAGAAGATTGGAGTTTGGTCAATGAGAAGTGGGAGTTTGTTTCAAGAAGTGTCCATATTATTAATGCACCTGAGATCGTTTCCAGCTACATAACAGATGAAAATAGCCAATGTGTGGTTGGTGAGGCACCTACTTTTGTTTAATTTGGGCAAATATTAAATTGAATTGTTCTTTCAGTTGGAATTTAATGCATTCAATAATATTCTTAAAGGGACTTTTAACGTGACATCGCAATTTGTTACAGTTTTATTTCCTCTGTGGAGGAAGCTGGGCATCTGCCAATGTTATTTTGCTTATTGTAGCTCTACACGATAAATCACAGCTGTTAAAGCTCTCACATTGCGGCCTCCTAGACTACATTAATCAATAACAGTATACAGGGCAGTTGGCTTTATCTGAAGCCATTAACAGGGTTCCTTGAAATCAACACAATATTATTCCTGCTGTAGCCTGTGCACTTTCTTTCAGATGAGCTCTCTAAACCTTCTCTCTAATTGATTGAGAACGAAGAGGACCCTTTGTCTGATATCAAACTAAGACAGACTGAAACGGTCTGACTGCTTACACCACACACCCCTGACTCAGCAGTTACAACCACCACCAGCATCCTCTCAAACCCCACTGGGGAGGGAAAAACAGGAGAGGAAGTCATATCTAATTCATATCTCATAGTGCACACCACTGTGGAAACCAGATTCTCCCAACCCACGCTGTTCCTTGGAGATTCTCTCAACAGGAAGTCACAGCACACTACTTCCACCTGGCAACCGTCGCCCAGCGGCTGCCAACCCACCGGTCCAGCCAGGAAGTAGCTGTTTGGAGAGGTTGATGTCAGTGGTTGTTTATAGGCGTAGGGGACGAGGGAAGCTCTTAAGAAGTGGACTGCATAGCTCGACTGTTCTTTCACTGCACAAACGTATTCAAATCAGCTGCAATAACAGGGTGGGGCAGAGACATCCAGGCTAAACACAAAGAAGTAAAAGAACAAGGGGTAGGTCAAAGGGTGACATTAGCAACAGATAACCTTGACAAATACAGAGGGATTGAGTTTAGAAGCCAACCAATGCCCAAGTGCAAAGCAGAGCCAGATAAATGTTGTTGGATCCCCCACCCTTCACCTTCCTGTTCCACAGGGGACCACGACTGTAGTACTGGTCTGTTCAGGGTTAACCAGACCTGATGTTTGTCCCAGTGAAACTGGATCAATGATGGTGATGGTCAGGTAACATCGTTATGCGCATCCATCAGAAGCCCTTCTTCACAGTAAGTATTGATCCCTGGTGGCCATTAAGCTCCTATCTACCCAAGACCTCTTCTGGCCCCATCCAACTTCACGTGACTCGTTCCGTCTTCCCTCTTTTGAAGCACTTCAGTGAGACCTTCGATTCACGGATCACTATTATTTTAATAATAGATGTTTATAATCCAGAATATGTAAATATATATGTAAGACCCCTGTAAGCAGTTTAAAGGATATGTACTCTACCTGCTACATGTTGGAATGCCTGTCAAATCCAGCTCAAGATTAGGGACACATTTGTATTGCAGGGAACATAGTTCTTTAAGAACAATTTGTTCATAGTAATCTGTGTGACACTAAATGATTAGCTATTTTTTCTGTTGCAAGGTGTTCCTGGGAAATAGAAGGATGCTGGTGCCCTCATGTGGTTATAAATAGTGGTGCAGTTGTATTGTGACTATCATATAGGGTACCAGGCAAGTCCTGCGGTATTGATATAGGGAAGGTAGGACTAATTGATTACTAGATGTATATAAATAATCCAACGATTTTACTGAAAGAGATACACACCCTAATGTCCTGTCAATTTATTTTTTTTCCTTGTTGGTCCCGTGTGAAAATTGAAAATATTATAATATACAATATTGGATAATGGATGAATAAATTGGATGATTACATTCCTGATTTAATGCAAGGTACATAAACATCCGTTCAATCACCACATAATCAGTGTTACAGGGATGCTGAGGTTACATTTAATCAATATGATTATCCTGGTGTGTGCAATAACAAGCACATTGTAAAAGGGTTAAAATGCCATTGAAATTACAATTATTCAGACAAGTTTCAACAGAAGAAAAAAGCATAATTTTCTGCTCATCCCAAAAATCATGATTAATATTTCTTATTTGTTGCTTGTTAATGTTCAATAGTTTGCTAGTCACCCATTTGATATTTTAGCTTATCACACATTTGTCTTTCTTTGTCCTTTGTTGTTTTGAGTGTGTTGTGGAATGTTCAGGTTGTGGTTCTGGTTCTGGGTCTGAGTCCAGAGCTAGAGACAGCTTTGGGTCTGAGGCTGTGGCTGAAGTCATGTGTGGACTGTTGTATTTCAGGTGGAGACGTATGGCCAGCTGGGCATCTTGCTCTATCTGGCTACTGTTGAGGGGAGACACTGTGGTACCTGAGGCAGAGGCTGAGGCAGAGGTTGAGGCAGAGGCTGAGGCAGAGGCTGAGGCAGAGGCTGTTGGCAGAAAGTTGTATTTCAGGTGGAGACGTCTGGCCAGCTGGGCATCTTGCTCTATCTGAGCATCTAGGGAGGGAGACGCTGTGGTACGTGAGGCTGGAGCAGGGGCTGACGTTAGAGCTGGGGCTGGTGTAAAGATCGTAGCAGGGGCTAGGGGTGAGGCTGGTGTAAAGATTGGAGCAGGAGCTGGGGGTGAGGCTGGTGTAAAGATTGGAGCAGGGGCTGGAGGTGAGGCTGGTGTAAAGATCGGAGCAGGGGCTGGGGGTGAGGCTGGTGTAAAGATTGGAGCACGGACTGGGGGTGAGGCTGGTGTAAAGATTGGAGCAGGGGCTGGGGGTGAGGCTGGTGTAAAGATTGGAGCAGGGGCTGGGGGTGAGGCTGGTGTAAAGATTGGAGCAGGGGCTGGCGCTTGTGTAAAGATTGGAGCTGGAGTTGGAGCTGGGGTTCGTGTGAAGACTAAGGCCGGGGGCTTTGGGGCTGAACGTGGGGCAGGTACTGGAGCTGAAGGTAGGGTCGGATGGAGGTTGGGGCTGGATAGCTGGTTTGAACTATACTGTATGGTCACTGAAGCTCTGGTGCTGGCTGGGACTGGACGGTACGATTGGTGTGGCAAGTCCTGAACATGGGGTTGGTCCCCATACGTGATGAGGTATTCTGGGTAGACCTGGTGTTTCTCAAAAACCACAAAGATGGAGGGGTTTGTTACATTGTCTACACAGCTGTCGTAGAAGACCGTGTCTCCTCCATCTTTGGAGGGAGGCCGGAGGTAGCTGGAGTCTCCTCTGGTGTAGTCTCCCACCAACACACGACACACAAACATGGACTTGACTGAAGACTGGCCTGTGTAGCTGTGAGAGTATTTGGCATCCCTGGCAAAGTAGCTCCCTTAAAGATGATATGCAGAGCAGGAAAACAGATATGTAATCCAAAGACGTGTTGAACTATTTTGCATATGCTGTTACATAGTATTAGACCTCTCTTTAGCTCCATAAGTTGTTGTTCCGAACCGTCTACACTTGAACTACACAGTTTCCAACTCACTGCTGTAGCATACTGGATCCAGTTCCTAGACTCATCCTGCCAGTACCACAGCCACTCTGTGGTGAGGATGAAGTTGGGCTGGAGGACGGACGAGATGGTTGACAGACGTCTGGCTGCGTTCAGGCCGCAGGTCATGTCATCAAAACACACCGGCACCAGTCCCGGACTAGGAGAAGAAGGAAGAACAGAGTCTGTCCATGTGAAGGCAGAGAATAAAAAAATACTGGCCAATGTTGTCTTTCATTATCGAAGGTCCTTCAGTGTATACCACTCTGTATACATTGTGGCATTGAGTTGCGTGCAAGAACAGACTCAGCAAGAACAGCACAAACCTGTGTGTCTTTGATGGGTCACAGTAGGCCTTCTCAATCTCCTCATTGTTGGGTAGGGCTTTCCACTGGCTCCCCTCCTTCACCTCCCACTGGTAAGGCAGGGTGGAGTGGACCTTAAAGCACCTGTCTGAAACACCACACCTGGGTCGTTCATTTTGACATATACTGTGAATTGCTTGCCCGCATTTGTTAACATAACCAATTAAACACCAATCAAACGCGCTTCACTTTACTGTAAGTGATCTTGGAAATTCCACTCTGAGTAACTATTGTCTTACCCCCATGTATGCAGCTGCCCTTGATGTAGTACATACATATCTCTGTTTTGTCTGAGGAAAGATAAACAAAAAGGTTAGTCAAATCAACATGGACTCAGCGGTTCAGGAATAGGGTGTGGAATCAGCAGCAAAGTACCACAGTACATATCATATCCTCCAAAACCTGAGGCCTTTGACAACCACCATGCTGGTTCTGCCTCTACAGTCCCTTTACCCCTGTGCGGCCCTCTGTTCGCTCCCCTGGTGTCTGCTGCTGTGTCCCTGGCTGACGGCCGTTGGCGATTTCCATGTTTGGCCCGATCCTGCTGCCTTAAAGCCTCAATGTTAGTGTAGATGGACTTGATGCGTCCGATGATGCGATTGGGAACTCCTCTGCTCTGCAGGGTCTTCAGTGGGTGGGGCTCGAAGAAGTCGTGCGCCCGCGGACAGCTGCATGCACCACGGAGATAGTTCTCACAGATGTGCATCCTCCTGCAGTTCTCGCCATCAGCGCACTTTCCGTACTCTCCCACACCGTTGTTGTAAGAGTGACACACCTGGGGTCGGAGGTCACGAGGAGGATTAACAAAGGGGTTTGCAAAGTAGTATTTGAGAGAGCAATTCTATGTATATATGTATGTGTCAGTAAGCAGAATTGGTTTAAGTCTTCTCGTCTTAAACGCTAATTGCTATTACTAGTTTCATTCAATTAATCACTTTAATTACACTGAGGAGTGATGTTAACCAATTCAAATCGATTACACACAAAACTTCCAGATAGCTGCTCACTTACAGGGGGTAAGAGTGAGTTGTCATTTAAAAGTAACAGGGTGCAAAGTTCATCTTTGTCCAGTTTCTGTAAGCCATTCTCTGTAAGGACCGAGGAATTGTGAACGGTGAAGAAGTCGTGTCCAAAGCGACACACAGCTCTTAAGGCATAAATAAA
Source organism: Plecoglossus altivelis (assembly GCA_036571765.1). Taxonomy (NCBI): domain Eukaryota; kingdom Metazoa; phylum Chordata; class Actinopteri; order Osmeriformes; family Plecoglossidae; genus Plecoglossus; species Plecoglossus altivelis. The sequence goes on from BROE01000027.1 coordinate 3,913,335, forward strand.
CATATACGTTAGTTGCAGACTGACATTTTCACACTAACGCCAAAGAATACACTCTCAACATTTGTTTGCTTGATGAATGCAGTCTAAATCTTACTATCGCGTGACTAAAAAGCAGTGACAGTGTAACGCATCTGTTTAAAATACATATCGCAGATTCACTTATTTAATTTCGGTGTTCATTATAGACCTACCGCAGACAAACTCCGAATAAAAATCGTTTGCATATATGTAGTTTGCTACAACCGTGACAATCTTTGGACAAGCACAGTCGAACTGTGGTTTTTGCTATGAGCGTTCGCTTTCCGTCAACAGTAGCGATAGAAAATCTCTCTCGATTGACAATCGTATTCCACAGCTCACTGAAGTCCCCAAATGAAAGGTTGGCTGTTAATTCATCAACATTCATTGATCCATAATATCCACAGAGTAGTTTTGTTATTTCAGCTTCCATTGTGTTTACTTGACACAGACTGCTGCCTTTCAACGCGTTGCAATAAGGGCCTGGAGGAGGTATATTTGTGTTTTAGACGGATGTAGATGATAAATCGAAACCGAAACTTATTCTATTAGTGCCAATATCCACCCATCAAATGTTAAGTAAATAATACTTTGTTACCCTCCCTTCTTAGTTCTAAGTTCCACTGAAATGACCCACACAATAGAAATATGACATGCTCAATTAAGTTTCAAATTTCACCACCCATGCCAAAAAGATTCAAATAAAGACAACACAAAAAGCTGCATTTGAACTAAATAACTTGTAATTAATTAAACAATCCTTGCACATGATAAACCACAACACAACCCTGTAATGACAGATTGAAATTAAAAATCAAAATGACATGGAGGCATAGGTTTGAGTGCTATTTCCTAAAAACCCTTAAATAAATGGGGGGAAAGAATGATCTTGCATCACAGAACACATAGTCGTTTTACTAGGCTTTGAGTTTGAATTTACCATTAATAACACGTTTTAAGGTGTGCGATGAGAGATCTATTCAAATGGGGTTTTGTGTTACCTCAACGCGTGTACAGTTAACGCTGGGTCACAATTTACATGGCTGCCGAGGTTATCCATGTTAGCTCTAAACTGCATGAATACATTGACTTAGTTACTAAATAAGGCTTTGAGAATTTAGATATATTCAATGTTTTCTTTTCGAAAGCGTGTGGATGAGCAGGTCAACATCAGATGAAACTGTATCTGAGCTTCCTCTATGGAAATAAATGACATATTAATATAACAAATAATTTCTACATTCAAAGTCAATGTTTTATTAAATATCAGACTTCGTTTTTGCAGTAGGAATGCTTAGACCATCAGCATGTGTAAACCTTATTACACAGCTCATTACACTTGATGTTTGAACTAGTTGAACCTTACAGACTGTCTATGTGCTAATTTAGTTGTGAATATTTCTTGTAGGCAGGCTTCCTTGTCAAATAGTTAAATACATCTTTTCAATGGGGTACCCTGCAGGGAACCCTGATGAATAAATAATATAACAAGTCTGAATAAAGGCTGATCAGCCTCGCATACACACTCAAGGCAAAATGCTGTGACAGTATAAATAATGACACACAAATTATCAATAATATGTGATTTATGCAATTAGGATAAAATACAAAAGGGTTTAACATACATCATACTTAAAGTGCTTAAATGACTAAATGACCATTAGAATCATAAACTAAGATGCAATTATACACTTGCAAAATCTTGCTGTATATTTTCAAATCACGTAGAACTTGCATTTCTTTATAGATGTATATTGATATGACTTTTCGTATTTCATTACCAAGTATTAACACATGACACATGAACTGTTGTTTTCTTCCTGCCTTTGAAATGAGGAGGATGTTCTAGGAGGGTTTATGACTGGGGCACGAGTTTGAGCAGGATGATGCCGGCTTGGCACTCTAAACGTGTGTGTATGTGTGTCCTGACCATACTGTACAGGAGCCACTGAAGCTCTGGTGCTGGCTGGGACTGGACGGTACGATTGGTGTGGCAAGTCCTGAACATGGGGTTGGTCCCCATACGTGATGAGGTATTCTGGGTAGACCTGGTGTTTCTCAAAAACCACAAAGATGGAGGGGTTTGTTACATTGTCTACACAGCTGTCGTAGAAGACCGTGTCTCCTCCATCTTTGGAGGGAGGCCGGAGGTAGCTGGAGTCTCCTCTGGTGTAGTCTCCCACCAACACACGACACACAAACATGGACTTGACTGAAGACTGGCCTGTGTAGCTGTGAGAGTATTTGGCATCCCTGGCAAAGTAGCTCCCTTAAAGATGATATGCAGAGCAGGAAAACAGATATGTAATCCAAAGACGTGTTGAACTATTTTGCATATGCTGCCCACTTACTATTGTTGAAAGGATCTAGTTTAAGATCAAATGATTTACACTTGCACAGTTCTAATATAAACTGATACGGTACAGTTCTACTGTTATGTAGAATTATGACGTATCTGTCCTGTCCCACCTTTTCCGTACGCAGTCCCATGCGTGCCGCAGATCCTCCAATCAAAGTTGTTGAGACAGATAGCATCGATGTGCTTGGAGTCTGTGCCGTGGAAGAGCTTCTTCTCGGTTGGATTCTTTCCTCCGTTACTCTTCTTCAGCAGATCCTTTTGCCTATTACAGAAAACATGGAACAATAGATGAGTCGTAGAACAGGCAGGCCTGTGGAGCAATGTAGTCCTTGCAGGTGAAACAAGGACTTACCACTGGAAGACCTCCCAAAGCGCTCGGTTCTGAATCCTCTCAATCTTGTGGAAGTGTAGGCCTCTGACAGTACTGGTGAACAGCTGCTGGATCTCCTTGTACTCCGGTGCTGAAGTCTGCAGAAGAACTTTCTGTTGGTAAAGGATGAGAAGTATTATAACGGGATCCACATTCAGCGTTGCACAATGTGGAAAGTAGGGCCAAGTTTAAAGAAGAGTTTTACATTAGGAAGTCATACCTTGAATCCTGTGTCAGGGGTCTGAGCCTTGTCCCAGTGCCCTGGTAAGGCTTTGAAACTGGATTGATGGTTGGGAACTCTTTTGCTGAAATAAAGAAAACGGAAGGATTGGATATGAGGTGTTGATGTTACAGTGACTGTTAACAAACTCATGTGGTTTGATGTGTTTGTGGTTTTCTGGTGTGGTTTGAGCTGCCTGGTAAACAGATCCGTCAAAGTTCACCATCAACAACGTACCTGGTTTTGATCGTTTGCGCATCCGACGGAGACACAAATTTGGGTCGTCTTCTCACAGGTCTTCTGGTGCCATATCTCTTGTTTGTCTGTATCATGTCTAAAGACAGAAGCGTCGTAATGCTGAAGTCGTTAATTGAACAAAACACCTCCTTGTGGACGCTGCTGCTGCTGCTAAGAATCTGAATTGTTGAAATCATCGGTCGAAATCATCGTCAACAGCAGCTACTGCATGATTTTAGTGCTGCATTTATTTCCTGGTTGTCAAGTTACCCTCACTGACCTTTGAAACTGAGAGCGTAGCTCTGAGACCCGGCAGTGAAGTCCATGTCTCAATTATACACTTGCAAAATCTTGCTGTATATTTTCAAATCACGTAGAACTTGCATTTCTTTATAGATGTATATTGATATGACTTTTCGTATTTCATTACCAAGTATTAACACATGACACATGAACTGTGTTTCCTTCCTGCCTTTGAAATGAGAGATGTGTCTAGGAGGTTATGACGGCCATCGATGGAGCAGGATGAATGCCGCTGGCACTCTAAACGGGTTGATGTGTGTCCTGACCATACTGTACAGGAGCCACTGAAGCTCTGGTGCTGGCTGGGACTGGACGGTACGATTGGTGTGGCAAGTCCTGAACATGGGGTTGGTCCCCATACGTGATGAGGTATTCTGGGTAGACCTGGTGTTTCTCAAAAACCACAAAGATGGAGGGGTTTGTTACATTGTCTACACAGCTGTCGTAGAAGACCGTGTCTCCTCCATCTTTGGAGGGAGGCCGGAGGTAGCTGGAGTCTCCTCTGGTGTAGTCTCCCACCAACACACGACACACAAACATGGACTTGACTGAAGACTGGCCTGTGTAGCTGTGAGAGTATTTGGCATCCCTGGCAAAGTAGCTCCCTTAAAGATGATATGCAGAGCAGGAAAACAGATATGTAATCCAAAGACGTGTTGAACTATTTTGCATATGCTGCCCACTTACTATTGTTGAAAGGATCTAGTTTAAGATCAAATGATTTACACTTGCACAGTTCTAATATAAACTGATACGGTACAGTTCTACTGTTATGTAGAATTATGACGTATCTGTCCTGTCCCACCTTTTCCGTACGCAGTCCCATGCGTGCCGCAGATCCTCCAATCAAAGTTGTTGAGACAGATAGCATCGATGTGCTTGGAGTCTGTGCCGTGGAAGAGCTTCTTCTCGGTTGGATTCTTTCCTCCGTTACTCTTCTTCAGCAGATCCTTTTGCCTATTACAGAAAACATGGAACAATAGATGAGTCGTAGAACAGGCAGGCCTGTGGAGCAATGTAGTCCTTGCAGGTGAAACAAGGACTTACCACTGGAAGACCTCCCAAAGCGCTCGGTTCTGAATCCTCTCAATCTTGTGGAAGTGTAGGCCTCTGACAGTACTGGTGAACAGCTGCTGGATCTCCTTGTACTCCGGTGCTGAAGTCTGCAGAAGAACTTTCTGTTGGTAAAGGATGAGAAGTATTATAACGGGATCCACATTCAGCGTTGCACAATGTGGAAAGTAGGGCCAAGTTTAAAGAAGAGTTTTACATTAGGAAGTCATACCTTGAATCCTGTGTCAGGGGTCTGAGCCTTGTCCCAGTGCCCTGGTAAGGCTTTGAAACTGGATTGATGGTTGGGAACTCTTTTGCTGAAATAAAGAAAACGGAAGGATTGGATATGAGGTGTTGATGTTACAGTGACTGTTAACAAACTCATGTGGTTTGATGTGTTTGTGGTTTTCTGGTGTGGTTTGAGCTGCCTGGTAAACAGATCCGTCAAAGTTCACCATCAACAACGTACCTGGTTTTGATCGTTTGCGCATCCGACGGAGACACAAATTTGGGTCGTCTTCTCACAGGTCTTCTGGTGCCATATCTCTTGTTTGTCTGTATCATGTCTAAAGACAGAAGCGTCTTAATGCTGAAGTCGTTAATTGAACAAAACACCTCCTTGTGGACGCTGCTGCTGCTAAGAATCTGAATTGTTGAAATCATCGGTCGAAATCATCGTCAACAGCAGCTACTGCATGATTTTAGTGCTGCATTTATTTCCTGGTTGTCAAGTTACCCTCACTGACCTTTGAAACTGAGAGCGTAGCTCTGAGACCCGGCAGTGAAGTCCATGTCTGCCTTGTCGTCACTTTGGAACCTCTGCTCCAGATCCTCACTGGTGATGATGGCCGTCGTGAAGGCTGCACTCTGCAAGGAAGTCATTAAACAAGTTTGTGTTACAGAAATGACTGTTTCACATTCTACACCATAGTGAGAACTGTCTAAAACACCGTTACATAGTATTAGACCTCTCTTCAGCTCCATAAGTTGTTGTTCCGAACCGTCTACACTTGAACTACACAGTTTCCAACTCACTGCTGTAGCATACTGGATCCAGTTCCTAGACTCATCCTGCCAGTACCACAGCCACTCTGTGGTGAGGATGAAGTTGGGCTGGAGGACGGACGAGATGGTTGACAGACGTCTGGCTGCGTTCAGGCCGCAGGTCATGTCATCAAAACACACCGGCTCCAGTCCCGGACTAGGAAAAGAAGGAAGAACAGAGTCTGTCCATGTGAAGGCAGAGAATAAAAAAATACTGGCCAATGTTGTCTTTCATTATCGAAGGTCCTTCAGTGTATACCACTCTGTATACATTGTGGCATTGAGTTGCGTGCAAGAACAGACTCAGCAAGAACAGCACAAACCTGTGTGTCTTTGATGGGTCACAGTAGGCCTTCTCAATCTCCTCATTGTTGGGTAGGGCTTTCCACTGGCTCCCCTCCTTCACCTCCCACTGGTAAGGCAGGGTGGAGTGGACCTTAAAGCACCTGTCTGAAACACCACACCTGGGTCGTTCATTTTGACATATACTGTGAATTGCTTGCCCGCATTTGTTAACATAACCAATTAAACACCAATCAAACGCGCTTCACTTTACTGTAAGTGATCTTGGAAATTCCACCTGAGTAACTATTGTCTTACCCCCATGTATGCAGCTGCCCTTGATGTAGTACATACATATCTCTGTTTTGTCTGAGGAAAGATAAACAAAAAGGTTAGTCAAATCAACATGGACTCAGCGGTTCAGGAATAGGGTGTGGAATCAGCAGCAAAGTACCACAGTACATATCATATCCTCCAAAACCTGAGGCCTTTGACAACCACCATGCTGGTTCTGCCTCTACAGTCCCTTTACCCCTGTGCGGCCCTCTGTTCGCTCCCCTGGTGTCTGCTGCTGTGTCCCTGGCTGACGGCCGTTGGCGATTTCCATATTTGGCCCGATCCTGCTGCCTTAAAGCCTCAATGTTAGTGTAGATGGACTTGATGCGTCCGATGATGTGATTGGGAACTCCTCTGCTCTGCAGGGTCTTCAGTGGGTGGGGCTCGAAGAAGTCGTGTGCCCGCGGACAGCTGCATGCACCACGGAGATAGTTCTCACAGATGTGCATCCTCCTGCAGTTCTCGCCATCAGCGCACTTTCCGTACTCTCCCACACCGTTGTTGTAAGAGTGACACACCTGGGGTCGGAGGTCACGAGGAGGAAGATGATATGGTAAGGGAGAAGTTAACATGGAGGTTTTTAGTGAAATTCAATTTGATGAAAGTAATGTGCTGGGTGAAAGCAATCCTAATGAGCAACCGTGACATGCAAACAGCATTCGTGCTTCATTTGATAAGACAATGTATAATTTCATACGCAACAATTATTACTCGTCAAAACACATAAAACAGCCAAAATGATCAAGTACACAGTGCAACAGATAAGCTAACTATATATCAATACGCATAGCAGACGCATTGCTCACTCACAGGGGGTAAGAGTGAGTCGTTCTGGAGCAACAATGTGCAAAGCTCTTCTCTGTCCAGGCCCTCCAAGCCATTTTCCCTCAGCAGTGTTGCATTTTGTCCTAAGAGGAGGTTATGGCCGAAACGACAATTCACTCTGAAGTCAAAAGCAAAGAACTATGTTATTGAAGTGTAATATTCTTTTTCACAAACAGTCACGCACACAAATCATGGACGACAAACTACAGGTAAAATGAACTATCTATATCTCTATTTCTCTGTCTCGCGCACACCTACACACTCTTTGGAGAAAAACCGAATTCGCTATAAATACAATTTGCCTACCTTCTGCAAACTCCAAACAAAAATTGTTTGCATAGGTGTAACTTCATGCATCCCTGACAATCTTTGACCATACACAGCCGAAGTCTGGTTTTTGCTATAACCGTTGTCTCTCCGTCAACATTTGCTAAAGAAAACGCTTCTCTGTCCTCAAGAACATCATCCAACTCAGATCTACCAAATAAAAAGTTGACCAATAATTCATCCACGTTCATTGAACCATTGTTCCTACAGAGAAGCTGAGTTACTACAGACTCCATGGCGTTTAGTAGCGCTCTACAGCTGACGCTGCGCTGTCCTCTAGTTATTAAATGGGAAAGATCATTTCCGAGTAAACGAAATCGAAACTTATCCTATTGGTGGACACATCTTGGCCAATTAACTGCGTTAGTGCTGGATTTAATTACCTTATCTAGTGCACTGAATAAAACATGATTGCTTAAATTATTTGAGGCTACTCTTTTGTCACGCATGTAAACAATTTGATCTTTCAATCCCCCCCCCCCCCACCCAAAAAAAACAGACGAAAAAAGACATAGGGCTTGGTTAAATCTTAAAGGAGTTAACTGAACAATACACCCCCACCCCCCCCCCCCCCCAAAATAAATAATAAATAAATTAAATAAATATAGAAAAATAGAGTTGACAGTCGGCTACAGCAGACATACAGTTCTGTAACAGGTAGGCGCCTAGTGGGTGCACTCCGCTGGAATAAACATTGGCCTATTTGTGTATCGGTAATGCAGCCACCAACAAATGCCATAGATTGTGTTTGTTTATGTAACAGTTAATCATGTTGAGTAGCCTAAGCAGGCTATAGGCGAATATATCAAATGGTATATGTAATACGACACTAAAAGCACTTTCTTTAACAAAATTCCACTTTAGGTCGTATCGGAGCGTGTGGCTACTTTACCAGTAGAGGGCAATACAACATTGCACAGGCAGGCGGGTGCTGCGAAGTCATAACAACATATTTTACACTATTGTTATATTTCACTACACCGAAATATTACTTTGATTTGTAGTTGGTGCTTTACGACACATTAGCTACATTTTTATGTCAATACCTAGGGGGGGTCTGGATTTCACCGCACGGTGATTGAATAGTTAGCCTACAGGACAACAGTCACAGACTACGAAAAAAAAAGTCCATACAGCCCTACAATTATTTGAGAATTGTCTTAACTTGAGAGACTACAACACAATGTTCCAACCGCAGTTAGGCAGCTTCAACGTGATCAGCGATTTCCTGATTCGGGTTTCTCTTTAAGGGGGCTGGGCTCAATGCTGGGAATTCACGTCATTTCGCCCGTTTACACATCCAAATCAATGAGCACGAACGGAGAGATGTCCGTCTTTTAGTTCTGTCTTCCAGGAAGGAATTAACCTACGCATTGCCGAAATGTAGCGCTCACCGATAGGAAAACAAAAGAAGTTTCGCGTGTTTGTGACAAATGCGGTCGACCTATGGATACATAACAAATCATTTCGCTTCTACATTTCGCAGCGCTTTAATCCTCGCCAGGCAAAGGTGTCGGGTGCGGGTTTGCTTTATTTCAAAGAGGAGAAAGGAAAAAAAGGAAAAGTGCGAGGAAGACAACTATCTGAACGCAGCGAGAAATGTCCGAATCCCCGTCAATCCCAATAAAGGTATTGTCTCCTATCTAGAAACAAGACTTAAGTTCTAGGACCCCCCCGTCCGGTGTGAGATGCTGTTGGAGCGGTCGTGTTGTTGACAGCGGCAACGTTTGTTGGTTCTCATCTGTTGCTGAAGGACGCGTTTCTCCGCTGTGTTGTTGTGGTAGCCTACACTTCCCGGTGAGTGCCGAGCGAGTTTATTGATTTCGCTGAAGCCCACACCTGAGCTACCCGTCACGACAGTGGGTTTTTTTATCCTCACAAGTAGCTTGCATGGTAAATGGCATGTGTAGCCTAACACGAAACAGCATGGACATCGTTGGAAGTGCATAATTGTCACGGCCTTACTCTACATTAGGCTGTTCTATCATGTTCTGTCCTATAAAATACATTTTTTTTTAAAAACTCTGACCGTGTGGTCTAGGTTCGTTCCAGGTAGGCCTAGTTTACCCCAGACTTCAAGATCTGCAGGCTAATGTATTTACTTAAATATTGAGTTCTCTCCATTCTTCTCTGGAAGTAAGCAATTATTCAACTAGCATAGGCTACATGTCAGTGATAGAATGCTTCTTACTAGCATTTCCACCTAGCACCGAATGATCCAGTATGAGACCCCAACTTGCGCTAAGCCTCTACCGCTTTGAACTGCAAATGACCTCATCCTCATACTGTACTACACTCCCAAGGTGGACAATGTTCAACAAGCAATCCCGTTCACAGTATGCAATGTTTCTGTCCGTTGGGTGATACTGGCTAGCTTGTGGTCACGGCAGTCTTCTTACTCGGATGTTAGGGAGTGGGGAAGTTGTGATCGGGGAGATTAAAAGATTATTGCAACATTTCCACTGCGAGTTCCTGGTACAGTGGGCTTCTAGCATTGGTAGTTTCTGTTTGACTTGCTGAATGAATCACAATGGCATAGTCAGGCATGCTTGTAGGCAAAGCCAAATTATTCCTCTTCATGGAATGCTGTTGCATTTTCTAGAATCGAATTCAGATGTTACTTCATTTCAATGTTCACAATGTTGTTGTTTTTTTTGCTGCCTTTTCACTCTGAGAAATACGAGAATTCCGATATACATTTTCCTGAGATGTTTGCACCGGTGACCCTGGCTATGTTTGGGTGTAGGCCTGCTGACGGCGAGGTTTGTAAGGCGTGCTTTGTGTCTCTGTGCCTATTCATAGCAGGAGAGGAGCTCCTTCAGCCCTTCCGCAAGCCCCCTGCCAAACTCCACTTCCTCCCCCGTCCATGCTCCCGCAGCCAGGACAGCCAGCAGAATGGAGGACGAGCCTGCCAGACTGCCCGCGCACCTGCGTGAGTAACACACCCCCGCACGCGCACGCACACACATACGTCTACACACACACACACACACGGACACACATGCATGCACCATGCTCACCAGCTCCTTGGCTTAAAGGTGCTGGAGCGTGTGCAGGGTCAGAGACCTGGTGCATCAAGCTTCACTGGACTAGAAGCAGGCAACTGGACTAGAACCAGGGAACTGGAATAGAACCAGGGAACTGGTCTTGAACATATAACAATAGATGACAGTGGAGCACCAAATGGCATGATGATTGGACACAGTCAGCAGGCCTCAGCTTAGGACACACAATGATGTGGCTGGAGTAGCACACACAGCGACACGGTAACATGCGACACTGTAGCCAGTCACACACACTACCGGAAGGGTAGGGGGGGTGGGATACATGTCTGAATGAAGACCCTGTAGATGGAGCGAAGGAAAGAGCAGGACGAGAAGACAAGGGCCATCTTGAAGGTGATGAATGCGTGGATTGGACTGGGGCAGGTGAAGGTTTCAGGATGGGAGCCAAGCCTCCACCCACCACATTTCACAAGACTTGCAACATCAAGTTTGACGGTGGAAACAAGGAAGTAAGAATGAAAGGAAGGAAGGAAGGAAAGAAGGAAGAAAGAAAGAAAGGAAGGATGTAAAACACAATGTGAGTGGACACTCCCCAGCGTTGTGAGCAGGGTCAGGAGGTGAGGGAGGAGACAGGAGGAGACAGGAGGAGACAGGAGGGGACAGGACGGAACAGGGACACTGCACGTCAACTGGCATGGCCGCCTGCAGGTCTCAACAGGTCACGCTGGCTGACAGTAGCACAACAGGTGGGTTTGGAAGTGTGCCATGATTGAGAAGCAGTGTTTAAACACGAGGGTGGCCTGCTTTATGTACCATCAATATTTAACCAGGGTCAAACATGCTAGTGCTACTCAACTTAAAAGTAAAAACACAGCTATCATTTTATGATCTCCTGATAGAGAAGATAAGTGTTGATGCACGTTGACCCTTTTCGGGAATTTCCCCCCGTCTTCCAAGTTCCTCTTCCTTTTGCGTGTTGCCTTAGCAACACACACACACATTCCATAGAAGACCTGTGTTTCTATTATTTAATAAATCATTTTTTAAATTAATACATTCCTGGAGATTAGGTTTCTTGATTGGTCTGATAACTGTTTGACTTGTTCTTCACTACTGGTATATCTCTGCCCTACATTGCACTCTGCATTATACCTTCTTCTGAAACGCTGGTAGCCCTTCAGCTCTGCATCTCTTTGTCATGTCAGACACTCTTTTTATTCAGTCATCACTCCTTCTGACATCGATCCAGCGCTTTATTCACACGGAGACAACTAAGTAACATGCCTGCATCCCTCCCCTCTCCCCTGCTCCGCTGGCTGCATGTGCAGCCTGTTGTGCTGTGAGACAGTTCAGCCAGTAACCCCACATTCAAAGAGAATGTGTCCTCAGGGAAGGAAAGGAAAAGGGGGGGGGGGTTGGGGTGGGCGAGGAGAAAGAAAGAGAGGGAGGAAGGGAGGGAGGAAGGGAGGAAATTGCAGTGTGGGCAGAAATCCGCCTTCTCCATTTCCTGGGGAGGAAGTGGATTAGATCAGGGAGAGAGAGAGAGAGCGCGAGAGAGAGAGAGAGAGGCAGGCAGCTCCTCACCCTGAAAGAATGCTGCTTCATTTAACCCTTCTAGGTGGGAGCACAACCTCCTCCCCCTGCCCTGTGTAAGGAGGAGGCGGCGCAGGGGGAGGAGGAGGAGGTGAAGCAAGACGAGAAGCAGTTGGAGAAGGGGGGGGGGGTGCAGGGGGAGGTGAAGCTGGAGGAGCAGCAGAAGGAGAAGGAAAAATAGTAGGAGCAGGAGGAAGAGCAGTAGGGGCAGGAGAAGGAAGAGGAAGAGCAGGAGGAAGAGAAGGAGGAGCAGTCGGTTGGGATGTCCAGTTTTCTTTGGATTCAATGTGATTGTGGCTCCTCCTGTCCTCCCCTAACCTGCTTCCCCAGCTCTGGTGAGGTTCGCTACGTCACGAGCTGGTCAATCACTGCTGGTTGTGGATACCACACTCACAGGAACAAGAGCTAACAGGTCAAAGTCTAGGAGCAGGCTCATTGAACATTTACATTTGAGTAGTAGTTCCACGTGGAAGCTAGGTCCTCTGGTTAGGCAGCTGAAGACAGGCCTGTTGATGGCTGGCTGCATTCCATAGTTAATAATCTATGTATAAATCGGGATTCCTCTTTCAGCAGAGTCTGTACAGTGTGTGTGTGTGTGTGTGTGTGTGTGTGTGTCAGAGAGAGAGAGTTTGTGTCTTTGTTTGTACAATACAGCAAACCTTTATGAGATACAGTGATATTGTTATGTTATTTATTACTTTTTTTACACCAGAGTATTTGCAAACCCTTTATACTCAGATGGTAAATTCAGCAATCCATTTTTAAAGTAACAATAACATGCAAACGATGTCCCCTAAAGTGCATCATGCTTGAACAAAGTGCTCTAATCGTCGAACATGTGGATGTGCAATATCTCCATCAACAACACTGAGTTCCAAGTCACCAGAACATTTCTGAAAGAGTGACCTCTGCATTCCTTCTGTTGGTCTGGAATGATGAATATGTACAATAGCCAGCAGGATGGTAGGAAGGTAGTGAGGCACAGAGCTGTTTGCTGATTTTGTTGATGATAACTTTGGGGGCGTTCTATACCAGCTTCTTTGGAAAAAGGTTGCTTTAAATAAAACCCCATGTGCCTTAGAGATACCTGCAGTGTTACAACATGAGGGAAGTAGCGATATCAACAGTGTTACTCGGAGCCTCCCCCTGGAGCTGGTGGAAGAGGCACGGGAGGCGGGAGGGAGGGAGGGAGGGCGGCAGGACGAGAGGAATAGACAGTAGTTGATTATCTTTTGATGGCAATTTCCTTTTTTTCTGAACACTTTTTGTCTCCCTTTCTCGGAATGGGAACTATTTACACAGGAACTTGTCGAACACTGGCATGGTGAGCTTGCCACCTCCAGGCCCCCCCCACACCCCCCCACCCCCCACGCACAGCCCTCGTCATTGCATCGTTTCCACCAAAAATACAACCACCTATAAAAAACAGGTTGTGCTACTTCCCTGCTTTTACAGCAATGGTTGATTGCTAACTGGTTTTATGATTGTTGTGACTGGATGAAGTCCAAAGCAAGTTGGACCTGAACATGCGTACTGGTTTTTGGGAGGGAGGGCGGGTTGGGGGACCGGGGGGGATCAGGCGAGCGACGCCACGCCTAATCTAAGGGGAGTTAGAGGAGGACAGGGAACGTCATGCGTGGGAGAGAGAGAGAGGGAGAGACCGATGGGAGGGTAGTGGGTGAGCTGGGAGAGAGGGTCGAGATATAAAGTGGGGAGAGAGAGAGAGAAGAGAGAGGAAGGGAAAAAAGGAATGAAGGAGGGAGGCAGGGGGGCAGGAGGGAAGGGGGCAGGGAGAGAGAGAGAGAAAAAGGGGAGGAGAAGGGAACAGAGAATCGAGACAGGCACAGAAGGGAGAAGAATGACAGTTAGCGATCTCAGTGAAGCAGGGGTGTGAACTCAGAGGAAGATGATGTAAAGTGTCGCACACTACGGTCAGTGTTCTTGCACTCACTGGACCACACAAAGGTCATCTGGCATGCGTTTGGCCTTACTCGGTCTCGGGCTCCTCCTCCTTCCCGTTCTCCCCTTGGCTTGATCTCCTCAAACTCTCTCGGCGATGCTCAGCCTCTTTTGCTCGTTGCTCTTTCACCTCTACGATCTCCGTTTAGTTTGTCACCAACGCAAAAGCTTTCCAGTGGGAGCAATTGAACACCCAAGGTGTCAGGGCGGCCTATTCAAGACGGACTAAGGAAGCAAGCTGGAGAGTTGGAAGCCAGCAGAGAGAGTTGTGCTCCAGTCTGTCAGATACATGGCTGTTTCCACACCTTTAAACTGCTGTTTTGCTCTAAACTGAGCAGCTTACTGCAGGTAAAGTTCCCTCACTCGGACGATGTGAGGGAAGGTTGAAATGAGAATGGGGACATTGTTTCCTCGTGTCTTTAGTTTGTTTGAGGGGGAGTTTGGGGGGGGGGGGGGGGTCTGTAGGCCAGCAACGAAACGAGATACTAGTGATCTCATCCCTTCTCTCCTTCATTCATCCCAAGTGCTTGCAAGTTGCCTTGGCAACTGTGTGTGTCTGAATGTATGAGAGAGAGAGCGATAAAAAAACCTGAAAGATAGAGAATGAGAGAGAGAGGGACACAGAGAGTAGAGAAGCAGAGAGAGCGGGGGCTTGTGAATCCACAGAGTAAAATTATGTGTCATCAGAGGATTTGGAGCCCACGGTTTAGTCAAGGGCCCCAGGATCTGCTGGTCGTGCCTGAGTGCTGAGTGTCTCATCCACACGCGCACACACACACACACACACACTAACATGGGAACCAAAGCAGGTGTCCAACAAACGCCCTGGTGAAAAAGGAGAGGAGGCTGAAATTTGCATTGGTCTTGTACTGAGATGAATATGTGTCAGATTCCTTCTCTTCAGAAACTGTGGAGGATGTACTATTGAACATGGTTGGAGGGTGGCTGAGAGGTTCATCTCTTGATTTTTCCCTCTCGTCCATCCCTGTGTGTGCTTATTGAAGGTCTTCATCCCTGTTTCCATTCTCTCCTTCCCACCTACGTTTACTGCATCTATTCTTTGCTCGATCTCCCTCCCTTTCTCACTCCCACTATTTTCTCCTTTCTTATCCCGTCCCTTCCTTCCACCTTCCTTTCTTCAACCGACGCATCCCCTCCCTTCCAATGTATCTAACCTCTCTTTCCCTCTCTCCCCATCGCCTCCCTCTCTCCTGCTCTCCCTATCACCCCCCTCTCTCCTGCTCTCCCCATTACCTCCCTCTGTCCTGCTCTCCCTATCACCCCCCTCTCTCCTGCTCTCCCCATTACCTCCCTCTCTCCTGCTCTCCCCATTGCCTCCCTCTCTCCTGCTCTCCCCATCGCCTCCCTCTCTCCTGCTCTCCCCATCACCTGCCTCTCTCCTGCTCTCCCCATCACCTCCCTCTCTCCTGCTCTCCCCATTGCCTCCCTCTCTCCTGCTCTCCGCATCACCTCCCTCTCTCCTGCTCTCCGCATCACCTCCCTCTCTCCTGCTCTCCCCATCACCTCCCTCTCTCCTGCTCTCCCTATCACCCCCCTCTCTCCCTATCCCCTGCTCTTTCCCTCTAATCTTCTCTTCCGTCTCTCCTCCCTCATCCCCCTCTCTACCCTCTCTCACCTCCCTCCAGCTCTCCTCCTCTCACTGTCCCCTCGCTCCCTCTCCCTCTCAGTACCCTTCTCTGCCCCCTCTCTCTCGCCTCCCCTTCTCCTCCCTGCCCGCCC
Source organism: Plecoglossus altivelis (assembly GCA_036571765.1). Lineage (NCBI taxonomy): Eukaryota > Metazoa > Chordata > Actinopteri > Osmeriformes > Plecoglossidae > Plecoglossus > Plecoglossus altivelis. The sequence continues at coordinate 3,929,006 of BROE01000027.1, forward strand.
CATCTTGCTGCTGGCTGTTGTTGAAGCCCTTGCCCCCTAACCTTACAGCAGGAAGTTTCCTGTGCTGAAACAGAGCCCACGCTGGAACTCTTCCTGCCAAAGTGCGTTGTGGGACACGTTTGTTTGGGCTCCCTTCCTCCTCCTCTCTTCCCCTCCTCCTCCTCCACCTCCCTCGTTCCTTCCTCCACTGGGCCATGTGCAGATGGCTGGGTCCAGCCGGCAGGCCGGATCTCGGAGGGTTTTGGCAGAGAGGTACCTCTTTCTGACGGCCTCTCTCTTTCTCTCCCTCTTTCGCTGTCACTATCCTTCTTTGTCTCTTTTCGTTTCTCTCCCTCTCTCTCCCCAGCATCCCGGGAGAGGACAGGACATACCACAGAAAGTTCTGACCCCCCCACCACCCTCAAAAAAAGTCCTCTCTGTGTGCATCACAGGGTCTAGAGGTCACACTCAGAAGATGTTCACAGCTGCCTCATGCAGTCGACTCTGTGAAGACTCTCTTTCTGAAGACTTTTCTTTGGTTGTATGACCAAGCCATACTCAGGTCATCCTCATACAGTTCCTCTTGACTTCTAGTTAGAAGCATTGAGATCTTTCATCTGTGGATCACATGATCACATGAACTCTGGTGTCTTTGACTCCCGTGCGACGAAACACAATCTCATTGGCTCTCCCACTGTCACATGCTTGTCTGGCTGTTCCAGCTGTGGCACTACAGGGGGTCAGTACTGGACATGCCTTGGGGGCCACACTCCTGACAACCTAGCCCTGACTCTTATCAAAGTCCTGCGCCACTATCTCTGTCTGTGCGGGAGAGGGGAGGGGGGGGGGCATAGGAGGAAATGGGAAGCTGACAATCTAGACAGCGTTTCTCTTTATATTGATCGCTCCTCGTGAAAACTTCCTTTGTTTGACGGGCATGGGGGAAGCGATCGCTCGGGGGTTCCGATTACTCGTGTGACAGTGACACGGAGCGCACGCCGCCGGCCAAAGATAACAGCTGTCCTGCCTGGAGAGGAAGTGTTCGAGGGGAGCCGATAACTGAGGCGCATGAAATGATTACTCTGCGTAGCGCGTGGGTGTGACATTTGCGTCTGATGTTGGCTGCGCACACACACACACACACACACACACATACATACACACACAGACCGTCCCTGGCCTCTGACCACCCAAACACTGTTAGAAGTTCACACTTCTGAGTCCCTCTGCTGTACTTTCTAGAAGCTCCTATGCATCACTTTTGATGAAAGGGTATGGATGGAAATGTAACGCAAAATGGACACGTAAGCATGGGAGGTTAACTGTAAATCCTACTGTAAGTCTTAACCGGTTGGGTTAGAACATCACAGGGTGCAATGTTGGCACAAAGTTGGAAGAAGGATTATTATGGGCTGGCTGGGTTGTCACCCTTGTTATCATCTCCTTGGCAACCCTATTGAGGCTTTCAAATCATGCTGCAGAGGTGGAATAAATACCTTTAGTTTACATTCAGCAATGGAACTCCAGTTGGTAAAAGACTGAATTTAGGTAGAATTATATCAATTAATTTGACTGTTGAATATTTCACAGGGTCCGATTCAGTTATTGTTCTTAGTTGTTGACGACGTCCTTTGGACATGAGCTGTGATTGTGGTCAGCAGTCATCTGAAGACTCCGAATGTTGCTGTGTTCCCATGCTGACAGAAACAACTGTCTCTGGAGACTTGAGGGTGACAGTGTCATGTCGATCCCCTCTGCCAGCCTTCCCTGTGTGCTACTTGCTGATTCACTAGTCATGGCTGTGATCTGGTTTGCATTTCAACGTCCATGTTTTCAAATGTCCTTGTTTTCTTTCTCTTGCACCATCTCTCTGTATTTCACTTTTTCTCTCCTCTTTATTGCTTTTTCTCTCCTCGTTTACCCCACAAATACATTTCCTTTCCTCCTCAATCTGTGATCTCCTTTTAATTCTGTGTCAAACCTCCCTCCACACGCTCTCATTTCCTCCCCCTTACCAACCCCTGTTTCACTTTTATCTTCACTTGCAATTTCCTCTCTTTTCTCTCGCTCACTTCTTCTCTACCACATCTGCCTGTTTCCTTCCTGTCTCCTTCCGGCCTCCTCTACCTCCTGTCACCCCCATTTCCTCCCTTGCGTTCCTTCCTCTCATTGCCTTCCCTCTCTCCCTCTCTCCCTCTCTCCCTCTCTCCCTCTCCTTTCTTTCACATCCTCCTCTTTCTTTCTCCATGTCAACATCTCTTTTTCTCTTTCCCCTCATCTCCTTTCTCTCATTTCTTTCAACTTCTCCTCGTCTACTTTTGTCGAGTCTCCCTTCTCCTTTTCATGTCTCCCTTCTTTAAATCATCTCCTCCATGATTGTTCCACTACTATTATTTTCTTCTCCTTCCTCCACCTCCTCTTCTCTTCCCCTCCTCCCCCCTTCTGTATGCCTCCCCCTCCTTATCTCCTCTTGCTGTTCTCACTGTTTCCTCTTCCCCTCTCCTTCTCCTCTCCCCTCCCCCTCTCTCCCCACATCCTCCCCCCACATCCTCCTTATCTCCTCTCCTCCTGTTCCCCTTTCCTCCTCTGCATATCCTCCTCACACTTGTTTTCTCCTCTCTCCCCACCCCCACCCCTTGCAGGCCTACAGCCAGTGTTCTGGAACAGAGAGGACGTTAGCCAATGGCTACGCTGGGCCGAGAGGGAGTTTGCCTTGCGGCCAATCAACAGTGGCTCCTTCCAGATGAACGGCAAAGCCCTGCTGCTGCTCACCAAGGAGGACTTCCGTTACCGGTCTCCCCACTCTGGTACCTCGACTCTCAATGCTCCTAGTCGAACTGCTCACATCATCTGTGTTTCTTCATTAGAGTTAGGGAGGTTAGGATGTGTGTGTCTGTGTTTGTGAAGTTAACTTACCTTATACTACATCACCTATCCTTACCACACACACACACATACACACACACACACACACACTCAGCCTTTTTGAATCATTGACTTTCGAGTAACAGTTTTTTTTGTGAATGTGAGACACTTTAAAGTGACATTTAATAAGTGAAGAGAGACAGGACTTAAAAACAGACAGACAGGCAGACAGGCAGCTGCTGTTTATGCGCCTTGTTGTTTAGTAGAGGAAGTAGAGACCCGTCGGGTAAACGGTCTAACAGGAAGTACAAACCGACCTTAACCGTCACCTGGTAACAACCAGGAATTTCCCTTGTCACTTGAACTGAAGCTGCCGGACAAGAAAGTGAGAACTGAAAGAGGTGTGTGTGTGTGTTCCTGTGGTGTCTTTACTTCCTTTATAAGAACCATTTCCTTGACGGGAAGTTAGAAAGGTCTCCTCACAATAAGTGTGTTTATACAGTGAATCTTTTAAACGTGTCTAAACACCGGCCCAACACTGGCCCACTGTTAACCAGGCTTGTTGAAGCAGGATTTAACATGCAGCCTACACTGGGATTATAACTACCATGAAAGCTACCTGACAGATTTTTTTTTTTAATCATTACCTTCTGTCACAGCAAGCTGTGTTTTTTTTTTTTTTTTTTAGTTCTGAAGTTAAGGCCATGGCTGCCCAAAGGTTTTCACTTTAACCTCCTCTTACTCAACCGGCTAATTATCAGGTGTGCTGGATTTGAGGTTGGAGAGATAGGTAGGTTAGGTCAAGTAGGTTATCTCTCGAGGAACAGGGTTGGAATGAATCTCCTGACAGTGTGGTAATCCTCCTGAAGCAGGGTTAGGCAGCCCTGCCCTGGTCTGCTACATCACCAGAGGAACTTGTCTGCACTTGCCATCGTGATTCACATATAGCGTGTAGACCCTTAACCTTAAGAGAAGGGATGTGAAATTTAGAAAAGGATTTTCCCAATGAAGACAATCATGGATTTTGCAATGTTTTTTTTCTGGCTGCGGCCCGGAATCACAAGTCATGACTTGGGTCTTGGGGTTTTCATGTCAGACTCCCGCATCAAAATACAGAACCAGATCCTAACCAGCTATGATGTGTCCATGACGATGTTTGTTGCGTAACTTCCTTTTGTGTGTGGTGTGTGGTGTGTGGTGTGTGTGTGTGGGGGGGGTGATCTGCGAATGCCTGCATGTACTACATTTGTGTGTACTGTACTGCACTGTATGTGTCTGTATGTGTACCACCAAGGGGCAGAATGCATTGACCTGTGACCCTCTGCGTCTGTAGGGGACGTCCTGTACGAGCTCCTGCAGCACATTCTGAAACAGAGGAAGCCCCACGTCTCCTACCCCCCTGCCTACTTCCCAGGGAACTCCTTCCACTCGCTGGCAGAGGGAGCTCTTCAGCAACAGAAACTTGAAGGTAGCTGGTAGAACTTCAGTCCGTCTACATGGCCCCAGCGGACACAATGTATAGTCTAGTGTGTGTGTGTGTGTGTGTGTGTGTGTGTGTGTGTGTGTGTGTGTGTGTGTGTGTGTGTGTGTACGTCTGTGCATCTAGGATGTCCAAAGGCCTCACAAAAAGGGATCATTGATCAATTGAGAATGATCATTATTTTGTATTACATTGATGATGAAAGAGTATATAGAGAAGTGTTCTTCCTGGAGAGTAGCTGGGCCTGCAGGGATTGCTTTGTATCCAAGCCCAGTTGGTACCAATGTTCTAATCTTATCAAGCAGGTCATTGCTAGAACAAGGAGCCCAGGGTTTAGGTCGAAGCATACACCTCCAGGGTTAGTGCTCTCCAGGAAGTCGCTTGATCCTGCTGAAGTGGAAACTGTACTGCACTCTGTTGAGAGGTGACACGGTCTAATGTGATCACCACAATTAGCGAGGGGATCTGGATGCTGGTTTAGATCATCATTTTTTTTCCTCCCCCAAAAAAACAAAAGGGTTCCAGTGTCCCTGGATGTTCTAGAATTCTGGCAAGGTGCCTTCCAGCACATCAGTGAATCCAGGGAGACTAACAGGCACCGAATTATTTTCAGAATCATAAAATATGGATCGCGCCCGAATCTCAGTGCTTCCCGTTAAACGTTTTCTGAAGACCGTGTTTCCCGGTACGGTGGCTGCTTGTTATTCGTGCTGTGCTCTCAGAGTATCCAGACAGACATTCCTGTAACATTATTAAGTAGACCTGTATTTACTGTACGAAGATGTAATTGCAGATAGCTTCCTACCTAAATACCTATCTACCTACTTACCTATATATGGTCATGTTTACTGTGAATAAACAGTATTTGTGTGTGAATGTATACTGTGCACACACACACAGATACATACATGTGTATCTGTGTGCATGTTGGTGTGTTTCCACTGCGTGAGTGATAGAAGAGAGCCTTCTCTCTCCCCACCACTGGTACTTTGGACTCCAGGCAGGCTTGAGGGAAGGTGTGCTACGAGGGGGTTAGTGCCCAGAAAGAGGGGGGGGGGGGGGGGGGAGGGAGCAGTGAAAGGGTGTGGAAGGCGGAGGGTGTTGACAGACAAACCTGCTCTACCAGGAAACGCAGCCGCTCTATTTACTCAAGCAATTGTGTGAAAGTTCCTTGTCAATAGCCGGGTTGGCTTATGGCAGGGGAAGTGATTGGCTTTTCCGTGGCCAAGGCAGATATTTACTTCCTTGTTTGCCTTGGCAAGGCGCTGCTTCCTGGGACAGTTAGACACGGTCCGTGTCTGTCCATGTGAAGGGTCATTTGCTCTGAAATGTCTTCTAAAGTTCTGCTGATTACTGTGTGATGGGAAAGAGCCATGCTTAAGGCCTGGAATCTACTATATTGTTCTTTCCCAGCCAGTAGAGGGCAGTCTAACCTTATTGGCAAGCTGTATCTGACATGGTAGTAATAGCTTGATGCATTAGAATGTAGGGACATCTAGTGGTTTGGGGTCGAATTTAGTGGGAAAATAACCCAAACGTAGACTTACATTTTAATGACACAGATTCATTCGAATGCATTAGATTCATATCTAATGTTCAGCCCTGTATGTATAAACGGCATGTATGCCACAATGTTTGAATGTGGTCTGTGTTGACTACAAAGTATTAAAAATGGTTTACCACTGTGACTGATGATTTAGATATAGAACACTGTTTGGGGGGGGGGAGTGGTGATGTGTGAAGTGGTGAAGTCTATTGACAGAATCACTAATTCACTAAACAGCAGTGTTGTACTTATGTTCCTATACACCAGAAAGGCTTAACGCTAACTCTTGCTGCCCGCTCCCACCAGAAACGGTACGACGGGCCCCGCGAGGTACAGAGCCCCTCCCCCAGCACCCGCCCACCATCGAGCTCCGGCACCGCTCCCGCTCGCCTCTGGCCCCAGCCCTCAGACGCTCGCCTCCAGAGCATGCTCAGCAGCGGCCCGCTCCCGAGGACCCCCTCCAGGCATCCTCTCAGCTGCCTGACAGCAACCACCACCTGCCGGAGGACCTATACCCCCTCTCCGTTTCTCCAGCTGCCCCCAACGGGCGCTGCGCCACCCCCCGCGAAGCCCCTTGCCCGGGTAGCCCCGGTGTGCAGGACGCCCCCCCGCCTCGGGTCATCCAGCTCATGCCCAGCGCCATTATGCACCCCCTGCTGCTCAGCCCGGGGCGGGGGGGCGGGGCGGGGGACTTCCGGCACGGACGAGGCGTTCCCCCTCCCCAGCTCCCGCATGAGAACGGGCGGGAGGGGAAAGGTCTTCCACACCACCAGATCTCTCTGGTCCACCAGCAGCAGCAGCATAACCTTGGCCACCAGGAGGAGCTGTTCAGGAATCATCATGTCATCGTACCCATCTCCCCACCGGAGGAGCAGGCCATGCCCATTGGACGAATAGCAGGTGGGGACAATCCTGGACAGAGGAGTGTGGAGTAGCGGTAATGTGTGGAGAGGAGATGGAGTGTTGGGAAGGAGGAGGGGGAGGGACTTAGGGAAAGATAGAGGGGAAGAGAGGGACAGTGTGAGGGAGATTGATTGCAATATTTGTGCAAGACCTCAACATTTGGCACAGTCAGAGCCTTGACAACTCTGCTGTCTATAAAATATATTCCACCTGTCACCAGAAATGACCATAAGTCAAAGTTCTCGTCAAGCAGAATATCCAAAGGTGATCGGGATGTTTCCATGCTGTGCATGTGTGTTCCAGACTGCCGGCTGCTGTGGGACTACGTCTACCAGCTCCTCTCAGACACACGGTACGAGAACTACATCCGCTGGGAGGACCCAGAGACCAAAGTCTTCCGTATTATGGACCCCAATGGCCTGGCTCGGCTCTGGGGAAACCACAAGGTAACCTAGCAGTGGAATACCGATGTAGCTTAGCAACAGGTAACAAAAGTAACTTATCAAATTTAAACCAGGTAATCCAGATACAGGTAACCAGTTTTAACCCCGAAAAGGGTAAACAAGGTTAATTAGCTACTGGTAACCAAGCAATGGGATACTATGGTAACCCAGCTAAGGGTAACTAAGGTAATTTAATTAAAAGCAAAAAGTAACCACGGTAATACAACAAAGGGTATCCAAGGGAACCAATGTAACTTATCAGATATACATCTCTGACTTTTCCAAGACATTGTTGTACAATGGGAAGTGGGCACTAAAAGAAAATACGAAGTTGAGAATGTGTCAAACTAGTGGAGCTGTTCCTGCTGTAAGCTTTTCTGAGAGTCGACATGCACATAATGTCCTGCAGAAACCAGGATGGTGGGAGTTTAACCTATTAATCTCAATCTTTTGTGGTATTTCCTGTTACAGAATAGGACCAATATGACCTATGAGAAGATGTCTCGAGCACTGAGGCACTACTACAAACTGAACATCATCAGGAAAGAGCCTGGCCAGAGACTGCTCTTCAGGTACAGAGTCATACACAGCTGCTGGGACTGTTCATGAGCATCACCGCTTATCATGTCGAGGGAGAATATCTCTGTGCATAACAAGTGTGTGTGTGTGTGTGTGTGTGTGTGTGTGTGTGTGTGTGTGTGTGTGTGTGTGTGTGTGTAGGTTCATGAAAACCCCAGACGAGATTATGAGTGGACAAACTGACAGGCTGGAAAACCTGGAGTCTGACACGGACGATCAAATCTATATCAAAGAAGAATGCTGAGGGGATACTGGGTAATGAAGTCCACCTGATGAAAACTACTGCAGCCGCTGATGCCTTCCAGAAGCAGCTCGAACAATCCTTTTCCAACCAAGAGAGCCTGGATCTGTCCTCTGTCCTGTACCCAGGGAGGATCTACGGGGATTTCCCCTTTCAAGATTGCCTTTAAGACTTTATAAGATTTTATTCTCCTGACCAATGTTTTTTTTTTTTTTTCTTCTTTTTTTTTCTAGAGGAGCAAGTGATACCTTGTCTTTTACAAGACATTTAAGACACATTCCTGTTTGCTCTCCCTTCCAAAAACAGCAAATCCAATCACAAGGAACTCTTCATCCCACTATTTGATGATTTTTTTCTTTCTCCCTTGTATGCATTAAACAACGTTTTGCTATTTGGGCAAAATAAGAGAAGAGGGTCTGTAGCTAGACATGTTTTCATGAAAGAATAAACCTTTTTGATCAATTTGACTCATTTCTTCTTATTAATTAGGATGGTGGAGGCATCAATAGAAAAACGCCTTGGCTGCTCTTTTCCACGGTCCTATAATAACGTGTGCAGTAACATAAGATGGGTCGCTTGTCAGAGCAATGACGAAAGTACTCACATGGTGGCGGTGTTGCACTATTTGATGACGGAATACAGACTTGAACCCCGTGCCATAAATCTATCATGGGACAACAGACGAATAGATGGACAGAGTTAGAAATCAACCACAAGTCTCCCAATCTAGCTACGAATTCGGTGGCTATATTATTTCTATGGAAAAAAAAGTTAAATAACATTGTAAATTTTAGTTAGACTGAACACTGCAAATTCAGGTGTTAAATCTTTTGGATTAATCCCGTTCATTTTCGCATGGCCAATTAATCATTGGCGCAGGAACGCCTTTCCAATAAAACCCTTAATAGTCAATATGATTTAAGCCGTACAACCAGGAGTTTCTTCCATCTCCAATGCCCAGGTTATTCAGATAGCCTGGACTTGGGTTTAACTAAATGCAATAGTGCTTGTGTCCGCGCGCTCCAGCGTTCGGTAGGGTGTCTCAGTGATAAATCAGTGCGCACGCTGTGCGTGAAGCTTCACTCTGAAGGAACGCCGTGGGGTACTGACTGGCGAAGCAACTCGAGAAAAGTCGGAACAATTTTACCTCGATTTGATCCTCATAATGCCATAATTCTGCGTGCCAGACTCTTCGTTCTATTCTGTACTCCGTTAAGACTGACAAAAAGAAACTATTATATCAAACCAGCCAGACTTTACAAGTAGACTGAAGGCACACGGGAGTGGTAGGACGACCGCTGAAACCGTCTATCATTAGAAGGGTGGGAATTATACTCTAAGTGCATAATATTTTTTGGGTGTTTCTAACATAGAGGACAGGATTTTAGTGTCTCGGAATATTTTTTTTAATTTTTTACCACCGGGGTTAGCTGTATTTGAGCGGAGCAAGACAAACCTGAACCCCACGGATGTCGTTAGTTGACAGACACACAGTTGGAATTTAGCAGCACCTATGGATTAACAAGCAACCGTAACACCTTTGGAGGGCGTGAGGTGCGCGGAGGGAGCGGATCAGCAGGTATGATACACAACCTACAAATGGGAGATATTCGCACAGCATCCACTTCAGAAACTAACAGGACGGATTGGCTCAATCACAAGAGGCGATTAACTTGAATGGCATCAATATCGAGACGGGTCTGAAATAAATACAGCGATAATGAGTTAGACCGCTTTAATCTTGATTTCGACCAGAGCCGCGCACAGCATGAGTTTAATTGCCAGTCAATCGCCCTCATCTAGAGAAAGCGCAGCTGTAGCGGAGCCGCTTACTGTATAGCTTACTGTCCTGGTATCTTTCACCGATTAACCCGATTGGTCTCTCCCTCAAATAATAAACCATATACAGACCGGGTCTTTATTAAAATTGATTGGTTACTGCTAAATCGTAGGAGAATTTTACTTTAAATAGTCATTGAATTGAACGAATGGTACCTATTGAATGGTACCTCCAGTTTCCCCTAACCTAAAAGTGCATAACTCAAAGAGAACAGTAGAGTATCGCATTATGTTTTCCACATCTTAATCTTTTGCAGACGCTTTTGTACAAAACCACGTTAAAATGGTGGACGTTTTACCAAGGACCAGAGGTGCAAATAGTTATACAGGAATGTGGTGGCAAGTAAGGAAAAGTAGAGCCCATTTAACAAATGAGAGTTCTTGAATATGTCAATATGATGTCAGAGTCGATTAAGGCTTTGGCATTCTCATAGACGTCAACTCTCTCATTATCTGGCACTCACATCACTTGGAATCTCTTGACTTGAATCATTGTCATCTGACCCTATCAACATGAAGTGACATTTTAACGAGGGCCTATTAGAGTGCAAGATCACACAGACGCACCCACACCGTGATTGGAAGATTGCTGAATACAAACTTCCCAGAGCAGAAGCCCAAAGCCCACCTGATTGGCTGTGCCAGGTCTATCACATGTTAGGCTCTTACTCCCACCAGTAAGGTCATACTGATGGTGTCAACGTGGAACCCCCAACCCCCCCCCCACCCCCAACCGCCCCCAGGAACATGGTGCTTGGCGCCAACTGTCTGGCCAAGCCTGGAAAGGGAGTGCTTGTGTAAGTATGAGTGTGTGTGTGTGTGTGTTGGTTCATGAGGGAGGAAGGGACGATCTACCAATGTCACCTCCCGGTCATGTCACATGCCTCCTCCATCATCCCCAGCTTCCCCATTGATCCATGAGGGTGACACCCTGGCCTCTGGTCCTCCAGCTCCAGCCCAGTCTCCCCTCCTCTGGCTGGGGGCAGGGGAGTCACCAGAGGACCCGGGGCTGGTTCTGGAGGGGCAGGACAGGTGGGGGACGCTGAGCTTATGTGGTATTGACCCCTAAAACCCTGGTGGTCAGTGGAGGGATTTCATGGGGCCTATCAAAGTCCCTCCTTAGCCTGTTCTAGACCGGCTTGACGTCCTTTACATCAGATTACTTTTTCATTGTCCATTTGAGACACATTTAGTACAAGTACAGGGTGTGAGAAGTCAGGGCCCTGTCGCCAGGTGACCAGAGTGTTGCCAGGAGACTTGGATGGGGGCTGGTGCGGGCATTACCAGTTATAAAATCCTTTTTTTTCCAAAGGTTTTTCATTTTCTGAACTTCCTAGAGCTGTTTGAAGGGACCCTTGAGATGTGAAGACATGTTGTTGTGTAAGATTGACCAGCACTAGCTCATGCATGGTTAGCATTCCAGCTTCCTCTGGAGCTCTCTCTGATCTCTGGGCCCCCTGTGTCACTCCCAATTCTACAATCATTTATCATTTCATTCATTTAGCAGAAATTAAATGAACGTCAATAGTCCATATCAAACTCCAGCAGGTGAAAGAGGACAAGAAGGGCAGAGTCCGAACAGAATTGCAGTGGTTCGTACAATGGAGCAGTGTGTAGTCTGACCAAGCACAGTGCAACAATAACTTCATCGCAACTCCAATATGACATCGTTCGGATGGTTTGACAGTGCTTTGACAGTGACAATCAAACGTCACATTGTCCTTCACAATGCCGCTGGTCAGGGTCCATTCTACGGTTATAGGACATCTGTCTTACTGGCGTCGGAACCACTCGGAGGCTTGGTCTTTCGCTGTTCATGGCTGGCAGACTCAGAGGAAGGTAGACTCGTGCACTGACAGAGGATGGACTGTGTGACCATGAAGCCAAATGATCTTCCCAAAAAGATCAAATGGGCCTTGTCTTGGAACCCTATCAAAATATCGTCAAGGAGCCAATTTGGATCAAAATAGAACATGACGTCCATACGACACCTTTCGGAAATAAGCATTAGAACCAAAAATCATCCTCCGATATCTAGAGATCTATCTGGAATCTATCTCAGAAAAGTCCTTCCAAGGCTCATATGGAAGCAAGTGGCAGTCCAGTCTTTGGAAGGGTGAGCTGTGTCTGGTGAAGGCTCCTCCAGGGGAACCCACTCAACACCACTCATCCCCCAGAAGGTCAGGACCCTCACTTCTGTACTGCTGGAGTCATCCCATAGAAAAGATTACAATTTGGATAGGAAATTGCTGTCTGATTGGCACCTACTGTGACTTTGATGTGAGTTAGGAGTGAGGGGCTCTCCCTCTCTCTCCCTATCTCGCCCCCCTCTCCCCCGCTCTCCCTCACGCCCCTGCCTCCCTATCTTCTATTCTTTTTGATCTTGCTCTTTGCAATTGACGTAAAACAAATTCAACAGCCACAGAATAAAGAGTAGGTGAGCAGAAAATGACAAAACAACAGACCTTGACTCCCCAGATCTTCCTCAGAAACCCATTCATAGAACAATCCCCCATACACACACACACACACACACACACTCACACACACACACACACACACACACACACACACACACACACACGCACACCTCACTCTCTAACCAGTCTCCTTTCCTTTCAATGAACCCTCCCTTACATACAAACTCTAGCTCTCTATACCCCTCTGTATCTCTCCCCTACTTCTCTCTCCCTCCCTCTGTGACTCTCTCTCCACCTCTCTCTTTATCTCTCTCTCTAACCCCCCCTCTCTCTATATTGCTCTCTCTCCCTCTCCATCATTATGTTAACCTGTTTGAAATGTTGGCTGCTGGTCCTGTTCTGATAGGCTCTCTCAGGATCCATGTGTATATGCCAACACATTCCGGAACAGCAACATGTCCACCAGCGTTTGCCACAGAAGCTGAAAGGCTTTGTTCAACATCCATTTAACAAAACCTCCATGTGGGGTGGCATATACACCGGCACACAAGCGCTCTTCCTAGCGCATGATGACACACACAGAGATATCACTAAATGCATACACAGACACGCAATACACACACGCACTACCACACACAGACAGAGACACCATCACCACACACACACACACACACCCACCCACACCTAGTTAGAAGTCTTGTTAGGTCTTGTACATTGTGTCTTGCACATTGTGCATTTCACTGTTAAATCTGACGCAAGCACAACTGGCTTTGGTTGGTTGCACACAAATCAACTCAGCACAATTGGGAGCTCACATTGTGAAACAGAAATGGATACTGAATTACCCCACGCTTCAAATAATTTCCTTAGTGTCTTAACTCTGATTGGCCTGGAGTAAATCGAAATTGGACGCTTATTGTAAGTCCTTCTGCTGGTCGGTGATCATGATGATGATGACCGTGGAGGGAGAAAGCTTGTGATGGTTCAGAGAGCTTTGTGTTACAGGTTTATTACTGCTAATGTTGACTAACTAACATGGTATGGATTTACAAAAAAACTTCATGCATCAAAACCTCTCCTTGCTCGATTCCTATTTTTATGCAAACCACTCAACATTCTATAAACTGCCCACAGCAGCTCTTTCTTTTTTCAATCTTGCATATGTTTTCCCCTCTCCTCCTCTGTTTCCTCTTTCTCTCCCATACTCTCTCTTCCATCACTCTCTTTTTCTCTATCCTTCCACTCTCTCTTCTCTGTCTCTTTCTCTCATTCTTTCTCTCTCGGTCCCCCCACCTCCTCCATCTCTTCCTTCAGAGTGGGCTGGCAGGCCTCCACTCCCGACCCAGACTCCTCTTCCCCCTCCTCCCCCTCTTCCCCCTCTCCCTCCCCCCTCTTCTCCTCCCTTCTCCTTCTCCATAGCGAGCAGCCCTCCACTTCTCTATCATCCTGTTTCACACTGCTGGTCCTCTTCCATGTCTAACCCTTCCTGATGGTTTTAGCTCTCCTGCAGCTTCTTAGCCATGCGTGTGGCCCAGTGGCTGCAGCATCTTAGTAAGGCCAGACACCAACGGCCCGCTGCTGTAAAAGCAGTGTTTATTTAGCAGTGTCCACCAGGCCCTGCAAACCTCAGAAACAGATTCCAAGACACATTTCCGATAATGGGAACAAAAAAAAAATGTAATCGCTCTCTTCCTCTCTAAATTTCTCGAGCTTTTCACTGTACTCTCTCCCTGCCTCTGTTGACTTTACCTCCCTATTTCTTTGCGTCCCTCTCTGTCTCTCCTTCTCTGTTCCCCCCCCATCTCTCTCTCCCCTCCTCTCTCTCCCTCTCTTTCCCTTACCCTGTCTCTCCCCCCAGTATCCCGTGGATACAACAGCCCATGTTCACCCCAACTTTCTTTCTCCCCTTGAGTCATTCAGCTAATGTGGGTAAAAATACTGCACACAATGAGAAAGGGCTTGTGTAAGCATCCACACGAGGTGTCTGCATTGCACTCATTGTGGTGGAGCTGTGCACTCAAATTGAAGAGGAAAGCCGACATTGCCTTGAACATGCTGTATTTAGATAGCTGTTAGGCTGTTAGCATTCATCCGGCATAGAAAGTCGTATTCCTCTCATTGCGGTATTCTTTTTTCTTTTTCTTTTGGCCTTCAAACACTTGCACGTGCACACGCGCACACATCAAACACTCACATGCGGCATTTCACATGAAGACACACACACAGACAGTTTGTATGTCTACTCTTGTGGGGACTCCCAACGCATTTCAATTCCAAACTATATTTTCCCTAACCCCTAACCTGAAGCTATTGCTAATTTTGAACCCTGGCTTGTGACATGAACCCTAATCTGTAACTCCTGATCCCAAACCTTACTGTCAATCTAACGCGAAGAAAGTCAATCAGAGAAAATGTCCCCCAAGTTTAAATTAGTCTTGTAATATTTTTGAGGGAACATTTTGTCCCCATAAGAATAGCTAAACAAATTCCAAACACACACACACACAATCTCACAATCACGCACAAACAAATCTTGCCTTCAGTCTTCACACAAACACGTGCACGGTGCATGGATGACCAGGCTAAGCTTGATGTGGCATACTGCTTCCCCAGGGTTATTGAACTGGGAGGCTGTAACCTAAACACTGCATTGTGGGAGACTGTGGCTTTCTGTCTGACCGCTGCACCCCTGCTATCTGCCAGATAGGGCGTTTTAATTGCTTACAGACACAGAGCCTCTATCAGGGATTGTAGCGAGCTCAGAGATAAGGGTTACATGGAGTCAAGCATTAGTAACAGGATGAGGAGACCACAGAGAAACAGGGAGATGGAGTCCCCTTGGGAGACCGGAGGCTGATGGATTGTGGGTAATAACTAATGGGCGCCTGGTGGGTCAGAGTCGTCAGAGAGGATCCCAGCGCAGGTCAGATGTGACTTGTGCCCTGGCTACAGAAATGGGGGCATGTGTGCATGGTTCTGTTGATGGAGGCAGAGCTGCTGTCAATCCAACAGGGTTATTACCATTTTTGGTTTGTTTTGTGCTGGGGTGTGTGGCTGTGCCACATGTGGGTGTTTGGACTGTGCATTTGTGTGTTGAGTTTGTGTGTGTGTGTGTGTGTGTTTTGTTTTGCATGTCTATAATGTGACTAAAAAGAGGTTAGTGTAAGTTGTCAAGGCCCCTGAATAACTCATGGGGAAGAAACATCCTTGCTGGGTAAATGTCACAAGACAGGGGACAGAGCCAGACGTGAGTCTCGCTCATAGTCTTATTTACATTCCTACCCATACGGTCAAATCACAGGGGAGGAAAATATACAGTAGATAAAAATAGAGAGAGCGAGAGAGAAAGCGAGAGTTAGACAGGGATGGATGCACATATGTGGAGAGACAGAGAGAGACAGAGAGAGAAAACATTCAAGAGATGGAGGAGGTGGTGGTACCAGAGGAAGAAACAGTGGGGCGAGGAGTTCAAAGCGTCGTCCTGGGCCCCGCAGCTTCCTGTCAAGCAGGGCACACAGCCTGAATGTCTGAACAGAGCAGACGAGGGAGGAAGAGAAAGAAATCCAATCACACCGGTATGCACGTACAGTAGCATACTAGGAATGCATATCAACAAGGCCAGGGCTGGGGAAGCCAGAGTGGGCGCTGGGCTGGGTAGGGTGGGGCGGGGCGGGGCAAGGCTGGGCTTGGTGGGGCTGGGCTGGGCTGGGCAAAGCTGGGTGGGGCAGGGCAGGGGCAGGGGCAGGGGCAGGGGCAGGGCAGAGCAAGGCTGGGCTGGGCTGGACGGTCTATGTTCTGACTAAATGAATGAATGACTGGGTGGATGGATGGGGAATAGATTAAACAGTGCAAACAACAGACTCATGAAAGTATTTAACCATCCTACAGTCAATTGCTTAATCTTAATATCCACCAATACAAACCAATCGGCCAATCAATCAAACAGCCAACCAACCAATCAGTAGATCAAACTTTTGAGTTATTGATTACTTAAACTTCTGCTACTCATTATCCACTGTGAGCAGATGGACTGGGTCACAACATTGCACAAGCCACTGCATTGAAACAGCTAGACACAGGAAGTTCTTGACGATTCAGTATCATTTTCTGCTCATAATGCTGCTATCTGTGGGTCCCCTGTTCTGTAATCATGCAGACGCAGCCAGCTCCACATTCTGCTAGCTCACACCTGATTTGGAGGTGTCACTTGTCCTCACCAGGCTTTATTTAAAGCAGGATGATCTGACACATGTCTGGAAACATCTGCTCTGCACAGCATTTCCACTTCTGCCAAGCACTGGGTGTGTGTGTACGTATGTGTGATGTGTGTGTGTGTGTGTGTGTGTGTTCGTGTATGTATGCATGTGTGTGTGTGTGTGTATGTGTATGTATGGGTGTGTATGTGTGTGTGCGTGTGTATGTGTATGTGTGTGTGTATGTGAATGTGTGCGTGTGTGTGTGTGTGTGTGTGTGTATGTGAATGTGTGTGTGTGTGTATCTGTGTGTGTGTGTGTATGTGAATGTGTGTGTGTGTGTGTGTATGTGTGTGTGTATGTGAATGTGTGCATGTGTATGTGTGTGTGTGTGTGTGTATGTGAATGTGTGTGTGTGTGTGTATGTGTGTGTATGTGTGCGCGCGTGTTGAGATGATACAGTGGAGCATTAGAGTGCTGAAGCCTCCACCCATTATTATTCAGAGTAGCAGGGCTAACACATCCCCATAGGAAACCAGGGAGCGTTAGAGAGGAGCCCTGTGTAGGAGTTAGTGTTGGACAGAAGCATTGGAGATTTCTGGCCCAACATTGCATCATGTGCCTGAATAAAAGCACACTTTGAAGTTCCTCTGGAAACGTGGGGTCTGCCTTTCCCTGTAGTTTTTAATTGTATCAGGACATACCAAGTGAACCTTAGAGTTCTCTTAGACTGTGTCTTGAGTTCATTTGATAAGGTTTTGTGATTGAGGTCTGATTGGACGACCAGTCTGTGGTTGCTGGCATAACAATGCCTCCCAGTCATGGGTGTCCACACTGGCTGATTGGAGAATAATAGTTAAACACTACTGCGCGGCCAATTTCTCCTCCTAGCTACTGGACAACATTAAGGAAATCGAATGCTAACACATGTCCAGCTCTTTGCAAAGTTGGCTACATGGCTAACAGTGGAGTAACACAACGTGTACCCAAATGGCCTAAAGCGTTCCACCACCCAATCACAACATCCATTGTGTACTCCCCCAGGGGAGAAAAAAAAAAGATTTAACATTGATGGGTTATTGATTACCCATCTAAACCAAGATGCCCCTCTCTGTAGTGATGACAACTTTAACATCAACATTTCACAGTGCAAAGGGGCCCCAGTATAAGTATACAGATACACACCACAGTCACATGTGTGTGTAAGATTGGGGAGTGTGTGTGTGTGTGGGGGGGGGGGAGCAGGGGGGGTCTTGGATGCGTTCTGACTGATAGTAATGAGCTCCTGCAGACAGGGCCTGCCGTGCTTCCAGTCGGCACGGAAACCAATTATCCACAGGCACCTGTCTAGTTTGGTTGCAGCTGCGCGGGTAAGAGAACGCCAGGGTAGTGATAGTAGTCAGCTCTGTGTTCTGCCTGCTCCTTGCCCAGCTCCTTACTGTTCCATCTCCAGGGTTCTAATGAGGTAGGAGACTGGGTTCTGGAATGTGTTGTTCTGTTTGAGAATGACCTTTTTTCTGTTCTGGAATGCCCTGTTCTGGAATGCTCTGTTCTGGAATGCTAGGTTCTGTTCCTGCCTGAATCCCATGTTTTTTTGTTGAAGGTCCTGTTATGTTCTGGAATTACCTATTTTGTTGTGGAATGACCTGTTTTGTTGTGGAAGGCTGTATCTAGAATGGCGGGGGTGGGCGTGGGGGGGGGGGTGGGGCGGGTTTATATTCTGGAGTCTGATCTCTCTGCAGGACTAACCTTTTACTAGGCTGGGTGCTGAACCTTTGAAGTTTCTTTGTGATGTTTACAGTGTTGGAGACAAGTATGTGATACCTGGCTAATTGTGTCCACCGTGCCGAAACTGGGGAAAACTGCAGCCTCTTCATGTTTCCTTTCCTGTCATGTACGTGCAGGTGGTTAACCCATGCGTGGGATTCGTGATGTACATTAGGCGCGCACGCGGTAGGCGTCGCTCAGGGATTACTATGGTCAAATTTTTGGGGGGGGGGGGGGGGGGGGGGGTGGGGGGGCGGGGTGTGTGAGGGGGGGTGTGGGGTGTGGGGGGTGCGCGGGCGCCGCCGCTGCGTGATGCTGCATTTAAACGACATAGGGTTCCATCTTCCCACTATCCAGATTATATAGCCCTGAATTTCCAGAATCACTCGAATGGATTCCTTAAATGTGGGGTGACATATTTTACCATTCATTTTCATACATTACTTTTCACTCACAAAGCAGAGGCCCTGGACACCATGTTCTTAATCATTTAAATCCACATGCAATCTGGCCCAGCCATCTTAGCCAGGGGAGCCATTAGCCCCTGCTCATTCCAGGGGAGGGGCGAGAGCCTCCATTTCTCCTGCCATGCTCTGCTACATTTCCATATCGCCCCATTTCAGCGGGTTTCTCCCAGAAAATGGGAAAAGTTATGGATTAATTCCAACTAATCCTCTGGCTTTTCTATTGCCTTTAATGACTTGTTCTGGCCTCTGACACCCTGAATGGTCCTTAGCAAATGTGGCTTCTCTTGGACGAGTTCCCATCCTGTGTTTAAAGGAAAGGGTTTATATCTTTGTTTAGTTACGCGCCATGCCCCTGCCCCCCTCACCTCACACCCTGGCCTCCGTCTGTCTCTCTTCCTGTCGGTTCCTCTGTGGTTCTGTCTCTGCCTCCTCTCAATTTGGTTCGTGCATAAATTGCGAGCGGCAGACACATTTGGGCTCGTGACCGTTAAGCGGGACCTCTAGCTCTACGTAACCGCTGAACCGACAGACAAGCGTTCATTCAGACCTTTCCCAAATTCATCGCCTGCCCCTTAACTATAGCCCGGAAGACCAGCAATTGCCATACACAAAGGACAGACTACAGCACCAGCAACAAATAACAATGGAACAACTATATGTGTATTTACGCTATGGATCGTCACAACATACATAAGATAAATACATCAGCATCCTAACACTCTTTTAGTTTCACAGTTTGTTCGGCAATGCAATACTGATAGTCCAGAATGATCTGCTGGCCTGTTTGGTTCAGAGGGGTGGTGTCCTACTAAACTCCTTCTTTATGAAGATAACAGCTCACATATTCCAGACAGGGGAGCAGGACCAATTGCCTCCCTTTCCTCCCCACCTGGGATTCACCGGTCAGTTCATTCTGTGTGTGTTGTCCCACGGTCCTGCTGGACAAAGGGATTATGCAAAAAATCTTGCGAATAGAAAAACTTAAATGACTCTCTTCAAAGGAGTGATTGCAGAGGACCTAAAGATATCTGTCCATGCTAAACTGTTCCAGTTCAAGCACAAAATGCAGTCGCCATAGATCTATTACCGTAAACCTATCTCCACTAAAGAAATCTGTAATGGGACTAGTTATGACCACCGCTGTCTGTCGCCTATCCATGCCCCAGCCATGTAACCAACTAAGTCTTTCGAGTCAAGTCGTGGAGGAGATTGAACGCTCTGGTGGAAAGGACTCCTCTGTGATCCCGCTGTGACAGGAAGCAGCGCTGGAGTCAACGTGACCATTGAGGCAGAGCACCGTCTTACGGCCCCGCGTGTTCAAAGAAGCCCCTGAACCGTCTCGATGAAACTCATCTAATGCCACAAATTAGCCTGTCACTTAGAGCGGATTAAAACTCCCGTGAGGACAGGAGCTAAAATAACTTTTCACCATCCTTGTTCCTGATGTGAAAGAGGGAAGAGGAAGAGGAAGGGGGAGAAGAGAGGAGATGGGAGAGGAGAGAGTGGGGAGGAGGGAGGAGATAGGGGAGGACGGAGGAGGTGGGGGAGGAGAGAGTGGGATTCCAGCTGCGTGTTTGAACCTCTGCTCAATTGCTTTGTGTAATTAAATTGACCCCCCACCCAGACACCCCCATTTTGGAAAAACATGGGCGTTGTGTTTAAACACTCCCACATCCTCTCCAGAATTTGCCTCATCAAAATACAGAGCCAGCTACTCCAAGCATGCCGTGCAGACCGTAAACTCTGACATGTGGGAGGTTGGAGAGAGAGAGGGAGAAAAAGTGAGTGAGAGATGGAGTGTGAAGGAGAGAGAGAGAGAGAGATAGAGAGAGAGGGAGGGAGAGACAAAGGGAGCGATGGAGAAAGAGACGGCTGTGGAAGGAAGGAAAGAGAGAGAGACAGAGGGAGGGGGGTGAGGAGGTTGAGAGGTTCTGTTGCTAACCTGCAGGGCTGAGGCTGCATAACAAACCTGAGAGATGGGGTGCATCCGTAATGGCTCCTCCTTTTACCAGGCTGTAGAACAAGGCTGCCTAACAAATGGAATACGAGGTGTGGTTTTGATGCTAATTTACAGTAAGGTGGCTGGAATTGCCTCTGTTAACAAACACAGACTCTCTCTCTCTCTCATATGCATATCCATTGAGGGGGCAGGAACGAGTGGAGGGTCACATTAGATAGATTTGTCAGGTGATTTTTCTGGCGTTGAGGCTAAGGTGCAAAGACCATTGAGTTCTATTCCTGGACCGCGCTGTTCACCTTGGTCCTCTCTACTATCACTCTTAGCAGGGATCTCCGAACATATTGTCCCCAAGGTTCAATGGGGCAAAAATAAGAAGTGTTATTGCCTCAAAAGACCTCCCTTAGTAGCAGGGCTGAGAATACTGCAGAGCATGACACAGCTCGCTCAGGATCCAGTCAGCCTAGGGGACCAATGGCGCTGCAAATATTTGTAACCAGTTTCGATGTATTGCAGCTTACAACCTCACCGATACAGTTGGTATTAAGAGTCAAGTGTTGAGATGATAATTGGCTCTCTGGTATTACAGGCTATGGTGCTAATTAAAGAGGTTTCATCATCACCTGTCACTTTCTCAGCTGTCCTTGGTACAGCAAGGAGGAAGTTTCATTAGATCTCTATAAATAGCATATCTCACTCTGACACCACACACTCTTCACCTCTTCTTCTCATAAAAGCCCGGCTCAACACGCCCAGACACTCTCTTCCTCTGTTCAGACTGCCTCCATCCCTATTGGCTCCCGTTAATCCCCAGGTGGGACTTCCTGGGTTTCTGAGCATCTCGCAGAGGAGCCACAATCGCAAACATGACCGTTTCTGCTGCGTGTCACACGGATGACATAAGACAACGTTAGCATTTCAACACTTCCTTTCGACAAATAACAGCTATTGCAGACAATGCCAGCCCTCTAAAACTTGAAAGGTTGAACGTCAGGTCACAGGCATGTCGGGACTGGGACAATGGTGCATAAGATTCCAACCATTGCCCCTCATAAGCTGTGTTTGAATAAAGAGGGCACCCAAATAGATCATCGGAATCTGGAATGAAAAATTCCAGATCGGTCGGTGGATGGTTCTGCTTGCGGATGGTCAGAAACCACGAGACATATTAAACATCGACTCAGCCTTGAGGGGGTACAAAGCTGAACGCTCGGGGGGGGGGGGGGGGAAACATTGGAGTAAATGTCAAACGCCTGGAGAAGGTTGAACCCATCCGATATCTACGCTGCTTCAACTTGGTGCCATGGCTACATCCATAAGGAAATCAGGCCATCGCTTTGGTGACTTGTGTGGGGGTCGGCATGCACAAGGATGGAAAGCAGGGTCTGAAAGAGATTCCGAATTAATATTTTACCGAGCTGCAAGAGGTTGTCAAAGCATATAAAAAAGTGTGAGACGCACACCCACACACACACACAATGAAACACACACACGCACGTACACACACTAGAGCACGGCAATTTGACGATTAGACAAGCAGCCTCAGTGAAGGCAGTTAACATCATACAATATTTATGTAATTGCAGCAGACGTAAACATCCTAAATGTTTCACAGAACTAAAACTAAAGCCATGTGAATTGACGCCCACACCAATACGCAACAGCAATAGCTTTTTAAATACTTGTAAAAACAACTATAAGCACATTCTGGCTGAACATCAAAGACTGATGAATAAATACCGTATTAACACATTTCTCCATTAAAGTACTGAGCCTCAAATTGGTTAATAAGAGTTGAGTTCAGGGTTGGATATGCGCAGGAACAGAATAGGTACAGCATTCATCCACCTATAATTTGATTTTCGTTGTATTAATTAATGCAGATATGACTGCGTCCTCCCAGGGAATGGGTATTGGGCATCCGCTGTGGGCATGGAGGCAAGTTATAAATAACCTCAAACCTCATCAAGCCTCGTTAGTGCCCGCAGAGCTGCACTTCCTGTGCGGATGTGACAGAGGTCACACACCATAATACAATCACAGTGAAATTCTCAATATGATCCTGTTGCGGGAGGGTCCGAGGCCCAAGGAGGTCCATTAACACCAGGGATGGGACGCTTTGCATCCTGTTCAGGCACTATGGGATTCCTCACCTGAGTTTGTCTTCGCTGGAGGAAGACTTTCACATTGCTGTGACAACCAAAGAATAATGATAAAACATCTGACAAATATAAGAGGTGAAGGCAATGGTTTATCGTCATGGTTACTTGAGGTTTTTGGACATACATCTTATTTTCCGTTTCTCTCAACCTATTAGTGATTCATTAGTGTGATGAGGATATAATGGCTTGTGATGTCTTGCTACTGTACTTGTCTAGAAGGGAAATAATCACGTTTTATATTTTGCTGAGGAAGACTAAACCCATAACTATAAAGATTTTTTTTTTCAGTTTTTACATAGTTTATTAAAATGACTTCATAGATTGTTGTAACTGTGCAGTATCCTACAAAATGTTTGGACTGCCTTCATTGATAATTCATAAAGCCATGGTTAGGAGAGCAACATTAGGACGCTTAAAAATAGTCCATTGTGTGATGAGATCATGGTTCATAAAAGGAGGTGGATGGGGAGCAAGCACAGGGACGTGTGGAAACGCACTGGCTGAACCTAATTGCTAATGGTGCCTGGTATAATTTGAAGGGAAATGGATTGAAATATCACCCTGGCTGTGTGCGTCTGAGACACGCCGATGAGAAGTCTGATCAAAGGGAAACTAGGATAGCATCCATTTGGCCGCCGCGTTTATTACGAGCTTGGCCTCTTAGATGGCTCACATCTCTGTGTCATTACTGAAGGTCATAATGATGGCTGGAATGAAAGGGCTCGCAGAGTCAGTATTGGGTAACGAGTCGCTTCAACTCTCGCTCTTTGAAGACGCCTATGCGGGTTCAGACTCAATCAGGTCATACTCGACAGGCTCCTTGGTTTTATTGATATCAATCGGTCAACACGTTCTGTTGCTTCTGCTATTTCATTTGTCCATTTTCTGTTAGATTTGTGTTTTGTTTTGTTAGGATTGTGCCCAGGCAAACTCCAGCACTGACGCTGATCAGGGTTCTGTACTACCCAGCGCTGTCAGTACTGTATCCTAGGCATCCCTACAAGTATCCGATATGGCGGCGGTGTTGTTCTGTTTAAGATCGCTCTGAGAAGGACCTCAAAGACAGAAAGTGGTACCAAATATCGCCGCCCCCTTTTTGTTTCTTGTGACAGAGAGGTTAACGGACTCCGGGCGCCCCCAGACGACAGCTGTGGACGAGAACGAAACGCTTGCTTTCTGACAGTCCAATCGTCGCTGCACGGACACGCGAGGTGACAGCTTGTCACGATCTAAGAAAAGCAAGAGATATGGGGAAAGGGAGTAGGGGATCTAGTGAGGGAAGGAGAGAGAGAAGGAGAGAGAAAGAGGCGCAGAGAGAGGGAGAGATAATCCCTGTATCAAATCCGGCTCTGGAGACAGAGAGCTTCTTTTTTTTTTTAGTTTACTGATTTTACTTGGTTTGCCGCCACTTTCTACATCCACCTATCCTTGTTTACCACATTCCTCATCCCCACTGCAAACAACAGTTTTCACTCCCTTTCCTTTACATGAAAGGCTGCCTTTTGTCCAACTGTAAGCCAAAATAACTGTGAGAAGAATAGCTCCTATGTCAGGGTTCATTTTGTACAGCATCACACACTACTCGACTTTAACTGTGCTCAAAACTGCAGTTGGTGAATGTGACTATATCGACGGCGTTATGGAAACAGAAGTAGTTGTTGTGTGTGTGTGTGTGTGTGTGTGTGTGTGTGTGTGTGCGTGTTTGTGTGTGCGCATATGTTTATGTGCATGTGTGTACTGGCACAAGCAACCTTGCCGGAGTCTCACTCAGTCAGGAAATGAATATGAACTAAGTCTTGATGAATAGATTTCCCTTGTGGAAGAGTTTTTTTTTCCTCCACCTTTGCAAACAAGATTGTAGTTTATGGAACAAAATGGCGTTTATTCTAAGTAGGCCAAGGTCGACAGAGCCTTTTAGCCACCAATGAGCAATATAGTGGTTTCATGGCAGAGAAATGAAGGACTGAACTATAGGGTAGGCGCTTCAGCTAGCCCAGGTTACTTTGTCTTAATCGGTTAGCCCAGGTTACTTTGTGTTGGTCAGTTGGCCCAGGTTACTTTGTGTTGGTCAGTTGGCCCAGGTTACTTTGTGTCGGTCAGTTGGCCCAGGTTACTTTGTGTTGGTCAGTTGGCCCAGGTTAAATTGTGTTGGTCAGTTGGCCCAGGTTTCTTTGTGTTGGCCAGCTACCCAGTTTGACAAATATAGGCCTGTATATCAGCACCCTTCAACGTGATTGAACCTCTACTGTATTTAAAGATGATAAAAGGCTTGACTTCCTGTCAGTTTCTAACGTTGCAACAGCTTGACTCTTCGACAGTGAGAAAACCTCCATCCCTGCCATCCTTGTTTAGATGTGAGTGAGCGTGCTGGAGGCCTCTTGTCTGTCTCAGGTCAGATCTCAGCGTCTGCTCTGAGGAAGTCTGCCTGGCCCCTCGCCCTGACTCCTCACCACTGAGGCTCCGCCAAGTTCAGAGAGAGTCTTTGAGCTCAGCTCTCCACCTCAGATCACCTCAGAGCAGACCGCCCCCCCATCGCGAGGCAGCAACTTGAAAGTGTCATTCAAAGTTCAATAGCTAATGAAACGGCATTCTTTGTTTGACATTATTTATCATTCTGAAGTGAGTGGACTGTATTTGTTAATACAAAATGGTTCATGTGTAATAGTTAGTGGCCAGTATTTGAAATGTGGCTGCTTTATGGTGTGGCTGGAAATACAAAAGGTACATTTCAAATATTGTTAAAACTATGCACTTTCTGACCTTTGACCTTCTTCTGTCCTATTTCCATATTCTACTGTATTTTAGATGAAATATACATGAATGAAATGTAATGTGAAAGTGAATATCCAGCCATAGAAGACCACCAGGAAGCTTGTACAGTAACATTTCAAGCAGCCCATCCTGACAGAACAATGGAATCATACTTTTTACAGGGCCCTTTATCAATTGAAAATGGCATTTCATTTGAATTTACATTTAATCACTCAAGTCCCTCCACAGTGAGGTGGGATGTGCCTCTCTGAGTCTGGAAGACATCCCAGATACATATAGATCTGCAGCCTGGATGCTTTTTTTTTGCATATCTGTGTGGAAAAGCATTTGGCAAAGCGATTGTTGGAGAGCCAGCGGCTGTGCCCCTCAACAAGGTCAAGTAGAGCCATATAAAGCTCTGCTCATCGGCCTGTGGCCATTCTATTAGCTTCACAGAGGGGCAAGTCAATGAGAAAGAAGAGGATCGTGTGGGTTGGAGGATCGACGAAACAGCATCGCTCCAAATCTTTGTCGGCTCCGTTTGCCTTTAACCAAATTCACTTCAAAATTGAGTTTGGTCGAGAGCGTCTGGGGGAAACGTTGAGTTCTGAAGGTGATGGGGGTGTGATGTTAAGGAATACGGTTTCACTCTCAGATTAAGAGGAACATGAATGAGAATTATAAATATGAAAGTCAATGAGGTGGCACCTTGGATAAAGAACAGTTTTACCGATGAAAATAACACTTGAATTTACGATAGAAATGTAACACTTGCTGGTGCCTATTTAAGATCAAAACAACCACAACTGTCTGCGACACACACCAGATTAATCATGCAGTTCATTTGGGTAGTATGTGTTTTTTACTGGGTGTTCTGTGCTTGCTGTACTCGAAACGTAAATGTGTGATATTCCTGTTTAATACCTGCAGCAGTCTGTACATATATAATGCATTTCCCCTCTGAGCATATCTTTGTGACAGAAAAGGTGCTGTATGCATCGAACATGAGGTTTTAATAGAATAAAACAAGCAATTAGAACGTTCTTGCACACTGTCACTATCTTCATGAAAAACGAAGTGTGTTTCTTTACTGTGAAATATATATCATTTGTATTTTTCAGATAATAATTGACTTTAGTTTGATGCGAAACGAAGCTCATGTGTTTAAAAAAAGTCCCAAAACATTTTGAATCGACAACAAACCACTGAGTGAATCAAGGTGATTTTTTAGAAAAACCAACAACAAAAAACCAACACAAGTCATTTATCTCTGTTGTGTGGTTGTGTAGTTAGAGAGAGTATTTAGCCAGTTGATGAACAGTCTGTGAAAATCAATACCTTGGCAGGTCCCTAATCACATTTTCAGACTTTGCTCAGCACAGTTTCCTCAGGAGATCCTCACAACCTTAAGCTTTCTGTATCATACTCTGCATCTTCAGTTTTAGAGGCATTATGCAGATTTTTCCAAGCATAATGAAGGCTTAGTCCTTTTGTATTTACTCACTTATTGCTAAGCGATACAGGTATATGATGCGATGGAGTACTGCACAGCATTCTAAGTGGCTTTCTCATGCAGTTGCGTGCAGTCATATTCGTCTTTTCATCCAACGACACCTTCAAAGGTCAGGTCATGTTACGTAATTTTGAAAACTGAAATTAATTACATGAATAATCTGATAACCCCTGAGAGGGACACTCAATCTATCCGTCAATGCTCCGGGCGAAGGAAGAGGACGAGGTGATCATGAAAGGGCGTAAACGAAGCGTGTAACGCAGTATGCTCACGGCACCCGATACCTGGCCTCTTCCAGTAATTACTGTGCCGCTTGTGTCTCTCATTTGAAATTGGATCATTTCCTGTCAAGGGTAACAAGCCTGATGGCTGATGTGCTGCAGGCTGCCCTCCGTCTCCTCCCCGTGCTCCATTAGGGAGACGAGGCCCTGCGAGGTCCAGGGTGAGGGAGGAGAGGAACGGATTACATTTGAACAGTGGAGCCTAGGACCCCCCCCCCCCCCCCCCCCCCCCCTCCTCCTGCTGCTGCTGTCAACAAGCTTGTCAGGGCCTGTGACCTGGGGTGGTGGTCGGGCCTGCATGGGGCAGAGAGGGGAGTGTGTGTGTGTGTGGGGGGGATTCACCCGCTGTTCCTGCTCTCCGCCTCAGAGGGCCCCCGCATACCTGTCAAGAAGGAGCGGGAGAGAGAAAGCGAGAGAGAGAGAGAGAGAGAGAGAGAGAGAGAGAGAGAGAGAGAGAGAGAGAGAGAAAGATGAACAAGAGAAATGAGCAAGAGTAAAGTAAAGAGTAAATGTGCAGCAGTGTTTGGAACCTTGTAAGATGCAAACACAGGCGCTGGTAGCATCGATTCCCCTCAGAGTTTTCAGGTGCTCCTGTAAGTATGAATGCCCACATATTTCCATGTACGCCACCCGACTAATTGAAGCGTGCGTCCCGTCTCCTCTCGCCCTCTCTCTCAGGATGAGTGATCGATGGAGACAGAAAGCAACCAGAGGGGCTCTACTTCTAATGGTCTGCATGGTAACACTCCTGGAGATGCCCTTGCCGACAGACAGCCACAGAGGTAAGTCAAGTTCACCCAGACGAGAGCAGCCTTCTTATTGATCTCTCCGTGAGCTCCTTGAGCCAGTGGTCTGAGGGATTCTACAACATGTTGTTCAGAGACTTCCGGAAGATGTTTGGCTTGTCTTGTACTTGTCAAAACTTTCCGAGCCCTGCTACTTTGGTTTCGCAACTTTTCACCGACTGTTTGAATCCGAACCCAAACGCTCCGTGGAAGTCGTTCATCTGAGGGGGCTGCGTGATGGGACTCAAATGTTTGGAGCTTTGAAGGACTATTTATAGGAGCGGTTCTTGAGACATTCTCTTGTCTTATTAAGTGTGTGTTGTAAGGACATTGCTATACCCAGTGAGATCAATTACGAGTGACTCAGTAACATTACAAATGGAGACATCTCACATGTTTCAAGCCCAGCTCCCCCACTGGTAATACACTGCCCCAGGTAATTGGCAAGGTGATTTCCTGGACATGCGAGATAGCCATTCGCAGGCATGACAGAAAACGTTGCGCTCACTTCCTCTCCGTCGACCAATTAGAGGGGCGCGTGCATTGGCAGACGGCCAGCGTGTGGCTTTTTGATTGGCAGAGATCCTCCACTCAAGGCGCTCATCATTTCAAGCAGGAATTGGATCAGAATAATCTCACACATATTCAATTTCTATCTGATAGCCTCAGCACCATCTAATTTCCCGCGGGAGTTATTTTTGTGGCTTTAAACCTGTTATCATTCAGGGGATGAAATGAACCCAGAACACGTTCAGAGTCGACAAAATAAAAACTCTTCCATGAGAACAGAGGAGGAAAGAAATTATACCATTGGAAAAACGAGGTAAATCTGGTGGGTTTTGTCAAGAAAATAAATTGATTTTCTGAGGCACTTTCTCTATTTGAGTGCTCCACAACACATACATGCGGTACAAACATGTGTCAATTGTATTGGTGGCTTCTCTCAGCAAAACACATATGCATATATTTCCTTATCTTCTGAATGCTCTGGCTTCCTGTTCTGACAGTGGAGTGGATGTGTCT
The DNA here is from genome assembly GCA_036571765.1 of Plecoglossus altivelis. NCBI lineage: Eukaryota > Metazoa > Chordata > Actinopteri > Osmeriformes > Plecoglossidae > Plecoglossus > Plecoglossus altivelis. Next base: position 3,958,200 of record BROE01000027.1, read on the forward strand.
AGTTGAATATGCTGAGATGTGAAGCAACAGTCATATGCTTCAGCTTTCACATCAATCAGGGAAGCACCAAATGCAAGGACTAAGACTGTTCACCCAGCTCACTATATACTGTGTTCAGTTCATCACCTATGTTTACATTAGTTCTTTCCTTACACAATATTGTTGTTTTGTATCGTGCTGGTGGAAAGAATATGGCATACTAAATAGAGTATGTGCCATAAGACATCTTAGGTCTAACTTTATGCATAATATGATCAGATATTGGATGTCTCCGCTCCTTAACCGATCCAGATATTAAATAAATCTATTGTATTCAGTCTGTTGAAAGGGCTAAATCCAGACAGATTACACAGTCTACAAGAACATTGAATTGAGAGTGTATATGACCTAGTCACCAATAAGACATGTGAGCTGTGTGTGTGCCGTGTGTGTCATGTGTGTGTCATGTATGTGTCATGTGTGTGTCATATGTGTCGTGGGTGTAACGTATGTCATGTGTGTACCATGTGTGTGTGTCATGTGTGTCATCTGTGTGCCCTGTGTGTGTGTGTCATTTGTGTGTGCCGTGTGTGTGCCATGTGTGTGCCATGTGTGTGCCATGTGTGTGCGTCATGTGTGTGCCATGTGTGTGTGTCGTCTGTGTGTCATCCGTGTGCCCTGTGACAGATCACAGACGTCGCGTGACACAATAGGATCCTGTTGCGTCCATAGATGCTTTTGAAAGGCTTTTTCTCCTTTGGTGGTAGACATCTTACGATGATCCGGCCAGTGATGGAACTCATAGATTAGCAGTAAAGGAGTCTTAGTTTCCTCTTGACTGTAGACCATCTTTCTGACCGTTTAGGAGGCCTACTTTGTATCGCTCCAGGGCACCACCTCGCCAACGAAATGATCGATACTCGGGGAAGGAAATAATTCAACGATCTCGTCACGTTGTATTTTGAACAACATTTAATTTCCCTGCCTGGTGTAATTTTATGTGTGTCTGGAGGAATCACCTTTGTGTTGTGTTGCTGCTTCAGTGGAAAATGGCACTATCAAGCTTGTATGTGTGATTATCTGATATTTAGCATCAGTTTACATGTACTCAATACTGTATACTATTATACTGTATACTAATATACCATATCATTTTGGTATTATGATTCGTATTAATATAACTGTCGATATAATTAGTGTATCTGTATGTGTTGAGTAAACTGACTAGTCTCAGACCTGTCGAGAGTGTGACTGAGAGGATCATGTTTAATGACTGTTCTCCTCAGCCTAAAAAGAGAGACAGCGTATCTCACTTTCTTCACCTTTCCACAAGCACCGAATCACACAGTAATTACAAACTGATTCATAATTGATGAAATGTAAACAGATTATCTAGACGCCTCTTGCTTGGTGTCCACAGAGACGGCTTTCGAAAAAAAACAACTCTCAGAGACAACTGAGAAATAATTTCTCACGATCATAATTGTTTGATGACAATAACGACGTGCTGTTTTGTTCCACTTGTCCAAATGGCGGCCCACGGAGTGTGCTTTAGGGACGGCTTTGCAGCCGGACACAGATCAGCGATGCGGCCTCGCCGATTATTCAATACCTTGAAATGTGCTCTGCTGTAGTCTGTTCCCTCACGTCAGGGCCTGTGTCAGCGCTGCAGCTTCAGGGTGAAGCTATGGGACGCCTACAAACAAAACTCATTCCCAAGTAAATCTATTTCCTCGGTTTGCTAGCAGGGCGTTATGACAGAGTGCCCTGCTGAGGGTCTGGAGCCAGTCTGAACACGTCTCACCCCTCGGTGGGAAACACGGGCCAGCCCTCTGGAGCTGGTTCATCTGAAGTGCTGCTCTTACACGGATCCAAGCCGCTTCGCCTCTGAGCATATTTGTCTTTCATAGCTGTTTTGGGGGGGAGGGCGGAGGGGGGGGGGGGGGGGGGGGGGGGGGGGGACCTGGGAAGAGACAGCTCTCTACTGCACTACTTCCAAGGGAAGGGTTCTGTTATAGTGATGCGTGAGCCGTGAGCAGTGAGGCTGGTTCGTGGCAAACTCCATCAAAACCTGTATGCATACAAAGATCCTCTCCCTCTCCGTTTCTGCAGTCAGAGTTGCTGCCCTGCCTTGACATCTACAGACTCACACTACTATCAACAGTAGCTTCCTTACTGTAGCTGGGTGGCAGTATGTATCAAATGATGCTCCAATGAATGAATCCCAACTTTTTTTCCCCCCCTGTGTAAAAACAACTAGACTCGAATGTATCGCAACTTTAAGAAGGAAAACAATGACCGTTAATTATGCTTCAGTAATACTCGTTTCACGAAAACTCCATCTCTGGATGCTGTAGACTGGGGCTACGAGAGCTGTGCATGATGGGCAAGTTCTGCACGGTGACTTAATTTGTTGTTTACCACATGAGCAATAACAAACTATGCAGAAAGACACCTCGAGAAAATGTCACGTTCAATTAAAAGCACACCAAGCTGCATAGGCCCTAAATAATTCAGACAATGAAGCACAAGCTGGAAATTAGCAGTAAATACTGCATCACTGCACTTTCTTTCTTCTCTGTGAAGAGCTACTTAGACAGAGCAAACAAAACAGCTACTAAAAAACAACCTGCCAATACCTGCAACTACTTCAAATTGACAAAGACTTCCATAGTTGTTTTTAAGCGTGAAAGCTTCCAAAGGTATTGGCCGCCAAATGAAAAGGCATTTCTTTTGGTCCACCCTTAACACATACTTGCGACTCTGTGTGACCGAACCACTCTGCTGTTTCTGGGCTCGATCCAAACCAATCATTACTCCTTCCTTCCACTTAACAACACCTCAGTGCAGCTTGTGACTTACCAATGTGAATTCATAATCAAAGTCATATTTTATAACCTCACCATGGGGTGAAAATAAGGGTTCTTTCATCATGTTTAATCATTTGGATTTTGTTCGTTCTCGTGGGCATGGCGTGAGCTTGATCATGTATTGGGACATGACTCTGTACTGAAATACTGCCAGAAGATGCTATTCTCATCCTTAATCTTACGCTCTTCCTATATTTTCTTTGCACACTATGTACACCTCCCTTTGGAGAAAAGCATTTTCAAGATGAATGGAAATGTCAAATGAATGACGTATGAATAGTAAACATGGGTGTACCTGAAGTCACAACCATGTGTGTTTTTGTGTGTTTCTCAGTGCACCATGTCAGGACCGGGACCTGTGAGGTGGTGGCCCTGCATCGGTGCTGCAACAAGAACAAAATAGAGGAACGCTCCCAAACCGTCAAGTGTTCCTGCTTCCCTGGACAAGTGGCCGGGACGACCAAGGCAGCCCCATCCTGCGTAGATGGTACATAGCAGCACCATCACTGATTTGCCACTTTAGCTAAATGGGGGGCTATTTCTGCTGAGATCATCAGTCATTTCTACATGACACAACAGTACCTTTATGACCATCAAATAACTATTAAAGAGGTGCACGGACAGCATCTCCTCCACAATCAAACCCTCAGTGACTCATCAGTCCCTGGTGTTTGTTACAGTCAGCTGAGCATTGCTGACAACAGTGACTATGTTATATCTCCTCTAGCTCTGAACGGTAACAGTGTGCTCGTAGTGCTGTGTGCCCGTAGTGCTGTGTGCCCGTAGTGCTGTGTGCCCATAGTGCTGTGTGCCCATAGTGCTGTGTGCCAAACAAGCAGGAGACCAGCAACACTGTGCATGAACATGCGTGACGCACCTACAACCTGGGAGATGGGGCACTAGAGTCCCTCTCATTTCAGTGACTCATCTAGCTTGTCTCCATGTCCTGTGTCGTCTGGAAGACAAACCCAGGGTTTTTTGACCTCTGCAACTGAGTGCTGATGCCAGATTCTTGTCACGTTGATACTGTTTGACATAATCCTCAAATTACTTGTTTTTCTGCAGATCTCATTTGCAGCAAGCAGGGAAGGTGCGGCCACGAAATAAGTGTGAAATTAGAAAAACAACTGTGTTTTTAAACTGAAGGCCATGTCAAACTAAGGGCTTGGCTTTCAGAGATGAACAGTTTAACCTCAATGTATTTCCTGTCTATTACTAAAAAATACATGGATGTTATATTGTATTGAGAGCCACAGCACTATGATATCTCTGATAACCGACCTACAACATGTGGATCCGTGCACAGTGCATGCATTAAAAATGTCCACATTAATCAATCAATCAAAGACTATGGAGTTCCACTAACATGGGAAGGAACGTTCTAGAACCCGGGATGATTATAAAGCGGCTCATGAATGTTTCTGAGGACAATTACGGCCCATTGTGCCAGCCTAGTTCAAACTGCCAAATCAATGACTAAGAACATCACTTACTATGGTAATGTGACAGACCACCAACTAGGAGCAAATAGCCCCTTGTCTTTGAGCTGGAGAGCGGATCACACCTTGAGTCAGTCCCTGCTTGTGTCTGACCTCTTCCTTGACATTTGAAGTATTGACATTCTCCACAAATTAAAGCTGTGTGCCAACGGCCCTGTTTAAAGCACTCTGTGGGTGATCTCAGATAAATGATCATCACTTAACCTTTTAATTATTCTTCCCTTTACATGGAGTGATACCTGGGGTCTCATCTTAGCATGAGACCAAGATTCCATTCGCACTCTTATTATTCTTTCAAAGGCAGCCCGTACAAAATGGACGGTTGGAACATCGAAAGACCGAATCTGCAGTTGCACGGCGACGATCCGTTGTTACGTCAGCCGATGATCAGCTGGTGTGATTTGAACAAATCAATAACACAAATGAAAACATCTGCGCTGACTTCAGTCAGGGTCCTTTGTAAAGATGACACGGCGCACTTGGGGATGATGAAGTGGTAGCGCATTTCGATGCAGATCAGGATGTCGTAGGTTCAAGCAAACTGACCAACCAAACGACCGACTAGTTTCTAGATTGCGTTTGTGTGGTAGATGTTTTGTAATTAATCCGTGTGTGTGTTTCTTCCATAGCCTCCATAGTGGAGCAGAAATGGTGGTGCCAGATGAACCCTTGTCTGGACGGAGAGGAGTGCAAAGTCCTGCCTGATCAGAAAGGATGGAGTTGCGCTACAGGGAACAAGATCAAGACCACCAAGGTGAGCCCTTAACACCTCGTAAGAAACCTCACAGAACAAGATACCTTCTAGAACCATCCTTGCGTGTAGGTGTATTTCAGTGGTAGAGCATCTGACTGCAGATCAAAAGGTTCCTAATTCAAATCCCCTCGTGCTATCCGTTGCTTTGGATGAAAGTGATCTTTAAAATAGTTGGATCATTTGCCTTGTGAATCCTTCAACTAGCTAAAAGGAATAGCTGTATGTACTTTACTGTTCTTCAATCATTTGTCAAGGTCAAGATGTTTCATCTTAAATTACACTCATCCCCCTGTGGCACCACTAAAAATGGCTAATGTTTGCCGTCCCTAATAGAAGCCCTAGAGGCCTACTTTCAATTTGCTGCCATGTCTTCCTCGCACTCTCAGGCCATCTTGAGGACCCCAAACCTGCAAATTACTCACTCCAATTACTTGCTTTTAACGCGGTAACTTGAAGCCTGCATCCTTCTCTGGGTTATGACGACCCCTAGACTTTGGTTTCTGCCTTTCTCTCTTTGTAGTTAATTATTTAGGCTGGCCCCACCACACCTGCCTGGTGCCTGGTCCTATTGATCCAGGGGGAAAGTCAGGACTTCAAGACGGAGCAATGCTTTTTGGTGGCTACACCGCTGCGCTATCAATGGATTGATCAACCGTTCAAACCACATGCTCGTGTTAATTTCTTTTTCTTATGAAATCTAAAACCGACCTCCCCACCCCTCTCTCTTTTCTATGATCTTTGAAAACATGGAACGCCGGAAAGATTTCATCTGACCGGGATCAGCTTTGGTAACCCTTGGTGCCACGAAGCTGGATTAAGGTAATGAATACTTTTTGTTGTTAATGATGATGTTGTTTGATTGTCTCGATTTTGTATATAATAGTTAAACGTTAAGGTTTTTTTCAACACTTTTCAATTGTATTCCAAGTGTTTCGTTCTTGCACGCACTTTACCGGCAAAAGAGTAATCAACTAACTATTGCTGTTTACCTGTTAATTAGATAGCAAACGATCATTACATAATTAATTCACCATAATTACTTTCTAAACGGGGTGTGATTCATCAAGTCTAGACCCCTTAAGGGACCTATGACTTGTGTACCACAAAAGACTAATTGCTGCCAAATAGAGTATGAGTAAAACCTTGGAGAACATTATAATGTAATTGGATTTAGAAAAAAAAAGTCACGGACACGATAAGATGACACAAAAGAAATTTATTTTTGAGGTGTTATTTTTCAAAATGCAAAAGATGGGGTTAGGGTTAATAAACATGCATTATTGAAATCCTTTTCTTCTATCCATTACACTAAATTGAACAAAACAGCATCTTACTGGTCTAATTGGTTTAGCTCTCAACTATATGTCTCTGCACTTTTGGTAGATGGAAAATACATTGCCTGGAAAGACATGTCTATCTACTAATGTGTCTTCTTCCTGCAGGGTAAAGCCACAGTGTAATTTAAGCACAACACTATGATAACTATAAGCTATAGATGCACTGTGTCTTACAGACTTTTCTGTGTCACTGTAATGCTGTTAAAGCCGTACTTCTGGTGTGAGTAGCTGCCCCACTATACATAGGCACAATTTTGGATGTAAGTGTCTGCTAAATGACTGAGATGATCATATAAATAAGGATGATGTTCCACTCGGCATGTTAACCCCATCTGACAGTTAAAGACAGGTTGTTACGGAGACAGTGGATAATGCATAGGACCCTGGGCTGTTTGGTGGCTCTCACACTTCTTTTCCATGTTCGTCTATTCAATGGCATTTTCAGTCACCTTCAGGAAAAAGTGTGAATTTCTCCCCTGTCTGTTGCCAACATAGAGAGCTACTGTAGGAATGACAGGCATGTGCGGAGGGGGGATGCGGGGGGAGGAGGGGGGGGGAGATTGCGAGGGCCACACCTTTAAAGTGTCACATTGCTTTTCATATTCTCTCTGTCATCCTTTGTGACGATCTCACAGAATCACATTACCTTGTCACTTCAGAAGGACTGTGTTAGGCTAGGGCTGGATTTATTTCTCGTACTAAAGGCATTTCTCTGTGCTGATAAAACACTGCCTGTGCTCTTTGTCTTTTTAGCATGGAATTATTCTCAAATTAGTATCACATTAATCACAATGACAGCCTTGAATGTAAATGACTCTTTGAAGGGGCTAGAGAATTTATTGCAATCTGCACAACAGGGCACTTTCTCCTTTAACATATGCAAAGTGGTAAGCTAACCTAAATATCTTGGAAAACGACTGCAGCTAGGTTTGATATGATTATGTGGGTTCTGTAATATGAAGTTGGAAAGGCCTAGAGCAGACTCGGTGAAAAGGGGTTTTTAAATATTTTTTTCCATCCCTCTTCTGGGTGACAAAATTCAAGCAAATTTTCCAAAAGCAGTTTACAGTTTTGAAAATGACTCTAAAAATGGTCTGATTGTTGAGTGTCACATAGGATTTTGGGGGGGATGGGGGAGGGTGCGGGGGGGGTTACTATAATGAGTCTGTCAAAACTGTCTGCATTTTACACAAATTCAGCAGCGCTAACATAGCATTCCTGCAGCTGTGGCAGCCCTCCCTGCCTGTCAGACTGGCCTGTCGGCCCATCAGCCAGTCAGGGTTTAGGGTGGACGTGGTTAGAAAGGTGTTATGTCCGGTCCCTGTGAGCAAGGCTTCTGGAGGCCTTTTCCAGAATGTTCTTTTGGCGAAGCGGAGAATTCTGTCTGTCAAGGGGAGCTTCATGAGGGCTAATTTAATCTGGCGGAGGGTCCGAGAATGAGCCCTGAGATGGTCTGACAGAATCGAGTTATGGAGGAGGGTGGTGGGGGGGAGGTATAGGTGGGTGGGTGTGTGCATGGGTGATTGGGTTTGAATGCTTGTGTGCATGTGTGTGCATGTTCATGTGTTTGTGTTTGCGTGTGCGTGAGTATGTGTGTGCATGTTTAGAGTACGAAAAACGGATATCCACCATTTGTTTAGCAGACAGAACCTGCCATCGCTGGTGTTAAGGCAGAACTCATGTTATAAGGAGCTCAGAGAGGCTGGACACCAAGCAACAACAGCTGATTCTGCTTCAGTTTAACTCTCCATAAATCCCCCAGGAGATCAGCACACTGACTAGAACTCAACAGAACAGACTAGAATAGAAACATCAAAAACGCAACACTGCAGAATAGAAGAGGATGAACACAACAGAATAGAATCAAATCGAGTAGAACATAATGGAACATAAAAGAAAACTGTTGTACACACAGGTTCAAATCTTCCTTTGCCAGGATAAAAAATATAAATCTTCCTAAAACCTCCATAACCAAAAGATCCAAAGAGTTTAAAGTGTGAATGGCGATCATTTCTGTTCTGCGTAGAAACAAAGTTGATGAACGAATTCTTCAGAAAACACTTTCGAACTAGATTGAGCATTATTTTCACGTGCTTGTTCCTCTCTGGGTGAGCAGTCAGTGTGACAGAGGTAAATTGGCCGGTCATCACTTCTAATGACTTTGCATTGTTTGGTGTCCATTACGAACATAGAGAGACTCCATAATAACTACTGATAGCTTCTTCTCCCAATTTGTTGCTTTTTCATATTAAACTGTGTAAATCGAAGAGACACGCTCAAATCGCTACAGATTAGGTTTTGAGATTGACGACTTTTGGTCTGTTCTGATTGGCATGCTGCACTGTGACATAATCAAACTTTGAAAATCTGAATTCAAGGGGTGAGCTCGTCATGCAATTGCTACTAGACTGAAGAAACTCTGCAAGGCTTCTTCCCTCAGTGCGACCTACACCTGCTCGCAAAGTCGCCATTAAAAGACGTGTGTTTCTATTGCAGGTGGACCACTAGGCGTTTACAGGGGAGATCTTAAGAGAGACTCTGGTGCACCTGTGGGACATCACCAAGGACTTCTGACATAATGCTGAAGCCCTGGCTGTAAATAGACACTTGCTTCACTGAAGACCTGGCTCTCAAAGAGAGACCTGAAAGCACGGGTATACAGGGATAGACATCTGGAAGACAAGAGAGTGAACCATTGGACTTTTGATTTTTAAAAGCCAACTGTGGTTGACAAGAAGTGTTTTTATTCTCTAGCATTGTACTGCTTGTAGTTGACTACAATGGTGACTTTGGCCTAAATATCATTTGTAAAGTACGTTATTTTGGGTGGATGGGTGTATTTGCTCTGAATATATGATATATTCCAAGTGTAACAGGGTGAATTTGACTAAAAATCCAGTATTTTAGCAAGATCACGTATATCAAAGGGAAGATCCTTTGATTTACATTTTAACAACCAAAAATAAAAGAAAAACTATCGTAGAAGAGCTTAATAGGTACAATTTGGTGAACTTGAAGTATACTGTATTTAGCGAAGATGCAGGATAACTCTTAAAGCATAACACAACCATATTTTCTTCTGTTTCTTCTGTTTTGAGACTATGGTTCTACAAAAAGCAGAAATATCTTCCTCTAGCTTTTGGCACAAGGAAACCTAACCCACCCTAAGTGAAACCAACCACAAACACATTGAAACGAAGGGCTGGAGGTGGTGCAGTCCACTGTATAAACAAACATGGAAGAACTGGACTGATTGCCCCAGCACAGACACTCTGGGCTGTGATTGTGTATAGTGTCACCACCATCTCCAGATGTCAGTCAGGACCGTTACTGCATAAGATTCATTTGCACATGCTTCACTTTAACATCAGAAGATCCTTTTACGAATGTAGAACCACAGGAAGAGGAACAGAACCGCCAGGGAGTCCAGTGGAGACGCAAACCATATCGGCTACGTGAACGCCGACTCGAAATCACGATCGTCAAGGGGGCATGTCAACAGCAGAAGAGAATGGGCTCTCTAATTCCTCCACGTGCAAGTATTGCGCTGTGAGAAACAGCAGTTTTAGAGTAGAGCTATTCAGCGGTCAGATAATATCTGCCCAAAACAGAAGTGGAATGTAAGCGTCTAAGTACTCTTATATACCTGCTCCTGTCCTTCTGAAAATCACCTTGTCAACTCCGGTCGGCTGCGTCAATTTGTCCTCGCCGTGTTGAGCCGGGAGTCTGATCTGGAAGGCCATGTAAAGTGTATGTAAATTTATGCAAGCTGAAATACATTCATTCGTTTTCCACAGCACTGGCGGAGTGGCTGCGATTCGTTTTCTCCTCCCCCCTCCCCTCCCCTCCCCCCTCCCAAAGATGATTTATTTTCAGTCAGATTGATATATTTGATTTGCTGATGATAACTTTCCAACAGGTATTGCTGAAGCTTACTCTGTCTGTGCAAGTGATAACATCTTCAAATAATAAACTATGGTTGTGTAACGAACCCTTTGTGTTTGTGACCTCTCACCTCATGCCTTATGAAGATTCATCCAGAAGTCTTTTCTCTCTCTGGGATCGATCTCTAAACAGAGTTTCCTGTTGATACTGATATGATTAACATGTATTGTCGTCACTTTTCAAAACAAACATTGATTACTTTCACATTCCTCTTTGCAAAACCCAATGGGAGTCCCAGTCAAGCACAAAGTCATACACACCAACACACACACATCTGATAGTGGGTATATTATATATTCCAAATGTAGTACATTAATTTGACAGAAAATCCAAGTAAACTGTGGGGAGGCGATGATAGACAGATCAACTGAAAATGTGGATATTTTGTTGGTATGTTGGCTGACTTCAAAAAGGAATTTAAAATGACAGTAATCTAATGGAGGCTGAGTGTTATAACCCGAACCCACCTTAGTCTGCTTTACTACTCCAGGAGACCAGACTTCCTTGGTTGTTGCAGCTATTTCCACCTTACTTGTTTTCATTTTCCTCCCAAGATTTCTATGGACATGATCTCTGTATCTATCTTCAGTCAGAATTTCAAGCGCTGTATTTGGAAGTGAACTATTTTTGCACATCAGGTGACCTTCCCGGCAAACCAGAGTGTGTGTGAAACATGGAGAACCTACATCAGAAGACCAGCCTGGCCCACGGCGACACAGGCCATCTTACAGAGCCCTCTTCAGGAGTAGCATCTTCCTTTAAACCTGAAGCTGTTGTGTGCCACAGAGAGGGTTTTTTTTGACAGGACAACACATACAAGTACTCCAGCTCTCACACACACACACATACGCATGCAACCAAAAGGCCATGACACGAGGATCTTCAGTGCTACGGAAACAGTTGCCATTTGACAGCTGGTACCAGACTCCAGGCTACGGACCAAAAGAAATGGCGTTTTGTAGAGAAAGGCGGGTAGGGTGGGGGGGGACCTGTTGTAATATACAGTTTAGAGAGCAAGCACTGAGGGACACTATCTCTATTTAGTCTCTCTGTCAGGCTGGCTCCAACTCTATCATTCTCCTGGTCGTTTCTCTCTAGTTCTGTCTCTCTCTCTACCCTCTTTTCTGTCCCTCTCTCTCTCACACACATTTTCTCCCGTCTTGATTCAGTTGAGGTAAATGAATGCCATTCTTTCCCTCTCCTCCTCCTGCTGCCTTTACAAGAGCACATCAAAGGATCCCAATCCTTCTGCCATATGCTGTATAGTCTCATAATCTAATGTGGGTTTTGTAATTAAAACGGTTCGCCAGGGGAACGGAGCGCGCATATTCGCTTGGAAAAAGAAATTTCATTAAAGACGCTCAGTGTAAACCGGTGGTGATGCTATCGCTAGCTTTGTACTTTCATTTCATTTAATAGTTTTGCATAACAAAAGACCCTGTCAGGCTTACATGTTGGAAAAAAGTACAGATATGGAATGAATTCATTCTAATCATTTATAGACAGTGGATGCCGATATAGGGGGTTTTCCTCAAATTCTCCTCTGGGTTTAAGATAAAGTGTGTACTTTGAGGAGTAAAAATCTAGATTTGGAAAGGCAACTAAAACAACGGGCATGGAGAGATTGCACGGCCGATAATTTAGCAGCTGGGTGAAAATCTAATTTGGAGAACTGTTCCTTTTTCTGATATGAGCTCATGAAACTACTTCAGTTAAACTTTGTGTTTGGCTTACAATTTAATTCAGCCACCAGATTAGAAAAATAATTGCGTCACCATCTGTATCACTAACGTAACAAACCATTTTCACCAATGTTGCTGTACTTTCTCTGTCCTTTGCTTCTTCTAAAGTGCTCTGTCTGAAGAGGGGATCTCAGAGCAGCAAGATCAGGGGCTCGGTTGAGACTTCTCGCGTAAACAAACACGCTGCTGTCGACGTCGTGTACGACGGAAAGACTCCGCAGCGAAACCATAAACAATGACGTCGATTATGCAGCTGGAACACGATCAACCAAGTCTGAAGCAACGTGAAAAGGCGTCTTTGAACAAAGGCAGATTCGGTGTCAGGATCGTTCGGCATAATGAGGATGTCTTGCTCGTTCCTAAACAGGAAGGCAGTGTTAACAACAAGTTGGCCCTGTGGCCGTGGTGCATAAAACACACATGAATAATGAATGTTGCAGATGACAGCAACCAGCTGCCCCCCCCTAGGGGTAACAGTCACATGAAGAGGTACAGTGGTGGTCACCAAGACCCCCATGTTAACATGTACACGTATAGAAAATGCCACATTAGAACAGATAAAGTCTAATGCATTTGTAGTGTAGAGGCCACTGTCACCCACACTATAATGTATATGCAGATACAGATGTTTTAACGGCAAGTTAGCATGTTCAGTATCCACAGGCAGCCTGCATTTTACACACTGTCAATTACCCATCTGGTTTTGCATGATAACACTTCATGAGCGGCTTACTTGCACGTACGTGAATCGTTCCATCCAATGATTTTTTTTAAATGAATTGTTATATTTATGGTCACAAACTAACTGCTGGCACTCAAAACCAAATGGGTGGTTGGAATGCTTTTCTCCAAGAAGAATCCAATAAGCCTGATTGCACAACAGCAAGTTCAAGTATCAGGGTGGCAGCTGAGACCTGAACACGTGGTGGAGGAGGGCAGAGAAAGGACTCTCACATCAGAACGGTCCGTTCACAACAAGCATGTTCTCCACCTCCAGGCTCTTTGCCCTTCCATCCTCATCTCATCTTCATTCTCAGACATCTCTCTGATATACCTGGCCAACGATCGCTTTAATGTGTACAGATGTATTCTTGTAACGGCTTATTGTAGCAACAGTGTCGTATTCGTGTGACTTAACGGGTTCATTTCTCGTGAGATAAATCGTTCACGTGCCACAAATTGATACGCTGACTTGATCTGCGTTGATTAATAGGACGGGCGTGTGTTTGTTTGCGCGCGCGAGAGAAAGAGAATGCGCGTGCGAACGCGTGTGTATGTGCATTGGTTTACGTGAGCCAAATGCTAATTACATCCAAAGGAGGCAAAGCGAGCTTTTCCTTTGTAAGCAAATCCATTCCACTGTATTACAACTGAGGACTACCTGCGAGACAGACCTTTCAAGTGGGACGTTAGTCGCTCATATGCTCGCACGAATACATGTAACATAAATGAAGACATGAATTCCAGAACCAAACATTTGCAGGTCTACACGATGTTAGATAGACAGAGCTTATTGCAGACAGAATTGTGCGGTTTACATAATGGAATCAGACAGGGCCAGAACAGTACTGTCTGGACATGTTGCTCCAGTATCTACTGTCACGCCATGGAATGGATCAGCCAGAACTCTAACTAAGAGTATGGATAACACAGATGAGATCATGCTTGGCTTGCATGTTTCCCCACAGGAGTTCGACCACCATGCAACATACAGCCGTGTGTCACGTTGCAGGCCTAAAACACAGGAATCTAGAGGGACTTATTCCAATTGATAGATGAAACCCTTTGTGCCCTCCACTCTCCATGCCACAGTGTCAAAGTACACGCTCCCATGTGCTCCCCATCTCATCAGAGCACTCGATAAAAACGCCCAGGGATATCTGCAAAGACTTCATCCACGCCTCGGATACAACTGTTTTGCTGTCACCGGGAGGATACGGGTGAAGCGGATGTTCAGAAAGAGTCATGGTCAAATTGGAGGGATCGGTTGCCATGGCACCACTCACACAATTGCAGGTGATTTTATGGGGGGGGGGAGTTGCAACCGGAAGACATAAATCCTAGATTCTACAGAGAACTGATGAAAAATGGCATGTTTAAGATACGCTTGAATGAATCCGTAGTTCGGTTTGCAGAGTTTCTCCAACTAGGAGTCTACCATGTCTGGTATAATTAACAAGCAGTGTATTATCTCTCCACTGAATAATAGCGCAGAAACAATGGAAACTACCCATCTGGCTCTGCAGAACGTCGGGGAAATACGTTTTCATCAAAGCCACCTTCTCATTGTCTGCTGACAGACATCTCCGCTTTCATTATCCCGCACAAAACGGGCTCATTTCCTCGCGAAAAAGCATTTCAAGATGAAGCGTTAATGTAAAGTTCAACCAGCTAAATAAGTAAGGTACCAACAAACAACTGGATGACATTAATGTTGTGGTGAACCGCGAGGCTGAGTGTGTGTGTGTTGGGGGGGGTTGGGGGGTGGAGGGGATGGCTACCTGTGTCATTGAAACTACCTGTCTGTCAATAGCTTATATCTGATGTCTGGACCTTGGACATGGTAGCCTATTGCCAACCAGAGTAGCTTGTGCTTCCATTGTGTTCCCCCCTCTATTGTGTAATGAATTTATCATCGGGTGACCCGCTGTGTTCGTCTGCAGCCGCTGAATAGCACACCCGAGACAACAATGCCCAGAGAAGATTGACAATGCCCAAATAATAAATGAGTAAAATAGGGGTTTTCATGAAAGCTGGGACATTTCAATAACTGTCACGGTTCTGGTGGCTCTTCCGAACAGGCAGAATGTGTCTTTGTTAAATTTGTCAGTTTCCTTTGTTTCCAGACAGTTTCTTTATCTGTCTGATGAAAACGCTGGATGAAGGCCTTCCTTTCACTCGCACAGGCAAACCCAGCGGTGAGGTGGGGCACTCCTGAGGCCACCTCAACTACACTGAATTGTTGTCAGATAAAATTAATTGTTGTCAATTATAATTCCCACGTGTTGGAGGATATCTTCATTGCCACCATCGCCAATTCCCTCTCCATTCACTCGAAACACATTATGGATGAGATCTAATCTCACTAATCCCTTTTCCAATTGGTTTACTTGCATAATATAATAAGACAATCCTTAGTCTCTACAAAATAGTGTGCAATGAAAATCTCACAGATTATCCGCTGTTCTTTCTACATGAGCACACACACACACACACACACAGACAGACACACAGACACATACACACACGCCGACCCTGGAGAAGCTACAGAGGCCACAAACCATGCAGGTCATGCTTTAGCGAAACTTCCCCACAGTGAGGAATGAGAAGCAGAGTTGGTAGAATCAACGTCATGGTCTTGACTCCACAAACAGAATCCTCTGACGTCCTCCTCGTTAGGCTGCCTATGGGCCCTTGTTTCTGGTCCATCTTTATCGAGATAAAGCCCTCGACTGACAGTGACCCAAGATGAAAGCAAGAAGAGCAAAGCCCCACTTGAGTTCAGACAGAGTTCCAGCCGGTCCACGTGTGAATCCTCTCCCCCCCCCCCCCCCCTTCCCCCCACACACAGCACGCCACGCCCTGCCCCCTCCCACCGCTTACACCTTTCTCCCACCCCAGCACAGACCCTGGGAGACTGCATCGGGGGGAGAATGAGGACAGGCAAGAGCGGATGGGGGGAGGTAGGTGCTGGTGCTAGCATTGGTGTGTGGGGGAAGGAGGAGGAGGGGAAGGAGGAGGAGGGGGTGGATAAAGAAAAGTTCCTGCGCTTTCATTACAACTTTCTGGTTGATCCCACAAGGGGGCCTTGAAAGGTGCACAAGACACCAGGATTGACGTTTCTAATCTCCCAGACTCCCCTCGTCTCAGTGTATCTCTGCCTTCTTTTGTTCTGCAAGCCGGAGAGATTCTCTCCTCTCTACAGCTCTATTTGGTCTAGGTTGTCTGGGGTGGTGATGGGGTTGGAGAGGGAGGGGGTTCGCAGGACAGATACAGGGGCAGAGATTGTCACGGTTGGCCGTTTGGGTCGATGTCCTCGGAGTGGACAGGATAGTGTTAGTCGCGTCTCGATATGGCTGAGTGGACACGTTGCAGATGACCATCAGAAGTGACTTCATCCAACAAACCCCAGTGTATCCAGACCTCCAGGAAACACAACTTTGATCAGCCGTTTCATGGAGTGAAGAATGGGAACGCGTGAAGAACTTTAATGCCCCAATGAAAACATGAGCAGGAATTCATGTAAACGTTAAATGTCCAACAGGAGCTTCTGGGAAACCAGTCCCTCTCCTCTCCTATAATCAGTCCCCCTCTCTCAGGTCAGTAGTTAGAAGGTGAAAGAGCTTACATGAGTCATTAAACAGTGTTGGAAGAGAGACCAGAGGTACAGTGTACTTAGGGAGTCCCTGTATATGGGAGCCTCCTGAAGGGAATGATCTCCTCTCCTCTGGAGTTGTGTAATTAGACAATGAATCATTAGTATTCTTCTGGTAGACAAACTCCCAGTAATACAAGTTCCCCCTGCTGCATTCACCATATGGGCCCACGCTGATTCTCCCTCTAGCTGTCGTTCAGTTTTGTTTCTTTTGCTCTTTCTTTCACTCTCTCTCTCTCCCTCTCTCTCTGACTCTCTCTATCCTCTCTTTGTCGTGCTCTCTCTCTATGTCTCTCCTTTTCTCCCCCAACTTCTCTCCCTGTTTTGCACCCCAAGTGGATGCAGCCAGCTGATTTATTATAAGTGCAGCTCTCGATCACACATCTCCTCATTACAGTATAGGCAGCCGTTTGTTTAGCGAGACAGAGGCCTCTGTGAGAGAGCAGATGAACAGGATGCTGGGACACCTGTGTGAATACATTAGGCCTCCTCATCTCCATGGAACACAGCACACCCCCACGCACGCACACCCACATCCAGAAAGACCACACACACACCAGCACGCATTTCCAGAAACGCCACACACACACACGCACACCCACATATCCATGCGCACACCTACATTCACACTCCCTTGCTGTGTTGGGCCTCATTGAGAAACACGATGCAGTGAACACCTGAAAGCAATCAGACACGCGGCAGGCTAGCCTCCGCGCACAGACACACACACACACGCACGCACACACACACACACACGCACACACACACACCTCCTACCTCCACCACACAGCTCTCACTGCACATTAGCTTTAAAAACAAACAGTCCCTATTCGATCCGTTTCCGCATCTATCCTACAATCCCCCTGAATACATGATGAACACATATGCCTGTCTTTAATCCTGACAGTCGTCCATCTGTGACAAGGTGCGGCTGATGATTAGTTAGATCCCTTCTGCTGCACATTCCATGTCACGTTTCACGGATCTATACCCCATTCCAACGTTCAGGCTCTTTTGGGAGTTAAACTCATGTAGATCTTGTTTCCCCCCACCGAAAACTGCTGGAATTCTTTGCAAACCCAGAAGTGGTGTTTTTTCATGCTTTTAATGGACATCAAGAGCGGTCGCACTTTGCCTGTTTGCAGGCTGCCACTGAGCAGTTCTGTCTTGAGGAGCAGGTGCCATGGCAAACAGACTCTCTCTCTCTCATCTCTCAGGAGAGATAGAGGGGGGGGGAGAGGAAGGGGGAGACAGGAGATGGAGGAGAGCAGGAGAGAGAGAGAGAGGAAGGAATGCAGTCATATCTTGGCTCCAGGGCCAGGGAGCCTTCTTCTCCACAGAGAGGCACATGGGATCCTCACTGGAAGCGTCGACGCTGCTCCTTGTGATGTTGGCGATCGCGCCAGGCAAAGTAGGAACTGTCTGGCCAGCGTCGCAGATGGTGTTCCGAACCCGCCGGCGGTTTCGCGGAGTAGGAGCCTCTGCTGGCTCGGAGTGTGAGCGCCGCTCGTGTTGTAATTAAAACTCTGAGATGATGACAAGAGTTTGACATGACAATATTGCTACGGTTGTGACCAGGGACTTCAATAAGGCTTCCGGGGGGGGGGGCTGCAGAGGGTTTTTCTTGAACATGAGAGGGGATCGTGTCAGGCATTTCAGCTAATTTCAAAATATAATGAATGGCACATTCTCCAGTAAATTAGGTTTTATGAAGAAATACTCTGCATCATTCTGATTCCAGCATCTCTAAAGACATGTCCAATATCCCTCTCCTCCTCTGTACTTTCTGTAGTGTTTTAAGTCTATCACAGGATTGACATTATACTTTGTGCTTCCTGCCTCCTAGATTCTCCCAGGCAGGGAATCCTGCCTTCAATAAACCAGTGTTTTTCCAAAATCAACAAGTCAAATGACTGGAATGTACTTCTTAAAGAAAGCCAATTGTAGATTGATATTGATATGTAGATCGGCGCTTTATTCGCTACCAGGACGGATTAGAGAAGATGTGATGGATCCAAGAAGGGAGACTGCACCGCCTGCGTTTTTCATGTGGCGAGTGTTCTCTCGTGTCTCCCTGAAGGCCACAGCGTGTCTCCAGGGTTCCCACTGCTCTGATCACAAACCCCTCCGCTGCTGCAGGGACGGTTCAACAGGTTCAACACCGCTAACGAAGGCGTCGTCGTGTTGAGGCCGGACCGATTCTGCTCATCATTCAAGAGCGTTGCCGCTCCTTGAATGGATGACTTCCGGATTTCATCATGATGAATTAAGACCGCCGCAACATTTTGAATGTAAAGTATGGGAGCAGGAATCCAAGAGGGACTGTCTGTGCGGATTCCCCCCAGGAGAAAGTGGGGGGGGGGGGGCGAGAGACTACAGTTCTACCCAGCATCTCTCCACCCACACTCTCCTCTTCTCTCTGCAGCAGAAATCCCGGTGGAGGAGTCCCTTCATCCCACAAGAATGTGTATGTTCTTTTGTAGCAAAGCAGCTCCTCTTAATTAAACAATGCCAAGAGAACCTGTTGTGTGACAGGGAGCAGAGGAATTATCCGTGTCTGGGTTAAGGGCTAAAGTTGTTCAAAAAAAACAACTTGGAAACACGTGAGAAGATGAGACAAGACTCAGGTTCATTAGCGGGGGGACGAGTAAGAGAGGAAACTTATTTTAGGAAGTGTGATTTAAAGAGTTGTGGCGCTGCTACTCATCCTAGCCGGTGTTATCATGTGATTCGGAGCCCTGATGGTGAATTACACTCGAGTTCCCAACGCTGTGATAGAAAAGTCACGTTGACACAAATACGCTCTTCATCTAACACTTAGTTATTTTTGCAATGTAGTTGAAAGGGACATATGGCAGAGGCAGGCGTGGGCTGAGTTCAACAGTGACAAGGAGGGCTTCCTTACATACAAGCCAGCCGGCATCTCTGCAAATTAGATTTATGCTCACAGTCACAGCGAGGGGTTCCAATCTTTAATTATGGCGCAAATTACGCAGCGCTCTAATTCATCAGTACACAACTACCCTTTCCTCTTCTTTTTTTTACACCGGCTTCATGAATAATTTGCTGTTGCCGTTGGAGGGAAATGGTCTCGCTCCTGTAGCGGCTGAGGCTTCCGAGAGAAAGGACCGTTAATGTGGAACGGAGTTCCCCAACGCTCACCTAGTGATCAGATAGCTACCTGCTCTAATGAGAGACAGCACAGTAGGGATGAATGAGTTGTAATCTCCCCGACATTTAAACCTTGGTGAGCCAGGGAATCAGCTATTGTAATGGGGTCTCTCTGGTGCTCTAATGGCCTGAGCACCACAGCAATCAGGGTCGGTTGTGCCCTTTATTTTTCAATTCAAGACAAGGAGGATTAAGACGACACACTTACTGTCGGAGTTGGTCTCCAGCGGAGAAGCCATTGACCATAACCTCCTTGGAGTTTGTGAGATAAAGCCCACTAAACGCATTGTGAGGAGCCTCGTAAAACAGAATGGCATTTTCCGCATGAAGGGTATTACAATACCCTTGGGGCCTCGGAGTAATATTTAATTATTTCTGTTTTAGATCCAGAAACCACTTCATTTAGGTTTGTTGTTTTCCTCAAGAGATTAATTAACTTGTGATTTTTTTTTATTTTATCAAGAAAAAAACTGGAAATGGTTGACTGGACCTCTGGGAGTTTGGCCAATCCCTGCGCTGGATCTCCCCCTCATCTGATCTCTTCCAAATCCAGCATCGTCTGTATCAATCCTGTCAATGCTCAGTCAGTGGAGTCTAACTGTCTCAAATCAATGAGTCAACAGCTTAATGGATATGTGATTCAGAAAGTGTTGCCGTTCAGGCACCAACTCACCAGAGTACAGAATACAGTAAGTGTGTTTTTTAAAAGGGCCATATCATTTTATTCAAGAGGATCATAGTGGATGGAGAGTGTATATGACTGAACTTCAAATTGTCTGGATTCCTTTTCCGTTTTATCTACTTCTATGTTCTGTTGTTTTTCTGCTCTGGAACAGCACAACTGAACAGGGTTTGAACAAGTATAGTAAATGGCAGTGCAGGTCTAAGAAGTGAATTTCAGTTTGTGAGAAAGGACAGTACATCTCCTTGGAACAGCAAACCATGAGGTTGCAGGTTCAGATTTCCCTAGATGAAACCATTATAAATAAGTAACTAGTTGGCTTAGATGGAACTTTGCTGCTATTGTCAAACCCTAACAATCCAAGCCCAACGACTCATGGAGGCTCGCAGGAAATGACATCGTAATGCAGTTCAGTATTAGGATGAAGTCTGTTGAGTTGCCAATACTTATTGAGACAAAAGCATGGTCGTATAATATTATCATTGTGTCTTTAATATCTCCTTAAAGGGCTCTTCCAGTCTGCCAGTCTGGGGTGTTATAAAACAACTACAAAAGCCCTAGCATGGGAAAATGCTTAAAGGGATATTATTTATTAGGAATCAATGTGCTTTCTATGCAGTCTCCTACCCAAAGCAGCTAAGGGCACACCGTTAAGTTAGAATTACAGCTGCTGTCTAGCTAGCTAGCCTTTATAAGCGGATCTCTCGACTGCCAAACAATCGCAACAGAATCTTCCAGACAGGCCCTTGGGCAGGCTACGATGCCCCTGGGAGACGTTCTGAAGCGTAACATTTTCCAGGGTTAACCGGTCGAAAGGCTGTCCGCCAGCGATTTTTAATTGCCTCCAGGGGCCCTTAGCCCAGGTCATTTGTCACCTCAGCTTAGTGCTGTGTCTGCACGCCTTGTTCCAAGTCTGCACCAGGCTCAGGGACCACGCCGGCCCCAGCCCTCCAACCTGGGAGTCCGAGCGGTGAGCCTGAACACTCGGACGCTAGGCCGAGGCAGAGATCGGATCGCAGCGCTACCTGCGGACCCGGGCCGCTGGCGTCAGCAACATTTCCGGGTGCCTGAGCGCGGGGCAGTAATCTAGATGGCCAGGCAGGGCTATGGCGAAGCAACGTGGGGACTACATGCTACTCAAGGCTCCCTCGGTTCTGATGCAAATAAGGCTGCGTCCTCTTTCTAAATAGCGTTGAGGCAGAGGGGATAAGATGAGAGTGACCTACAATGTACAGGCTGGGTTTTCATAATGGCTGCTCTAGCATTGACAAACACTGAGAGGAGTTTGAAAAGAGTAGTCCTTGAATGTCTTGAGTGTTTGAGTTTGATGTGAGGCTATATAGTTCTGTCAGGTTCATTTCGGCTTTACAGTAGTCTTCTCTTTAAATTGCCCGTACAGACTTATGTATTGTATCGTGATTAACAAAAGAACCAGTGCCATCCTGGGTTTTTTAGGTCAAGAACCAATGGATTGGTAATAAAGTTCTAACATTAAGACATAAAAAGTTCTAAATAGAGTGTAAAGTTTTAATAAACAAAGTCCACATTCCATCCGAGGCTGTTTGAACCAGTGAACACTGACTGGCAATGTCTAGAGAACATTAGTTCAGGTTCCCCTGAAAAAAAGAAAGAAGTACTGGGCAGGTTAACAAATATGCATAAAAAGGCAACGAACGCCACCCCGATAAGCTTAGTCATCACGTTTAACACTGCTGTGTAGCATAATGAGAAGGTTAGCAATGCCTATATGACAGAAGGAGTCTAACTAGGACTGACGGGCTGGAAAGAGCTCCACTCCGAAGAACAGTCTGAGATCTGCAATCGCCTTCGTGTCCTACAGCCGGCACATACGCGATGTCGTATTGTTCTGTGGCTGCCGCGTCTATGATGTGGCATCGTTGTGCCGTTGCCGCGAACCGTGTCAGTGACGCTGCGTGGCTCCACGGTTGCTGCGTCGTTTGCGTTGGCGAGGCCCCGAGTGAGCGCTCCGGCCCTCGGAGAGATCTATCTATATCCAGTCGAGCGTCTCCTGATTATTTTTCACCTTGTTTACGGGGCTGCTATCCTCCGTTCCAGTCCCTCCCTCCATCTCCCTCTCTGCATGGGCCTGTCTCATTATGTCCATCTCAAGGAGGCGCTCAGCGGAAAGAGGGAGGGAGGGAGGGAGGGGGGGAGCGAGCGAGAGAGCGAGCGAGGAAGGGGATGAGGTGAGGGAGGGAGCGAAGTGAGGAAGAAATGCAGGGATGGGGGCAGGTAACACAAGGACAGGTGTGCAGAGCGGGGGAGAGAAGATCAGGTTGTGCTGAGGACAGCAGTTAAAGTGTGCTGGGTGAGAGGTGGGAATACAGGAAGTGTCTGGGGTGGAACCGACACGGCCTTGGCTCTAGGTCAAGGCTCTAGGTCAGCACTGAAACAGCACGACCCCTCTTTTCCTGTGGGCGGGTGACGGGTAGTGGATGACCTCTCACCACCTCCATTTATCTGTCACAATTTGCATCCGCTAAGTCCTGAGAGTGATTCCAGTTAGTGTCACTGGTGGAGTGCTGTCTGTCTTTCACACCGCGGCTACCTTGACATCCACAGGTGACGTGTGAAAGAGGAAAGTGCCCCTGCACACCTTTCAGAAGCACAATTGTGCTTTCATTTGGAATTTGCTACACGGTTAAGTTCCACTTGGAAGTGATTTTTCTACTGAAAAAGAGATCAATGTCCACAAAATGAAAGGCTAAAATGAAATGAACGAGAAGAGGATGGTCAATACAATCTGAAGAGCCATGATCATGAATTCTAAAGGAGAGAAAATAGTTATTCTGCGCTGTAACTGGATCCAGTAGAGATATTTCTGAAAGATTGGGCATCGTATCGATAGCTTATGGCGATAAAGGAAAGATTGAATTGACCGTACGTGGTGTTAATGTGAAACACTAAATGGAAGCTTCTTATACTTAACACGGTTGTGGACATGTTGAAACACTTTCACTAATAAGCCCACTTCCTGCTTATCCTATATCTCCACTATGTCCGTGGCAGTAACCATGTACAACGTAGCTCCTATTGCCATGGCAGCAGCCTACAAACAGTGCACAACAAACTGTTTCTCCAGCCATCATGACTTTGGTGGTCACTGTTTCATCTAGCAGCATCCATCTGTCCCAGAAGGGTTTGGCATTCCAGACAGTGCTCCTCTGCCACATTTAGAAACGATTATCTCCTCCTTTTTTCTGGGGCATAACTAATTGGACTGCGAAAATACCACTGCCTTGTCACTATCCATGAAGACATTCCTTACCTAAATATATGCAAGAGCTGATTGGACAATATATCAAAACATTCACTGTATGCCATCATCACTGTCCAGTGTTGGCAGACACACAGTAGGATAGTCATATAGACATAGCAGGAATCCCTCTCTCAAGAGTCAGCTTAATTATTGATGTATCTCAGTGTTTCAGACATGTCTGGATATGGTTGTCTTCCATACAAGATCTGGATCAAATAAGTATCTCAAAAACAATTTTTGAATTCCCAACCAACTACTACATTGAAGTAATGAGGCGTTTGTGTTCTCCTATGTGATAATTGTGAGCTGTCTACACACAGTGCTAGAGGAGAGTTTGTCCAAGCAGGGTGTAAAGATCTCTGTAAGGGCTTTTGAAACCTGATTTGATGTGTCACGCTGCTTTTGCTGACTCACCTGGGCACACCTGCGATGTCGAGACTCTGAACCGCAAAGAGGACTTCCTGGTTCTGGTCCTATCCAACACACGTGCGTCTCTCTGTTCATTTAATGGCAATTGATAGGCAATCAAATAATTAACGCGAGATCAGTTACGTATTTTTTACGGGCCTGTCTGATTAGTGTGGGCGAAAGGCGCAGCAAGACAAGCTCGTCGACAACCCTGTTCTGATTGTTCATGCTTAACAGTTATGTTTTCGAGGCAATTTAGTATAAAGTCGTAAACCAAACATCTGCGTAAAAAAACTATTTCATATTAATGGTGACTGCAATGAAATCCAGGTACGGAATGTGCGTTGACATTGTAGATGCTGAACTATTGTTCAAGAGTGTTTTGTCTTTGCGCAGAAATGTGAGACTGGGCTGACATGAGCCTAGGAGAGAGCTCGCGCACATGCGGAGCAAAATGATCCGAAAGCACATTCTGTATATCTGAGCAAACAGCTTTCCTTATTGAATTAATTCACTGAATATTTGGGCTCATGAAATTTTAATTGTGTTTTAATATTTCAGTGCAAATAATGAGGGCTCTTGACCTCTGTATTTAAATTTAATCATTGCATGCAGAATTTATTAGCTGCATTTTCCTCTCGTCTCTGTAATTTCCTCAGAATCTTCTCAGCTAGTGATAAAAAAACAACTGCTTTTCCGTTTAACACTGGAGAAAATTATCAACTAAGATAAGCGAGAAATACAATCTCTGGCAGAATTTTATATCCAATAAATGAACAACATATCTTTATTTTCACAGATTTACTCTGTTTTATTGGGTCTGATTTTAGACTCATGAAGAAAACAAGCTTCTATTTTGGAGGCAGTATGATGCATATCCCCAGATGGAAATGTGTAAATTGTGCGTGTTTAAATGTGTGTGCATGTCAGACAGAGAGTGTTTGAACCAGAGTGAGAATTTGTCTTGATACGTGTGTGTGAGTGAGATGTGTACATGTGGCTTAATGTGGGTGCGTATGTGAAGGGATGCCAGGGTGTGTTAGAGGGGATAAGGTAAAGGGTCATGCATGAAGCGTGTGACAGCTTCATCACAATGGGCCAAACCCAGGTGCCCAGACTGAAGGTCGGCCACGCTGTAATGGTCGTCCCACACTCCTCGCTCCCTGCTCCCATTTGTCTAAATCAGGGCGTTTGCGTTTAGCAATCAGCCGCAGGTAAAAACGCATTTGGCTGGCTGTCATCCCCAGTCACCTTCATCCCTGGCTGTATGGGCCCTGTGCCCCTGACAGGGGCCTGGATGCAGACCGGCTCAGGTAGGGCAATAACTCTTATCATCAAGCACAGCGGCCAGCTAGATAGACAACTTATTACAGAGACACACTTCCCAGGTATGGAGTCGGAGATAGAGATAGGGAGGAGGGGGGAGGGGGGCGAGTGGGAGAGGTAGAGACTGACGGAGCGACGGATGGAGGATTGAAGAAAAGGAAAAAGGGAGAGAGACACGGAGAGAGAGAAAGGAAAGAGAGAGAAAGTCAGGGAGTGAGGTGTTACATAGATGCAGGGGCAGAGACAGAGCAAGAGAACGTTGCCTCTAAGGGCACGGTCAGATGAGGCAGAGGGTACTGCTTTGTCTGAACTGAGACTGAGAGAAGAAGGATGCAGTGGAAACAAGCAGGTACAGATATCAAAAGACAGAAGGAAAGAGAGAGCGAAAGAAATACAGAAAAGACGGAACAAAGGTAGGAATGTGGAGAGAGAGAGACAGAAAGAGGGAAAGAAATAGAAGATTACAGTGTGCGGAAGTTACGTGTAAAAGAATGAGTGCCACGAGTGCCGATCTATGAGAGGTTAAGATGGTGTGTATGTCCAGGCTTAAACACAAAGAGATCCAAAGAACAGCTCCTTAAGAGAGATGGATAGAAGGTATCGATCTCTGTGGAAGTAAACAATATTTAGCCTGCATACTTCTGCATTTCTCACCTGCAATCAGATACGGTGGAAATTGCCTTTTTGTCGATTTGTAATTATACAGGTGAATGATTTCCTGGCAAAGCGACCTTATTGATAAAGTGTACCTTTGCTGACGTTCTGTACAGCCATGCGAAGCACCAATGGCAGCAGGGTAACGTTGCATCTAAATAACTCCTACTCAGGCCCTGAAGGTCTGCTTTCTGCCCAAGCTGGAGGATGGAGACCAAGCAACAGGCTGGAGTTCAAATAGAGGGGTTCCACTGCTAATCCTCCCCAGATATCTGTCCTCTGTCTGCCTACACACTCTGACCACACTCCCTCCCGGTCATTGCTGGAGCACGGCGAGGGGATTATATCTGGCGAGGGTGACAGATCACAGGCTGAAAACCTCAGGCCTTCCGAAAGCAGGGAGGGGTTGCGGGGGGATTGGGGGAGGGGTAGAGGGGGGGGGCAGGACTTGAAAGTGACCGTGTCAGAAACGGTGTCCCTCTCACACTGGCCCATCACCGCCTAAGCCTCTCCACCTTCTCTCGCTCATCCCTGCTCATCCCTCCTAAAAACCTTCCCCACCACTTCACCTTTCCTGACCCTCCCCTCCCTCTGGCCCCTCTCCACCTCCCCTCCCTGCCAACCAAGCACCTGGCCACAACTGGGAGAGCTGGGCAGTGAGTCACACATTGCTCCTTTTTATAGAAACAACTTGGAGTATGGCCAGAAATGTGGCCCTGGCATTAATCACTGATTTCAATTTGGTCTTTTTATTCATCTCTAAGGATTCTGGAATGCCAACGGCTATGTGGCTTCACACTTTTAAGCACTTCTGTACAAGTCTACCCTGTGTGATAGCAGACCCTGGGGGCTAAAAACCCAAACACTGATGGAAAGTACAGAATGTGCAAATTCCTATTGAAAATGTTGCTGTGGATTTGTATGGCCCTGAGTTGTTTTTTTTACATTAATATGAAACACTGAAGATATCATCTTTCCCGCGCCTACTTTTTTTATTTGATTTTAAACCGTGTAATTCAATTGACAATGAAGCACCGAAGACACAGTTACAACTCTACCTCTGTCTGAAGATGAGATTACATCTTTCTCGCTATAACACAGTCCAGGACACTGTTGGAACAACTAGCTTTCATTTACCATTTGGTTTGATGTTGCAGATAATAAGATGGGAAAAGTTCTGTCTGGGGGAACCAAACCGCACAACAACCGATAAGAACAACAAACTGCAGAGCTGTTCTGCCACATGATGTTCAGTCCCTGACACACACGAACACACAGGTGCCCAATGTATAGGCGCATATCACCAAAGAGACGGTGCACAGAAAGCTGCTGCCTTCACTTTTAAACACAATGTGTGTTTTCCCTGAAAGCAGCAGAATACCCAGATATATTCTGAGATGTACTGATACAGCTGCACAGACAAGACAGAGAAGTTTTCTGCCACAGTCCACACTATCCTTACAATAAACTAATTAACCGATATGGTATGGAAAAAAGTTTGCATTGTGGTGACAGAATAACTGGGTATTGTCTGATTGCTTGACTCAAAAGAGCAACAGCTTTGAAACTTCTATGCATCAGATGATGGTTTTGTAGGGGGCCCGTGGTGCTGTGCTTCTGTGAAAGCAGAGGAGCGTTCAAGATCCTCTGCACACAGTTGGCTATGGCTCAGCTGCAGTGTGTTAAACTGTAGATCAAGAGGCTGCCAGTTCAAAACCCCTTCTAGGTTGTTGGAACAAAAGCCGCTGCTATGAAGAAAAAAACCCCGGAAATGAAGTGATTTGAACTGAAGTGTGTCCTGTATACTCTGCCTTCGCCTGTATACATTCACCCTGTGTTTGGTGAGGAGCACTATTTCCTGTTTGTGAGTCTGATGAGGACAGTGCTCTGGTCCTCCTAGACCCACAGATATTCCACTAGCTGCTCAGGGACTGGTCCTGGGGGGGTTGGAGGGGACCTGGGTCCCGTGCAGCTCGCTTTGTGCGGTTCACATAGCAACGAGGCCCTCCCACCTCCAGGGGTCGTCCACCTGGGAATTGAGAGGAGCAGAGCTGTCAGATCCTGCAGCCGCTCAGGCGAGGAATTTAAACCGGTGGGGGGGGGGGGGGGTGCACACACTCCACTGTGTGCAAACCGCACATGCTCACACACAGCTCACACACATACACACACTTGTGTACACACATGCACACATATATAGATTACACACACTCATACACACTAACCACATACACACAAACACACCCGCATTTTACACGCGCCCACTACACAACAGAAAGGAACAAACCACATTACATCACACACGAACTTATTTCCCAAACCACACACAGTCTATTTGTGACAGAATCACACCCACTGTACACCAAAGCATATCACTCAACTCCCCCCAATCCACCTCCATCCAGCCCTGTCCCGTCACTGCTCCAACTGTCCTGTGCGAGCAAGCCTTGATCCCGTAGGCGCGATCCTCTCTCTGCAAACTACCCTGCCTGCTCAGCACTGCTCCTCCACTAAACTGATATCCCGCCGGGCAGCGGGCCAGTGATGGAGTGCGCGAACGGGGGTGGGAGGGTAAGAGGGGAGGGGAGCATCGAGGGGTGCAATTCATCCGCATCAAAATGCCCCTTTTAGGTGTGATTAGAAGGGAACTCAGCATGAGGTGGAGAGGACATGTGTTTCAGGGAGGAGGAGGAGGAGGAGGAGGAGGAGGAGGAGAAGGAGGAGAGCCTCCGCTTGCCAACGATGATATCGATCCTAGACCACGCTCTCCCTCGCTCGCGTGCGTCCGGTCATCATCTGGCAGGCTTCAGAAGCACTGGGTTTGGGCTTCAGCTGTGAGACACGTCTCAGTGATGTTTCGTCTTGATGAACTGAGAAGATGTCTGACTGAGGATGCGGACGTATTAATGACCAGGAACCAGGAGAAGAGTCTCACTCATATAAGTTACTGCAACAACCTCAACAAGAATGTAACACAAACACTTCTTGGCACATGTATTGCAACATGTCTGCAGTAACTTGTGTTTAATATGTAATATATAACATAAAATGAATTGTAATGTATGCCACAGTCAACATCTACTATAACTTGTACTGTATGTAGCAACATGTACAATACAGTATACTGTATACTATACAACAGAACATGTAAGTAATATGTAACATGTTTTATACGTGATTAAAACATTCCATTCTTATTTGTTGAGCTTTTACCCAAAGCAACAGGTGCAGGTATATATCACAGTAATGAGGTAAATAACTACGTAGTATGAAAAATCTGCAATCCAGCACTTCCATAAATAACAGCAATTATAAGTTGATTAGCAAAGTTTTGACAAAGCATTATATTGTGTAGTTATTATAAAGTGTTTCCATGTCATCACTCTCGCGGACCTTCAGCGCTAAAACAGAAAAAGAGAAAAGGTTGGCACATTTGAAATCAGGGCACGAGTTTAAGTCAGTGGAGCCTGATCCTGCATCCATCCAGGAACACATTAGCGTTGGTCGGCTATATTTTGGGTCATTCTCAAACGTAGAGATGGAAAGAGCCCTCCAGTCTGAAAGCATTGATCACTCTCTCAGAGAGGGCAATGCTAGTGATACCCTAGTGTAAACCCTGCAGAGGAATTCCTACTCGAACAAGCTTCCAAATAGAACTCTCTTCATTTCTACGATGGCTTTTGAACATTGCAATGCAGGGAAAGTTTGAAACCCAGAATGGTTCCGGAAGCCTTCAACAGGCGGTTCCATCAAAACAGACACCCGTCATTGTACTACTTGACGCTCCTCTCCTGAGATCACACAGAAACCGAGACAAGACAGTAAGACAGATGGAGAGAGACAGGTATACAGAGAGAGAGATGGAGAGACGGAGATGCGGAGAGAGAGATGGAGAGAGAGACTGAGAGCTAAAGCATGTGCTACAGAGGTCTGCTTGCTTAGAATTCAAGGGCTTACACTCTGATAAGTCTCTTGATCCTTGCGAGCTGAATCTTCCAGGTTGGCTTTCAGCTGGGGTCAAACTATCTTCTCCAGGCTTTGATCATTGTGTCAACAGCTATATCTCTCCCTCGCTGAGGCAGACGCAGAAAGAGTGACACGGCAATTTGAGAGCAGCATCTCCAGCAATTAATAGGGCGTTCTCCATCATTAGACCAGGTTGAACATTAATAAAACAGGAGGTTAGAACTGAACCAAGAGAGGTGATCTAAATGCAAAGGAGCCCTGGCCCCTTAAGCGATCCATCTCCTAAAACTGACTTTGGACTAATGTTGATTCATATCATGTGAGTATGACTTTCCTGTCGTGGCTAGGAGCGCCGCACTTCAGGCTGTGACTACGGTGGGGGTTAGGCTGGTCAATGGCGGGGCGGGGGACAGGGGAGCTGGGTGGGGGGGGGGGGGTGGGGGGAGGCAGGGGCGGTGTATTGGCCCTCAGGAAGCAGTCAAGGTTGACAGGTTGAGGGGAGACTAATGACAAACAGACCGCGCCACGGCGATTTAGGGAGTCTTCTACATGACAATTTTAATATAAAATCACACAGTTCAAGAAATGACTTTGAGGGGTAGCGCTGACCGTCCTCCAATTAGGTGGGCACTTTTTCACAGCCACTCTTTCTTTTCCTCTTCTTCTCTGTTGTCTTCCGTTTCCCTCCCTCCTCCTCGTTCTCTTTCCCTCTCTCAGTCTTTCCTGCCCTCCCCCTCTCGTTCTCCTCCCCCCCTCCCTCTCTCTTTCTGTGTCAGTAATAACGTCTCAATTCCTCAACGGCAGGGCAACAATAACATCTCTATTAATGCTTAGCACAGTGCAGCGAAATCAACGACACGTTGTCAGGTCCAAGCCTTTATGAGTTCCTCTGACGGGAGAAGCGACTTGACAGGAGAGGCGTCAAGGAGCCTAAGGCAATAATGAAGTCGGAAGCCTGACCCCCAAAATGTAGTTACAACCGTGCACTTTTTTTCTATTTGAACGTCTTTTTTGGATGAAAGCTTCCGGTGAATGGAGAAAATATAAAAGCAACATCAAATGTAAAAACAGAGCCATCTCACAGCTTCTTAAGCCTTAAGCCTCACAGTTTTCCCAGTCAGACGCCTTTTACAGGTGAAAGCATCTTCACACCACGCTGGGCTGATAACAGGATGATAATACATTTCGAGTAAAAACACGGACAGGATGAATTGAAGAATAAAAATAGCAATAACAAGAAGAATCTAATATTAATTTAGCTTTTATCAAATGCAGCAGACTGCATACAGAGCTGTTCCCAACCCTGGTGTTACCTGTTGTCAGTACTAAGATATACCCAGTCCAAGATCAGGATTTTTCTGAAGAATAGAGCCCTGAAATGACCCGTTTCTGTTCCATGGTAGAAATGGCCAAAAACACAAATTATCATACTGAGAGTTGCCTTGATGACTATCATCACTGCGTCTGAAACTTCAATGACACAATCTTGCGCCTGAAATTCTCTGTGATCATTGATTATTGTGTGTGTCTTTGTATATGTGTGTGACTTCCCCTGGTGTATATGCTGCAAACATACAAGCGCTGTACAGGTAAATGACTCAGTCGTTGTTAAATGTAAATTTTCTTTGTTGTTACAGAATCCACAGATACTGTGTAGAGAGAGTGGTTTGATTTCAATTGCCCTTTAAAAAAAAGACTTGATGTTGACATGTTCTGCTGTGACAGATATGAACTCAACTACTAGGAGGATGTTGGACGAAAGTCCAACGCAGCAGGTTAAACTGCACATGACTGGACTGCAGTTTACCATTTCTAAGTATATACATTGTACTACGTCCTGAAAGTAACCACTGCCTTGTTCCACGGATGATGAGTGACAAAGGGCTCACATTAAAAATGTTCATTTTATGTCTCCTCATATTCATTTTCTTGGTAGTCCTCCTATTCTTCCCTCTCCTCCATCCTCCTCCACCTCCTCCTCTTCCTCTTATCTCCTACTGCTTCTTCTCCTTCCCCCTCCTTTGCTCTCCTCCTCCTCTTCCCTACGACTTGTCTTGCTCTTCCCCATCTCCAATCTACTCCACATCCTCCTTAAATGGCCTACTCCTCTTTCCTCTATTCCTCCTCCTCCTCCTCCTCCTCCTCCTCCTATCGCCTCCTCTTATTACTCCACTCTTGTTCAATACAGATGATACAGAGATCACATATCGTTCCAGGTTGTCCTGGCGACCTGTGGCGGTGCGTTGCTACCCCGCAGCCGTCTCTTGAAAGGTGACACAATTCCAATAAACGTATTCCTGTCAACATCACTGCGATGCGTTTTTAATACAGCCCCAGGAGGTTTAGCGACACAAGCAGCAACAGTCAAACTCCATTTCTGTGGACTGGGAGAAAGATGTGACAAGTGGCTGGCGCAGGTCAGGAACAGTCAGGGATCCTGCTGCTTCAGGAAGCTGGGGCCCAGAACAGCCGAACACAGGCACACGCAGGCTCTTTTTCACCTGTGATCCCAAAGCTCTGTCTCTTGTCTCTCTCGCTCTCCCACCCTGCTGCTCTGCATGACCTGCAACCTGAGCTCCACCTGCAGCCCCCGTCACCATGGGAGCCAGCTCGAAGTGCCTCCTGACGCACCCCCAGTAGCACAGTAGGTCCTCAAGTCTTTTGAAAGCTCCTCTATTTACTGAAGGCCAGTCAACCCTATTCGCTGTCACACGCTCCCATTAATGTGGCCCTAATGTCATACCCGTGTATGGATTTGACGCTAGACTCAGAAGCAGGAATCGATCACAGGAGTCCTTTAGAAAACCTCTTTGGAGCACAGTGAGCCATCAAAGACACCGGGGCCGTCAAGAGGGCCCTGATTGTGTTTCCATAGAGATGAAAGCTAAATAACCTGCCAAGTTTACCTCCCATCCAGATGCACTACTGCTCCACAGCAGCTGGTGATGTAACATGACTTAGGAGGCACGGATGCGCCGACGTATGAAGTGTTGAAACCTGACGCTTTTGAACGTATCTGCGTCCACTTCAGAATGAGTACTGTGTGGACTCCGGTGGGTGGAACTTTGTAGAGTATACCCTGGACTCCCTTGTGGACCCCCCTTATCCCAGTAATCCCAGTCTGGGAGGACGCCCAGGAACCTGCATTCTCTCACTGCTGACAAGCCATTACGTCCAAAGATTTTCCTCCATAGTTCCCTGACCACACCAGAGCCTGGGAGTGTATTGACAGCTGGAAGGTCATTCAGGAGGGCTAGGCAGCAGGCCTCACAGGGCTGTGCTGAACCTCCTCGCTTCAGGATGCAAATACACATGGCAATGGCCATAACCACGGTGCGTGATTAAGTTGGTTGTGATGTAAGATAGTCTAACTGAACCCCCTGTCTCTCTCTCACTCTCTCTCCTGCACACATGCACACGCCGGTCCCCACACACATTCTCTCTCTCTCTCTCTCTACACCCATCTCCCTTCCCCCCCTCTCCTCCCCCCCACACACACATTCCGCACCCATTGCATTTGCAGTAGGCACTTTTCAGAGAGGGCAGCTGTGACTGAGATCAATGCGTATCGGAGGTGTGATGGGAGAGATATCCCAGATTACACAGGCTAGCCTGGCCCAGCCTGGCCTGCTGCCAGCAGAGTACTTTAGAGCACAGTGCTGCCAGTCCACTGGCAGGAACATCCTGCAGAGTGGTCCCCTTCATTCCAAATCGCTGCCAGGCCATATTAATAAGCAGAGCCTTTAGTCTCTCGGTCCAGCTGCAGCTGCAGTCACTCAGGTGTGTGGAGATACAAGGCAGTCTGTTCTATACTGTATGTATAAACATGGAAGTGTGTTTGTGTGCGTTTGCGTGTGTGTGTGTGTGTGTGTGTGTGTGTGTGTGTTTGTGTGTACAGCATGTGTGAAACTCTTCTCTACAAGGCTATGTCTGTGGAGGTGGTGTTTCACTCAACACAGCTATGTATTTGTGGGAACCTTTAGAAACACTCAGAAGCGTTCAGTTGCTGGGGTCTTTGGGATGGGATACCTTGTCAAGTCCTCGTTCACTTTCTGTAAATTCAGCAATTACACCATCGTGGGACTTTGTGGGTCTCGAATGAATGCACCATTGGTGTCAATTTCTCATGGCGCTGCCACACACACATATGCACACCTTCACACACACACACCTTCACACAAACACACACCTTCACACAAACACACACCTTCACACACACACCTTCACACAAACACACACCTTCACAAACCTATGGACTAATGTGCGCAGCATCACCGTTTGATTAAAAGCCTGAAATACTGTTTCAGGTCTGTGACATTTTTCCCACAGAATCTTTGAAAAAACAACTTCCTCCTCAGACTGTGATGACATTTGAGATCGTTTATGGAGGTTGACATTTAAACTAATCTTAATCAATTAATCTGGGCCCGTGTGCCACATTAATCAGATTATCCCAGGAAGATGAGCAGTGGAGATCACACAGCTCAGATATTAGACTTAGTCTGCGCGCTTCCTCCTGCAAAGTAGCATAGCACAGTCAGTCACCTCCTCCAGTCTGCACAGTCAGTCACCTCCTCCAGTCTGCACAGTCAGTTACCTCCTCCAGTCTGCACAGTCAGTCACCTCCTCCAGTCTGCACAGTCAGTTACCTCTTCCAGTCTGCACAGTCAGTCACCTCCTCCAGTCTGCACAGTCAGTTACCTCCTCCAGTCTGCACAGTCAGTTACCTCTTCCAGTCTGCACAGTCAGTCACCTCCTCCAGTCTGCACAATCAGTCACCTCCCCCAGTCTGCACAGTCAGTTACCTCTTCCAGTCTGCACAGACAGTCACCTCCTCCTCCAGTCTGCACAGTCAGTCACCTCCTCCTCCAGTCTGCACCGTCAGTCACCTCCTCCAGTCTGCACAGTCAGTCACCTCTTCCAGTCTGCACAGACAGTCACCTCCTCCTCCAGTCAGCACAGTCTAAGCCTAATATCTAATAGCATCCCAGTTGTCTGTGCCCTGAGATGTCAGTCTCTTCTGCAGGTCTGACGCTGGTTGGCCTGTGTTTACAGAAGCAGACAAGAACACAGCGCTTGCGAACTGACTGATAGAAGATGTTTGCTTGACTGGTCAGAGAGACTTGTTGTTTGTGCTTAAGGACGAGTGATTGATTTTGGTCTGCACTTCTTTCCACAGCTCCTCTCATCTCCTCTCATCGGCTCTGCTCTCCTCTTACGCTGTGGTTTTTCCGTCCGTGTTGGGACAGGGCTACCTTCCCCCCTGACTCCCCTGACTCTTGACCCGACGAACCCCCCCTCCTCACACACACACACACACACACACTTCACCCTCGCCCCACTCTGCTCCCTCCTCCTCTACTAAGTTTGTCATTGTGGTTATGATGGTCATCCTACGAGGCATTTGAAGCATAGTGTGTTACTAGGACCCTGAAGATGCAGCTTCAGCAAGACCCCACATCTCCTCATCCAAAGCCCTGGTCTCTTTGTTAGAGGAGGGTCTTCAATTGGAAGGCCATTACCTAGTAGAACACAGACAGTTATCCAACTGATTTATATATCATACCTACTCCCTGGCAAATACTGAAGAGATTACCATTTCCGTGTTTGTTTTTTTTAAACCATAGATTTATTTTCAATTGTGCACGACCACATTTGCGTTTGTAATGACTTCATTGCCTTGTCTGAGAGTTGGAAAGCATCAAGGGAAAGCGTTCCAGCCATTTGTACTTTTTGAATACTAGAGGAATTTGGTTGTTTAAATTAGGTCGAAAAGATTGCTTTTATACTTCAAAGCGGTGATAGATTCCTTTGGGGCCTCGGTTTAAATGTTTATATTGCAAATCTTCTTTTTGTTTTTTTGTCTTTTTTCTTTTACTGTAAGAGCTTTTTTCCTTATTCTTCCCACATGTCTCAATTGAAAAAAAGAATTTGCTGACAAATAATGTACACAAAGCAAATTTACATATAAATTAAACCCAGCTATTTCTGGACATAAATGCATTTTTATGAGCCCATAACTCCAGCTTATCACAGTAATAATGACAGTGTTGCTGTAAAATAATGACAATAAAAGTTATTTTGCAGACGTGCATATGTTCTCAATATTCCAGAGAGACATCTGCATCATTCT
Source organism: Plecoglossus altivelis (assembly GCA_036571765.1). Classification (NCBI taxonomy): domain Eukaryota; kingdom Metazoa; phylum Chordata; class Actinopteri; order Osmeriformes; family Plecoglossidae; genus Plecoglossus; species Plecoglossus altivelis. The sequence continues at coordinate 3,994,321 of BROE01000027.1, forward strand.
TGTTTCCTACTGTCTATTGCCCCCCCCTCTCCACCCATCCCCACCCACACCACCACCCTACCCTTCTCTCTCCCCCCCAAACCTGCTCTCCACAAATCCTCCCCCTTCCCCAACACAACTTCTCTCTTAGAATAATTTGTGACAAACAAATGAGATCCCTTCCTTCCATTTGAAAACAGCAGTATTGATTGTGCTTTGGTGGGCTTCACCTAAAGGGACTTTATATTTTCTCAACCTTTAACAGCAGGGACTCTGGGAGCGGTTGTCTCCTTGTGTCTGCAAATGGGGTGGCATCGACCTGGGCTCAGTCATAACCCTTCAGTGGTACTTATTACCTCAAAACAGCCAAACTGCCTGAGAAACACAAGGCTTTTACCCTGCCACAAATGAAACAAGTCCTCGCTATGAAAAAGAATACCATAAAGACATACAGGAGGCCTGTATGAAAATATAAAAACAACAGATAAATCTGAATGTTCAATGAGTTTTCTTTACGTGTTTATACCGAGTGTTGCACATTGATACATCACACTTTAATCAAACAAATTGTACAGTAACAGTTTTGAACCTAGCACATCTTAGGCTGCAGTCAGATGCTTTAACCGCTGAGCTAAATCTACCCCAATAGGAACCCCCTCTAGTTTCCCCCTGCCAGCGTATATAGAGAGCACTGGGGGAAGGGGAGCCTGCAGGGGGGCGGAAGCACTGATTGCAATTTGGACACGCATGCAAATTGGATTTTAAGATTGTCCCCTCTGCGGCCTGGATATGATTAGGTCTGTTTGGTTTAGATGAAAGAACAGCAATGCAGGGATGTTCAATTACACAACTGGGACCACCTGCACGCTTCATCGTCATATCACAGTCATACTCGACTGCCTGCATGTTTGTCACGAGCTGCCATGATCTTGGCGGGGTGGTAATGTCTGACTCGAGTTAAACACCCACATCCTGTGTGTCTGGCAGAACATCTTTCTTTATTTTTACCATCTGTCCCAAAACTGATGCCGATCATGGATTTTGACGGTACCCATTAGTTGAATTTTGTTTTATTGTTGACACCTTTTAAACGATTTCACACTCCATCCCCCCCCCCTCTGTCCCTCCGCCCATCAGATGACCCATTAGATGCTGAAGAACGTCCCAGAGGACATCGCCATGCATGCTACCATTGTTAACTGGTGACACCAACAAACTGCCATATCTCCTGGCGGAGCTATAATTGCCTTTCATTGAGAGACAAAGAGAGAGACGCACGCAGGGAGTAAGTAAAGAGAGAACAAGAGAGATGGAGTAAAAAGAAAGCGAGGAAGACTGCAAGCAAAAGAAAGAAAGCTACAGGGATGGAGTTAAAGAGAGAGAAATAGAATGAGAGAAAGAGAATGTCTTGGCAGTATTGACACAGCTGGACACCCATAAGGCAACTGATTCTCGTCGTTTTTTCTCTCTTCCCCTTAAATGTTGAAAGTGCCCTTAGTTTCACACAGTGATAATCAGTACAGCGGTGCAGTGTGAAGTCGATTCTCACACCTCGCAGACAATATCTTGGCTTCCTTTGGAGTTCTCCGGCAAGACCTGCCTCATTACCTGCTCACAACGGCTGCAGCTCCACCGCCAGAGCATCACAGAGCAAAGTGGGCTCTCTGTGTCTCCACTAAAACCTCGCAGAGACTCTTTTTAATCAAGGTGGGGATTGACGTCCGTGGCTGGATGGTTCCCTAGCTGCTCCTGCTGTTGCCACACTCCTCTAAGTATCAGATGGTTTTGTGGAGGGATGATGCTAGCGCCTCGCAGGGAAATCATTTATTTCTTCTTGGCAATCCGCACAGTAGGGACCTTCACAGATCCAGCGAAGGCAATCGTTAAGACCTTCTTTTTTTCCCCCTTCCTACGGCCATTAAGGTCTAATATATCACTTGAGCAGTCAATTGTAGTTGACAGGCAGCTTCTTGAACTTGAACTGGGTCACCCGGTGACAGATAACACAGCCTGTTTGTTCAATTTCCTCCTCCTGCTACGCCATCACTCCCATGCGAGTTCTTATAAATCACCGTGGCTGCGTTCATCATGTATCTTGTCAGGGCTGGGAGGAAGTGTGTGTGTTCTGAGTTATAGAGATAGCGAGAGAGACAGAGAGGGAAAGACAGACAGCGAGACAGAGAGAGAAAAGGAGAGAGAGGGAGAGATGGAGAAGGAGTGGAGGAGAAATCGAACTGTAAGGGTATTACACTATTAAATGCAAGTTATGGGCTGGCCTGCAGTCTTTGTTACAGCTAGTTGCATCTCAATGAGAGCTTAAATGAGAGAACAAAGCATGAAAGGTAAAACACTTTGTGTACTACATTTGTCAGTGTGTGTGTGTGCTTCAAGTCATAGTGGCAGGTAATAACATGGGTTAGTGAGCCTGTGTGTATGTGCATGCGTGCATGTGTGCATTGTGAGGGTGTGTATGAATGTGCTCGTGTGTTTGTGTGTGAGAGAGACTATGGCCGTGTGTACACTTGATGTGGGTACGCGAATGCGTGTGAATGTGCATGTGTGTGTGCGTGCACATACATGTGTGTGTGTGCGTGTGTTTAGAGTGGAGGCTCACTAAGACAGATGAAACCCTAACTTGGCCCTTTGGCCCATACCACCTCCAGGCTCTCTGCCTTCTGTGGTGTATGAGCTTTAATGTGACAGAAAGATAATGAGCATCTTCACAACCTAGAGAGGGAGCAACCAAGGGGGAGACCAAACTGAGAAAGGAGGGAAAGAGAGAGAGACAGAGCGAGAGACAGAGAGAGAGAGAGAGAGAGACGGGGAAGAGAGAGACAGAGAGAGATGGGGGAGAGTGAGAGCAAGAGACCCATAGAGAGAGGGGAGAGAGCGAGGGAGAGAAAGACAGAGCAAGAGAGAGAGAGAGAGCGAGAGAAGGTCAGAGGGTTTCATCTGAAGTCGACAGCAAATCCCAAGGAGAATAGGGCAAAACCATAGCAACGGCATCCTCACTTTCTTTGAGAGGAATCGTGTCTGTGTGCTGCCAACAAGTATACACTACTCTAATAGTACAGGTGCTATTCAGTATGTAGGAGGACAACCATTATCCATTTCACTTTTTACCTTACACTGACATCTGGCCATGGAATTGAAAAAAGTACTGACCTGTCGAAGGTCAAACAGTTCAATACTGTAGGTGACCGCCTTCTGGTGAAAAGCAGCTCTGTAATTGTCAGCTAGCAGAATTGAGAGTTTCAAGGGATTTCTTCCAAGCATGTAATGGGTAAAAGAGCTGAGTGGATACCCTGCTTTGCACTAGAGAAATATGATGCACTCTGCCTCATTAAGCTTCTCAGATTCCATGGATACCTCACCTGTACTTGACAGGTATTATGGTCTGGCAATTTAGAGAAAGGATCAAAGAGGAGGTGAAATGTCAGCGTGTCTGGACATGTGGACTTCTGACTTGATCGTATTACAATGAGCAGCCCACTCAAACCATTAACGGGCATGTCAAGGGCTCGGGACCCCTTTTGCCACGCTGACGTCTCAGGAGTTGCTATTCAGATTTGGTTACCAAGGCTGTGAAGCTTATGACCTTCCTGGCATCCAAGACGGTCCATTATTGACGAAGCTTTTGTGTAAGGCGATGGCTTAAACTGAAATGTTAAACGTTCATTGACCCCTTTACTGCAGGAAGAGGTTTTTTTTGCTGTTTCCTGTTTCTGAAATTGAATGTTGTGATGATGTGAGATTGATGATATGTCTGATAAAGTTTTATTATAATACAACAGACACATACTTATATCGTAATTACAATATTTGGTTGAATCTATGTTTTTAAATGTTTCATGTCAAGATTGTCAAGAATAGTCATGGTGCTCTCCTCTGCCAGGACTGACTTGTGTACATGGACTGTCTTTGTGTGGGCACAGAAAGTTCATCTAAAGTGTTTAACTGTATGTTCCCTATCACATTGTGTATGCCTTATGCAGTAATTTGTATGGAATTGTGTAAATGTTCCTCGATGTGTAGATGTATCTTTTCCTATGCGTGTTGGGGCAAAAACTTCCAGGAGCGTGCCTGTATTGCTTCAAGATATCCGTTTTTGTTTATTTCAAAAAAGAAAGAAAGAAAAAAACTTTAAAATATCTATAAAAATGTACTAAAGTTGATCTGAGCTGAATAGAATGGCGCGAGCGTTCCCAAGCTGCTCAGATATTCAGTGGCTGTGACATGGTGCCAGCTGTCTCCAGCCCTGTGTGGGCCCATGTCCCCTGACAGAGGTGGCCCTCGAGCTCCCCTCCAGTTGTGAGCAAATCTGTTGCCCAAAGCTCGTCAAGGACATTGTCCCTGCTAGTCCCCTGAAACGTCGATACACCCATTTAGATATTCAAGCTGTTGGTGCTAGACGACTCCCTCTCTCAATGCTTTAAGACAAACATTGTAAACAAGGAGGCTAATGACTCCTACTTCGAGACATCAGTGATGGTCAGGACACAAACACCAACATGTTGAAAAGGAATGGGAGGGAAAGGGGAACAAATATATATTCTTTGCAATGAGAACAGATTGTGAAACTACACCGTGGCAGAGGAGAGCCTTTCTCCCTGATGATGTCACCCGAGAGGAGACCACTGGAACGCCCCCCAACCCCCCCCCCCCTCGCCCCCCTCCTCTGGCACCTCCCCACCCACGAACAAAAACTAATTACAACCATTACAAGAATAAGTCACCTTGTTTATCTGATTGCTTTGCAGGCCCTTCAATAAAATCAATTTTCATGGTTTCAATTGCGTGGCTTAATTAAGAGAGGTCCCTTCCATGTAACTGCAACCCTTAGCTTCATTGATTGATGCCTAATTTAGCAATCAGGGTGGAAAGACACAGAGCTACGGTAGCAAATATGAAAAAATGGATACTGCGGCAACCGGGACAACGGGAGCGATGAAATAAAGTTTCACCACCGTGGCGAGCATGAGCGCATTCCTCGGTGCGCGTGGCTACGCACGTGTGCGTGGCTGCGAGCGCGTGCAGCGCACGCGCGCGTGTGTGTGATATCCGTCCGTCTGAAGGTCTGAAGGTCTGAAGCTCTGTCATGCTCTGCGTGACCTTGGGAGCTTCTCTCTCCCTTCGTCCTGGAGCGCAAACAGAGAATCACCACTGATCTGTATTCGACATTGGCCATTTGATTCGCTACTCAAAGCATTGTCTTGGTGAAGTCTCGGCATTATAACTGTTGTGCTCAGGACAGCTGATCATATACAACACCTGCACAAATAGAAGTGGGAGTGAGAAAACTGTATCGGAGAAAAGGTGAATAGAAGGTAAAAGGGCACATATGAGTTGATTTGAGGTATGCAGACCCCTTGCCGCTGTGCTCATCAAAGGACCCTTGTCATGTGACAGGGAAGGCTGAGCCGCCATGTTAACTGTGTTTCTATATCAGCAAGTGGAACTGGTTAAACTCGCTTGTCAGTTTGTGAGAAGGTGTTCGTTGTGTGTGAGTTGGGCCCCGAGTTCAAACGTCCCCGTGTGGAGAGAGAGGACGTGTGTCTTGCCAAGCAACGCCACAACACCTCGCGTTGTTTTATGGCAAAAGAATACGAGGCAGAAAAAGAGAGAGACAAGACAAACTGGGTTGGAAGGTTCTACATAAATCTTTTCCATCCTGCAATCGTGAACTTCAATATTACACAGAAAGATATGGTCTGATTCATGTATATTGGTGGGATGATCCATGTGCTATGGAAATAAGACAATGAAATGGGAATCCACTCTATCTCTCCCTCTCTCTTTCACACCATTTCTCTTTTTCATTTTCTCTCTATCCCCGATGCTCTAACTCTCCGAGTGTCTCTGTCTGTATTTATATTTCTCTCTCTTTCTGTTTCCTGTTGGGGTGACTTAATACAGTAACCAATTAGAGAAGTCAGAAGGATAAATATAGAGAGGAACAGAATGTAGAGGAATGTGTAGCTAGCATTTATTATACAGTCACCATAGAGCATTTACCATGTAGAAAACCTGGGTGTTTCATTAACTGCACACCCATACATGATGGACTATAATGAATAGGATCAAAGTGCTATTAGTCACACGTATGAAAAGCTACACATCCTATATGGGGCCGGGAACTACACATTTACCATATAAGCATGTTCAGCTTTTAACAAACAAAAACTAATCTAGCATGAACAACTCCATAAGAATAAAATTAGCATGAATTAGCTTTGATATATAGTGATCCTGCTAGCGTTGGTCTACAATGTTGGATTTCCCTCTCAATTGCGTAACATATGAACGCAAGTACAACTTAGGAATGATACCTACAATTGACTGGTTCACATTATTCCCCCTCACAAGCAGTATGGTCTAATGTGGCTCTGCATTTTCCATTGACACACTCAAACCTCAGATGGAATGACATGCCCGTAAGACAAATACAACATTAGGAAAAAAAACGAACAAAAAAAGCAACCACATTGGAAGGCCCCGGGAATGTAGAGTTGAATGTAAAATGCAAATATGGAGTTCCTGAGTCTTGGCATTTGGAGTGAAGTTGGATTTTCAGTTGAGCAGAGTGAGTCTGGGCTCTCTCCAGCGTGCTGCTTTGACTCGCTCCAGGGGAGCTGTTTGCGATGCAGTGTTATGCTGGCCTGTGGACAAATCAAGTAACATCTCATCAGGAGCAGAAGGGAGGAGAGGGATGAGAGGAGGAGAAAGACAGCTTTTCAAACAGCATACATTAGAATGCCTTCTCTTTGCTCTCCTCACCTTCCTGTTAGTGCGGTCCTCTGGGCTTGTCTCTTGTCCAGGGGCTCAGACTCTAAAACTCCCTGCGCTGGTTGGAGGTTCCTCTGTGTCCAGTCGGTGCCTCTCTACCAGAGACAGCGCCAACACATCAAACAAGTTCTTAGAACAGAGTAGCTTTTCACTTTCAAATCAACTTGAATCCTGTTCACAGCCCCCGCCCTGAATAAGGCTCAAGATACATCTCCTGCTCATGCATGGTGGTTCGTGGCTTACTATGTTTGTACTGTATCTCGGCTGCAGTCTGTCAACTGTATTTGAGGGAAGCTGCTGTATTGCCAGGGACATTTTGGATTTCTAGAAAGATGTGGAATCAGGAAACGTGGTTAAACAACATGAACCGATGCCGACAGAGTTGTGATGTAGGCAGCTGCTGTTCCTCATCTATCATACTGTGGACTTTCAAGACAATAATTGATTATTATTTTGGAGAATGCTGACAAGTATATCCTTGCCCAACCTCCCTACTCGCATCATTTTTACACAGCTGTACAGACAAAGCTGCTGTACTCAGCTGCACGTAAAGAAAATAACTAAATCGATGGGTGTATGCGGTGGACACAGTAGCTAATGCCTGGCAGGGTGTCGGAAGAGAACGTTCTCTGCTGAGCTGAGTGCAGGGCACTCCCCAGGGAGGCTGGGTTATGATGGGGTGAAATCCTCTGCTCCTCCCCTTCCCCTCCAGCTCTCGGTTCCTCCTTCTTGAAGAGGATCGCATCAAATCCGCCAGGAGGAGCTGGGGACAAGAAGAGGAGGAGGGGGACCAGAGAAGGAAGATGAGAGTAGGAGGAGGGGAGGAACTGACTAGCGGGGGAGGAAAGGGGGAGAAGAGGAGTGGGGGAAAAGCGACTCTTAGTTTCCAGAGGATTTTAGACCTCCAGGCCTCAGAGTGCTACAGAGGAGGAGCAGGTGAGGAGCAGGTGAGGAGCAGGTGAGGAGCAGGTGAGGAGCAGAGGAAAGAGGAAACAGCAGCTCCTCTTAATTCTCTGCAGCAGGTCCATGTGTGTGTTTACGATGCCAGAGATGACATTCCAGTACTTCCAGTGACACAGTTTAATATACAATTATTGGAGGGGAGAGAATAGAGTTAGTATAGGATAGGAGTGAATGGTGTCGTTGATCAGTGTGGGAGGGCATGGGGGAGATATAGGTGGGAGAGCAAGGGGGGGCACGGGGTCAATATGCGGGGTGGGAGGCATTGGTCATTGATAATACTGATACTAAGTTATCTAGTTCTAAAATCACCAGAACAAACAGTGTTCATTCACAGGGTTGTACTTGATATGCTGGAGTGAACAGGAATGTCAATCCTAATTACAGACTAATTAATGTGTTCATTGATGGGGCTTAAAGAGTGTGAATGGTAGGTTTCCCATCCTGAACTTTGTACTTCTATGGGGTTTATTCAAGGACAGCATCGGAGACAGTTGAGCTGTGCTTTATCTTGGTAAATCCAGATAGAGGTAACCTTTTTACCCGACGTCACGGCGAGAGAGCAGCAACCTGCAGCTCTATGAATCCTGGGCAACCTTGTCCCGTGGAGAGGACATGCTCAAGTGTACACACCTGCCGCGTGAGAGATCAGTGGGCAGCAGGGTTTACCTTATCAGAATAGGCATCTCGTAGATCCTAACTGTACGGATTCGATTATTATCTGACCCTTTAAACCACCACCTCTATTTGAGTTACTCTAAAACACAAACTGGAGGTCTCCTTAAGAGCTAAATCACTTTGGATAAACGAATGCTTATTCGAGAGTTACAAGTAGACCTGTACTTGTTTCCCTGTGAAATGAAATTCTAATTAAATCGTGGAGCCCCACGAAAACTGGTTCAGCCTGTAACCTTTTCTACTTTGCATCGCGGGATATATGGACGTGATGTCACCTCGGATGTGGGGTGAGCCATTCTAATCTGTGCTCTGTCTGTGAACGGTAACGCTCACCTGCTGTGAAGCCGAAGGTAGGCAATTTCATAGGCCTATGAGTGACAATGTAGCCTACCTTCCGTCTTAAAGCTTACAGGAGTTTGAACTAATATCCCGGATGTCTGTTCAAATCAAAAGTAGTCTTAGAGTATCATGATTTATGTTCGATTTTCCAGACATCCTCTCGGTTAAATAAGTTTGTCGTAAATCAAAAAATATTTTTAAAGAAATTTTACCCAAAGTAGGTGCATGGTAAAAAAAAAGAGAATTACTTCAGCACAAACTAACGTGCATTTTGAAGATACAAAGAAGCGAGAAAAGGTGTTACACAAATGGCTGCGACCAGCAACGTGTTATCATGTACGTCAGCAGTTTGATTGTAATTAAATACCGAAACCAAACTGAGGTGTCCCAGTTTTAACCAACTTTGGCAGTCAGTGAATTATCAGCATGCGGCAGAGTCGAAGGACATAATTAATGACACAAAAGTGTGAACAACGGTAAACTATTACCCACAAAAAGCATTAGTGTCCTTCATCTGCATATGAATGGTGTATTGTTTTGGAGAGAATTTTACACCAGCGATTTGTTATCTCCCATATGTATCTTCTGTTCGGGCCCAAATCAATTATTCTGATTAAGTGAAAAACATGGGCTACTTGAGATTTCCATTCACTTTGAACTTTCTCTTTACTTTAATCAGCATATAGACGTATATGATACACTTCGTCCGTCGAGCTCACTCGCTATAATTACACAATGATCACACAAGGTAGGCATTTAGACATGCAACACATCTTAACCCAAGTCGGGCTTTGATATATTCGTTTCCTTACTTCAAACACGTTGTTTGGTGCGAACCATTAGTTTCTTATTATAGGCTATTTATAATTGTCCTATCTCTGCAGATGAAGATGATCACTTAAGACAGGACTCAAGGGAGTAAGGGAGAGAACGGAGAGACAGTCATGCTTTGTAGCTCTTGCACGAAGCACAAGTTCACCTAAGCGAACATCTTAGTAATGTTTTTTCCTCCTTTTTTAAAGTCAACCATAGCCGCTATAAATAACGGTTAACCCGGTTGGAGCCAGAGATGCGATATAAACAAGAACAGAGCGCCCCCTATGTGCCGTGTCTGTCTCAGTGAGCTCAACCTCAAAAACAACAGTAGACTTTCAGTCCAAATTGGATTCTTTGTCATGATACTGGCCCATGTAGACAGTGGTAGATTAAGTCGCTTTTAAGGAAACCATGGGGTTAAATGTGAGACTTTCACATTGTAAATGCCCTTTGTAAGTTCCTTGTCCCCTGAAGTTAACCTGAGAGACAGGTCAGATCAAAAGGTCTCCCACAGATCTTCACTGTCGATTTTCACAATCCACATAACCAAAAGAAACCCTTTCATGATCACGATGTGACTTCTAAAACAAAATCATATCCGTGAGGTAGATCCGTTTTGCCAAATGACAACTGAATAGACAAAATCGGACTTGTGAAAACAACAAGGCCTTTAGAGCAACGGTTCTTCGGTTTCTCTGTGACACAAGTGAAATCAGTTTAAATGCAAATGACACTCATAGTGTTACTGTGTAGAAAATCCAAACGCAAAACAATGTGCAGCCAGTTCCGAGTTCCGGTGCCTACCGGTAGAGGAGACAGATGTGCTTCGGAATATGCCATCGATAGCCTCCGGGCATTTCCAAGTTCTAAAGGCTTCCACTGTCAAAATGAGGGCCCCTGGGAGTGAGCGACACAAAAGTTAAATGAAGGTTAAATGGAAGTGCTTCAAAGCTGGGGGATCTCTATAGAAAAAGAACCAAAAAAGGTTAATGTGTGTCTTGTTGAGACTCCCCAGCAGCTTGTAGCTGTTGGGCAGGGCCGACCCCGGTCCAGTTTGGGTGGATGTGCCTCAGGGCCTGGCAAAACAGTTCAGTCTGACCAGAAATGATAACAGGAAAGCAAATGGCGTTTTTACTGCTAAAATATGCATTTTCACTCCACCTGTTCAATGAATGATGCTGATGTACTTGTACAGGCGTCATAGCCTAACTGTATGGCTTCTGTATTTTTACACTGACCAAATGAGCACATTATGATTGGGTTCAGTTTTCTTAGTACTGAACCACCCAGCTCATGACGAGCAGTGTTGATACCTCAGGCAGGATTCCTTAGTAAGCTAAAAATCTGACAAATCCAACCAAAGATTCTAACGGATTGGTGTTTATTTTATGGCTGAATTTCAACTGACAATAATTTCTGCTTTTATGCTTTCGCATGAATCATGAATAATATCCATGTTTTAAGGTTAACATTTGGCACATCCTTTGCTGATATAAATAATGTTCTGTAATGACCAGCTCTGATTTCAATAACTAGGTAAGATCACGGGTAGGCCAGCTGAGTACCCTGAGAATTTGGGGAACTATGACAACATGACATGAAAACTCAATTTGTACACACAGACATCGAAACACAAAGCGACAATTAATTGCCAATGATAGCGAAGCGAAAGAGGCCCTGGGGGACGCATACTGAACCGGAGCTCCACAGCTTTCCGTTCTGCAGAGGAGAGTTTGACACTGTTTTGAAGGTCAACTTCTGCTGCTTTCAAGCCCCCCCACCCGGTCCCCCACCCCCACCCCCCCCGGGTCCCCTCCTCTGCTAAAACGCCTATCACAGGAAACTGGAGACGCTCATTGTTCACCCCTCTCCTGTTGACCCTCACTGCCCCATTAAAATCTAGCCTGAAACGCAGCCTGAGGGTCTTGAGCCATCATCGGCATGCGTTCCTTGCTAAAGCGAGTTGCATACTAATGAGGGAGGGTCTGGCAGGATCTGTAAAGAGACACTGGTCTGCATCCTAAAACGAGATGGTGGTAGTGGGTGGGGGTCGGGGGTCTGTAACCAAGCAACATTAATGAGTTCTTTAGCCAGATTACTCCAGATTGACTCCAGTCAAAAACCAGCAACTTTCGTAGGCGGTTATTCAAACACAAGGGTTGCTCAAAAGAAATATAGCATATATAAAATTATTCATTAATTTTGTCAGAAGAAAAACTGAAAGAAAATACCACTGAGGCTGTGCCAACATATATGTATATATTTTATTAGACTATTTTGATATAGGGTAACATTATATTACAATTACAAAAATGTATTAGTAATCTGGATACCCGTGTGGTACTTATATTCACGCTGAAATTACAACTACAGAGGTAGTGGAAATACTGACACAATCTGAATGCGTACTTTAGGCCTAATACACTATTACGGTATTTGATGCAGTTGACATTGAGATAAGTTAATGTACATTAGGGATTGCAGAATCCACACGAGAAAGTTCAAGATTTTGGGCAACCTAGCATGTAAATTGACTTCAAAAAACACAATGGTGACGAAATGACTTCATATACACATTCATATGCCGAACACAACCCTGCAAATAGATGGCTCCTTAGAATAGCACAGCACTTGCAGTGACGTTAAGATGACAAGACTGCGTTTGCAAGAGAGTTCTTTAACCTAACCACTTTTGTAAGGCAAACATATTAAAATGCATCGTCTGTTCTTCTAAAGATAAATAGATTGAAAGGAAAGAAATAGGTGAAATTGAATACTGAACACTGTCGTTTTCTACATGGATTGTTCACAAGACTTGTGTTTGTAAACATCAAGAAGACAATGTCAGGTTGGTGATGTTGATAAGTGCCTAGTCAGAATTAGGATTGTGTCTTAGTTTTCCAACTCATAAGAGTCTCTCATAGACACAAGTTGGATATCCAAACAGAAGATTCTAAGAAGTGTTTCACAAGGCACAGTAAGCTCACCATCCATCTGATTAATATGAGTTTTATGAGTTGCATCTCAGATAGATGTGTGTTATTAACAGCGTTAGTGTCTATGTACAGTAGTAGTAGATCAATCCAAAAGGATTCTCATGTTCCTGTCTAGATGCGTGTGCTGTATCAGAAAACACAAGAGAACATTTTCAACTGTTAGACAGGTATGTTTGCGTTCCTTCAGTCCAACACACGGACTGTATCCTGAATGGTTTAACCCGCTTTGATCACCCAAGAGCATTTTGTCAGCCCAGTTTGACTTAGTGGGCCAAGTTTCCCACATCAGGACTGAGGTTCGGTGTCAAGGTCATTTTACGATGGAGATGACCCGTTTTCACTTACCAAACAATACAGTAAGTAGCGACAAGGATCCGTGCACCAAATATTCTTTGTCCTGTCGGAATTGACGTAAGAACACCTGCCATTATGTCGTCCTTCTATCAACAGTTACATAAACAATTGTCCTTTGTGTGCGCATAAAGAGCAAATAACAAAAACAAAAAACGTATTTACCTTTTGAATGCATAGCGTTTGATCATCTGGTTTGATGAAATAAAAACAAGTCTAGTAAGAACCGCTAATGATGACACCATGCCCACACAAACACACATTTCGATTAGTAATCAAGAACATATCTCATATCGACTTGACACTCATTTCAATATATTGTCGACAATAGGTATTTTCTCATGGTCCTGATAATAGTTCAAGTTCATCGACCACATGCTTTTGGATCATGTCATGGCTTTTCATACAATGTTATTAAATGGTTCATCTGGAGGACTTTATGGTTTTCAAATAGATAGAAAGGAAACATTCCTCATAATTCAGACTTCTAAATAAGGATTACAAGCTTCCTGACAAAATCTATGTAGTAGCTAAATCACCAAATCTTTAGAGATTAATGCTTTGGACGCAAAAAAATGTAAGGGAAGACTTTACGCATTGTATGAAAATGTGAAGTTTACTCTAAACTTAAAATGGAAAAATCGGAGTAATATTGCAGTTAAAAAAAACAGACAAAGAAAAAAGGAATTTGATCAAACGGCTTGACTTTTCACTCAATGGCTGTACACGTAAATAATCTGTCTATTAAAAAAAATAAAGACAATAACTGCCTAAAAGCGCTTTTACTACAACTGCATAAAAATGCACGTGTTTATTCAGTTTATCATGGATGTACAATATCAAGTACAAGTGACAATAAGCGACAGTCTCTTTGAAACCCATTCAGGTTAACAAGTGTGGTTAAGAGACAACTCTACAGCCACACATACTCAACTGCATTCAGCGCCATCAAACCAGAACCATACAACCAGATGTGGTTTTTGTAGGGGTTTTTTATGAGTGGAAAGCTCAGTTTTGCATTTGGTGTGGTGATTTTCCAACCAGTAGGGGGCAGTGTTACCTGATATATATAAAACATGATTGTACAGTATATCCCTGCATCAGGAACTACTGCATGTGCTGACCCTGTTGTCTATGACTAGGTGTAGAGTTCTTGCACGAGCAAGTAAAACATTGACTAGACAACTAGCAACATAAATGACTGTGACACGCTCTCTTAATACTATAACAAATACAGTCTACTATGAATTGTTAAGACACTATGACATGGAAACAAGTAAAAAGGCTCTAGAATAATGTATGTTAGCTAACAAAGTGTGTTAGTAAACTATAATGTGTTTGTGTTCAGTCAAGTTAACCTCTACAAATAGATGTTAAACTCCTCCACTAAATTGCTTTAAAAAAAAGTCTAAAGATTGATACTCTTATACTATATTAAACAGTAAGCTATGCTGAATCTTCTAAAGTATACTTCAATATGGGAGTTATGTTACTGAAAACCACACAATTAAAAATACATGGATTATTTCTCCTTTCATTTGTTGATTTTCACATTTGATCAAAATTACATACTGTACTGGTGTTATGATGCAATGGGATGTTTGACAGTATATGCACATACAGTAGGTAAATTATGAAATGTTATTAGTTAGTACAGCAACCGCTTCGGAGCATTCTTCAAAACACTTCTACAAGTTGTTGGAAATACTTTCCTATGCAGACCAATTGGATGTGAGAATTCCACGCATCACATTTCAAAGTGTTAATTTAACACTGGGATTGTTTACCATTTGTCCATCTAATTAGAGTGGAACTATAAACACTTGCGGAGTCCAAATGAACGCTCCTGGTGATAAGTCCACAACGTCTCAGCCTCACAGTGTTCACAAATACTTGAATAAATAGTGTATACTATAACTTTATATATATATAGAGAGAGAATCAAGTTTGTTGCATTCGTTTTTCGTTTAAGGCAATCCTTCATTGGTGAAAGTGATACAGCTACTCCCCAAACATGACCCCTCCCTGTGTCCCATACTAATAATTATCCCTGGTCAAATACATGCTTCAATGGGATGGATAAGTATTGGTAATATTGCTCGTGGGGTTATATATTTGGTATAAACCGCTAATATGTATTCCTAAAGGACGTTGGTGCTCGAAGGTGTCCATTAAGGCCATTGAAGACAGCCAGATAAAGAGCAGACGTACATTCATTTCCACTGGATTTGATTGGATTGCATTTGTTTAAGAAAAAGAGGTCTCAACCGGGGCCTCAAGTGGGCCTCATTGACGGTAGTGCAGCATATAGTCACAGGTATATGGACTCGTTATGCAGTGGTACATGACAGTGTGGCTCTATCTTATGTGTGACCGCTGGGTTGTTGGAGCAACACAGCCGACGCAAGGTTCTGCAGGGCAGCATTATACATGGGCACGACAAGATCCGCGTCACCTGTCTGTTCGTGGTGTCTCTTACACGTCAACCTCAAACTGGTTTGGAGATTCAGCGTCATCAATTGTTGGCACGACTTCGAGTGCCTGACCTCAGTCAGTTGAATGTGTTAGAAGTAATAGTGTCTTGATCCAACTCAAGCTTTTTACCCAAAGCAATATGCTGCACAGGGGTGGATTTGCACCTGAGATCTTTTGATCTACAGCCAAGAGCTCTAACCACTGAGCTATACCCTCCCCATACGACTGTGGTGTGTGACACTGTAGGTTTAGTGGCAGAGACTTGATATACACATTGCATGCTTAAATCAACATACATGACATGGTTAATTCTTCCACATTTCCAGCTTCCTGAGTCTTTCCCTTGCATATTGTATGTGGGCTCCCCCCCCCCCCCGCTGACACATCCACAGTAATCATGACAGTCCTTTTTTCCCCCCCCATTGAGAAGTGCGCCTGGCGGCATCCTACGACGCACCTTGCGTCGTCGTCATTTTGGCAGTTAAACAGCGGAGAGTGGAAAGCTCCCAGCGCAGACACCCCCCGACGGGACGTTGGAACAGAGCGAACGAAACCGGAGCCGCTGGCTTCCCCTCTGCGAGCTGTCTGATTCCGGTGGAGGGCGTGGTGCGATGGCAGCGGGGTGGGTGCGTTGCTGTGAGGGGGTAGGGAGGAGGAGGGGGGGGGGGGGGGGGGGGGGGGGGGGGGGTTGAGTGTTGGCAGGGCAAGGCAAGGCAGAAGAGAGATGGTTCTAGAAGGTTCTAGATGTTGGTCTCCCGTTGCATAGCGTCGTCGTCCTTTGGTCCGTTGTTGGCCAGGCTTTCTGATGCCTGCAAGGCCCCCTCTGCCTCCTTCTGCTCCTGGTCAGGGTCCTCCGTCTCAGTCCGTTTGTACATCTCCGCCTGCTTACGCTCCTTCTCTAGGAGTCTGTAGTTGATGAAGTTCCCGATGAACAACCAGATGCTGGCTACGATGACCACGGCACCGCAGCAGAAATACATGTACTTGTAATTCTTGGTGACGTCTACCAGTTTGCCTGTACACACAATGACAACACAAAAACATGTGTAATTACTTGAAGTTTTTTTTTTTTTTTACATGTACTATTGTTTGATGAAGGTAATGTCACATTTTTTATTCTCATTCTAAAACAAAAACATGTACTAATTTTTTATGAGAACAATTTAGTCACCACTTGTACTTGACACCAAAGCAGTAAGTTATATAATATAAGGCTGTTTTTGTTGCTAAACCAATTAGAAAATGATGAAAAAAGACTCAAAAGCAATTAATTTACCTCCATTTAAATTCCATACACAAATAAACTCATTTAAAATTCAAGGTCTGGATATGAAGGGAGAGTGACAGACAGAAATAGAGAGGGAGAAGAAAGGAGACAGATACGAGAGAGAGAGAGTGCGAGAGACAGAGAGACAGGTTTCTGTGACATACCAGCAAGTGGAGGTCCGAGGAGAACCGGGCAGCACTCCACGATGGTGGTGAGGCCCACGGCACTGGAGAACCTCTGGGCCCCAACCAGGTCCATTAGGGTCTCGAACAGCACGGAGCTGACCATACCAAACGCAAACCCAAAGAACACGGCATACACCACCAGGCCGGTGTAGCTCTCCACAAACGGGCAGAGGATGTGGCACACTCCGTTGTAGAGGACGGCAAAGCTGAAGAAGTACTGGATCCTGGGCCGGATCCACTTGGAGTTGGCCAGCAGCCCCATGGAGGGGCGGGCAAACATGTCGACAAACGCCAGGATGGAGAGCAGGAAGGCGGCCGAGTACTCGTCCACGCCCATATCTTTGGCGTAGGCCGCCAGGAAGACGATGGGCGCGAAGAAGCCCAGGAACATGATGACGTTGCCCGACAAGTAGATGAGGAATCCACGGTGCTTGAAGAGCGACAGGTCCAGGAACTTGTTGACCGTCTGCCAGGCTGTGGCCTTCTCCTTCTTGGCCGTGGTCGTGGCGGTGAGGGCGACCTCCTCGTCTTTCTTCGCCTTGGTCGGTGGGGGCCCCAGGGGCCGCATCAGGGCCCCGGCCACGCAGCAGTTGAGCAGCAAGCCACCCAGGATGAGGAAACTTCCCCTCCAGCCAAAGAAGTTGAACAGCCACTGGTTGAGAGGAGCCAGGGTGCTCAGGAACACAGGGCTGCCTGCCATGGCAAGGCCGTTGGCGATGGGGCGCTTCTTGAAGAAATACTTGCCGATCATTGTCAACGCAGGCTGGAGGTTAAAGGCCAGACCCAACCCTGTGAGAGAGGTTAGAGGTCAGAAAATGGTGTTTCTTATGAGGGTTAAAAAGGGACACAAAGATGATCTACGCTAGATGGAAACAAGGGGCTATGGTGGAAGCAGAGAAATTGTAGACAAGTTCAGAAATAACTGAGTTATTTAAAGATCAAATAATTGATGATAAGTAACATTTACCAAAACAAGAGAATCTCCTCTTAATTAGGCAACCCTAATGTTCTTGCACATTGACACAATGAACTCAAAGGCCCAGCTTACAGGATTGCGTCAGACTTACCACCGATGACACCGATGCAGAAATAAAGCTGCGTGACGGTGTTGCAGAAGGATGCAGAGATCATCCCTAAAGAACACAGCAGGCCTCCCATGATCATGATAGGCCTGCAGCCATACGTGTTCACCAGGATACTGCTTATAGGGCCTGGGGGGAAATCACACAACCAACAAAAAAAAACACCCAAACCGGAATTATTTTATTTCAAATGTATTTCAACAACAACACTGAGCATTCAGTGGGGGGGACTTGTCAGCAGATTAACTCTAAGACATTCGCTTAAGTGTTCCAAAAACGGAAGGGATTCCACGGGTCTAAGAATAGACGCATATATCGTGTGTTGAGACCAGAAAGCACTCATGTCATCTTGTTTGTTTGTGTTGCTGAACAGAGAAAGCGCTGGCTTGGTGGAACGGTTCGCAGTTTTGAATGGACCAAACAAAGGGTTGTTAAATGATGGTTGAAAACGTATATTGGAGTGAACTCTTACAAATTTGACAAATGGTTGACAGATCATTTTTAAAATATTCAAAACGTTGAAGACTCGGGCAAACGGCCAAACAACCATTTAGATAATCAATACCAGAAAAAGAAATGGCTATCAAATGTATCGTAGACGCTGACTTTACGATGAAGAATTCACTTTATATAAACTACAGTGATTATAGCTGGTTATAACTGACAGACATAACAACCACAGTTTGGTCTGTCCAAATGGGCCAATCAAAAATCTATCTTGGCTATTAATGTTTTTCTCTTGCGTCAGGTCTCTTATGTCATAACGAGAGAGATGGGGGGGGGGGCTTTCAGTTCACCGCAGAACATTCAGGTGCCAATGTCATTGTTAGCAACAAACAGCCATGGGACCAATGGGACCAAGCTCCCCATGAGGGCTGTTGACAAAACGCAGAAGCATGAGGTGTTTCCGTGACTACATGTAAGCACTGCGTATTGTCAGTACACAAATCTGCACTATGAACTCAATGACTCCACTTCATCGGTATACTGTAAATCGGCCACACCTGTCTACATATTTCCACATCGTGCGTAAGCGTAGACATCATTTAGAATACTCGTCAACAGTCTCAATGTCCTCCCTTTCAATTCCCCCATTGCTGTGGCTCAAACCCTTTCAGACTCTGTTCCTCGAGATCTAGGCGAAGGAGGAATTCTTCTAACAATCGAATATTGATCACAGTATACTAATGTTGCTGATATTATACAAAGGTCTTATGGCTGCTAAATTATCCTCCCTGGGGATGAGATGACTCATTGCCTGTTGTGACAGTGATATTTGGTGACACAAAAAAACTGAAGCTGATCAGTGTAAATTTTATTTGTGAATTTAGCATTGACTGATCAACTTGCATAATGGTAGAGAACAGGGGTTGTCAAACCACGAGGTAGCTGACAGCACTGGAAAACAACGTGTGGATTCCATCACTCTCCTGATGTGACACGTATCAAAACTGAGCACGACGTAAAACAGCCTAGCTTTGTTGTGAGCCAGTTCAATTACAAGGAGCACTGCTCAATGTTGTGCTACAGTGATTTTGTGAGTAGTAGCTTTACCCGCGCTGACACAGTTGTGTTGCTTCAATCGGACAGCCTCATTTACTACTGAGCCTGTCAGAACAGGGCTCTGTGCTGACAGTCAGCAGAGATGACGGTGTGTCTATACTGCCAAGCTCAAGGTCATTTCTTCCTCCCTCTGCAACCTCTCCCTCTCTGTCTAGTTCCCTTCCCCATCTCCCTTTCTCCATCCCCCCTTCATCTCTCTCACCCTCTCTCTCTCTTCACGCCATACCCCCTCTCACTCCACCCCCATCCCCTTTCTCCTCCTAGTCCCCTCCCTCACCTCTCTTTCTCCCTTACACTCGCCTCCTTCTCCCCCCCCCCTCTCCTTCCCTCTCCCTCCTTCCCTCTCTGTAGATTAGTGACATTGATCCAGCACTGACACAGGCTGCAGCTTAGCCCGTCACAGCAGAGCGACACTCAGGGAAGAGGGCGAGGCTAGCGCTACTGAAGCCGGCTGATGTAACAAATCATCCCGTCATGTTGCACAATGCAGGCCGTTTGGGCACCAGAAATGATGCAGCCGTATCTGTCTACGTCTTTACATCTTCGCCGCGCTCCTTCAAATCGTTAGTCACGCATCTATTTTTCTGATGACAATACCACATTCCAAGTACAACCGTCAGGCTTCTGGCTATTAAGATTCCAAGAAAGACTGAAATGCTATGTGCTGCAGTAGCAGACCTTGCCTACCAGGATGTGGTTGTTGCATCATAAACTTTAACTGCCGTTCGGGAGGATGACAGCGGCACTAATTGGTACGTGAGCATATGGCAGGCCCATCCAGCCTGCTCTGTCTGCGCATCACCACAGGTGTTGCCAGGGCCACCACATCCACCATTTTATGAGTTCACCATGGGCATCACGGGGTGGGACGTCCAATCCCTGCTGTCCTGGAGTGACCTCGGACCCCCTGGTGAGACGAGCGTGATGCTAGCAGCTGTTTAATAGCCAGATGTCCTTCAGTTGTTTGTAGAGTGCACTCTCCATGGCAGAAAGTGCGCGATGAGTGAAAAATTGGAGTACAGCTGTCAGGCTTTCATTCTTTATACACTTTTTGTCTTTCGTTTTGGATAACAGGATCTACTAAATGAATCAAATGTCATGTAATGTGCTTCAACACACGGGCCGGATAAATCATTTGAGATGCAGTAAACATTGGACAAGCGATTAACAAAATGATTACCCATCAGCCCGCACAGGACAGGACAGCAGGTGTTAAACAGACGCTCTGATGACTATGGATGAATTGCTGAGGGAATAGTGACGAGCATCTGGAGACATGTCTTAATTGAGCAGACTGTCACGGGAGGGCGTTTGTCACTTGAGGGACCACGCCACCATCCCCACCCCTCCCAAGCCCATGACAACATGACAACCATTAAAACGGAGAACGCTCCCTCTAGACTGAAAACTCTCACGACCGCGATAGTCAGGAATGACTGAAATTAGATCTGGGGGAGGATTGCTAGCAAAGGGTTGCCATGCAACAGGCCCCCTAGCTTATCTCTAGTAAGGGGCACCGGTTGCGCGTGATTCTGCAGGGCAATCACCAGAAACGTGGGTCTTTCTAAAAAGGTCAATATCAAGAAAGAAATTAAAACAAGTTTCGGGATTTGGTTTCTGAAAAGCCAAAAGGAAACGGCCGCCATAATCTACTTTAACTTGACCGTTCAACGTTATGCTTACTAGCTTTCTGTCAATGCTAGTGATATGGTTTGTCTTTCTGTTTTACAGCAGCAAGACCAATGACTTGATAAAACATAAAACATAAGTGTGTGTGTGAGGGGGGGGGGGGGGGGCAGCGGCGGTCTTGGTGGAAAGCCTACGTGCCTTGAAGCATGAAGACAAAAAAGTAAGTAGGCTGAGTCGGTCAAGTATAGAAGTCAAATTTCTCTTCGGTATCCTTATGCTCACTTAAGGTCAAATGAACAGGACCCAGAACGGTCTGGCTCAGAACTTTCTCCAGGAAGTAAGAAGCATGTTTCATGTCGCAGTTGTATTTGACATCAACCACATCATTTTCTGGGCTTTTTCCAATTTTTCTTTGCTGTTTATTTTGATGTAATCTGCGTACGTTGCGTCTGTCAGTGTATGAGTGTTTAAACAAACATCTTCCTTTCTGGGTCCCGGGAATCGCTATGGTGACAACTGACTGAGATATACATAATGAAACAATACCCACATTGAAGGCCCTTCCCCTCCACCGCCTCTTACCTCCAGCGTACATGACAGCCAGCATGATGGAGGAGATCCATGCTATCTGGCTGTAGGAAGCCCCGAAGATCTTCTGGATATCTTTGAAGAAAACGGTGATGGCTTTGGGGAAGGCGTAGGAGAAGCCGATGGAGATGAAGGCTCCGAGCACCACGGCCCAGCCCCAGCCTCCGTCTGGGGGGGGCACGGCGGGTGGACCTGAGGAAGGGGGTGGCATCACTGGCCCGGCTCAACGATCAGCTATCACTGGAGGGAGGGAAGGAAGGAGGAGGATGAGAGGAGAGCAAGAGAGGAGTGGTGGAAGGGTGGAGAATGAGAGGGAAAAATTCATAGGCGGAGAAGAGGTGGAGGAGAAATGAGTGAAGGTGGGGGAGGGAGAGGAGAAGGGGACAGGTGGGGTGGAGGAGAGAGAGACATGGGCAGGTGGGTGGAGGAGGATGGTAGATAGAGGTGAAAGTCGAGGTAGGAGGAGATAGGAGGGGAGAAGGAAGAGTGATCACGTAGGTAAATGAGAAGAGGTGGATGGGTGCAGGAGAAAAGAAACAGATGGACGGGAGAGATGGAGGAAGAGAAGAAGAAAAGGTGATGAGAGACGAGAAGATCATTAACAAAAACAGACATGAGGAAAAAACACTGACCTTAGGATATACGATACTACTCCTTTATGAAAATGGACTCTGAGGGCAAGAAAGCCTTTTAGGTTACTTATGTCATTCTAACTCCTGACTGCTAGATCATAAGAACAGAATATTAACCAGGGGGTAAAGGCATTCATGCAGAACACATGCACACAACAGATTAAATCCTTTACATAAGGTGAATTTTACTACCTGGGAGACCTTGCCTCAACCGTTGCTCACCTTGACTCTAGCCCCTTCCCTCTCACGCTATAGGGTAATGGAAACAATGGTGTGTGTGTGTGACGGGAGGGGGATTAACAGACCAGCATGGTATAGGACCACAGGGCCAAAATCACAGGGCTATGTTTACAAAGCAAACACCCCTCTACTGTTATCCTGTGTGAAAATGTGCTATTGTGCAGTAAGTACCTATGAAGCACAGTGTGTGAGGGCGCAATACACACACAGACACACACACACCCATCTACACATGCGCCCACACCCTTCCAAATACTCACACACCTTCCATAAATGTGCACACCTTCTGCACACAAACACTTCAACTGGGTTTAGCTCAGAAAAGACGCACCCATGCAACATGACCACTTCTTACATTTTCACCTAATAAATGAGAGAAATCCAAGGCTATATTTGCATAGCCTGCTACGTGCAGAATGGCTAGATAGAGGACATTTTAAATTGTAGCCTAAATCAAAGGGCAAACTAATCATGTTGACGCTCAATGACAATCTGGAGAAACAACACAAGCAGTAAAACAAATGGCTCCTGTAGAAATGTCATTATCACAAGGTTACTTCAACAAAACATGCTCAGTCAGTTTCGGACTAGGCAGATTATCAGTCAGCTATTAGGGATCTGACCTCATCTAGAGTGTTGGAAAAGTTCTACCATATTTTTAATTCAGCAGAATTTGCCTGCAGGACAGTGTGAGAATCAAGTTATCTTCTGCGTGCGCCAAAGTGTCCTGCGCGCAATAGACTTATACATAAATCTTTCGCGTTTCAATTTTAATGCAAACCTTCGCCAGAGCAACCATGACAACCGCGTATTCCCTCCCCCGACAATCAATAATAGAAGTGACTCTGTTGCGTCTCTCCCCGGTCCAGTGTCCGATCCCTAAGCAGCCCCAGTGGAGCCTCATTCAAGTCGAACTCCGTCTCGACTGTCAACTGCTGACAATTAGCTAAGAGTCCCGACCTGTCCGTTAGTGCGTGAATTACGAACCCAGGCAAGAGGAAACGTGATTTATGTTATGTCACCTTGACAATGACTCAACAAACCTGTTGAACTGGTCAAATAAAATCGTTGTTTTTTTTTTGTGGTTTATGTATGAGGAAATATCGTTTCATAGATGGTAGGCTGGAGTTAATCAGTTCTGCCAACCAATTACACTAACTTCAAATACATAGGCCTAATTTACTTTATCAATAGTAAAGATTGTTTGCGCAGTTTACAAACATACTTAATTCTTTAATTCACAACGGTTGGGGTTTCAAATTAAAATGAGAGATTAGGCCTATGTATTTCAAAAATATCTCAACTATAATCCACCATAATCTGATTATCTGGTTTTAGCCCTTTATGTAGATTGGAGGCATGATTGATTGAATGTGACACTATTCCATAAACAGGTCTTGGTACCCTAAGAGGCGTAGATGGTTTAGTCTCAATAAGATGATCGAAACACACTGAATTCAGATTAAATACATGCAGTGGCATTACTTTCTAACTAAACGTACACTACATTTCTCTGAACTGCGTGTATGGTGTTGTCCTTTAAGAATGTTGTCTTTCACACACCCACACCATTGTGTGCACTTGGATGAGAGTCCTACAGCCCTTTTTCCACCTGACGAAACATCAGCTGACACTCTGAAGACACACACACACACACACACACACACACACACACACACTTCTGTTTCACCTTACACCCAGAATGTCCTTCAACAAGCCAATCACAAGCCACTGCTGAGACCAATTGTTGAGCGGAGTAACAGTCAACTATGTGCTGCGTGAAACTCCACTACCTGTACTTGAAAATGACCTAAAGCATCAGCAGAGTTTAGATAAGCAGTGGGAGCCAGCCGGAGAATATATGATGGCTTCTAGCCAGAGACTGAATCAGCCTTTTGATTCAAATCATCGCAATTACGTAGATGATTAGTACTAAACGATACAGCGATGTGTGTACGCGTGTGTGAAAGACCCAGAAGGAGAGGGCGATCAGGTCCAAGTTTCTTCAGAGTAAACCCCAAGGCACCTTCATCCAAGGTCAAACACAAACAGTGGCTTGGCATTTGGCCCAGAAGCTGCTTTATGATTGGGCAGGCACAGTTAAAGGAAACAGAAGTAAGGTCTGTCGATCGGCCTATTGATTTACAGCGTTACGTTTCTGGCGAGCTCGGATGACGTCGCCTGGCAGGAAATAGGAGCACCTGCACCTTAAGGGCACAGATAACACCTGGTGTTCAGTAGGGCTGTGTGAGCACATGACAGTCACTGGTACTCCAGTGTTTATGTCCTGTACACCAAACCGGATTATGTGGCATTGAGAGAGGGGGCGAGGGGAAACGAAGGTAGACAGGTGTCAGCAGCAGGCCTATTTGGGATCTACATATCTTGGCTCTGCTGTGACAGAGACTTAGAGAATAAAGCCTGGCTGATCGAGAGGTGCACTTGCATGATGATGATGATCATAACTGCTTGGAAAACAAATGGCAGATGCCGTCTTTACCAAGCTAATGCAATTTGCTTGTTGGATCGCCGGCTTGAAAAACTACTCTTGCGTCTCTAACAGAAAGAAAATAAAGAAATTAGAGGGTAAATATAGCAACTTACAATTGTGGTTGTTTTTTTCCAAGCACGATCTCACTTTTTTTTTATTACACAAAAATTCAACACTCATAAGATCTACCAGGACTGTAGGCACTGTACATTGCGGTGGCTATGAAACCACAGCTTCATGACCAGTGGCCTGGTTTGAATTTCTACCAGCCTGCAGCACATAGTGTCACTAATAGTATAAATCCTTACAGCATCCTACATCCCCTAGGACACAACCACCAAGTGATTTCATTAACTTCATACCTGAGTGAGTGTGTGTATGGGCTGAGAGAGAGAGAGAGAGAGAGAGAGAGAGAGAGAGAGAGAGAGAGAGAGAGAGAGAGAGTCAGGTTAGGAGTCCTCATTTCTCATTACAATTTCCAGGACTTTAAATAACTCTGCATTTGTGTATTCATAGACCATATCTGCGATGAGCTTTCTGGGATTGACTTTCTGCTCTCAGTGAATACCTCATCGGGTCAACTGTTCTTCAGACACGCGTGCGTCCCTTCACAACATTCCTTCCTTCAGTCGGTGCTTTGATGGATACACACCAGAACTGCTAGCATTGTAGCCCAGCTTGCTCGACCTTTACCTTTCAAAGACAAGGCCCAAGCAAATGTGAGGTTGTTTTTTTTATATAGTTCCTGGAATGTTCCCTTCATCCAAGAAATCGACACAGCCTACACTCTCATATGACATGTTTTTAAGGTCAAGGAGCAAGTTTTCAAATAAAAATGGTGTTATGGGATTTTCCATTCCACACAGCACAGCGGGCCCTGCCTCATGCTGTATGTCCTGGCGTTGCATTGTGTATAGATGACCCCCTCCGCTTCTTGTGTGTTGAGTCTGTGTGCATGTAGGTGTGTGTGGATGGAGGTGGGGGGTAGTGTCATTATCCACTTTGGCAATCGGATAGCCATGATGCATACATTTTTCATGCATGTCATAGCATATCTGATCACCCAGAGTCTCGCTACTTTTGGTTAAAGCTCCCTTTGTATTCAGCTATGAAAAATAAAGCAATTCCAATCAAATGTCAAACTCAGGGGGTGGAGTAAGTTTGGGTAAGGAGCTGAAATCAGCAGCCTGCTAAAAAAGCAGTTTGACATCAAGTTAGCGTGAAGCCTTATCCAACGCCACGCTACTGGGGCACACACGTGCATCTGATCTCTGAAGTCTGTCCACTGCACTGTTGAACCGCAGTCACCGTCAGAAAGCAGACAGGTCTACAACAACCCGGGTCATAGGTCGTCATAAAAACGGGGAAATGACCGAGGATCACCTTGCACTCCTTTGACTTTCAATAAGCTGTGACGGTGTAGGATTGCTGCCAAGTGAGGAAAGACAGAGCACTACATTGTTTACTATGACGTCACAGGACTGCATGGAGGTTCTGCATGTCGCCCAAAGGTGCCTGACTGGCTGGCTGGCCGAGACTACAGCAAAAGGTATGTAAACAACTCTGAGAAACCATCAAACAGGATCTGCAGGGAGCATATTTCTATGCGCACCCACTTCCAATGAACGACACCATGTGTCATAATGTCAGTCTAGTCAAGTCTGTCGAGGGCTACATCTGGGCACCCGCATGACACTCAACTGCACTCTTGTAAAACTACCTATTGTTTGTTGGTAGATGTGTAAGCCATATCTTTCAACTGATCGCAGCAGTAAAGACTCCACAATCAGTCCCTCCTCTTCCTCGCTTCATTTCATTGCACACTAATAAAGCATTAAGCACACAATGAGCTTCAGGTGTAGGGGAATTTGAAAGCCTTGCAGCCCTTGTTTGACCAGCATGTTCATAAAACAAGCACTCTCTGTGGAGCACAAGCTAAGAGTCAATGTCAGTCGTGTGTGGACTGTGACAACGTGGTACTTAAACTTTCCATTAGTCAAGTCATGCTTTTTTAGTCACATGACTCTAAAGCCACTAAACGACCACAGAGATTGGACACACTGCTTGTTATGCCTGATGACAAGCACGCCTTCGTTAGGATGTGACCATGTAATGGATTTATCTGTCTTTTAAGAGACGTAATAAATCTCTATGACAGGGGTTAGGGGTCAGACATTGAGTAAGGAACACATATGTCTGCATTTAAACTTTAAACAAGATTGTTAGGAATAGCAATGTGGTGTTTGGTGTCCGTGCAGGTATAAGACGTTCTGCGTCACATTTAGTTCTATTTCTGTTACTTTTGCATAGTGGTTCAAATTGCAACAACTAGAAAAGTGCCATTTTTGTACATTTTTCAGAAAGGAATAGATCGTCTCGATTGACAACTTGACATTTTACCAAAAAAAAACACGCAAATTCAGAGACAGTCATACACAACACTAGCATACGCTTGCGCCAGTCATCTTTATCCACCGACCGGGATGACGGATAATATTTTTGTTATTTGGACAATTGCTATCCAACAGATAATTGAAGACGAATTGCAGGAGAAACAAGTTTCAGAACAGCTCAATATTGGCCTAGTGTTATATTTAAAGCCCACCGGCTGCTGACCTGAACGGAACATCCTCGGCTCAAGGCAGCCAAAACCTGCTTACAGGAAAACCTCGATCAAATCCTCAGATAATAATAGACAGAGATCTATGCAAATTGTCTTGTGTTCTTAGCGCACCCTTGTCTATGTCTACACTGTATAGAGCTGTATTCAATGTAAAACTGCGGAGGAGACGTAGCCTAGGCTACAAAGATCTTAGTAATAAAACAGTCAGCAACTATGACAGCCAGATGTACTGTGTGATAGACGAATTATGTAGTTCGATGCCGTTTAAAACCGGATGCAACCAGCCACAACCGCAGACCCTGCTATGATATTCACGGCCTACATCATGAAAGGAAGAATAACGTAGATTACGAACATAATTGTGTCTTGTGAGTTACAATGGGCCACAATTACGTTGCAATAGTATGTTTATGAATATCGTATTGGGCTAACATTGGGATTTCACACACATTAAATGTATCTGAGTTTATCATAGTTTACATTGAATAATGCGGATTATTAGGGAAAGACACGGTACAATAAAAGACTGGGTGCGAACTCTTGGCTCACAAAAATGAACATAGCGAAGCACTCACTGTCGCTATACCTACATCATGTTGGGACAAAATACTCGTGGACACGAGTTGAGCCGTTTCACACTGAACCATCGCGAACTAAAACCGCATATTAATCGCATATTACCTTTGAGAATAAAGACGCGTGTATCTCCTAATATGGTCCTTGCTCGATGACCTTGTCTGTGCAGTTGGACGATGGGTCTGTGTAGTGTTTTCGCTTACAAAGAAGCCGCTATGTGACGTCCTACAGGGTTGGAAGAGGGCGGTCTAACCTGCTACCGTTGCTATTCTGGACCACGGGTCGTCAACCGGAGGCAAAAGGCCGGACTGAGCATCGTAGAGAGTTGCCGGTTGTACAAGCCATCGAATAGCATTTAACCTAGTGGTAAGAAAAGGGGCGTTTATATGAACCTTTTCGTTTTTGATGAACGGTGCGGGCTTCGTTGGAGCAGTGCGCGTTCTCCTCGTGCTGTGCACAACACTTTACAACCAGCCTCGAAGTAGGTCATCATGGGGATTAATCTAGTAAAGCCGTGTCACAAACCAGATAGAAAGCCGCTGCAATTGAACAAACTATGCCTTTTAATAGACCTAATTGCAGATCCGGGATACTAAACCGTGTTTGAAATACAGATCGTTGGATAGGATCATATGATTTCATTCCGGGCAAGCCGTGGAGAGATAGTGATTAATAGCCTCTCAACTGTCATTTTCGAGTAACTAGAAGCACCTGCCACGCATGATGCGCATGCCCAAAGCTCTATAACTAGTCTCCGGTTGGTATTATAATTCACCCTCTTGCTCGGACAATTAGACCGAAAACACATTAGAATGGACACGCATATGCTTTATTTCTATCTTATATATATTTATATATATTTTTAACACAGTGAGTGTTCTTAACACGAAAGCAGAGGGACGCACCAACACCCCACTGACACGCTGACGTCATGTGTCATTTTGACCAAAGAAAAAGGATAATGCCTTTTAATTCCTAAATTTCTGATTGTTACTCATAAATGAAGGTTATATAGACTGTTTTCTGCCATGTCTGACCGAAAAAGTCACACCAATCTTCTGTCATGTGCCACTTGAACTCATAATAGGCTACTTGATAAGTTTTTCAAAGATATGACTGTTTGGCTGAAACATATAGGCCTACATTAACCAGAAAAACCGATTTTAAACACATTGTATCGATTAATTCATAAGTGACGCAGTCCAAAGCTGATTCTAACTGTTATATACCCAAACGGAAAAAATAATAAACTATCTTTCCAAGCCCATATTATAGCCTCGACCACCAAGGATGAAAAACAGCAAAACGTGGGGGTAGAATTTAAGCAAGCAGGACACTACCCAAAAGCAACGAAACGGTGTTTCCGTGAAGCATGTGTGTCGTTTAAGAAGAACGCCAAGAAAAATAAAAGATCGTTTCGTGTGAAAGCCTATGTTGAAATTGATCCAAGACAAAGAAATAGGCTACCTCAAAGTTTCAAGGCAAATAGCGATTTTGATTTATCTTATCTAAATATGCTCTCAGCATGAAATATCCTATTATATTTTATACTGTAGGGTTGGCTCCGGAGAAAGATGAAGACAGGACTGAGTATTGATTTGAGCAGTCTGCCACATGCAGCGGTAGACAAATTCACTTGCCTGGATGATAAGTAATTGACTGGAAGAGCCAATATGGTTATATGAAAAAGTTGATTGTCTCACTCTCATGACTGTCACTCAATGGTGTTATGTCTGCTACGAATTATTTTTATGTAGGCTATAATTGTAATAAACACGTATTGTTTTTGTGTGTGTTTGTTTTCACTGTTTCGCCTCGGGGGGTTCTCACCTGCAAGCGCGTGTTATCAAGAGCTAACATTGAGTATGAGAACATGCAACCTCTTGATTTTTAGGAAGATGAAGTGCCACTGAACTATACCTAATATGCAGTGATGTAATTGGCCCATTGATTTAAATGCATGGAGTAAGTTCAATCAACTTAACTCCATGTCATTGTCTGCTTTTCCTAACACTTGACCCAGATGCTTGTCTACCATCATGTTGTGGTATGCAAAAAGATGACCACCAGATGGCGACATGAGTCATGAATCTAAATTTAATTTTCAGGGCATAGAAACATGCTTATGTTTCCGTTCAGGGTGCCAAGTGTGTTGGAAGATAACTTATTTATTCAAGTTAAAAGGTTTTCTAACAACTATATCACGTGAAATCTAACTTGGACAGCAAAATAGACAGCAATGCATTGTACCCAAATATGCTCCATATCTAGCAACCATCTTGTTTTGTCGAACGATTCTTATTCTGGCCTGGGCCTGCATACTGAATGGAAATATATCAGGACTGTCTTGATCGTTTTAGCGTCAATCCCTGGGAAGTCTTCCTTACCCTTTTCTTAACGTACTTGTACCTCTAGAGGTCACTGTTCACCTGGAAAACCTCACCTGGAGTCCAAAGCCTGCCCGGTAGAACAGACCTTCCAGTGCAGCCGCAAGCTAGTTTGACTTGACAGGACACAAGTGGCCAGTCAGAGTTTTATATTTCAAATATACAGTGAAAGTATCATCTGGACAGTAAAAAACATGAGGCTCTGGTCACTGATGTAGCAGAAACAAGCTAAATAGGATTCAAGAGTATACAATGGGAAAATAGTCAAGTAAAAAAATTACATATCCTTGCGTGCAAGTACAAAAAAACGTTTGAGCTTTCCATCCATACTGACAGCATCGTCTAGACAGTTTTATAGCAGCAATGTCACCTCAATCACCTCACTAAGCAGGGCAGCCCCAGTCAAGGAGAAGTGGTCTGTGTTTCTAGTTCCAAGCTTGTATTTAGACAGCATTTGAATCAGTGACTGATAAAACAACCATAGGAAGCCACTCTCTCAACACCTCCATGTTTACATTTGCTGTCAGCTTGTTTCCACGAAGCCAAGCCTTGCCGAAACGGGTTAGATTGTTTTGGTGACCTTTTGAGGAACTGCAGCTGGGGTTATGGAGGTAATATGTGCGGCGGCGGGGTGGGGGGGACTGGCTCTCTTCCTCGGATCCAAACTGCCCCTCTTGTGACATGGGAGGGTGGTGGAATGAGGGGAAGCAATATCCATGCTTTACTCTTCCTCACTCTGCATGCACCTACACACACGCACACAGACCGGTGCGCACACAAACACAACCCTCTTCTCAACCCTGCTGGACACTGCTTGGTTCTGTTCCATCTTCCTCTCAAGGTCTTTGGACCATTTACAAAGTGAACACAAAAGACCTGCATGAGGAGGGGGGGGGGTGGCTGAGACACCCCATGGTGGGGCAGAATCAACCACACAAGCCTGCCACAGGCCGGACCACCCAAACAAAGAAGGAAGCAGAGAGGGAAGGAGGAGGTGAAATCAGAGGAAGGTAAGGTTGAGAAGCATAGTCAGTAATGAGGTGTGCCTCTGTTACTGTGGAGAATATGACCTCCCTCCCCCCACATGCACGCTCAACCCCATGTCTGCCTGCTTTCCAAAGGTGATAAATGCTTAGTGGGATCTTTGGTGCTCTACCCAACCTCCAATTCACACCAACCCAGTCCTACGGTGAAACAGAAGTCGAAGAGTGTGAAAACCCTCCACGTTGCATCCTGGTCCTGTTCCAACACTGATGTGAATGACAGCACGTACCTTGTCCTTGCCCCGGATCCACGAAGCACGTCCCACGAAGCTCACTTCCTTTTGTGGATTAGAAAGGACTGACCTATCAACTTTGACCTTGTTTTCATCAATTGGCCTCAATAATGGGAGTGCAGCTGAACTGGGAGTTTAAAGCCTCTTTTGAAGATGAAAACAAGCTCTTTGAAATACTAATATTATAATCTGGAAGAGTGAAAGTGCTTAGCTAAAAAGTTTCTCACCAAGGTGTGGTGTCACACCAAGGGCACCTTCCCTCAGCGTGAGCGGAATACATCGATGATGTTTCAGGGTCATGGAGACGAAACTCAAGCATGTCTTGATGTTGACGTAGAACCAGCTTGTTTCATAGGGATTCAGTTACTATTTTGCGAATACTTGCTTGGGTGGACTTCATTTGCTGTAGCACAACCAATGCCTCAGTCCCATTGGTCAACTGCGCACATCAACTGTCTCACGAATGATAACCCCATTCAAATGACACTACAATCTTTTGATCTGCAAATAGGTTCCCTATCCACTGAGCTATACCTATCTCAATATAAATGGTTACAATACGTGACAGACTTTACATGACTCTGACCACCAAAATACTGTCTGAACTATGTATTTTAGATCCTTTATTTTCTGCTGTACTTACTAGACTTGGATAAAGGCCTCAGCTGAATGTATAAAACCTCAAATGTTAGAGAACCGTACCACCAGGAACTAATACGTAGCTCACGATGGACAGAAGATATATGCTTATTTGTCAGTGTTTTCTCTTATGAAGCTCACCTTGTGCTGGTCTGCTATACTGCACAGTTATAGAGCGGCTATCACACAAGTACACTTTGTTCTGGGCTTAAAGTTCAGTTTGAAATTCCCTGCATATGCAAATTTATACCAAACTGGTTGCACCAAAACCTCAACTCTGCTGTCCTGTGTGACTCATCACCAATGGGGGTTAATTCCAGCAAACTGTTTAAACAGCTGGTGGTTCTTTATCACGCAGGTCTTGGCTCCGCCACAGACTCCTCCTGGGGTGTGAGGTCGGGTGAAGGAGGGGGGTGGGTGAGTGTATGTGTGGGGTCCTGCGGTGTGAGGGGGGTGGGGGGGGGGAAGGGAGGGGTGTGGGAGCATTCTGGGATGGGAGGGAACCAGTAGGGGGCAGTTCTGCTCCGACTGTTGACTGAAGACATCTCTATTTTTATAGAGATAGAGTGTTCAAGCAACCAGACCGACCTGAAAAAACATTTGCTTCTTAATGGCGGTGATATCTTCACTGAGGATCTACAAGTGATTTGTCAAAAGTCCTTTTTAACAAAATAAGATAGGGAGGGGGGGCTACAAAATGCACAGATAATATAAATGCACAGATAATGTAAATGCACAGATAGTGTAAATGTACAGATAATATAAATGCACAGATAATGTAAATGCACAGATAGTGTAAAGTATACAGTGAAACTCAAAGAGGGCTATGTGGAATCTCTGTGATATTTCATTTGTCCTAAAAAAAATGTACACCGAGCAGGATTTACTGTACCAATAGCACTTATTAACATAAAAAATGTGATTTCATCTGCTTTATTTTATTGGAGTAATTACAGGTCATATGAGACAATCCCTGGTATTGGATTCAGTGGTTACATGAAATATACGATCTTGCCAAAGCCAGAAGAGCTTTCCCTTGCTTACCTCAAATGGATACCTTGGAACACATTAGCATTCTCTCATGACTCCCACTCAGATGTGAGCTGTTTATCACCAACCCGATGGGACAGCGGACCCCTGGGAGATCTATCCAATGAGACGTGACACCGGGCCTGGGCTCGGCTTACGATGGCCCATCCAACATCTCCGCCCATTTAATAAACGAATGTCAATGGAAACCCATTTCAAAAGTGTCGGCGCGTGCTGCGGCAATGACCCGGTGCTGCCTGTCTGTGAGGCTGGAGTGTTCCGCAAGATACGGCTCCACCATATCTACCAAGCGTGAGGGAGCGCCGGGAAGAAAGCTAAGCGGGGGGACGCGTCCGTCTTCTTCAATGACCACGCCACACGGCTCCATCGTAAAACGCCGTCTGTTCTGGTCGTCCCGGCGACACCGGTGGTGCGTCACTGTTTTCCCTGGGATCGCCATGCTTGCCCAGCTCTTTCTTTATGAAGGCTGGATTAGGTTCAATCGTTCAGTCTTCACGTCTTTGGCAGAGGTTCTGTCACGTCTTAACTTGAGTTGTTTTTTCGGGGGGCTCCAGCAGTTTCACATAAGGGATCATTGGGAACATATGGCGCACTGATGGATCTGTTTCTCACATTATCTCCTCTGTGAACAATAAAACTGTATCACAGGAGAAGCTTGGAAGCTGCCCTGATCGGTTGCTTAGGTTACTTTGTAACGCTCATGCACACGAACGCACTCATGCACGCATGCTTGCACACTTGAACGCACATACACTCACGGAGATGCTCACAACACAATCGTATAGGAATGACCCATGTTGTGCCACAGATGAGTGAACTAGTTTGAGTCAGAATCCGTCACTAGGTCATAATTGAAGTGCGGCGGCTGGTTGGAAAGAGTTCAATAACGCCAGTCCTCAGGATGCATCATGACCATTCTACTGTTCAATAATACAAGCACCCAAAGCAACCAATCCAGATATTGATTGACTGGAATTGGGGCGGTTCCTCACCATCAAAACCAATTAAGTTCGGAAATAGCCCCTGTGTCTGTGTGTGCATTACTGTGTATCCTGTCACCTTGGACAATGATATCTAAACCCTGCCAATGTGCCCCCCCCCCCCCCCCATTCACACTACTCAGTTTGCTGCAACTTGTGACAAATGAGTAATTGTTTACGGAAGTACTGCTGGAGAGTGAACCAGAATGAGAATGTTCCCTTTGACACAGCAACACTGGGCTCTGACCTCCAATCTGGCGGTGAACAAGCCAGGGCCAGCTCTCTTGAGGCTGCAAGGTCACCCCAACCCTGTCAGGCAGGCCTGGGTGTACGATAATGAATTGCTCCTTGCCTGTGCATGAAGAAATGCGCATTAAGGACTGTTTGGTGGTATGATTATGGGGTGAGTGAGGGCTTGTTGACAAATTGCTGGGCGATCAGGTAGCCACCGCAATGCTCCATCCCCGCACCCGTCGTCTCATTAATTATAAGGGGCAGGAATCCTTAGCAGTGAAACAAGCCATGGAACACTGCCTTCTTTATACGTCGTCCCCGGCAACACACTGTCTGTTTGCTTTAGGGATCTGGGACCTGTAATTGGTAAAGGGCCACACAGCTCATGCTCCAATGCTGACCACTTTTGCACCCACTCCAGCACCAGTCAGCAACAGCCTCACACAGACAACCAGGGCTTGTGTGTGTGGGTGTCTGCGTGCGGGTGTATGTCTGTGTGGATGGGTGGGTGTATGTGACCTTGACAACAGCCACTCTGTTCGTCCGACACTTGCCCCGTGGCGAGAGTGTGAGGGGTGAGGAGTCTGGGAAAGCTAGTTTGTGTGTCTCAGTTGTCAAGACGCCTCATAAACTTGGAATGTGTCTTATGGCCCCCTGTTCTCTCCCCCGTTCTCTCCCCTCTTCCCTCCTTCTTTCTCTCCCCTCTTCTCTCCCCCAGTCTCTTCCCACTCCATTCCTCTACCCTCAAATGACGTTTATAGGCTCTCGGTGTCAATCCATTTAGGACAAAGAGAAAGTCATTTACAACTGCACTCATTTAAAGCATATTGTCGATTCATAAAAAAGATATTGGCACTGTTAGTATAACACCTGAAAGATGGAGATTTTTCCACAGGTACTCCTTGTCTCCACACCACCCTCGAAGCCTGTCAGGGTGCAGCTGGCTGTGTGAAGAAACGATCTGTTTCTTTCTGCCTCTCGCTTGAGAAAACTCATTTGTATAAACAGTGTCTGCCTGCCATTTCTTGGACAGCCCCCTCCCAGATGTGCTCGCACACACAGGCTCTCACAATCGTGTACACGCACTCTTACTCACGCAGTCTCTCTCCCTCACACAGACACATACACTCACTCACACTCGCAGTTGTCTCTACCTCCCTCATGTTTGTCCTGGCACAGCGTAATACCTGGAGTTTGGCCTGTCGAGGAGACTGTTGCTATTCTGAGTATAAAGACTGGCACACCGCCACTCTGAGCATTAGCTGGCGAGAGCAGCCCACAGCCATCGTCCTCGTGGTCTCCGCACACCTCCACATGCCTCCGCGCGCCCCCGCACGCACACACATCCGCACACAGGCGTCCTCGCTGCCTGAGCCTTCACCCGAGTTCTCTCGGGCTTCATCTGACATTCCAGACACTTGTCTTATTAAAGTATACTCCACAGACCTGGGGTTACCTCGGAGCCCGTACGCTGCGTGTGCGGTGTCGGCAGAGATGTTTCGTGGCCAGCGGAACATCCATCATCCAGGCGCCGTTGTGACCAAACAAATCAGCGGCAGCGAGGAAATATGATTTCACCGTGTTTGGAATGTAAAATCGCTGAGACGTGCTTTTACTCGGGAGTTGAGTGCGTGTGTGGGTGTGTGTGTGTGTGTGTGTGTGTGCGGGGGGGGGGGGGTATGTGTGTGTAGGTGTGTGCGCATGCAGGAGGAGAAAACGGGTAATTGTGTACGTGCGTGCGTTGCAAAGTTCAGATGACAGAATGTTTACGAAATCATCAAGAGCTTTCCCAGCCAGACGGAATGTTTTGACATGTGTCCCGCTAGTCAGTCACTCTTTCTTTCTTTCTTTCTTTCTTCTTTCTATAATTCCTGCCCTCTTCATTTCTTCCATGCTTTCTTTCAGACTTCACTCCTTCTTTCTTTCTTCCTTCCCACCTGACTTTGTACGTTCTTTTGCTCTTTACATCGCTCCTTCTCTTCACCAGTCATGCTCCTTGACTCGCAGGTGATATATAAGACTGTGGGAAGACAGGTTGGAAGCGGACTCTAAGCCGTTGTTTTCCTAAAGGAGCCAGGGTGGGTGAGCGCGTGTCAAGCCAGTGTTGTTGCTGTCTGGTGAGACCACTGGAGAGGGCCAGCATAAGGAAACAATCAAGTGATCAGGGAATGGACTTCCTCAAGCCCTCAGGGCATTCCACACACCAACCAGGCACAGTGGGCTTCCATACTGTCTCTACCCCCACCACCCTCCTGCTGGGTCGCCCCTAAATCCAGAGAAAAAGCCCACAGGGACCTAATCAATCACTATGGCCGTGCAGAGACTCACGCATGCCATTCCTCCTCCAACTCCCAACTCCATCTTATTTCCACAGAATGGGATGATGCTTCCAGACTGCAATTTAACAGTCAGACACTCAAGAATATCTGTGGTTGTTCGTGGGATTCCTTAGCTTGAAAGAGCTCAACCCAAAAGTGTTGGAGCTGGTTGGTTAGATATGCTGCTTCTTGTTTTTTTTCCCTCAGTATCCTCATTTTGAAATTCCATTGAAACTATTCAGTGGTGATTAACTACATCTGTTTGTTGTTATGCGTGTAATACTTAGATTTCTTTTCCTTCAATTTGTTTTGTCTTTATCCTTTCTAGTCTCAAAGTGGGTTTCTGTTGTACTTCATGTTTGTGTGTCCAGCTGGCCTGGATAATTAAAGGGTGTTTTTCAGGAGGCCCAAATTCTATCCAGCACAATCCAATATGTAAAGGTTATCAATGGTTTTCAATTAGAGTCTGACCAGAATCGGTCTGGCTTCCTCAATTACTATTGACCAGAATAACAATACTGACTTCCCTGCTCCACACGTTCTAAACTGTCTTTCTGTGGTAGAGGTGCAATTAACACAAGAGTTTGACAGCATCTCACACAGATTCTCCCCATTATTACTTTGGTCTTGAAGTTTCACTTGAAGTGCAGCGTATTCATTTTATTTGGTCGATGATTTTATGAAAAACTGAGGTGAAAGTACTGTATACAGGAAGTACAGCGGAAGATCAACAGAATCAGAATTCCAGAGCACTTTAGAACAGTCTGCATTTCCTGACATCTATCAACACTGCTGACAGTGTCATTAAAATAGAATTAACACGCATGTGCTTCATCGTATAAACACTTTCGTGAAATGAGACAGTGTATCGTTGTACCACGCTGGGAGACCTGAAACTAAATGAACAAGCCAATGGCTCTAATGGCTGGTTTCTGGGAAGCAGCGAGCGGGACCGTTCGCTTCAGAATGGAGCATGTGTAATACACACAGCTCTCCAGGAGCCGCTCCAGGAACTGGCTCGCTCCTGCTCCACTTTGCTCACATTCGAATTCTAAAGGGCAATCTCATTTTCGTTTGACCAAGTGTTCCATTTCAGAAAGAAATGATTTGGCTAATTGGGTTGACTACAGCCACTGGGCCAAGTCCCCCACGTTTCAATGGCAGTGCAGTCAAGTATTGAGGAGACCGCTTACAGATGGCAATACATATATAGGAATGTTGTG
Source organism: Plecoglossus altivelis (assembly GCA_036571765.1). Lineage (NCBI taxonomy): Eukaryota > Metazoa > Chordata > Actinopteri > Osmeriformes > Plecoglossidae > Plecoglossus > Plecoglossus altivelis. Next base: position 4,032,684 of record BROE01000027.1, read on the forward strand.
ACCAGACATTGTCAAGGAGACCAGAATATTGGAGCCACAAACTGTTTTAGTGATGAGAGTGAAACGACCAGGAACAGACATGTGGATTGCGCTAGAGGCTGTGTATTTTTTTATTGCAAGAGTAATAGTATCCCAATATCAATCATCCTACACAGTTAAAAAAGTACACGGTTTACTAGAACTTCCTCTGTGGTTTTAGGCATTCGAACATGAGCAGAAAAGAACAGCTCAGGTATTGCTCAATGACAGTGTTTAAGTGCAGATCAAAGTTGCAGCATCAAATCCCCCATTTATGTCACTTTAGATAAAAGTGTCAGCTAAATGAACACAGTGCTAATGAATATTTTGTGTTGCAATTGATGAAGGAGAGATATCACTAACTATGGTCATGTATGTATACAGTAGATATGTTGCTTTCTGTCAGGCCTGTGCAATCCTTGTATTGCAACAGTGGCCAGCTGGTTAAGGGAGCCAGAGAGAGTACAGGACAGGCCAGAGCAGAGGAGGAAATGACCTGAAAGCTCTTTCACACTATCCAAGGCAACATTAACATCACAAAGGCCCCTGACAGACCAATGATGAGTCTTTCACATGCTGATCAACTTAGTGGGGGGAAAGTGGCCTTTCTGTTGCTAACGCCAGGAGTCTATCAAATACAGAGGGCCATTGTGATGCTAATAACAGCTTACAAGCAGCAAAGGTGGTTAAATAAAAGAGCTAATGTTTTATGATCACTTAAAATCTCAGTCTGTCAGCATGACAGTGCTATTATTGACCTCTATAGATAATACTGACAATACAAACTAATGCACATTGACCATCCATAGATCCTGCATCTCAAATGTTTCCTTTTTTCATTTAAGGGTAGCTTGAACCAGTATGGCCTCATTCTAATATTGTTTACATGGTGTCATTTTAAGATCTACCCGTTAAACGTAAAACCTAGTTACACGTAGGCTATTTGAAGGATGAGTTGGGTGACGTCTTTAAGGGTTTTTTATACATTCGGACATGTTCCCAGTTCATCTTGGACTACGTTTCCCAAGTGCCTCTTTGGTTACTCTTGTTTCACCCATGAGAACTGCCTCCGCATACCTTGGGTATGTTGCGCATCACTTGCAGCAACCAATGGAAAGACGCGCGCTGGGGTGCATTGAAAGTAGTTGTCGCTGCCACTGCAAAGCAGAAAGACCAAGCCGAAAGTTTTGCGGAGGTATGGACAACTTCGAACCCAACGTAATACTTTTACATTTACATAATTTTCAAGTTTCGAGTCGAGCCATTTGTTGGATGTAAACAACGACATTGCTTTCAAGGTTAACATTTTTGTTGGATTTTATTGGACATTGTTTTACTCGTTCGGATTCCGTAGCGCTATTCTGTGAAACTTCGAGAGGACTTAAGTCTGGTGGGAAAAAAAGAAAGAAAAAATGTCCGCATCTATGCTGCCTCGTAGTATTGCGAGGTATGCCGTAGCTTTTCTCCTGTTTTTCCAAATTGAACTTTTGCTTGGACATGATGGAAACTCAAGATCATGCCCCAGACCATGCACATGCTTTGGGGAGCTATTGGACTGCAGTCGTCTAAATAAAGGAGCGTTTCCCCGACATATTCCTGAATGGACCGTTCAACTGTAAGTGGTTTTATATCCCCCTTTTTCTCTCTCAGCCTTATCTTCACTGTCAACAGAAATAAATAGCTATCTTAATGACCCTTGACACCTAATATACCGAGTTGATATTTTCACTTCTACGGCCCCAGCCGGGCTCGGATAGTTTAAGTAGCATGTTTCTTACTGGGTTAATCTGTTTGTTTACCATTTGTTGATTTGATCACACCTTGAAATTTGTTATGACCGTTTGTTAATACAACATATTACATTGTTTTAAATGTAGTGTGGTTGCTATCACTGACTTGCATTCAACGATGTTTCATTTATTTTTCTTCGTGGGGGTACTAAAAGCGTGATCACATTCTTTCACAACTTTTTTTTGTTATAATTGGGTGGTTCTAATGATCGCAATCCCTGTGTTGGGAGTACATAGTATAATGCAGATGTGAAGAATAGCCGCAGTTTTATGAACACAGGTAGTTTGAGGATAAAACGAAAGAGGCTTGTGTGTTTTGCACATCAATTGTCCCATTGTCAGTCCTGTGAATCATTACCATGCACCCCACAGAATGGAGTTGTCTTTTATAGGCTGATTTCAGTCATTCATTAGGCCCCTGCAATCTGAAGTCAAAAGGGGATCATTCAACGCTTTGAACATCATCATTCCATTTAGACTTTTGTGTACCTCTTCAAGCCTCAGTGTGTCCTGGGCTCCAAGGCTTTTATTAGAACAGTAAAATCATAGGCCAGGCTTTAAATGAAGCAAGGTACCCAAGACCATTTCCTAAGGCAACAACTCAAATAGTTGTGCAACACAACATCAGCAAGCAGATGTGTGGCCGATCTCGCGGACGGAGAAGACTGGAAACGGGATGTTTCTGCCTCGCTCGATTGGCTCAGCCCCGACTCATACCGCCAGGCCTGCACGTTTTCTACCACCACATCTCCCCTCGAACGTGTGCAACTCTGGAAATGTTGGGTTGCCAGTAAAAACAGGCACAGCCAGGCCCTTCTAGCAGCACAGGCCTTCCACAGAGGAGAGGGGGAGAAGTTCCACATGGGGGGAAACATTCTTTGCACTCAGGCATGCTAATTTACGAGTGTCTCTCCCGCACGTCGTAGACCCAGTAAACCGCTCGGCCCTTTGTTTCCCGGCACCCCATTATTTCTGCTGAATTAGCAACTCCGGACCCAGCGATGGTTCTGATTAAGGAGCCCCTATTGGATTAGTACGTACAAACTCTCAGAAAGTGAGGGAGGGGGGGGGTGGGGGAGGGAGGGAGGGAGGGAAAAGAGGCGGAAAGGCTGTGGAGGAGGCAGGGAGTTAGAAAGCAAAGAGAAAAAGAGGTATTTGGTTGAAGCTTCACACTTCGCTGAGCGAAGGGGGGTGGGGGGGTGATACAAGAACCCCTCCTCCCTCCGCAAAATTAAACACTCTTGGTTCCTTCTAAGGATTGCAACAGGGTGGCATTGGATCAGCCTGTTTCCCCAGCGCTCCTTCAGCCACCCCATCACACCTAGGACTCTCACCGACTCTCTATCTAGTATCAGATTGTGGGACACTGTCCTCAGTTTGGAATGCCCAGTTAATACGAGAGACCTGGTCCTTGAGTATTCCTCTCCAGAGGAATATCGAGTGCATCAACTGGTTGCTAGGATGTCTTTGGCAGTGTGAAACCAAGCCATGACCATGTATTACATCCCTGTAGTGAGTACTGGCATCCCAGAGCTTAGATACAGCACTAAGGGTTAGCACAAGCTGGCCTAAGCTGGTTTTATCACTCCTAGCTAAGATAGGAGATGGCTAGTTTTCATCCACTTTTCCAACACGGATAAACGTGTAGCCTACTTCCCTCTCTTTCGTTTCCTCGTTTCTCACACACACACGCACACACACACGCACACAAGCATTATCTGAGTTACTCTGCAGCAGTGTGTCTAAGGAGAGTGGAAGTGTTGGAGCCACTCTATCCTTATCTGGCCAACACCTCTCCCAATACTGCCATCACCGACTGCAAACAAAACAAACTGCTGCATTATGGGTAAAGAAAAAAAACAACAACTTCATTGTATCTCATTTCAGGAAGAGTACAGGAAAACACTTCTTCAAAGATTCGAGAGTATATTTCTAGACGTGATCTCTAGATCGAGTAAACAAAACCATAGTCCAGAAAATACAACAGGAGGGTTTTTTTTCCCCCTCCTTTGGTTGAATCAAAGGCAAAAGCCCTCTCACTTTTCTCAGCATTGTGAAGAGATTACCAGTTGTTAGGTTTTTCCCCTCCTCCTCCCAGTTCTCCTTGATGGATTCCAGATGGGGGAGGGAGAGAGAGAGAGGGGAGAGAGAGAGAAAGGGGGAATAGAGAGAGAAAGAGAGGGGAGAGAGAGGGGAGAGAGAGAGAGGGGAGAGAGAGAGAAAGGGGAGAGAGAAAGTAAGGGGAGAGAGAGAGAGAGAGGGGGGGGGGGGGGTCTGGCACCACAGTGTAGATGAAGCGCGTCTGCGTCAGTAACACAGCTTTATAGTGTTCAGGCAGGCTCGTCTCTCCAGGCTCTGTAGGCCTCAACCCCCCGGGAAGGAAAGGCAACCCTGCTCTTCCAGAGTCGTTCTGACTGTCTGCTTTGGCTCGCTGTTTCACCACAGACGTGTGAGCAGGATCCTGGCCTTAAGCTTCTCTCCGTCTCAGTGGTACGAAGAGGGAGAGGAGCTCTGCTCCATCTGCCCCCAGTCTGATGGATATTATAGCCATGAGTTACACTTACTCGACATGCCAGGGAATAAAGTTCTCCACTTATGTAGATAGAAGTATTTTTAAATGGAATAAATCAGTTGTCTATTTTGTGTCGATGCGTACATAACAGTTTAATATCCCCCCAGGGATCAATCGAGTTCTACTGTGCTCTACTCTTGTCTATTCTGTTCTACTTTAGTTGTGTTGCACTCTACTCTCTAGACAAGCCCTAAGGGGAGTTTGAACATCCACTAGTTTGTTTTGGAAATGTTTCAGCTGCTTTTCAGACATTACTCAGAATGATTTCAGTGTGTGGTTCACGTAGGCGCTCAGTGAAACCTCCCCGCTCTCGTTTTCGTAAACAGACTTACAGTAAATTGTGACTGTTATATCGCGACTGTTACATTGTAACTGTCGACCATGCACTGCTTTTCCCCTTTTCCTCCAACACATGTGCCTTTATCTTCTACAGAGACCTGACCCATAACAAACTGCAGATGATTGACAGCTCATTGTTTTCCAACTTGCGGCACCTGACTGAGATGTAAGTACGGACCTGAGTTTTCCCTTCTAGAATAAACAAGGGTTTGTTTTTTCACAGTCTTCCATCATCCCCCCCCTTGTTTGCAACTTGTCACAAACAAACCACCGTGATTGTGTTTACAGAAAGCTAAACAATAACGACTTGGAGGCCATACCTGATTTTGGCCCTCATTCTTTGAACATCACAACCCTCACTTTGTAAGTATGAATTCATTTTATTGCTCTTTTCTTTTCCCACACACCCGCAACCCCCCCATTAAGAGAAGCCTGGAAATCATTCTGTTAGGGCCTAGATTCAAGGGCAGTCCTCCGCCGAAGTTGTCATTCCTGGTTTAAACTGTTGAGTTGTGAAGCTCCTCCGTCCCTTTATGTGGAAACATGTTGGCTGAAATGGATTCCAAACAGGGTTGTGTTGTCTACACCAAGACAAACTCCATGTCCATCACGTCGGACGGTCAATATCACTGTTAGTATTCAACAGACGGAAAGATTCACTGCAGATTCAGAGGTTGCAGGTTTATACTTTGGATACAAGCATCTGCTCAATGAAAAGATGATTTTGTTGTTTTTGTCAGTAAGATGATCCAGAGTTGGAAGAGCGTGTGTAGTTTTGGAACGGTGTTTGGACCCTAGTCGGATTTGTGTTTATAGCATGAATTTCTAATAACCAAAGATGAGAATGATGTTAGGGGATAGTGTCACGAAGTTGATTAAATTGATGATTGATGGCTTCAACAAGCGCCCCGTCTCCAAAACACAGACATTAAATTCAGACTTTGAACATAAATATTGGCTCGGCTCGAAACGGGTTGCGCAACGTATCGCTTTCATGTCTCTTGAAAGAAGAAGGAAAAAGGATCAGTCAACGTTTTTTTATTTGTTCGCCTCCCCGAGGCTAAACGTGCGTCTGGCAGAATCGATGGATGTTAAGCTCCAGAGGAAGAATGCATCCTCCGTGTGAGAGGAAGAGGCCCAGTCAAGCCTGGACATGACAGGCAGGAGCAGCCACAGGGGGAAGACTCCTCCTGCAGCCATGAGGCTCACCAGGCCAATGCAGCCAATTTGTTTTCACGCCTTCGGACTCTTCCGGAAGGATGGGAGTGGGAGCGTGTGGGAGGGGGGGGGATAACCAACGGACAGTTTTTAATATGTCTCAGAATCATTTAGAGTTTAAAAAGCCAATTAGCAATGGTGCACGGATGGTCATCCGTAGATCTTGTTCAGGTCTATTCGGGTTTTGGATTTCTGAATGTCTCAGATGTTGCCTTTCCTCTGCATTGTGTTCATGTCGAGTCTTATAGATGCGGAAGCCTGCCTATTGTGTTGAAAGCATATCTTTGGATTGAGACATTTGTAGATAATCTGATTTGATAGCTTGAAAAGGTAGGTGGCCCGAGTCATTCAGTCAATGTGTGTGTGTGTGTGTGTATGTGTATGTGTGTCCGTGTGCATGTGCGTGCATGCGTGTTGGTGTGTGTGTACTGCACGGCAACCAAACCAAAGCCTTGCCAGTTACATTCCACTTTGTCTACCCAGCAAGTCTAAGAAAAGGGGAATTTAAACATCCAATCACTTTTTCCATCTCTCTTCTTGTTGCTCACAGTAAGCTTGGATAAAGCATGTGTGTCTCTCTCTGTGTGGCTCTGTCTGTCTGTCTGTCTGAGTGTGTATATATGTGTGTGTGTGTGCGTGTGTGTGTGTGTGTGTGTGTGTGTGTGTGTGTGTGTGTGTGGGGGAGAGAGGGAGGAATTCTGTTGGATAAAAAGCAGAGTTTTCAACAGACATCAGATGACTCCTCTTTCAGCTTGAAATGAGAACCAGAGGGGCAAGTGTGCGTTCCTCCACGAGGTGCTCTCTGAACCCCAGCAGTGATCATACTGTCCAAGGGGCTGACGTGCACACCGACACCCACATGCAAATCACTACGATCCTGCTGTCTTAACACCGTGTCGGGGTCACCCTTGAATTCAGTTTGATTCCCCAAGCATGCCTGGGTAAGGAATGCTTCCCAAGGGGAGAGGGGAGACGGGAGAGGGGATCGTTGTAGAGTTTGGTTGAGCGAAAGCTTCGGAAATGTGGAGTTGTTTCCTCGTGTTTCTGTACTGAATCTCAGGCTTTAGGAATCGCGTCAGAATGACACGAGAAGAGAGCGCGTCCACAGGTTCAAGCGAAGAAGAGAATCCTTCTTGCTTTAATGTAACCGTTCACTCCGCTTCTTCTTTTCGGAATGCCTACAAAGAGATTCCATCCAACCTTCCGAATTCCTAATCAGTTGTGGAATCTCCAGGTCGTTTGTAGGATCGAGCAGACACAATGAGGGGGATCTCACAGCTTGAAGGGTTAAACCTCTCGCCATAAATTCCTGGGAAATTGTTCAATTAATTAAGATGATCACGACTCAATTACTAGCAGCTGCTGAGTTTTTGGCCATTTGTTTTTCCTGTGGGCTGAGGGGTCAGTAAAGTGGACCAGAGCTGCCGCCCTGTCTGCCTGGCTGTTTGAATAAGTGGCATTTGATACCCTGGGGACTTTTTTCCCCTTCTGATTCTCCTCCCAGACTAGAAGCGAAGGGAGCGAGAGAGGGAGACGTGAGGGAGGTAGGGAGGAAGGGGCGAAAAAAAGTTCAGGCCTATGTGCAAATGGAAGGAAAATTTGGCACCAGACTGTGCCACCTGGTGTATACAGAGGGGTGTTTTAAGAGCAGTCCATTGTTGGGTGTTTTTTTTTGTTGTTTTTTTCATTTATTTTGGGTAAGACATTTTTACAGCTGGGTGCATTTCTAGGAAAGGTATCTTCGTATGAAATATGTTTGCAATAGTTTGATGGTGATGTACTCTGTCCCAGATCATTGACGTGAATGACACAAAAATATAATCAGATCATTATGAAAGATGGAGTTCCGATTATTTTCTATTAACAGTATGTTTTGCGTGTTAGAATCCTACATATTTAATGTATGCACTCAAAGTAGGTCCTAAACAAGACTTGACAGTCTAGTTCTGGCTCTATTAAAGTAATGGTGTGTAATAACCTTACTTGTGGAAAAAATTGCCTGAACAAATTTTGAAGTGGTGTTTAGCGGAGACCGAACAATGGCCCGCTTGTCTGTCTGCAGGGCCAGCCATGAGAGAGAAAGAGAGAGAGAGGAAGAACCACAGATAGGTGCTCAAAGCCGTCTGGGATATGTCATCCCAAGCAAAGCATATCATACTTAAACTATAATAGAAGTGTTGGTATATACATCCTTACTGATGTTCAAGTTGTCCATAAGTATGTGGGGGGGGGAAACGAAATCAGTCCATCTTTAGCACACGTCCAATTGTGAAGGAAAGTATGGATAGTATGAAAATGAAGCTCTCGATAAACACATCACATGCGAAAGAAGTTGACTGTTTTTGCCACTTGGAAGGCTTTGCCCTTTCAGAGATCCTCATTGCCTCCACAGATGTTGGAGAGAAGAAGACAAACATTCCTGGTAGGAATGCTAGGATCGAGCAGGCAGTGTGATATCACACATGGTGTCAGTCCTAGCAGCAGACAGTAGGAACGCACCAGCAGGGTTAGACACACCTATAACCTGGGGACCCGACTGTTTTTCGGCGTGAACTTTCACCACGTTCGGAAGGTTGTTTCAGCTGTGTCATTGATGGTTACCTTTTCAAGGTGAACTGTCCCGTCTGTGAACTGGAGTATCTCTGTGGAGGTCTTGTTGATCCAGATGGTCTGGATCACATCAGGGGTGTAGCTAAGGGAGGGGGGGGGGGGGGGGGGAAAGAGCGGCAATGGCCATCCCGCTAAGAAGGTTGCCCCCCCCTCCCCTTTGATTGATAAACATGACAGCACATTTTTTACATACATGTGCCACCCGGAAAAATATGTACTGGAGCCATCTCACTGGAGCACAGCCACTCTGTACAGGAGTGTTCAGGGGGGCTTTGATGAGGCGTTGACATGTGTGGTCTGGAGATGTTCCCTGGGAGGGGTATCACTATGAACTACTGTGACTCTCTAGGCAGTGAGAGGCCTGCAGTCACTCAGGACTTTGCGAGAAGCCAGTTAACGAACGCTCCTCTTCGACGCAGCGTACAAACTGTGCTTACAGAAAGTACAGCAGAAGATCAAGGCTCAGAATTGTGTCGTTTGTAATAACGGTATTTCAGTGGTCAGACTCAAGGGGCAATCTGTATTTACCAGCCACAGTTGAAAGTAAACAGCGGCTTGCTCAAACAACAGTCCACTTTTCTCCAACAAACAAAACAGACCTAGGATTTCACTTCTCTGCGTGCATGTTCAGTCTCACGTAAGAGCGGGTGTTTGGATGGGAAGATCTTAGAGATGCTGCTCCTCTCTTGATTCCCACTGAACACAGGAAAACCACGATAACCGACGGCTGTTTCCAGTCAGCTGTATCCATAGCCGGGCTCTTTGTTGGTGATTTCCATAGGGTTGAAACGACCTGGGTTTTGGGTGCGCTGGTTTGCGTGGTGTGGGGATAGGGGCCATAGCTGGCTAGATGTTTGGTGTTTAGAAGGTGTGGGGGCACCCAGATACCCCCACCATAACCTGCTATCCCCCCCCCAGAGAAACTGGAAAGACAGGTTCTCTCTCCCCCCCTCTCTCTCTCTCTGCCCCTCTCTTTCCCCCTCTCTCCCGACTCTCCTTCTCTCAGCGGCCAGTCAGGGGAACATGGAAACTGAGACCCAGGTGGTGTGCACTGCTTTTGTTTGGTTCCTCAGAGGCCGCGGTGCGTGGAAAGCTCTTTGCAAATCTACGCACAAAAGACGGGCTTGTAGCCCTTTTACACAGGGGGGTGGCGTGTGGACAGCACAACCTCTCTCTCTCTCTTTCTCTCTCTTTCCCTCTCCCTCTCTCTCTCTCTCTCTGACACACACACACAAACACTGTTCTACTCTGAAGAGACCATTTTGTTTTTAGGAAAGTTTGTAGGTTAGTATATGCAGAAAGTAAGTTGGTGGGATCCCCTCCTCCCACACCTACACACTCTCCTGTGTTCATGACTGGCATGGCACAGAGCGCTCAGTCCCAGCCCTGCCAGGGGCTGAGCAGGGAGGCATGCTGGGGCAGGTTCTTTTCTGCTCGCTCTCTCTCTCTCTCTTTCCCTCTCCCTGTGTCTCTCGCCCTCCCCATCTCCCTCTTTCTCCATCTCTCTCACTCTCTTCTCTCCGCTGTATGTTTGAACAGTACGGCTGCCAAAGGGTGTAGCGTTCCTCAGATCCAGACCTCCCTGTCTGCAGACCAGTTTCTCTCTTTTTCTCTCGCACACGAGCACGCACACGCACACACAGCAGACACACTCCCTTTCGCACACACATCGCAGCGTACAGCTCACTCCGGGACAACAGCAGAAGAAGAAGCACCTTTCTGAAGCTGAATCGTAACGTGCTGTACTTCAGTGGAGATCAGTGTAGCAGGAGGAGGATAATGGCTGCCCTCTCTCAGCCTAGGTGTTGGTGGGCTTGTGGCCTGTCACCAGAACACTGAACACTGAAACCAGCCCTGTAGTCTGGGGCATGGAGGGAATTCCACCCCCCCCCCCTCTCTCTCTCTCTCTCTCTCTCTCTCTCTCTCTCTCTCTCACTTGCTGTTTGTCTCTAGTCACTCTCTCTCCCTCTCCCTCGTTCTCTCTCTCTCTCTCACTCGCTGTGTCTCCAGTCACTCTCTCTCCCTCTCCCCCCGTCTCTCTCTCTCTCTCTCTCTCTCTCTCTCCTGCCCTCTCTCCCTCCGCTCAGTTCTATACACAAAGAGGGCACTGTACAGGTCCTGTTTATAACTAAGCAGTCCCTGCACTGCAATTTAGAAGGCGTGCAGTTCAGGAAATTGCTGGCCTTTGCAGAGGCATGCTTTCACTGGGGGAATGGTATTCATCAGACAAATAATTGGCAGGTTATTTTTTTAAATACCTTGTTAGTAATTACCTTATAAACAAAATAACACAGCACTAAACCCAACGTCTGTTTTGACCTGTTGCAATGAGCAATGACATTGGTTAGCCAAATTCAGTGCCCCTTCCCCTTACACACACAGGCACACACTCTCTCTCCCCCCCCCCCCCCCTTCACCCAAATCCTTTCCAGACAGCCAGGGCCTTCTAGGGTCCACACCGGAGGGGTATTCATTGTTCTCAAAATAATTATAATTATACAACAAAAAAACAAGTGCATTATTGGAGGGTGGAGAGTGTCTCATCTTGGGTGAGATGTGCCATTCTTTAAAACACCGCAAGCTAATTGTCTGGTTAGGCTGTTTGTGTGTCTAGAAACGTAAAACTGGTGACCTGCGTTAGTAAAATACACAGCAGTTTTTTTCCCCTTCTGTTGTTCATTGGAGCTCTGGTGTCTGGTGTTTTCAGAGCAAACAACCGCATCAGGAAGATCTCCCAGGAGCAGCTGAGCTCCTTGAAGGGGCTGCTCACATTGGACCTGAGCAACAACAACATAGTGGAAATCAAGGCTGACTCCTTCCCCGTCCTACAGCTCAGAAACCTGTGAGTTCCACCAGTCCACCTGTATGGATGACAAGCTGACAGGAAAACACCATGCTTCCGGGACCTTTTTTTTCCAGATTTTTTGAGGAATTTGTGGTGTAAAATGCATGATAATGTATTTCAGTAGACTAAAACAAAACAGAATGTGTTATGACATTATCTGTTTACCTACACCTGAACTATAATCTACCCCCTCTCTCCCCTTTCTCTCACTCTCTCCCTCCCTCTCTCCCTTTCTCCCCCTTCTCTCTTCCTCTCTCCCCTCCCTCCCTCCCTCCCTCCCTCACCCCCTCTCTCGTTCTCTCCTCCTCCTCCTTCCCTTGCTCACTCTCAGCTTCCTCAACAACAACCGTATCTCGAGCCTAGAGACAGGCTGCTTCCTAAGCCTCTCCAGCAGCCTCCAGAACCTCCGCCTCACACGCAACCGCCTCGCCACCATCCCAGCCAAGATCTTCCAGCTGCCCCACCTCCAGCACCTGTAAGACCCGTAGACCTTCACCTGGAACCTTCCGCCACCGTCCGGTGGTGTTTGCTTACCATGGTTGTGACCGTGCGGTTGTGTTCTTACCTGCCAGGGAGCTGAGCAGGAACCGCGTGCGTCGGGTGGAGGGCCTGGCGTTCCACGGTCTGCACGCGCTCAGATCGCTGAGGATGCAGAGGAACGGCATCAGCCGGCTGATGGACGGAGCCTTCTGGGGTCTCAGCAACATGGAGGTTTTGTAAGTACTGTGAGACTACCATGTGTGTGTGTGCTGTGTGTGTGTATGTAAGCTCTTACCATACTGTACTGTACTGTACTGTACTGCAAAGATCTTAGGCACAGAAACAACAAATATATATATATACATTGAATCAAGATCAAATACTTCAAGAACTAATTAAGTGGAAAGACTGAATATTGTTCATGGTTTCATGTTTTAGGAAACTTTGTTTCTAAGACTGACCATTATTTTTCTGTTTGTGTGCTTGCTTTGCGCGTGCATGCACTGCATACGTGTGTTTGTGTGTACGTGTGTTTGTGCGTACGTGTGTTTGTGCGTACGTGTGTTTTTGCGTACGTGTGTTTGTGCGTACGTGTGTGTGAGCAGGCAGCTGGACTACAACAACCTGACGGAGGTGAGTAAGGGTTGGCTGTACGGCCTGCTGACTCTGCAGCAGCTCCACCTGGGACACAACACCATCAGCAGGATCCGACCCGACGCCTGGGAGTTCTGCCAGAAGCTCAGCGAGCTGTGAGTGAGACCTCTTTTTTCTCCTCTCTCCCCTACTCCCTCCCTTGCTCTCTCTCTCTCTCGTTCCTTCTTTCTCCTTCACTCCCTCCATCTCTACCTCCACCACTCTTTCACCCACGTCAACTCCCCCTCCCTCTATCTTACCTTTTCTGCCTCCCCCCTTTCCTCCCTCTCTTTGGTTATTGTCTTCCCTTTCCACCCCCCTCCCCCCCTCCCTCCATGCCCACTGGCTCTGTGAACCCCCAACACCTCTGCTCAGTCGTCCTCCCCCCCTCTCACACTCCTCTCTGCCCTTCCTCACCCTCCCAACTCTTCACCCCACACACCCCCATCCCCCACCACACACACTCTTCTCTCTCTCCTCTGCCCCTCATGCCAGTGCCAGCACAGGGGCAGCAAGCCTGCCAAAATATTACGCCCCATTTCACCCTCTGTCGTGCCCCCCCCCCCCCCCCCCCTATTCTTCCTCGCCTACGGGGGGAGTTGAGAGCAGTAGGAGAATCAGGGTGAGAGGGGAGGGAAGGGGGGGGTGTAAGTGGAGGGGAGAGGGGGGAGCAGAGGGGTGCCGAGGGGGAGGGCAGAGGAGAGGGGGCCCGTGTTCACAACCAGAGTGTCTCTAGCGACAAGTGAAGTGGCGGCACTGACACTTGGTTCCTTTGTAGTTGCCAGTGTTTACTGTGTGGCCAGTAACTCAGCCAGCCATGCTGGTGAGGCGGGGCGGGGCCTGTCTGAAAGAGGGACACATTGTTATTGTCCCTTATCAAGTGAAGCTCAGTTTAAATCTAACTGGCAGTTGGAACCTTTTTCTTCTCCTCCTCTTCTTCTTCTCCTTTACCCTCTTCTTTGGCGAATGTTTAGCTTTTATCTTTTGTTTGCTGTATTAAACTAAAATTGACTTATTTGTTTCTCTAGTTCAAAGTATATACTTTTTTTTATAACTGTCTGTACGGAGAGGAGCCTAGCAAGCTGAACATTTATGTAATCATTAAACTCAGCTTTTATTGTTCCCCCAAAATAATGATAGTCAGAATAAAGAATAAAGTTTTTAGTTACCAGATGGCCCAAATAATAGGATTCTGGACGATACTTAGTGGTGAGAAAAAAACACACTAATTACAGCTTTTACTTGGGTGTGCTGTGAGATAGTCATGTCCTTTCTCTCACACACACACACTCTCTCTCTCTCTCTCCTTCACTCTTCTCTCTCTCAGGGACCTCTCATCCAATCACCTGTCTCGTTTGGAGGAATCCAGCTTCGTGGGCCTCAGCCTATTGGACGAGCTTCGCCTTGGAAACAACAGAGTCAGCTTTATCGCAGACGGGGCCTTCAGAGGGCTCTCCCATTTAAACACACTGTGAGTCCACACACACGATGCTCTCCTATCTACACACTCTGCCTGGTCAACCACCAACACATCCAGTCCAGTCTACATCCATTCATGCTTTCACCCAGTCTGTTCAATTGATTCATTTAGTAGATGCTTTCATTCAGAGCAACATAGAGAAAGAGCAAATAGCGAGTGCAGCAGGTAATGAGAAACTTGATGAGCAGTCCAGTTCCTCTGAAACAAGCACCAGCAATGTTGAGACGGGTGTCTCCTGAAGGAGAACGTGCTATGTCTCTTTTGCATTGTGGTTCCTGTCTGTGCCCGTATGTGGTCTGCTGACCCGGTGCCCTGAGTGGAAACACTGTCTTGTTTGTCTTCTGGATGTGAACTAGACCAATGTGTTGTGGTCTGAGTCCCCGCTCTTAAAAACCTTAGAGACACTGCTCGCATTCTCTCCTCTTCCCCTCACTGTCCCCCTCTTCTACCCCCCTCTCCCTTCTCACTGTCCCCCTCTCCTCCACTCACCCTCTCCCCTCTCACTGTCCCCCTCTCTTCCACCCCCCCTCTCCCCTCTCACTGTCCCCCTCCTTCAACCCCCCTTCTCCCTTCTCACCCCCCTTTCCTCCACCTCCCTCTCCCTCCCTCCCTCCCTCCCTCCCTACCTCTCTCTCTTTGTCTTGTTCTCCCAAATCTCCTTTCTCCCCCTCCTCTCTCACCTCTTCTCCCCCACCCGCCTCTTCCACTCCCTCCTCCATCCTCCCTCTCCTCGTCTCAGACTCCCAGGCCTTTTAAGTGAAACCAAATGTTACCCTCTGGAGGGGGCAGCAGGGGGCAGGTGAGGGGGGGGGTATGACCGAGGGAAGGGGCTTACCCCCACCCCGTCTGGCCCTCCCTTACCCTCCTCAACCCAAATCACTTGTAACCAGGCATGCCATGAAGGAAACTAGCTGTTTGAAAGCATTTAGGGGAGCGAAGAGGGGGAATGGGTGACGGGGGGGGCCAGACTGAATACCTCTGAAGACTCGTCATGTGAGCCACTGTGTCAGACCTGTAGTACGGGCCAGGTAGCATAGGAGACTTACATCCACTCCTATAGAGATACTCTTGAAAAGCACAAGTTGTTACATATTACAACAAAACCTCTCTTTTTTTTGGGTGCGTTGGAACTTAACGTTGCAGTGAAATGTTCTTTAAATGGCTTTCTTGTAAAACGCATGCTGTTCGGATGAGGAAAAGCTATTGCAGACATTTTAGGAGCCCCGCAAATGTACAAAAGAAACTTCCTCCGAATGATGGAGCCATTTTGGATGTAGCGTTAACATCTTCCCCTTCACACGGAATCTGCAAGCCACATAAGGTTTCGGAAACATTGCAGCTGCAGCTGTTTTCAGGGTGTGGAGTTTAACAAGGTGGTTTTGGTGTCTTTGTTCCTCTCTGGAAGGGACCTGCAAAACAACGAAATCTCCTGGACCATTGAAGATATGAACGGGCCATTTTCAGCTCTGGACAAACTAAAGAAACTGTGAGTTTGTTATATGTTTTTGAACCTTGAGCGAACCTGGAATGGTCATTAATCGTGGATCTGTAAGGGCAGATGAATAAATCAGGAGAACATTTTTTTTTCTTTTATGTCAGGTTTCTTCAAGGGAACCAAATCCGATCTGTCACCAAGAAGTCTTTCTCTGGTCTGGACACCCTGGAGCATCTGTGAGTTGACCTTCTCTGACCTCTCCTTGTTTGTCCAATATCTAAGATCGGGGTTTGCAGGGTCCTTAGCAACAATTTTTATATTTAAAGGATCATTACAAAGTATAAGTACAAACATACTTGCGTCAGTCTGTCCAGGACTATGGGAATATACAACAGCCGTGCATTATAAGTACACTTCCAATTGCGTTGGGAAAAAGAGCAAATAATAAGCTAGAATCGTATCAAGTGTCTTCTGCTTGAGATGCTTTGAAACGAAAGCGTCCATCTTTGCTGGAGAGCAGAGCTCCGCGACCTCTTTCTTGATTGTGGAGATCATTAGCTGATCGTGTGTCGGGAACTACGGAACTGTGTGTGTGTGGTGTGTGTGTGTGTGTGTGTTTGTGTATGTATGTGTGTGTGTGTATGTGAACCAGAGAGATGGCGTCCATGAGGTAGCCTTGCGACAGCTGCGCTGTTAGTCCTAACTCACTGTTTCCAGGTTGTGTGTGAGCTCACTGCAGCCTGAGCCAGGCCTCATAATGAACACAACATGGCTCTCAGTACAGGCCCTCCTCCTTCCCCTGGTTGGAGAAGTGTTTGGTCTCTCCTGTGTGTTTGTGTGTGTGTGTGTGTGTGTGTGTGTGTGTGTGTGTGTTTGTGTGTGTGTGTGTGTTTATGTGGGAGTCCAGATAGGCCAAGACTGTGTCTGACCTCATTCGCTCTCTTTCTTCCCCTCTCATCCTTTCTTCCCTTTCTTTCTCCCCTCTTTTCTCTCTGTCTTCTTCAGCGATCTGAGTAACAATGCCATCATGTCGGTCCAAGGAAACGCCTTCTCCCAGATGAAGAGGCTTGAGCAGCTGTGAGTACAAACACGGTGTTCTCCAGACTCCTTCGCTAGGGCACAGCCTACCCTGGGCCTGCCTCACCTGCCTTCCACGAGCCACGACTCCAAACAACTCAGTCATCCTAGTCACTGACATCCAAGTTATACGCTGCACCGTGTCGGGTTAAGATACGGACCGGACCGTTCCTTGGCAGTAACGGCTGAAATATTGGAACTCAATCTCCTGCTGTCTCTGTCTCCTCCAGACACCTGAACACCTCCAGCCTGCTGTGCGACTGCCAGCTGAAGTGGCTGCCTGTGTGGGTGGCAGAGCAGGCCTTCATAGCCCACGTCAACGCCAGCTGCGCCCATCCTCTGGTGCTGAAGGGCAAGAGCGTGTTCACCGTCGGGCAGGAGGAGTTTGTGTGCGGTGAGTGAAGCACGTACCAGCCGACGCTGTTGTCAAGCGTTCAGTAACGCACGTACACACAGTCGGAGACGCCCATTTCTACTCACTGACGCACACGTACGCCAACACACACAGTCAAGCCCTTCACGGTGGTGCTGGGAATGATCTGCCGTGAGGGTATGACAGGTTTTCCATCTCAGAACAGTAGACAGAACAGTCCATTTCCTCAACACCCCAGTGAGACTAGACTGAAGCGGGAGGGGAGTTTCAGTTTTGCAGTTGGCGGCCAATACTAGAGCGAGCTAGTGGAAAATAAACCATTTAACTTCTTGTTACAAGACTTAAAGGAAAGTTAGCAGTCCTTCTTGTTCCGTACGATGAGGTACGATGGTAGTTCGTGGGTAGATACCACTTTCAATTGTGTTTTATAGTACATTCACATTCTGTTAGTGTTTGAGTTCTAATGATTACATCCACATTTGATTCGCCCAGCCACCTGTATAATGACAAGGCTTTTCCACCTCCCTGCCCCCCCCCCCCCCCTCCCAGACGACTTCCCCAAACCCCAGATCACGGTGCAGCCGGACACCCAGTCGGCCATCAAAGGCACCAACGTCACCTTCGTCTGCTCGGCAGCCAGCTCCAGCGACTCTCCCATGACCTTCGCCTGGAAGAAGGACAACGAGGCGTTGAACGAAGCTGAGATCCACAACCAGGCTCACCTGCGGGTGCAGGCGGGGGGCGGCGGGGGCGAGGCGGAGGTGACGGAGTACACCACCACGCTGCGGCTGCGCCAGGTGGAGTTCTCCAGCGAGGGGAGGTACCAGTGCGTCATCTCCAACCACTTTGGCTCCTCCTACTCCACCAAGGCCAAGCTCACCGTCAACAGTGAGTGGGACACGTGTGGGTAATCAGGGGGTGCCGGGGATTTGTGTATGTCTCCATCTTTGTCGGTATCTCTCTCTGTATCTCTCTCTATGTCTGTATCTCACTGTCTGTATTTCAACGCTCTCTCCCTCCTCTCTGTATCTGTGTTTCTCCCTCACACTCAGACCAACTGACATTCTCTGTCCTGTGTCCTCCAGTGCTGCCCTCCTTCACCAAGACCCCCATGGACCTGAGTGTGCGTGCGGGCACCACGGCCAGGCTGGAGTGTGCTGCGGGGGGACACCCGGCTCCCCAGATCGCCTGGCAGAAGGACGGCGGGACGGACTTCCCTGCCGCTCGCGAGCGCAGGATGCACGTGATGCCTGAAGACGACGTGTTCTTCATCGTGGACGTGAAGACGGAGGACATCGGGGTGTACAGCTGCACCGCTCAGAACCCGGCCGGCGCCATATCAGCCAACGCCACGCTTACCGTGCTAGGTAAGAGGGAGCGAGGGAGGAAGGGTGAGGGAGCGTGAGACTTGGGTATGGGGATGGGGAAAATACAGGATGTTGATAGTTGGAGGATGTTGGTGGTGGAGGGAGAGAGACAGACAAACACAGAGCGAGAGAGACACCAGTGCAACAATATGAGCCCAACTGACCACCCCTCTTCCCCCACCTGCCCCCCCTCCCCTCCAGAAACCCCCACTTTCCTGCGTCCCCTGATGGACTGCACTGTCGCCAAGGGCGAGACAGCCGTGCTGCAGTGCATCGCCAAGGGCAGCCCGCCCCCACGCCTCAACTGGACCAAAGACGACAGCCCCCTGGTGGTGACGGAGCGCCACTTCTTCGCCGCCGCCAACCAGCTCCTCATCATCGTGGACGCGGCCGAGGGCGACGCGGGGAAGTACACCTGTGAAATGTCCAACGCCCTGGGCACGGAGAGGGGCAACGTGCGTCTAGGGCTCCTGCCCAACCCCAACTGCGACTCGGGGGCGCCGGGCGGGGTGGGCGTGGGCGCCGTCGGAGGGCTGGGGTCTGACGCCGATCGCTGGACCACGGTGGGCATCGTGATCATCGCCGTGGTGTGCTGCGTGGTGGGGACCTCGCTGGTCTGGGTGGTGATCATTTACCACACGCGCCGACGTAACGAGGACTGCAGCGTCACCAACACGGGTGAGCTTAACAGGGAGGGGAGGGGCATTCCTTCAGGGTTCTCTGGTAGGATTCAGTACAGTTGAGGTTGAGTTTTTCCCTGTAGAGATGGAAGGGGTCAATATGATACTATTAGCGTTCCCAGTCTAACCAGCTGGCGCCCCTCATGTCTAACGCCCTTGCGTGTCCTCTACAGACGAGACCAACCTGCCGGCAGACATCCCCAGCTACCTGTCGTCCCAAGGCACGCTGGCCGACAGGCAGGATGTGTACGTGCCCTCGGACAGCGGCAGCAACCACCAGTTCATGAGCTCGTCCCTGGGGGGGTTTTACCTGCAGACGAAAGACCTCAACGGTAGGAGCAAGCTCTGCTTCTGGCACAGCAGAAGGTCATGGGTCACATGTGGAGGGTGGTAACCGTGTTGTTTTTGTCACGCGCAGGACTGTGTCAGCTGGACACAGGAAGTGAGGCGGACATGGAGGCAGCCATCGACCCCCTGCTGTGCCACTACCAAGGCCCCATGGGTTCTCTGCTGCGCAGGGGAAACATGTACCCTTCTGACCCCACAGATGGTTGCACAGGTCAGTACGACACAGGCACATGGTTCTGGGAACGAGTGGTTTCTGGGGAGGTTGGGGGGAAAGGTGACTGGGGGGTAGAGAGGGAGGGAGGGAGGGTAGTAGTGGGAGAGTGGGATTACAGAAGAGTGGGAATAGTGGGCAACATGATGACCTACATTAGTAAACCTGGGGTGCCCTTGTACTGCACATTCTAGACCTAGATAAATAGCCATGTCTGATTCTCACGTTCCCTCCCCCACCCCAGGCTGTGCAGACCAGAGACCCGTCTGTGTCGACTCCTACAACGGCAGTCTGACCAGCGCCAAGAGGAGGGACTACTATCCATGCGGGGGTATCCTGACCGACCCCTACGACCACGGCCCCCAGGGCGTCCTCATGCAGCTGCCCCACGCCGCCCTTCCCCACGCCGCCCTTCCCCACGCCGCCCTTCCCCACGCCCTTCTGCACCTCCCAGACGAGCACCCCCCTTCCTCAGAGCAGGGGGAGGCGAGCGAGTACGGCCAGCCTCAGATCCGGCTGGCCTCCGCCACCACTTTCATGGGTAAGTTGCAAACGGTCTGTTAAGCACTTTGTGAGTCGGTGTGTCCAGCATTGAGGAATATCAGTGTATTCATTAAGGCCATCTCCCCTGCGCTCTCCCCTCCAGGCACGTTCGGCAAGGCCCCATGGCGTCCCCAGCAGGAGCTGTACCCCGGCGTCCCTCCACAGCCCCTGCCCCCCCCCAGATCCATGCTGCCCCATGAGAACACCTACTCTGCTCTGGGCATTGATGAGGACAGGGACAAGGAGAAAGACAGCGCCCAGGACAAAGACTCTCCGCTAGACTGCTCGGAACAGAACGTTTACGAGCTGCCTTTCGACGTCAACAGGACAGGACCTGTTCGGCACGGACGAGTCAGCACGTAGGCGGAGTCAGCACGTAGGCGGAGCCAGCACGTAGGCGGAGCCAGCACGTAGGCGGAGCCAGCACGTAGGCGGAGCCAGCACGTAGGCGGAGCCACGCGCGAGGGCCCCTTTTCACAAACGAGACAGACTCAATGTTTTTTTTTGCTTTTCTTCGAGAAGAGGATGACCAAAAAATGCTACCTCAGTGAAATGACACTTTTCTTTCCCAATGATGGACACCACAGTGCAACAAGTGAATGTAAAACACAAGCATTGTTTTGTATGAAATGCAGAAAAAGACAGCGGGAGTGTGTTAACAGTGAAGATATTTCTTTCCTCTATTTTGAAGAGAGAGAAATGGTATACAACTTCCTTTTAAGAAGATAGATATTGAATATATACATTTTTATACAAAGTCTATTATATTTTGTAAATTAAATGTAAAAGAAATTAGGATCCAATTATTTTTGCTTACTTCTCATATTTGTTACAAGTATCGTGTGTCAGATCGCTCTCTGCCTGTTCACGTATCCTAGCCTAAGACATGTTGCTTTGAGTGAAGCAATCTTTTGCACATACCCATACATAATAAAAAACACCCATAACATGTGCTGCTATGTACACTTGGGAGTTCTGTGATGCTTGTTTGGGGGGATTTTTCGATGATTTCTGCGGTTTAAATGGAGCTTGTGCGTGATGCGCGGAGAGCTGGTCTGTGCTGTGTGAGGACAAGGAGCAGAGAGGTCCTGGCGTCAGCCTAGCTGGGGATGAGAGGGAGGGCTTGGCATATAGGGCAGCTTTTCAGAGCACAACCGCAGACCTCCAAGGATGAGGTGCCCCTGCTATAAGCCCCCCCCCCCCCCCCCCCCACAACGCTGTCCAAACACAGAGCAGGAAAGTGAAGGTCGCTCGTGTGTCCATGGATGTGTAGGTTCAGCACCGCATGGACTCCCTGAGGCTGCAGATGGAAGTTCAAATTAGGGCAGACAGACAGGACAAGAACAGTCACATGAACTTTCCGCCAGCCTGCCAGCCGGCCGGCCGGCCAGCCAGCTAGCTAGCTAGCCAGCTAGGGCTGAAAGCAGCTCTCGCAGTATTCAGCACATGGAGACTTTCCACCAAATGACTCATCTTGGCTCTCCCCACCCGCTCCCTTCAGCCACCACCCCCCACACACACCACACACACACACACACACATACACACACACACACACACACACCCCCCCAACGTCTTTGCATTTTGGGTTTGTTATTTCAGGCCTCTCCTTTTCAACATGGGGGGAAAAAAGGTGAGCCTGTGCGCAAGGCTAGCTGTGCGCGAGGCTAGCTGTTGAAACTTGCACTTGGAAGGCACCTTGTTGGCCGACAACTGCCACAGTGGAGCTGTGTGTCTGAGCTGGCAGAGTTAGCGAGGAGGAGGGGGAGGAGGAAGAACAGGGCATGAGGGGAATTGAGAGGAGGAGAGTTCACCTGGTGCGAGGTGTTGAATTTGAGATATCCCACTGAGAAAATTGTAAATCTGGAAGATGCTTAAAATTCTCTGTCATTACATCACATTACAATTAGATTAAAATCTCTGAGGGGGTACATCTTGAAAACGAACCCCCCCCCCCCACCCCCCACCCATTTAGCCTATTGACGTATTTGACTCTGCTTACTTGACTGCCCACACCTGGAGGGGGGGTCACTGTTTGTGTGACTAGCTCGTCTGTGACGCAGCGAGGCCGTCTGTTGGAAGTTCTGCCAGATCACCGTGGATACCGGGATGAAGACGAGATGCTTTCGCCACACACGATCAAACACCTGGAACGCAGCTGCCGTCAGATGTTCTCATCCTGCCACTCCTCGTCAGAGAGCGAAACAGATCTCCCGAACCAGACCAGGAGAGCTTCACCCGTGGCTCCTTGCGTGGGCGTGATGAGAGGTGAGAGGAAATCGCAAACTGGCTGGGAGTCGCAACCAGGGGATGTGAGGAGCTCTGGAGTTGGAGAAACGCGTTGGCAAGAATCAGAGCATGGTGCTCGTTAACTTCCAGAGGTACGGGTTGGCATTGTGGGTTTTCCCACACGGTTGTGTTTTTGGTAGGGCCTTTTTTTTACCAGCGTATACTTTTTTGTTGCATTTAACATAACTATGCATGCAGCAATTACACTTGTAGAAGCAATTTACCTCTCAACAATTTGGTGAGGCCATAACGGTTTATTTACTCCGCTGGGAAGAGTTCTGAAACAACTGCCATCAAGAAACAATTTGTAGGATAACAAGGGGATGGGGGAGGAGATGGTGGTGAGGGGAGGGGAGGGGAGGGAAGGGAGGAAGGGAGGGAGGTGGTAGGTTAAAAAGTTCTCCACAGACATAAGGAGTCTCTCCTGCAGAGACTGCAGTCAGCTAGAACAGTCCTGTTCTCTGCCGGAGGGAAAAGAAAACACCGGCCAGATTGCAGAATCATTCCTCTGCTTTGATTTCGGCTCCAAAGAAAGTAGACAGGAAGTTGACTATTCCTCCAGACCACCAGTGATTGGCAGATGGGGGATGGAAGGGCTGGTTGGAGTCGTCTACCCCTGGTCTGGGATCGGTTTCTGGGCCCACTGGCCTGACCTTCACCCGTATACAAGAAGCTCTCCAAAACTGATCGTAAATCGGTTCCTTAGGCCATAGCTGGCCTTCCCGATCCTGGCAACGGAGACCCTGAAAAAGAAATTTAGCATGCCAGAGCCTTATCTCAGTGCCAGACACTTTGAATTTCGTAGCTAATTTGCCTTCATTGTTGCCAGATGTGGCGACATGGAGACAGATGTTTATGATATTAAATGTCCACGGGCGGCTCGCTGAAATTCTTATTCTTTTGTTGTGAAGCTCAGTAAATCTGCTGGAGGAATGAAGTCCAACTTTTTAGCAGCTCTTTGTGTGTTCCTCGGATCCCGCTTTGGGCAGGGCTGAGGCTTAAACAGTAAACGGAGAAAATGAATTAAACAATAACTTACAATGAAACACTGTTGCTGCTCAGATAAAGTGACCCACAGTAATATCACGTTGATGTGTTTTTAATCAGGGCTTGCTTTTCCTCGCTTGTCTTAGATTGTCGGTCAGCAAAGAATTCATTCCAGCCCTAACTAAACCTTCGCAACCAAATGACTTACAGAGAGATATAATTGCTGTGGGAGACCAGCTGGGATTCTAGCCCATAATAAAGTTGATCAATAATTGAAAAAACAAGAGTTATGACTGTGAACCATCAGCCACCACAAATACCAGTGGCTGCGATTTATTTCTGTTGACAACTTTTCTCACACAGTCACACTGAGAACCATGTCTTCCACAGTGACTCATTCCTCTAGAAGTCATTTGATCTGCGAGGTGCAGTTAAGCTCTGCAATCAATTCTTCACTGACCAGAAATCTGAAGATTTAAGCTAGGAAAAGCTAGCCCTGATTAAAAACATATAAACATTATATTATTGAGGGTCAATCTATCTGTGTTTTGGAAGGCAAACCACTTATGGAGAAAGATGTACTTGTCGCCCCAGAGACTGCTGTCATGGCAACACAGGGAGGACTCTGGCACTGCCGAAGTGTTGGGTGCATCACGGCAAAAAGCTCTGTAAAACTTGACGCTCTGAAAACGTTTGAATTGCTCTAATTGTGATGAACACTTTACATACAAATGAACATTAACACAATGCATCTGCTTGGTCAAATAACATTTGAATCATGTGGGTTTTTTAATGACAGAAACCACAGAATCAGATGTAGGTCCAGTATACAGGTGGAGTCATCCCGGACACAGGTGGAGTCATCCCGGACACAGGTGGAGTCATCCCGGACACAGCTGGAGTCATCCCGGACAACCCAGGCTGTCCCTCATCCTTCCTCAGCTCAGCCGTCCTTTTAAACATCCCCACTGCCAGCACCAACCCAGCCTAGGGGGCTTCCAGGATTCAAAGCAGATACTGCGGTCGTTTTTCTTTTCTCTTTCCTCTTCTACTTTCTTTTTGGCATCAACACCCTCACTAGCTGCCAGCCTCAACAACCCTGCGTCTGCCACAACATTGCTTCCACAATAACTTCCTCGCCCCCCCACCGCACCCCCACCCCTTCCACCCTCCACCCCCCACCCCACCTTCCCCCGAATCAACGGCCAGACAGAAGGAAAGGACGGAAAAAGCAGCGAGGATTTTCAAGCAGGCTTCTCCAGTAAACCTCTCTCACCCAGCTACAGTCCTCGCGCCGCGTCTTTTCTTCCTTGGGAGTCGGCCGCCAAACCAGGTGTGGAAGCGGGAGGTGGTCAAACGGACGTTTGACAAAGCGCACATCCAGGCTTCCCCTTCGTACTCTCTGTCCCCCTCTCGTACCGTTCGTGAAAGTGAGCCTGGTCGACGGCATCCCTCATCGCTCTTTGCTCTCTAGCACTGCAAACCTGCATGTGATGACACCAATCCAAGAGTAGAGATCAGCACTCCATCCTGCCTGCATGGCCAACCAGTCTCGGAATATTTGTGCTGTGTGTGGTGTGTGTGGTGTGTGTGGGTGTGTTGTGGTGTGTCTGTGTGTGTGTCTGTGTGTGTGTCTGTGTGTGTGTGTGTGTGTGTGTGCGTGTGCAGGTGTGTGTACACTAGTGTCAAATAAACACATTCCATTCCATATGATTGATTTATCCAAAGCCATGAGGAACGTAGCGTGTTGAAAACATTATTACACATGAAGCAGAAACAGGTATATTTCCAAATAGATGACATTGTTTACATTTGCTACTAGCATCAAAGCATCGACAGTCAGAGAGTAACAGACAGTCAGCGTAAGAGACGACCAGGAGTCCTCTGGGACAAGAGACTTAGTGTGTGGATTTATGAGGGTGCTGGTGACAGCAGGGTGACAGCAGGGTGACAGCAGGGTGACAGCAGGGTGCCTCAGGCCACAGCGCTCGCGAGCACCTGGCTCCTCTCCTCTGTTTGTTTGGTTTAAGTACTGCATTGAAAGCAGCCACGCCAACACCTCTCTGATTTGACAACTGGAGCAGGTATGCTGCATGGACACACAGCTCAATCCGAACTAGAGTCAAGTGGAGCAAATCATGTGTCCGTTCATTCCTGTTTTTTAAGCTTTTAAGTTAAGCTTTTAAGTTCAAGTGGCCTTCGTTTGTTGGTGAGGAGAAGCAAAGATTTGACTAGTACTCTCCTTCCCAAAAACAAAATGTCCGCTGAGTTAAGAACAGAGCTGTAACACAGCTGCTGCCAAACTAGCTCTGGAATAATCCCCAAACAAATTGCCAATAAAGTGGTAAACTGTGTCTGCGTTTAGCATGACTCAAATTACAACCCTGGACAGATCCAGACAGGTTAGCTGTAGGTCTTCAGGGCATATTTTGTGAGCCGGGAGCAAAAGGCAGAGGAGAAGGGGAGAGAAGAAGTGAGAGGGTGACCTCGCTAGTTTAGTTTACCTTCTGGAAGTTTCCGCCTGTCCTGTCACCACCAGGAAGGATCCAGCCCCTTCGCATTCTTTCACTGTATGCAAAGATCCACAAAGAGGAGGAGAGTGAATGCTTGTCTGTGTGAATGTGTGCCTTGTGGGTATTTGGCAGCCAGTACTATAAGAGTCATTTGTAAGTGTCTAACCCATCTATTTGGAAAGTTGTGTTTCAAAAACCAGAGCAATCAAAAACACACACAAAAACGATTGTATTCCGTTGGTTTGTGTTGAACCCTCTCCCGCACATTAAGGGCAGTCCATGACCTCACACTCTTCCTCTGAATCTGAGAGTATCTCATCTCCTTGGGTCCCGGACACACTGCTTCTTCACCTTGACCAGACAGACAGGCACACTTCCAAGCGAGTGGAGGGTCTCTCCTCTTATCTGAATGGGATCTTCCTTGGTCACTTGACGACCGAGAGAGGAGAAAGAGCGAGAGACATGCATCCATACACATGTACAATGCAAGAGAGAGAGAGAGAGCAAGAGAGAGAGAGAGAGCAAGAGAGAGAGAGAGAGTACAAGAGAGAAACAGAGTGAGTGACAGACAACTAGATGGAGCCAGAAAGAGATAGAGATAGAGGCTAAGAGAGATAGACAGTGGGTGTGAGTTCCCAGCCGGTGTGGTTGAAGTCAGGGCTGCGGACATTCAGTGTGTACCAGATGCTCCATCATAGCAACTCTATCCACACCCCAGACGCAAACACACTCACTATCACCATCTGACCTTTCACCCCCCTAGGGCACCATTACTCCAGCCACTCCAGGGTCAAACAGACCGACCTCCGTCGTTTAGACTCCACCATGTGGACACACGCACATACACACAGGTGCACACAAACCCCTCCCACACACATACAACACACACACACCTAACACACTCACTGATACTCACACCGGTACACACAAACACACACGCACACACCCCAAACACACACCAACACTCGCACAGGTGCACGCAAACACACACTCCAACCCACTCAAATCCCTAAATAATAGACAGCACACATGATAACACGTTCCCAAGCACACACAGGGTGTGTGTGTGTCTTTACTAGCTCTCTCTAAGTACCACCTACCCCATACCACCTCTGAGTGTGAGTGCTAGTGTGTGTTCCACCTACCGCATAACACACGTGTGAGTTTTAATGTGTGTGTGTGTGTGTGTGTGTGAGTGTGTGTGTGTGTGTGTGTGTGTGTGTGTGTGTGTGTGTGTGTGTGTGTGTGTGTGTGTGTGTGTGTGAGTGTGTGTGTGCGCTCCACCTCCCACATAAGAGCCACACCAGACCATCTCTCTGAAGGTGTGAGTTATGCACTGTCACTACTAGATGGGGGAGCCTCCTTTGTTGACAATGAGCAAACAAAGACCAAAAGGTTGTAATTTGAGGCCCGGCCTCCTGTTGACAAGTCAAACAAGCTCTGAATGAGAGAGAGGAAAGGAGGGAGGGGTGGGGGAGGGGAGGGGGAGGGCAGGGGGGGGGGGGGGGGGGGGGGGGGTTGGCGTGGAGGAGGTGAAGAGGTTCAGCCGGGCTCCGAGTTTACTCAGTGTGTTTACCCTCTCTTCAGAGCTGCATCCCTCCTTCATTGATTGTTAGTGCTCTTTGTAGAACCCCAGATCAGATAACCCTAACCCTAACCCTAGGACAAACAGCAGCTTTGGAGAAAAGCGCCCGCTAAAGGAACACAGTGTCGAACGTGTGCTAGCTCCATGAGTGCCTCCTTCTGAGCTGGGGGATGTAGTCTGCATGGGAACTGTAGGGTGGAGGGGATGTCTTGGCTGGCACACTCGCTGGCAATTAACTTATACTTTCTCTGGTTCTGGCGATGATTAATGACTACAATATGTTCTCGTGCAATGAATTCACTCTTGGCTCCATGTCATGCATGCTTGCCACACATTGTGCTGCGGCACCACTGTTTAACATCAGCACAGCGCAGCACAGCACAGCACAGCGCAGCGCAGCACAGCACAGCACAGCGCAGCACAGCGCAGCACAGCACAGCACAGCGCAGCACAGCGCAGCACAGCGCAGCACAGCGCAGCGCAGCACAGCACAGCACAGCACAGCACAGCACAGCACAGGACACATGGTGTGTAGTAATAACAGTAACAACCTCATTGAGAACAAGCTTTCATCCAAAGCAACGTACAGGGGGGGGGGGGGGGTTCAACCTGTGACCTGTTGATACACAGTCAGATGCTCTAGCCACAGAGCAACACCCTTTCAGTGCAGGAGTGTGTGTGTGTGTGGTGCCATGCAGGCCTCTGCAGAGCAGGGTTTACACTGAGAGGCACAGAGCAGAACATGCCCACATCGCCATGATGAGAACAAGTTCTGGCACGTGGAGGCGTGGAAACACTGCAGCTTTTAACACCAACAGAACTGTCTAATATTTACTGTTCAGATTGTGCCACAGTGCTGAATCACAGCAGTGGGCTTAATCTTGGAAAGAAAGAGGATGTGTCGAGGGGTTAGGGAGGAGAGGGAGGGGAGGAGAGAGGTAGGCGACGGTGGGAGGGGAGGGAGGGAGGGAGGGAGGGGGAGGGGAGGGAGGGCGGGGGGAGGGGGAGGGAGGAGGGAGGGGAGGGGAGCGCGGGAAAGGAGCGGTGAGGGTGGAGGAGGGAGAGGGAGGAGGGAGAGGGGGGGGAGGGGGGGGGGGAGGGGGAGAGAAGGCCAGGCGATTTCCCACAGGGAGGCTTCGACGCCGACGTAGACGTGGGGGTTGCGTGTGTTTGAGATAATGAGTGCGTGACTCCAGTGACATAGAGATGGAGGCACGGTGGGGTGGGGTGGTAGGGGGCCAGGGGAATGACGGGTGGATGTGGGCTTGGGCGTGGCGAGGGGGGTGGAAGAGTGAGAGTAGTGATGGGTCTAGAGCCTAGCTTGTGACTGAGAGGAACAGTTAAGCTCGCCAGGACTTCACTTGAGATGTGTGTGAGCGCGCCAAGCCCAGAAGAGCGGCTCGCGCAAATGCCAGAGTTTTTTTTCAAAGAATACACAATGCTCTCTCCTTGTTGGCTCAATTGGGGATACGTAACCGGCAAAAGGAATGTAGTAGCAATAAGTTATGCATCTGACATTACCTGCTGCTTAGTCTTGAAATTATTTCTCCACCTGCGTCTTTGTCTCTCCTTCTCATCTCCCATAATTGCGCCCACAGCACACGGTGGGTCAGTGGCAATACAGCAGCGACACAAAATTACTTGAATCCAAATGGAACATTTCTTTTCTCTCTCTCTCTCTCTCTCTCTCTCTCTCTCTCTCTCTCTCCCTCTCTAAAATGAGAACTGAGGCAGAGTGTGCAGTTAATTTGACTTGAAGCCTCACACTCTTTTCACAGCGCCGCCGCTCTAATGTGTTCCAGACTGTGGAGTAGCAGTGGGCTGCGCCAAGCTCACCCCATCAGCATGTCAGATCACCTCCTGGAGCCGCCATGTCCCTTTCTGATACATAAATAAAAGACTATTATAAAGTGCAGTTTAGGCGTTTTTTGGGGTTCAGACTCCAGATTCTCTCTTCCCCTTGACTCTGTGGGATTGTGCTCCCTGCTGGAGGGACGAGGTACGGAGTCGAGCAGCCGCTTCTGATCGCTGTGGAGATTTGGCTTTGATCTGGGATCACGGTTGGGATCCGGCTCCAACTGCTCGCACACGTGGGACAGAATTGGATTCTCTGACACCTGGCCTCATCCAGCTCAGCTCATATGGACGTGTCGTGTGTATCTGTGTGGCTAGTGAGAGGATGGGGGCGATAGAGGAAGCAGGGAAAAGAAGGAGAGAAGCGTGGCTGAGGAAAGGAGGGATGGCGGAAGGGGGGGGGGGGGTAGGGAGGTGGAGAGAAAGGCAGTGGAGGCTACATCAATCCTGCCCTGAATTACTATCATTATTGTAATGGCTCTGTAAGGTTTTCTTTCCTGGTCTTGTAATTGTTACCAAACCTGGTGTTCAGAGGTGCAGGTGGACAAATCATTCCCAGCAGGGGAAACGACAGCACAACTTTCCATGATAGAGGGAGGTGCTGCTTTAAGTACATCTCCACCCATCAACAAGTATAGTGGAGCAGTCAGTCTCTTAGAGCTGCGTAGATAGCCCGGATCTGCTCTGATCAGTTCAGGTCAATGTTTAAGGTTTGTTTGCTTGTTTGTTTGGGTTCAGTTCTGTGTTCTGAGTGGTTTTGATCCACCAGCTGGCTTCGGATTACTGACGAAAATTCTTTTCAGAACCACAAAGCAGTTGGAGTCTCCCGATCACGTTCCTCCGTTCCCCGGATGTTCATATCCACGTCCCTCCCTTCTGAGAGCAATTCAGGTTCCCAGTGAGCCAGTAGCCTGTAGCTGTGCTCCTACGCTGGTTTCCAACCCGCAGCACTGACCCCGTTAAACCTCCACGCTCCACACTTCCCCTAGGAACCTCCCCCTACCCACTTCCAACTAGCCGTGAGTCTTAAAACGCTCCATATGTTTCTCCTGCGTCACGTCAGTCTGCTGGACACACGTCCCTGCCCCGCTCCTCCTCCCAGACACCAGGTATCCCAGAAACCAACGGACGTACTCGGGCGAACTCGCTGCACATTTTCCAGAGGTGAATGTCGCTGGACAGAGCTCGCCCTCCCTTCCTTCCTTCCCCTCATCTCTCTCTTCCTCCCCCTTCTTTTCTCTTTCTTTTTCGTTTGATGAACATCTTTCTCTTCAATCCCAGATGGCCTTTCGTTGGACTCTTCAAAGTCGTGGCAGACAGTCCGACATCAAAAGGAGCATTCCGCGGCTTTCAAAGTGGCGTAATCACCCGAGCGCTGGCAGCACATATGTGGGCCATATTGCATCAATCAAACACGAACGACTCGTTTTAATCACTTTGCCACGGTTGTCCTGATGGCTTTGACACCCGTGAAGTGGTTCAAACTAATCTCATCAGACGAGGCACCAAACTAGCGATGGTATATAATAGATGATCTAGTTGAATGAAACCCTTTCTTTTGAAAGTACAATCCGCCGTGTTTCACAAGCACCTCAAACACTCCAGATTCACTTAGAGTGCTTTTTGTCTTCACTTCTGGCTAATGGATTTGAAATACAGCCCTCAGCACAAAGAGGAACATATTGTTATTCAACAGCATAAGTCCATAACATTAAAACCAACAACCAAAAATGTCTCACTTCTGGTGGTAGATTACGGCTTAGGGGGACAGGCCTTCACATTCCCAGACAAGTCTTCACCACAAGAAAATGCTGGAGCTTGTCTTTTGCTCATGCTTTCGCACTACTCTGTGCTTCCCGAGACCACTGAATCTACGTTGATTGTCCAGTGCCACATACAATAGAAGTGAGTATCGTAACCTCAGTGATAAACATCTCGCCCATCGGCCTCATTATACGCTCTGTGCTTCAGCTGCATGTAACCACAAATCACTCGTCATACCCAACAGATCTCTGTCTCATCTATAGGATCATGTGTGATCAGGGCCTCGCGACAGAAACTGTCTAGATCTGTTTCACAATCCACTCTCTGTGACGTGATACTATATTCATATCTGCTCCTGAAGACGGGTCATACTCACATTCCGATTTTAACTGCGAACCCTACTTATCTGTCCTCATACTCCGCATCTCATACTGTCACTCACTCGCCCTTGTACGTTCTTATGTCAGATCACGGCTCTCTACATTCCGTCATCAGTCCCCCTTCCTTACAGTGGGCTATTTTAGCCAAAAACTGTCATACTAACCCTTATGGATTTTTGCATGGAAGCAGTGCCTTGCAATTAATAAAACCACTCTCTCCTTACAGTACTTCACTTCGCGCGGGTGAAAGCAAACTGGTTGCTAAACACGCTCTGCAACTCCTCTCTTCTATATGATAGGTTGGAGTGTTTACCAGTAGCTCTTTTTCTACAATTATATGTCTCTCATACGTGAGGCACACTCGCATGTAGAGACGCTGTGCGTTGTCGTGAGAGAAGCGCACACCAGACTTAAGACGAGTAGGATACGACGGGGAGACCGCGCTGATATAAGAGAGGAACCAGGAGGGGTGTTCGATACGCTCGCGCGCGCAGTAAAGAAGCGTGCGAACACTAAGTGAAGGAAGGAGGGGAGGGGAAGGAGGAGACCAGGAGAGGGGAGGGGGGGGGAGGAGGGGGAGGCAGGGATGGAGCGGAAGGAGGGGGAGGAGGGGGAGGCAGGGAGGAGGGAAGGAGGGGGAGGAGAGGGGATACAGATGAAACCTGACGGGGCCTAAGTAAGGAAGCATGGTTGTGGGGAAGGGTGTTGCACGGTGACAGAGCGATGGACTGAAGACCAAGAAGCAGGTTTGAATCCCCCCCTACCATGTCTGGATTGTTGGTTTTTCAGCAAAGAGCACATGAGAAAACATAAAAAATGCCCAACATACAATACTTACATGTGTATTGCAGAAAAGACACCCTCAAAGAATGCATTATTGATGGCTCTATGAGGTAGAGGATGCCGATTGGTCACCCCTGTTAGCGAATCTCAGGTGATTGCTGGGTTCTAGGTAACTGACCTGAAGACACCACGCAAGGAGCTTGTTGGGGTTGATTCAAATACGTCAACATGAATGAGATACCTTGTCTCTTGTTGGGTTTCCACCTACAAGATAACTAAGAGCCTCATTGTTACTGCACACAGTAACAGGGGAGTCACTCGTTCACCTGTAATCTCCAAAAAAACTCAAAGCCATGTTCACAGGCTGTGTGTTTCAGCATGATTGTGAAGTTTTGAATAAAACCACCACATGTCATCATAGTGACACCTAGTGGCTGAAATGAGAATTTGACCGTTTTGAAAGTAGGGTGGTGAACCAGACTTGAAAATGATAGTAAAAGCAAAGAAACTGAGTGCCAGAAGTTCTAAACTCCGAGCATTTGGACAAATCCTCTGTCAAATTAAGCATTGTATCAGCAAGTAAAGGGTGCATTTCAGAAAACAAGAAATGTTGGAAAACATGAAAATGTTGGAACAATTTGCCCTTGTTTTGCGTAATGTCAAGGTAGGCCTCCTCATGTTTGTGGGAGCTTTTTGTCTGGCAAGACTCCCCCTCCCCCTTCAGACACTCAGGTCCAAAATCCCACAGATGTATGCTTTTCTAAATGGAGTAATTAGTGTGCATTCATTATGTCACGCTAAGTGTGTTAGCTCTTGCCGCATTTACTTTTTAATTGCTCTCTGCCTAGGGGCGACCAACACATTTAATACAAAGGCTGATCAATAGCCGTGGGATGCATTGCAGGGGCTCGTGGCAAGCTTCGCTCTGCATCTCGCTGCCCTGCCCTGCCTCGCCGTGGCTAATGAGGATGAGAGGCAGCGTGGATGTGGGCAGGGTCAGAGATTGTGTCAAAGATGTCATGCTGTGAGGCATCCCACCCAGATAATGAACCCCCTGGGGGACGCAGAGCCAGAACAGGTTAACCAACATGCAAATGGCGATTAGAGAGATCCATGAGGAAGAGGAGGGCCCACTCTGCTGAGCTCTTAATGAGACGCTGACATAGACTAAGAAGTCTCGCTTTGGCGTTCCAGCAGATGGTTAGTTGTTGTTGTTGCTGTAATTGTTGCTGTTGTTGTGTAGCGATGATTGATCTGGAGGTTTCATTAGTATTCTCGTGTACAACTGATGTACGCCTAAGTAGATTTGTGTTCCGTTCGGCCTGCAAACAAGCTTTGAAAACACCCTGATCTCTGTCAGGCCAACTGAAACCTGCGTTCAAGGGATTTCGTGATCTCCCACGAGAAACGAATCAACGAAGCAAAACACACCACGTGTCCGTGCCTGATTAGAACCCGTCTCCTTGCGGAACAAAGCGAAACTAAAGAGAGGAGAAGAGATCTGGGTTGCAGCATCAGCGTTGTGTTCGGTCCCGCGCAGGGCTGGGGATTCCCTACAGGTCTGCAGTGTTCAGCTCTGGTTCCTGCGGCTGCCCGGCTGAAGCAGAGCGGGCACGCGGCCGTGACGAAGCCCCTGGACTGAGGACACCGTTAGCAGGATTCTCAGCACTCGGGAGACCACTCGAGGACGAGGTCACTCTAAATTGGCTCGCCAGAGAGACTTGTCCCCCCACACCTCCCTCGCCCACCCCTCGCCTCCAGGCTGCTTCATGCTCCTCCCTCCATCGGTGTGTGACTCCCTGGACACGTCGCTGACAAGACGCTGTTGTCCAAGTGGGCCAGGCTGAGATGAGAGAGGACCAGGTGATCCTCCATGTCCTTGGAATTAGGGATGACAAAGGACTGAAAGTTGTACCGCATTTAACACTATCGGTTGGTCGGTTAAGTGTATTGAATGTGGTGAATAATTGAACTCAAAGGTTCCGAATGATGAACAATCATGAACAAGCTCCTTCTCTTCATGACTGACAACAACTCATGAGTCATTATTGTTGCGCTTCTTTTGCCCGAGTCCCGAGTTCAACCTCCACCACGAGTCCTTTCACTTCACATTCTCTTCACCGAAATACAGGAGAGGGGAGACATTTCCATCTGATTTTCTGTCATGAAAAGTCAAGTGTGTGGCAAGACTCGACGCTAGACTGAAGCTAGTTAGCAGCTCTGTAGGGAGATGAGGTGGGGTGCGGCAGGAGGATGGGGGGAAGGGGATCAAGAGCAGAGAGCAGGAACAGTCAAGACCCCTGGGCTGTGGTTTCTGTCTGACTCCTCATACAAGCCCCCAGAGCTTCTCATGGAGCCTGCATT
This sequence comes from Plecoglossus altivelis, assembly GCA_036571765.1. Taxonomy (NCBI): domain Eukaryota; kingdom Metazoa; phylum Chordata; class Actinopteri; order Osmeriformes; family Plecoglossidae; genus Plecoglossus; species Plecoglossus altivelis. Next base: position 4,067,222 of record BROE01000027.1, read on the forward strand.
CACAGCTGCAAAGCTGGTTGGAGTTGCAAACCTAAAAACACTGTTGGATTCTTTAGTTACTGTGAGTTTTTGCAAGCACATGCAACCCTTTATTACAAGCCTTTTAACAGTGAGGGTTAGCAGTGTTTTTCAAGTAACGTAGCGCGAGTATGACTGTAACCAACTGAGACCAATTTTGCTCCAGTAGCCTAAACTCAACCCCGTGGAGTGTAGAGATGAGCGGTGCGAGGTCGAAGTCGGAAGAGGAAAAGCAGTAGCTTTTTATCTGAAGCCCTCTGCAGAGTAGAACGTAGTTTCCCTCTTGTTTCGTCGATGATGCGATGACACTCAGATACAACTACTCTCCTCACATACTCTGAATTCATAGATATTGTTGTTGAAGTGTGTGCACTGATATGAGAAAGATCATGAATTATTCATTCTCATTTTTGGACAAAAGACATCTTTTTGTTTGATCGCACAAACTACTACAATCAGGGTCACATTTAATCCTCGATGCTGTGTTGGAGATCCTTGCTTTTATTTATGCATTTTGAATCAATAGTAAATAAACCTTTGAGGTCAGTTATTTCACAGTTTTGTGCCGCAGTGTTTTCAGTAATAGAAGCAACCAAGATGTGCCTAGGGATTCATCGAAGGGAAATATTAATTAACGAGACTGTATAAATGATATAACACTTCTCCTTAAGGGGGGGAAAGTTTGACAAGGTTACAGAAGTTTTGTTTGTCAAGGTTACTGAAGCTTCGTTAATGAGAACATGACTTTCGGGGTAGTGAAAAAAGAACCAACCATCCTCTTCCCTCTAGGATATTGTCCAATGGTTGTTATGCTAATGACTCAATTAATACCACGCATATCATTAGTCAAATGAAGATTCAAATGCCAGAAACATTAATTACTGCTCAAAATACCTTGCCATAGCAGTCTTAACAGTTTGCCAGCAGTCATAGACAGGCTACATTATGTTTATCGGTGCTGTCTTGAAAAGCATAAAAAGACGCTTTTCTTCCATCTTCATCTGTTATTCACCTCTCCTCTGACCCACAAAGAATACCTTCCTTGTCAGAGCAATAAAGCTGTTTAAGGAGGGCCGCGTGGACTAAGACGCGACACTGTACCCTACCTGTTGTATATGAAGCAAAATTGGAGAGACGACAGTAATTATCAAGGTACAATAAAGAGCCTAAATTGAGAGGGGTGAACGGAGTCCGCTGTGTAATGATGTTTTTCCTCTCATTACCGCCGTTTCTTGTGTTCTCTCCTATCTGGGGCCTTGAAGACGCTCCCTTGAGGTGTCGGGCAACTGTGAATCGCAGCTCGGTCTTTTAAGCGACATCAATGCCTTGGAAATAGAAAAAAAACATGAACTATTTTGGAAGGTAATTGATTTGCTAATATTTGCTCAACACCTTTTATTCTAATTTGCAGCAGCGCCAAACCTTCTTTTCATTAAGTTAAAAATAAGAAAAGGCGAAGATGTCAACCGACACTGCATGCCAGCCTCTAAACACCTATTTAATTAAATTCCCAATTGATTTCAAACCATCACGCAGCGCCAGACTCTTCTAGAGGTTACCTGCTGAGTAAGTTAATCGTCAGGTTAGGTGTTTAGCCCGAGGTAGGCTTGTGTGGAGAATTATAAATGATGACTCTTCAATTACCGACAGTTTCTTTGCTAACAGTTTTCTTAAATCATATTGACAGAATGAATGCACTCGTAAACACCCATCTTATCTGCTCCGTTAGTTAGGCGACATGTTGCAGGCCTGAAGATGGCCCATTTAAGACGACAAAAGGTTTTCTATGAAAATGAGTGCATGTTTAATGCCTGACATCGGGGTGCAGGTGAAACGCTGGATTTTGAAGCATTGGCCAACAGCTAAGCCTACTTATTACCTGTAGGCCTATAAATAGGCTTATACATAGGCTTACATACCCTACTGGCTTTCAAACCTATCAATCATCCTGTTCAAACAGATAACAGACAGTTAATTTTGACGACAGTGTGAGTGTCAACCACGGGTAAAGACAAACTTATGTAGCCTACTGTGAAGCCTTCCTACTTAGTTAGAATCTCTCAGGAAGACAGTATAGATGGGCACATCCTTCACGTGTCCTCTACCATTGACTTCGGAAACAAACACAACTCAAAGTTTCCTTTACGTTATTATTTTGGTAGCAGCTACCATGGAGGTCTGTTACACTTGTATAACGGTCCAAAGAATGAAATCACGGTGGCGTTCGAAACATTTAAAATGTACTTTACTATGACAAGTCTCCCTTCCTCCCTGAGATTGGATTCAAACACGTCCTTAAAAAACCCAATAAGGACATTACCTTGACCCCCCAAAAGAGCTACCCCATTTAACAGTTGTGATATTGGAAGCTTGTTTGTATGTTTTCATGATTGTGTCAAAGGCATGTAACAATATGACACCCGTGCTGCATCTCAACTTCAGCTCCTGAGAGAATATTTGGATTTATTTAGATCAATCAAGTGAGATCATTAGCACTCGCGGGGACGATGTGTTGTCTCCGTGGATTAACCAAGTCGAGGGACTTAAATGGCGTCGGAGTGTTCTAATTAGAACACAGTGGGAGCTGTCTTTTTAAATGGATGGAGAAATCATAGGACTCCATTCTCTCTGCGGTGACTTAATTACTGCGTCGTTTCATCTTACCCCCCATAACAAGACTGACATTCACCTGAGCCAGATCGCACATAAAGCGATTCGCTGATGCAGATAAATGCAACTTTGACTGCATTTGGTTCATCCAGAGTCTCTCGGAGGAATCTGATTTGCTCAGTAATTTGCTTACTTTAGTGTAGCAATACTGCCATCGTGTGGAATAGGATTGCACAACATTCGGCCAGGAGAGCATTGCCACTTCCAATAATTACATTAAATATTTTACACGACATTAGAAAACAGTTATTAACAATTTACCAGTCAAACATTTCGTTTTTCCATGATGTCTATTAATAAATGGCACGTAGTGTATCATTTCTGCAATGATTCTGTTGTTTAATTTAAATGTCAGTTGTATAACATTGTTGTAGGCCTACTGAAATCCTCAACGTCTGTTGTTCCTTGTACGTATTTTCTACTAAACAAACACTAAGCCAAGAGCCTGCCTGAGCATGCAATTATCTGTAAGCTTCTCAAATGAACGTAATCTTCCTTCTCGACTGCCCGTCCATTGTGTTTGATGTCGTGTAAGATTTGTACTCACTGTAAAGCCTGCTTGATGACTGTTTGTCTAAACTGGAGTGCCCCCCACACCCCCCTCCATCCACACCAAACCCACACACACTGCCCCCATGAAACAGACACTTAGAATTCACACGGTAATGTCTGCACTCTTTGTGATAGCCTAGAAGTCACAAAATTTAATAGCAAATGGTGGTGGCAGGTGGGGAAAGGGGGGGGAGGGGGGGGGTCAAGTGAAGGCTTCCACATAAGGAGTTTTGTCTTTATTCATCTCAGAAGATGGAAAAGGAAATCTTAAAATAGTATCGTCCACTACTTCATGTCACTAGTGACATTCAGAGACACAGTCTGCAAGATGTAGTCATGGTTTAGGCCTTGTCTGGTAAAGGTGGGGCGTTAGTCATTATCATTTGATTACATGTAAAGTAATTATGGAATCAGGTCCTTAAAAGGTCAATCCTAACGACGTTCCCACAGATAGGCAACATTGGAAATGGCAAAATTTTCAAGAGTAACTTCGGCAAAGCTCTTCCCTAAGTTGTGAAAAGAATTTCGGATAAGACGTTAGAAGTCCAACGCCCAAGATTCGTCCTTGCTTACTTACAGGAAAACAACCTTGTTGACAACGGATTTGCATCAGATTACCGCATGCTTCCCCATAATGTTTTTTTTTCACAGTGCTCGTCTAGAATTAAATAAAGTAAATAGCAATTATGTAAAGTATCTCCTTCGAATGCTTGTGATGCAAGAACGAATCATTTACAGACATGAGTCTAAATTCCATCAGAAAAATCTTTCATTGATGTCTACGTTTCTATTTCAGTTTGACATACAACCAGACCAGTCCCCAAATGTGCAAATCCCATCCACCTGCCAGCATCAAATGAGTGCAGACATATTTATAGAAGCTGTTTAAACGGCCTTTCAGCTTCTGATGAGAACTTCCCTCCCTGTAATGCAAGAATTCTTTATCCGACCACTTATAATGACACATCTCCATGAGAACCTTTATTACAGCATAATAGTAATAATAATAATAATATGTCGACAAACTGAATAGCACAGAACAATCAACACTATTGACATGAGAGTGTTGTCCATCAGGGCAGGTCCACGTGTTTCAGAGCAGAGGTGGACATGTGTCCAGTGGAGGGGCTGTTTCTGAAGCCATCTGTGCTGAAGCAAGACCTGTAGGCTTCTTACTCTGTCTAAACACTGCGGCTGGTGGCCCAGCAGAAAGCAATAAAGTCCCTTGAAAAATTACATACAATTTTGAGGGGAATCATATCCCCCCCCAAAAACAACCTTTTTTTTCCTGTTTTTATTTACTCAAGTTTTACTCAAGTCCTTCAATTTATGAAATCCGCCTTTGAAAACAAGGTGGAAAGACTCATGACATTTCCCTTAGATGTTTCATAAGCTACTGTTATTGGCAGTTATCTGCTCAGGACAGATAATAGACACCTGACGTTGCCCAGGTTTCTCTGAGCTCTGCATAAAAGCACCATTAGAAATTAGAATACAATTAGACTTAATTTGGTGTATATATATAGATATATATATCTATATATATATATATCTATATATACAAGCACATTTACAGGTTGGCGTAGTATCGATCTCTGTTCTGATAATCTCTGTGGGCAAATTTAGCGTCCTTGTTGTTGTGTGGAATCCTACCGAAGGGAGCGTGGTCGTTGTAGCAGGTGTCAAAGACCTCTTCTACCACCTTCTCTGCTTCCTCCTTACTCACCTTCCTGACCGCTAGGATGGAGCGCAAGGCCCGGCCTCGGACGCACTCCTGACACAAGGAACCAAACAGGACCTTTGTTTACTTAGCCCGGGGACAAATTCTGCACGTTAAATGGAACCTCCTGTTTCACAGTAGAACACGTATTTTGTACGTAACCAATCATTTAAAAATGATGTTGGAGATGGGGGAGAGCATAACATAAGTGGCACGGCTACTACAGTACCTGCTGGTGCTGCTTCAGGCCAAAGTTGAATCTGGACACTTCGTTGTAGAACGAGCAATCGCCACTAAGATTAGCCGCACGAATCTTAGGAGAGGAAAATCATTATTGAAGTAGATATGGGGACAGACACAACAGGAGCAACGGGAATGGAAATGATACATAAGTGGGGAAACTCCGTTTAACCCCAGAGATCATGAGGTTTCTTTTCAGAATGAATTCATTCATCCATCCATGTTTTGCCATCCTCTCCCCCTCACCTCTGAGCAGGCCAAGTGTTTGAAGTTGTTGAACCAGTCCACGTGGGCCCGACAGTGGTCGAACGCGTGGATAAGCTCGTGTGCGACCACGCGGTTCATGTGGGACTGCTGGTGGATGTTGTTTTGACAGAGAACGATCTGGATGGGAAGAAGAGACGTACTGATAAGCTGAAAAGCTACGCCATCTGCAGGCAACCTCCTTTGATTTTGGGGATTTTCACCTTTAGTCTTGTCTAACCACAAACGGTTACATGTTCCATACCTGCGATGATGTCGCGTCAAATCCTCCACTAACCGTCCCATCACAGTCTTCACAGGAGAAGTGTCTGTCCTTGTAGACTGTGCTGAGGAGAGAAGAAGACCAAAAGGCTGGGACGAGCTCAGTGGTTAAAGCATCTTCATGTCCAGAGGTGCAATTCCCCCCCCCCCCCCCCCCCCCCCTCCCCTCTCACCAAAGTAACTTACCACCCTGAACTTTTCATCGCTCCAAGGAGAAGTTTTGCATATGGACCTGAAGGAAGAGACGCGTTATCTAGTCTGAAAGGCATCATGTTACCTACTTCTATATAAACCAAAACACCTTAGTTAGTAAACAATTTAGAGCTCCTAAGTAATGGGATATGTCACCTTATCGGTCTATGGCAAAAGCTAAAATAGGTGTCATATTCATTGGGTTTTTTCATTATCTATCTAGCTCATCAATGCTACGCTGCTAGCTGGCTACTTACTAGTATCAATAGCGAATTGAAGCATGACCTGACACTTGTGGTTGAAAGTGAACAGGGTTTCAGCAATAGACCCCTTTGAATATTTCTCCTTGCTCCTATCAGGGAACAAATTGTATCCATAATCCTCTTCTTGTTGTTTAGTTTGATCCATTGCATGGGGCTGTCAGCAAATGAACCCCTTTTAGCAGCTAGCTTGCTAAAAGGTCACTTGTGTTTTGTCAGACATGTGACGCGGCTGAGCCAAAGGTGAAAGGTAATGTAATAATTTTATAGATTCATCAATTATTCCACTATAGGTACAGACTTTCTGGCGTAAAATAGTTATATAGTTCTAATATAAATGGGGAAAATACATACTATTTATAATAACATGGACATTACCGCCAGCTGTCTGCACTTGTGCGCAGCCGTTTGACGCATCCGGAACAGGAAACTCAAAGCTGGCTGGTTCATCGCTGTCATGGCGCCGAACACAAACATTCAAGCTATTGCGGTGACAGTTACCTAGTCATTGCACTTGTTTTCTACGACCAGCTTCTAATACTTACTTTGGGATTGAAAGAAACGTTATTCTGTTTGGTTTCTGAGACGCTCCCGAAACAATTATTTGACTGGAAGCAAGGTATTACTTATGTACGTTGTTCAATGGCAAGACATGCTTCAGTTAGGCAAACGTTAACACGGCACCCTAGATAGCTAATTGCTAACTTATTGTTAGCGAAGAAGTTCTAGAACGTCCCATAGACATAATATGCATGCATCCATATTCAGTAACCTGCATTGCTGTGATCAAGTAACGTTAAATACATTTTTTTTTATGACACTCACAGGGAAGAATGTCTGGACCGAATAAAGCCCTGGAGTTGCAGCTACAGATGCGTCAGAATGCAGAAGATCTGAACAGTTTCATGAAAGAACTGGACAGCTGGGAGGTGGACATGAAGAAGAAAGACAACCAACTAAGGACTGGGACCCTCGGTGAGCCAGAAGTACGTTGCTATCCACCAATTTGGGGACCACTTGAAGCGTCCATAGGTGGAAACCATTTCTGAGCAAGCGACGGGAACTGATGGTGTGTCCCCCTGCCTCTGTCTCTCTTGTAGAAAAGTATCCCACCGGTGCGAAATAAGGATTACAAACGGAAGAAGAGAGGGAAGAGATCCACAGAGGGCAGTTCAAAGACTGAATCAAACCAACGTTCCAGGATCAAGTCGTACGATTACCAGTCATGGGATAAGTTCGATGTGGTAATGCGACAATCCCTTTAAAAACGCTGTATTGTCTATCCATCAGTGTTTTTATACTACGAAAAACGTGGCATGTGGGTGTAACATAAAACAACAGGAGATGTGTATTTTCCGTTCAAACTTCACTCTAGGATAAAGCTTTGGACTCGATGGATAGGGAGGACAGCCCAGTGGAATCCAACGAGTCGGATTCCGAGGACATACCTGTGGACCAGGAGAAAGCCCTCCAGGAGAAGGAGGAAGTACGCTTGGCTCCAGCGAATGGTAGAACGGCACCTGCCTTATTCAGGGTGTTACAAAAGCGTGACAGCGGTTGTTTTTTTTGCAGGGGAATAGACTATTCAAAGAAGGGAAGTACGACGAGGCCATTGAATGCTACACCAGAGGCATGGGAGCAGACCCTCTCAACCCAGTGTTGCCCACTAACAGAGCTGCCTGCTTCCTCAGACAGAAAAAGTGAGTGGCACTTTCTCCCTCATCGTATTATCTGTCAGCCATTAGGGCTAGGAGACCTATAAGCTTTTCACACCTGATGCCTGTTCCCTCCAAGCCCAGTGCCACAGATGGGTTTGGTCTTATGTGTCTGGTGGCTTTGGGATGAATTCAGAGAGAGCTGTAAATCGACTGTGTTCCCTGGTAGGTTTGGCGTGGCAGAGTCCGACTGCAACCTGGCCATCGCGTTGGACGAGAAGTACTTGAAAGCGTTTGCACGGAGAGGTGCGGCCCGCTTCTCCCTGCAGAACTATGCGTCTGCCTTAGAAGGTAAGCGGAGGTTTGACAGGGTCACCTGACATCGAGATTTGGCTGCTGTCATCAAACCTCTGTTTCTTTCCCATCGCTAGACTATGAAACTGTTCTCCAGCTGGACCCTGGCAATGTGGAGGCTCAGAATGAAGTGAAGAAAATAAAGGAGGTTAGAGTGGCTTCCTGGTAGATATATGCTACAGTGTTGTATGGTGATTTGGGCTCATTCAAACTGTAACAATCCTTCCATGTATAAGTCCTGTCTTCTTCTCTCCCGACTCAGGCCCTAGATGAGGTGCCCCACAGCCCTGAGGTGCAGGTGGAGCCTCCAGTGGAGGACCCCAAGCAGCAGAAGCTCCAGGAGGAGCAGCAGAGACGACAGGAGGAGCAGCAGAGACGACAGGAAGCGGTAGTGCAGAAGGACAGGGTACGATCTCCCCTGGAGATGACCTCATATACTGCCTACCTTCATTTCACGACAGGTTCAAATCCCCCCTCCTGGGCGTCACTTTGGATGAAAACATTGCTAAATGATTTAACGTTCGTATTTGGTATCATTCAGGGGAATGCTTACTTCAAGGAGGGGAAGTACGAGGCAGCTGTTGAGTGTTATAGCAGAGGGATGGAGGCAGACGCCACCAATGCCCTCCTGCCTGCTAACCGGGCCATGGCCTACCTGAAGCTGCACAAGTAAGCTGACACACACACACACACACACACACAGAGACACACACACATACACAGAGAGACAGACATATGTACTCCAGGAGGCGGCAGGTGCTGTGCTGACCTGCTACTGCAACATTAGGAGACATTGTGTGGATGTCGAGCTCCTTGTCACCTGTGTGTTTGGCTCTGTCACAAGGTATAATGAGGCAGAGGAGGACTGCAGCAAGGCCATCTCCCTGGATGCCACCTACTCTAAGGCGTTTGCCCGCCGGGGATCTGCCAGGGCAGCCCTGGGCCTCCTCGCAGGGGCCAGAGAAGGTGAACAGGACAGCACACACTACAAACTGTGTTAGCTTGGAAGTGAAGGTCCATGTTCCATATTTCACCTGGCGTTGATCAGGTTGACTTCAGTGGCTAACTTGTTTTGTTTGTGTTTTGTCTAGACTTTGAGCAGGTTCTAAAACTGGAGCCAGGAAACAAACAGGCGCTCAGCGAGCTGCAGAAAATCACAGCAGTATGTGACTCGGCAGCCATTTTGAATTCTATGCAACCTGGCCAACGTCATGGACGCTTTCTGACAGGAACTTTTGGTTTGTTCCTCCCTGCTCTCATTCAGGACAAGGACGTGAGCGGTCTGCTGTCTACGGTAGAACACGTCCAGAGGAGAACAGTTCAAGCCATCGACAAACCACTGCACCTGCAGTCAACAGTGAGACACTTTCTATTTCATGTGATTAAATACATGTAAATTACAGTGAGCTAATGTAGTGTACTAGCATCAAAAATAAAGAAAATAATGTAAAATGAAGACAATGTACCATGCCGTTGAAAGGATTGGCATTGCTTTCCCAGAAGCCCTTGAGAAGAGTGGACATTGAAGAGGTGGGGGGGAAGGTGGTGAGGATTGAAGAGCTCGCTGGTGGATCATCTGTCCCCTCAGCAGCCCCCAGCAGTCAGCCGTCAAAGTCTACCATCTCCCCCATCCTGACTGGGGGCCAGGAGGGAGAGACATCCTCCCCCCTCTCCACCTCCCCCAGTGCCAAGGTCCTAAAGATAGAAGAGATTTCAGACCTCCACTCCCAGACCCCCCTCAGGTAGAGCCGTGCTGTTCTGAGTCCTGGTTCTTCAGCTTGGGGTGGATGAAGCCAGCTGACCCAGCGTGTGTGTGTGTTCCCAAGGGGCCCTGAAGGGGAGGGGGGCAGCAGGCAGGCTGAGCAGCCCAGTAAGGAGCAGCCCAGACTAGGTCAGACACAGATCCTAGCCCCTACTGTCTCCACCACCACCACAGCAGACACCACCCCCATGGTTCCTCCTGCCCCCAGCAGCAGCTTCCAGCTGGAGAAAGACCTCCGGCAGATCAGGGGCAGCTCTGAGCTCATCTACAAGTACCTCAGGGTGAGTGTCGGGACGCAGCGCTACTGTGTTAGCTAACGAACTAAAGGCTCTGAACTTGCCTTGGATTTAAGTTCAGTTTTGTGTTTGAATAAACCAAGCGTGTGTTGGTGTGCATGGATGTGGGTGTCCTTCCAGCAAATCAAGCCCCAGAGCTACGTCCAGATCTTCCAGAGTTCCCTGGAGCCAGACATCCTCAACCTCATCCTCAAGACCTTACACACTTTCTTCACAAAGTACGTACTCACGCACACCCACACACACAGTCCTAAACTGCGTTCACCCACCTTGATGCAAGATGTACCTGACTCCCCCGTCCCCCAGGAACGAGCCTCCTCAGCTGGTGCTGGAGGTTCTTAGCAGTCTGGCCAGCGTCAGGAGGTTCAACATGGCCGTCATGTTCCTGTCCACCCCTGAGAAGACAGGTGACGTGTCCTCGCTTCCTCACACCTGAACATTCACTCATATAAACACGTTATTTCTAACAGGCCTTTTCTTGCACTCAAAATGCTATATCCACCCTCTATAGGTATAACTCAGTGGTAGAGCACTTGACTTGTACATCACTTTGGAGTCGTACGCTGTCATGCTAAGTCTGTCTTTATATACGGCCCAGTAGTAGTGCAGTGTCATGGTGGACATGTTGGGCTAGAGGTCCTTCTGTGCTAGCTTGTCACTGAACAGAATGTCTCCTAACTGGAACTACTTGTGTTTTCCCTCCCCAGTTTTGAGAGAACTCTTTGACTTCCTTGGCCAAGCTGGACTGGACAACACAGCTGTTACAGCCTTGCAGAAGCAGTATGGCGTGTGATACGACATCCTCTCACATATACATGAGCATCTACACCCAGTACAATCCAGTACCATACAATGTACTCAAAGACTTCTAACACCATCCCCACTTCATTTTGATGATCAGTTTTAGTTAAGACTGCTGCACCGTTGAAACAGTGAGCCTGCTACTGTGGATGTTATAAACCGCCATATTGGCATGTTTGGGGTGACGGTGTTGTCCATGGCAACAGGCCAAAGGCTGACAGCTTGATCTACAGACAGTATCTTCCAGTCTTCATCAGACATTTCAGTATAGCTTATGCCTAAGCATGTTCTACCTTGCTAATGTTATATCGTCACACTGTTATGATTGCGGCCTTTGAGGGACAGTGTGATTGAATATGTGGAGAACCTGGGGAATGAATAAAAATGTGTTTTTCTTATCGGCTGCGATGCGTCACTGGCAATAGATTGTAAAAGCAGACGTCCATATCAAGTGGAACGTAGTCCAAGTATTGCACATGTTTCTGACATCACAGTCATGTTATGGGTATGACATTAATTTTCAGCAGTACCGTCTGACATGACACAGATTGCAAACACTGAAACCAAAATGTGCACCATCAGTAATATGGCTCAATTGATTTATTAATCACAAACATATGGCAGGACAGCCTGAAAAATGGCAAGACCAGTCAGCATATCAGATGGGTGTCATCAGGAGAATATGCTGGACCTAAGGGTTGGCATCAGAGTGAACCAGGTACAGCTAAACAAGCAGACACAACAACTGAATGTTGGAGTCATTAGTGGACTGGACCATCCCACTGTTATTCCTTTCTATTTTTGTGCTATTTTATCAAGGACCAGACATTACATTGTCGTGCTTTTGGGGGGGAAAAGGATCTCCACTGTTATTTCTCAAATCTGAACAACAGTCATTTCAATCTATTTACAGCAGCTTAGTAGAAGGCATATCTGACTTCAGTAAATGTCCAACAGCAGTTCTTTCTTGACGGCATTGTGGTCAACAGCCACACCAGTCTGGATCTGTAGGAATAAGAAGAGAAATAGAGATATATTAATACCAGCTGGCATCTAAATATTGCTCACTTCATAGTAACAATTCATTTCTTTCAGAGGGGGTGTAGCTCAGTAGTCTTTGAGTACAGACGTGGACCAGACGGTCGTCATAACTACCAAAGACAGAGATAGTCTCGTTCAGGCTTGCTGTCCTCCCAGAGAGACTATTATGGGCCTCGCAGCTCAGTGACTCCGTGGGCACAAAGCGACTGACGGTCACGTCCACCGTACTTCCTGTCACAGTCCTCCCGTACACGGTCCAGGTGAAGGTGCAGGAGGGGGAACACTGGGCCGAACACCTGAACATAGCCTTCACACCCACGCCCAGAAAGTGAGGCCCTGAGATGGTCACGTTGGATGGGCCATCTAAGAAAGGGGTCATTCAAAAATAGCATATGACCACGTGCTCATTTATTCTTTAACATTTGTGTTCTCTTCAGGGGCCAGAATGACCTAAAACGATGTTTGATGTACACGCACACATGCACACCCTCAATGAGACATTTAGATTGTATGTGCTTTGATTGAACTCAGACAAAACTAAATCTTTCTGATTCATGCTCAGCATAGCTGCACATTTCTGTGCCCAAAAGGGGTACAGGGTAAAAATGTAATCAACCTGCTTTATTTCAGGGTTGAATGTTGGGTCTTTTTGACCCTTAAAACAGAGGGAGTTGCAGAATGTGAAGAGAGCACGAGGGTTAATTGCTTCAAAAAATAGGTGTCGGTCTTGACAGACTGAATAATGGCTTGGCAGAAGTACCTATGGGAATCACCATGGCCTCAGACAAGCTGTGTTGTTGAGTGACTGGGTTGTAGGCTACGCAGGTGAGAGGTCCTCCCTGTGCAGGAATCCCTAAAGCCAAGGAGAAGACTGCCTCCATAGCCACCAGCTTGCCCTTGTAGATCCAGGTGTAGGAACAGTCTGGGTAGCATTCAGCAGAGCACAGGAGGGCCGTGGTTGAGCCTGGCATCACATACAACACCGGTCCCACTGGGCCGATCTCTGGCCAGACGATCGCAGCAGTCACGGGTCCATCTGGTAAACAGGTAAGATCACTTTTTTGTTCTCTTTAAATTGAGGATTTATTAAAGTGAAGGTTTTTAAAATAACATCCTGACCGTTTGCAGTAAGTGTGCTATTTTGGTCATACTCACAATACACATTCAACTGGTAGCCAATCCCTTTCAATGACTGCCCCCCCTGAGACACGACACATTGGTACAGTCCTCCATCTGACTGCTGCAGTGGGTTGAAGGACAGAGTTGCATTGTCGTGGGAGAGACTAACTCTGCTGGACACAGGTAAGGGAACGCCATATTTAGTCCACAAGATGGAGGCTGGGTTCTGTGAGCCCACACAGTGCAGTGAGTAAGCCTGGCCTGCCACAGGCAGTGCTGAGGAAACAGGCTGCACAGATATAGGGTCTGAGAGGAAAGAAGAAGAGAGGGGAGAGGATGGAAGGAAGGTAAGGATGGACGAAGAGAGAGGAGAAGATGAGAGGAACAGTGGTTGTCATCACAGATGACAGTGTGGCAAACTCTTAGTAGCCATTAACCTGTAGATTATATAGATATACCATACACTATACAAGCACTTCTCAAATTACTGCCTTTCAACAACTTACCTTTATTTATTCACGGTATACAGTTATAACTTAATTCCCCCTCACAACCCCACAATGTAAAACCAAAACGTAAATTGACCAAAGACTAACACACGTCTTTCCTTTCCGCTATGCTAACAACGGCTATCCCATAATGTGAAGCAGCTCACCGATGACGGTCAGGGTGGCGGTGGTGATGGCCGTGAGCCCCGAGACGGTGTTCTGGGCCTCACACGTCAGATTTTCAGTGTGGGTGTTGTCAGTGACGGTGATCACCAGCTTGCTCATGACCTTGCGCTTCTCGCCCTTGTGAAGAATAGGCACCTGGATCTGGTCTCCCTGGTAGGTGTGTCCATTGTAGGTCCAGGTGTAGTTGCAGGAGGGCGTGCAGTAGACGATGCAGAAGAACTCGTAGGTGCTCCCCATGATCACGGTGTCAGAGCCACCCTGGTTGTCAATCGAGATGTCGCTTGGGCCAGCTGAGAAAGACCAGAGGGAGGTTGTCACGGGAGCACGGCGACCGACAGGAAATGGTCATAGGAGTATCAGTAATACACGTATACACACGCAGATAATCCTTCATCCCCGCCCCCGCCCCCCTCCTCCTCCCAAGATACCAGTGTCATAAATTGAGAAAGCGACTGTTTCCTTGCACGTACTTGCCACCCACACCAAGGTGGTTTTAGTGATGAAGAGATGGGATACAGAGTCCTCGGCCTGGCAGGTCAGTGTCTCAGACATGGCACCTGGCTGGGGCATGATGGTGACACTGCTTCCCTCTGACGTGATGCCCGTGCTCTGGCCCTCAGAGCCAACCGTCCACGTGTACATGCAGGAAGGGTAGCAGTTAGCTGAGCAGGTGAAAGTGGATGACTGGCCGTTAGACAGCATGCCAGGCCCGGAGATGTCTATGTTGGAGGGTCCCTCTGAAGGAGAGAGAATGTCATGAGGGATTAGATCAGATGTGAGCAACCAATCAACATTGTACAACAAAATTGGATGCTATCCTTCCTTTCCAGTGCGTTAAATAAATTAATACATAAAATCAGATAAAAAGTTGGCAGACTACGATAAAAATCAACATTAATAGAAAAACGTATAAAAAAAATATTCCCATCCATCAGATCATTCTTCCACAGCTCCCAAAAATTGCACGTAAAAACAATTTAAGCTACACACTCACACAGTCACGTTCATACCCATACACACTCACAAAGTTTGACCCTCAACCACAGTTCCGGTACCTGTTATCTGCAGTGTCCTCTTGACAGTGACAGACTCCCCAGAGGCCGGGTTGAGGGCCACACAGACCAGAACCTGGGGAGGAACCAGAGCCTGCAGCTGCAGTTGGAGCTCCGGGCCCTGGGAAGTCTGCTCTCCTCGGGTCCAGCTGAAGGTACAGGCTGGAGAACATTTCGCAGAGCACTGGAACGCGTAAGGAATCCCCACGGTCACAATGCTCACCCCGGTGATCTCCACAGAAGATGGCCCATCTGGTCACAGTCACCAACAACACAAACCGCTTAAACGATGTCATTCATTATGACGGAGGAAATTGTCTAAGATCAGGAAATGGTAGCTGTTGTTTTTAGCATTTCATGTTGGCAGGCAGAAATACTCAACACTTAAGCAAACAGACTATACTACATATCAATCAGCCTGGCAATCAGACCTTCATCAGAGCAATGAGAATGTAATACTCAGAAGGGGAAACACCCAGAAAAACTGATGTAATGAGTGTTACTTTACACTTTCTTCACACCTTGGCTACTTTACACATTTGACTTGAAATGATGATTGTTTCCTTAATGACATATTGACATTATTTCGTGTTCATCTCACAAATTCAGGAGTGTCAAACTCCGGTCCTCGAGGGCCGCTGTCCTGAAGGTTTTTGATGTTTCCCTGCTCCAGCACACCTGATTCTAATGATGGGTCGTTATCAGAGTTTCACAGAGCTTGATAACAACCCATTCATTAGAATCAGGTGTGCTGGAGCAGGGAAACATCGAAAACCTTCAGGACCGCGGCCCTCGAGGACCGGAGTTCGACACCCCCCCTGCACTAACACAAGCATGAAGGTTCTGACTGAATGAACAACCCCTTTTCCATTCACTCAGGTTTTGATTGAAGAACATTCATGATGCCTGATATAAGAAAATGCGCACAAAATATTCAAACGAGGCCTCTTACAGTATGCTGTCCTGCTCTGTGCTCCCTCACTGGCAGGTGTTCCTGAAACAAAGAGAGACGTTTCAGAAATCTACAAAGTATAAGATGCAAATACACCCAGCCAAAAGCAAACACAAACAAGACTAAACTGGGCTAAATCCGTTTTGCTGCAGCGCAAGAGTTCACAAGGTGGATTCTGTCAAATCCAACTACATCGCAAGTGTATCAGACAAACTGTTCCCATAATTTGAACACAAATGCCTTCCCCCCAATCATGCTGTACTTGACTCTACACATGATCACCCAGCATTCCGTCTTACCTGTCAGGCAGGTGAGCAGCAGAGACAAACAGAGGCTTCTTAGGACCATGGTGCTGCAAGGAACTGAAGAAGAAGACTGCGACTACCCCAAGAGCTGTAACCTCAGCTCTTATATCTCCTGACCAACACTATCTTATCAGAAACCAATGCGGCAAATAAGACAAAAAGATTTCACAATATTCCCAGCACCGTTGTATAAGTGTCCAGCCTTAGTCGGTTTATCAGCTCGACTCCATTGTGTGTCGTCTTGGGCGTTCGACCCTGCAGCAGGACATCGGGCGTCATTCTACTTTTACTTCTGATACAGCATGAGCTGACGGAGCGATTTGTACGAGGGACACAATTGGCGATTTCGTCATTGTTTACCTCCGTCCATACTCTGGGACCTGGAGGAGGTCACAGACAAAAGGTGTAATCTCTGTTCTCTTCGACGGAATGATGATGGACTGATAGTAGCCGCGCACTTTCAGTCCTTTTGTTGTTGTTTTTCAGAGAGACAAACGGTGCCTTTTCAATCGTGGCCACGATTGTAAACAACGTTTGAAAGGCAACTTGTGGATTCAGATATAAACATGGATTCAACTATTGAGTTGATATCGCAACAATATTTGACATCACGATCGGTTATGAAATATTGTACGATTAATTGGGCCTGTAATGTGAATAGGTTGTTCAATACTTTTCTCACTTGTTTCTGTCCTTTGAAGGGAAATGCCACGATCAGGACTACATTTCTAAATTTAAAAAGATGACTAATTAATGAGTGAAAAGGCAGGCCAATTTAATCAAAAATAGATTTCAGTTGTTTGATATACAATTGTGTTTGAGAAAAAAAAGGGATTGAGTGTTCAGTAGTGTTTACCTATGTGTTAGTTTAATGACAGGGTGGGCCCTGGGCAAAGCACGTGTTGGCCCTCTGCCTGAGTTAGAATATAAAAAGCATCAAGTTGTTAAAAGCACCACTTGTAGAATTGTTGAAGTGACTGTACCTCTGAATAGGGTTTATTTACGTGAACGTTATATTTGACATTTTATTAATTTAGCTTCAGTCCGAAGACCGCTCCTACAGTCTACTCTACTTGAGCATCTGTTAACTATTAACGGTACATGACCTCAGTTGCAATCCGGACACGTCACAACACTTGAAGTACAGTGGATTATTGGGGAGCGTTACGTCCAAGTGATAATGACATGACGTTAAGATTTGAAACGGCCGACTTGGTCTAAGATTTGGAGGTAAAAATGGTCTGACCCATAATTAGATTTCAATGGACAGTCATGGCACGGCTAATTATGTTTGTGCATTTATGATTCTTTTTTAACTGTTCAAGTATCATAGATGGTGCCTTAAAAGCCCCAATTAAGCATCACAATGAAATAATCATGGATAGCAGAATTCTTCAAATTCTTTATTGAAGTTTAGCAACAATTACATTACCATCAGACTCGCTGAAGCTATATTTTGGAATTATTGCAGTTGATTGTTGTAATCTGAAAGAGGTTGAATTTAAAAAGTGCATGCTGGAAATGTTAAGGTTTACTTCCGAAAAAATAAAAATATAGAATCCATCCATTTTAAAAAGGAGATTTCTTATTGCATGTGTTCCCTACTTTAAAGGCACATATTTCCAAATGACAGCTCAACATTATGCTAACCACCTTTACATCATCAACAAATGCAGTTAACGACACAGAAGGGAAGGTGTTGTCAGTGGCAACACGTAGCATACCTCTTCATGACACACTAGATTAAACAAATAGATTTGCTCCAATATGCCCATAGTGGTCCTCTCGTGGTGCAAGGTTTCCCTTTGCTGGGCTACAGGAGTATTACACTGACAAAAGATAATGCAAACAGCAGCAATCCTAAAGTCAGCTCCACTTGCGTGGCCATAGACCTCCCACCGGCTAGAGTGAGAACAGAACACAGGAGATATGTTACCAAACACAGACACGGCTGAAGATGAAGAGTTAGAATAATGTCTACAGATGTGTGTCTCAGTCGATGCAACATACTGAGAGCAGGTGCAAACAGGAAGATAAGCTTTACTCACGTCCTTCCAACGCTACAGTCTTCGTAGCCGACTTTGCGTTCCCGGAGATGACGTTCTGAGCCTCGCACACGACCTTGTCTGACCTCATTGTACCGTCTGATACAGCGAGGGCCATGTATGACAGCTTTTGTCCCTCAATGGTATGTCCGTCTACGAACCAGAGGTAGGCACAGCTTGGGCTGCACTTAGCATTGCACCAGAAGGTGGCCTCTACCATGGGCTTCACTTGACTCGGTCCCTCGATGGTGACATCGGATGGGCCATCTGAGATGAACAAGCGAGCAAAACATGTTTTGGAAAAACACACATCATCTAACAACTAATGCAGCTCCCTAACTTAAATTACACCCTCTAAATTGATCACAAACTGACCTGTTTAATATTTTGAATCACTTTCACCTCTAGACAATACAAACACATTGGATGAAAATGATAACATTATAATCATTATAACTGGCTCAGGCAACATGGCTGAGCACCTTAGTCTTGATGCACACATGGCTGAGAAGACAGAAATATGTTCAGAGGAGATGAGCCCCAGTTCCCTGTGACCTACATGCAACGTTGATCCTCATGCTTGCCATGACGTACAGGCCAGACACACTATTGATGGCCTTGCAGGTTAGCATCCGGTCATAATTTTGGCCTGTGATGGAAACCTCGTTCCCATGTCCCCCGAGCCACCGGGACCCAAATCTCCAGGTGAAGTTGCACGAGGGATGGCAACTAGCGTGACACAGGAAGCTTTGTTTGCTTCCTGAAAGCACCAGTTGTGGACCAGCTATGGAGACGTTGGAAGGTCCAGCTGAAAACACAACATTCGGAAGAAACCGGTGAATCATCTTTCCAGTGCGCAGATTTGACACTTGTTCCAAAAGCACAACTACAGTTTGTTAGTCCAAAGCAAAGTGTGGTTTGTTAGTCTAAAGCAAAGCTACTGCCACACCTTCAACAAACATGCAGAAGCAGATGTGAGAGAGGTCAGACACTTCCAGAGAGAACTGGCCTCTCATCTAAGATGGTACAAACACATCGGGTGACACAAACTCCTACAACCCAATTGAATTTGGCCTCTTAGTTTACAGGCCCACATTACCGGCTGATACCTCAGTGTTCTGCTAAGCTTGTCCACTTCACTTATCATCAGCATCTATGATTAACAATACGGGACAAAGGAAATCACTGCTAGCCACATGAAGCACACCTTGCCATGACTCAGGGAGACACCAAGCAATCAGCTGGGAGGTAAGTGGTGTTGACTTTAGATGACCTTCATAGTCGTTACCACAGATAGATTAGAGCTAAGTGGTAGATCATTTGACTGCTGGTCAGTTTGTGTAAATGCGATGCTGAAGCTATGATATATATTATCATACTGATCTGGGCAACTCAAAATTCTTGGAATTCTATCACAGTTGTATCAAGGAATAGTCTATGGAAAGCCTAGTCTAAACTAACTGGTTTTTATTTTGTTTACGGTAGGAAAACTGAAATATCAAGTATGTTAGAATAATAAGATTGCAGTAATAAGATATGTTGGAATACTAATCAAAATATCCTTCGGTTACATACATTAGTTCTAAAACTGTAAATGTATTGTGTATTGCCATTAAAGGAGTAAATATGTAGTTATAATGGAGAGAATAAGGCCTGATATTCCTCATACTAGAAAGCACTCTCTCTGTTATAGATATCCTTGGTTGTTATCAAGGACTGCAGCACCCACCTAAGACCTGAACCGTCTTCGTGGTCACCGAGGCCTCCTGCGACACATTGTTCCTGGCTGTGCATTCAACAGTCACAGACTCCACCCACTGGCGCACGGTGAAGGCGATATCGTTTCCTGGGCTGCTCTCCCCGTCCACGCCCAGGGTGTAGTTACAGGGAGGGGAGCACTCAGCGAAGCAAACATAGCTGCATGGCACGCCCACCGTCACAAAGTCTGGCCCAAAGATGGTGGTCTTCGAGGGAGCGTCTGAAAATGAGTGTGCGCAGTACAGACCTGCAATTACTGCTAAAGCAACAGGGATGGAGAGCGTGTAAAGAAGTATACAGAACTACACGGTATCTACAGTATCATACAGATGTGTCAAATAATGGCTAAAGGATTATGAGGCTGTAGTTGTAGAGGTGGTTGTAGCTGTCTGTTCATGAAAGAGGACCAGCTACTGTAGATGTGAGTTTCACCACATATGCCCAAAGACAGCTGAATAACTTGTCCTTGTGATCATGAACAGATGGGTAGAGTGTGGTCCGAGCTTTCTCTGTGCGTACGTGTGTGTGTGTGTGTGTGTGTGTGTGCGTGTGTGTGCGCGTGCGTGCGTGCGTGTGTATGTGTAGATTACTTACGGGAACCAAAGCCTTCAGCCCGATCAGAAATCTCCCCACCCCTGGTTGCAATTGATCCTGCCAAACCATGACAAGAACAGCTTCACATCAACACAACCTACCCTGACTGTGCTTCATACACAAGATAAGCCATCCAACACCCAGAACCATTCTAGATAAAATAACACACGTTCACTGTTCACGAGATGCCTGGTCACACATACACTGTACCGAAAACAACGTTGCGCACACACAAACACACATGCTGGAACTAAACGTCCACGCACGAACATACACTGTACACACACAAACACTGTTCCCATCGACCAGTAGCACCTGTCAGGTAGGAGAGCAGCAGTAGCAGACCAAGTCGTGCGTGGGGGTTCTCCATTGTCTCCGCAGAGCTAGGACGATGTGACCACCACGTAGTGAAGGACAGGTGTGCTGGGGTGTAGACACAGGAACAGGTAGACGACTCAATAGTCCTTATCAGGGAACGGATCCTGAGTAAACCTGCCCTGCCTTCTTCCTGGTCATCTCACCAGTCTGACCAACACATCCACACCACCTAAAGGGTGTTTGACATTGACATGTGAAGGGCAAAGAGCCAGTTTCAGTCAGGTTTCTTGACTTTTCTGTGTCATATTTAAAGAGTTGAACGCCATTTTAGTATTATCTCGATGCAACCTTCCTGCTTAATAAAGGAAGTTAACTTCAAAATGGGGTCGTTATTTCATCCCTTTACTCTAACCTGGAAATGTTTTCTTATTAGGAGTCATCACAGAGCCAGTATCTACGAGGTCAGCATATCTGACAAGTAGCAGCTGTCAGAATATGTAACCCCACTGTAACAGCTTTAGTAACTCACAAAAATACCTTAAATAAATACACGAAGAACCTATCTTTACTTATGTCTCATAGCCAGTATTCTGTTCTGTGGTGTTACTTATCAGTTGGATTCAAGGGCTGGTTGAATTGTATTCTCTTATCAAAGTCAAATACGACATGTTGGAGTCAAACGTTTCATCAAGGTGATTGGCTTAGCCTAGTTGGTCAGTTGACAGGTGGACGTGCAGGGTGTGATCTCCAGGTCAGATGAGAATGTGAAGGCGATACACAGAGAGTACGGCGTACGTATTGTGTTACAAAAGCTAAAAATAGCTCGTGTTTTTTTGCTTAACTGCTTTACACACAATATCAGTCGTTGTATTATGGTTGAACTCAGACTAAATGCTGCTGGCGCTTACAACATAAGAAACATTCGTAAGATGTTTGAAAACGTCTGTTTATTCAGCTTAAACTAAAAACCATCAGAATTCTGTACAATCATATTACATCTGTACAACAACACAATGATCATTGACAGGTCATCAGAGAGTGTGTGTGTGCGCACGTACGTGTGTGTGTGTGTGTGTGCGTGAGTGTATGTTAGAGTGAAGTCTCTTTGGCATCTCTGGTTTCTGTGACTGAAGGCCGGAAGGTCAGAATCTCTGTGAATGTGTGACCTGTACGAGGAAATGAAACAATCTTCTGTAATCAATCAACTGACTAATCAAAACTCAAATACGCTGGACATGACAGGTTTGAAAAGCAAATGACGGGCTTCCTACAGTATTTACATGAACTCTGCTTCTCTCTGGCCTCCATCAGACCTCCCTCCATCCCTCCTGCTACATTTCTCCATCTTTGTGCTTCTCTTTCCCTTTCAAGTTCCCTCCCTTTAAGTCCTTAGCACCCTCTCTCTCTTCCTCCCTCCCTCCCCCTCCCTCCCTCCCTTACGTTTCCACTGCTCCAGTGGCAGGTCAGTGTTGTCCATGGAGTGGTCGTAGGGTTGGGCCTCAGTCTCCTCTTCTGGCTCTCTGAACTCGCTGAAGAAGGGCATGGCCAACGCCTCCGACGCACTCACCCTCATCTCTGGGTCCAGCAGGAGCATGTGCTCCAGAACACCTACCGCTACACACACACACACACACACACACACACACACATCAAGGCAAACGCACACATGCGTAACAGATGTGCACTATGACACACATGTAGTTCAAGTGCAGCCATCAAACATACACCTTCTGACGCACTTCTTATAAATCCCTTTAAAGGCACTTGATGTTAAAACAAAGTCTCTAACATAACTGAGTATCACAGTTCAACATGTCCTGACCATTTCCTCAGAAGATGAACAAAAAAAGAAGTTCTGATCATTTCCTGTGATGGCTAACTGGTTTATGGTGTCAGTCTCCCGGCAGCTCAGCCCTGGATCGCAGGTCAGGCTTGAGAGTGGCCATAAAGAAGCTCCACAGGCCCTTCCAGTCCAAGCTCTTTGCCAAGAGAGCCAACAGAGAGCTACGCCTCCTCAAACACATGAAGCATGAGAACCTCTCTCGAACTATCAAAGGACTTACCCATCTAAAACAAGTTTTTATTTTTTATTTTTTTTACTTTTTGAACATGCTACGGATTCATGTTTCAAAAGCGTTTGTGATTACCTTCCGGGCACGTTTTGGAGAAAATCATGTGCAAATCTTTCTTCTGTACTTTGGGTAAACTTCTGATGTAGTTTTTGGCCTGTAGAACCAAGCAGTAGATGTCCACATCAACATGTGTGTCATTGCAAGAGAGAGCGACGTGGGAGAGAGTGTCTGTAGGTCTCAGGGAAGATAGTGACACGAACGCGTGTGTGACTGTGTGCGTGTGTGAACACTCACATCTTGGCTCTGCAACTTCACCACAAAATCAGCAGCAGGGGTCCCAGTGACCTTCATGATCTCCTTCAGCTGGTCCAGGTCTGACATCACCAGGGGTCAAGGATCACACACACACATCATGATACACGCCACAGGATATATGACCCTGGAGCCTGAACTGGAATTGCTCAAGCTTTTAATCTAACAAAACTGAATATTCATGATCAAACTGTAGCTGACATTCAGTTTCCAGACTACCCATGTGGACAGGGTGGTGTACGCTGGTCAGAGATGGAGGATACGGTCATTTCCTTTAAACAGCGGCTTCCCCAAAAGCATCTCTGCCATGATGCAGCCCACTGACCAGATATCCACTAGAACATAAACAATACAGAGAGAGAGACAGAGACAGAGACAGAGAGAGAGAGACAGAGAGAGAGAGAGAGAGAGAGAGAGAGAGAGAATGAATATCATCACTGGACATGTAGTGCCATCTTGTGGACAAATGTAGTCAGAGACCACTGTGAAGGTCCCTTCGTGTGTGTGTGTGTGTGTGTGTGTGTGTGTGTGTGTGTGTGTGTGTGTGTGCATGTATTGGTGTAATTACTCTCATAGGGATAACAAGAGTCCCCACAAGAAAAGTAGACATACTAAAAGTCAAAGGACCTTCTGGTCCTCAACTTGAAGGGCCATTTCTTGGGGATTTTAAGGGTTAGAGTTACATCAAGGGTTAAGTGTTAGTCATAATACCACCACTGAATGGGACTACCAAATGGTCTGAACTCACAAGAAAGCTAAATCAATTGAGTGTTTAGAAATGAATGTACATGTATGAGTGTGGGGGACTGACCGGTCTGTGTGTAGTGCATCCAGTTAAGGATGACCTCTGGGGCTCTGTACCATCGGGTCACCACATATCCAGTCATCTCTGTATCTGCTTGCCTGGCCAGCCCAAAGTCCAGGATCTGGGGGGGAGAGTGTGGGGCAGGTGGTATAACCAGGAAGTCCAAAATATCTAACTACTACTTTCAGACCACAGAGGAAGCAGAAATGGGTACTTTCCCAGTTTTGCTGTCTGAGTGCTACTAGGGGTTAGCTAAATAGTTTCAGCCAGTTCAAATAGATGAATACATCTACTTATTTGGCCTCACTGAGTACAGGAACGACTGAACCACCAAGTAGACATGTATTGCCATCGTATGGTTGGGTACCTGAACACTAACGTATGATTACACAGACAGATCTGTGTTCATTTTTATTCTTTATTTTCAATAAAAGTATTGTGGCGTACCTTCAGCTCACAGTCTTGGTTGACTGACAGATTCCCTGGTTTGAGATCCTGGAAGGTTCAAAAGAATCTGTTCATTCAGACTGAGAAACTGCTGACAGCTCTCTCACATACACTCAACCAAAGTCTCACACACACACACACACACACACACACACACACACACACACACACAGTCTCATAAAACCCATCCAACCACATGCACACACGGTAAAGTCACTGCTGTGGGAAACCACATGAATAGGAGTCAGGGTTCCATAGAGCAAGCACCCCACCCCCAATAGGTCAAAGGTCACACACCCTGTGGATGATCCCTGCTGAGTGGATATACTGCAGAGAGGAAGAGGACAAGGGGGCATGAAAAGTTACTCCAGGTTATGACAAAAAAAGTACATCCTTTATATATATAAAAAATGATTCTCTATGATTGTGTGTGCGTTTGTATATAGATGCATAAAGTATATCCAAACTGTGTGCAAGAGAGTGCACTGGATGTTTGTATGTTCACATATGTTCGTGTATGTTTGTGTATGTGTGATCATGTGCCCACATATGTGCGTCATGCGCATGACACACGACATCTAACCTTTAGTCCTTTCAGCATTTGATAAACCAGGAACTGAACTCTGTCCTCAGTCAGTCTCTCCAGCTTCATCAGTTTGCCCAGGTCTGTTCCCATGAAGGGCATGACCAGGTAGCTGAGCGAAAGGGAGGAGAGGATGGAGAGAGAGACAGAGCTTCAGATGTAATTACATGAACATTTGGTATTTTGTGAATGTACTCCAGTATAAACATGAGAAACTTTCAAGAATGTAAAAACGTACAAGTCATGGAATCTGTCCAATGAGATCTCAGAGGTGAACACATCCAGAAGGCCAATCACCTGAGAAATCACACCGAGAACAGGGGTTGGATTTAACTACCCACACACACACACATCATAGATGCTTCAAATAACCCCTGACTAACTGGTTAGTCCTTAGAGGGTTAACATGTAAATGTGCTGGAATGGAGGTACGTTTTACTGTTCTGTAGGAATGGAGGTACGATTTAGTGTTGTGTAGGAATGGCGGAGGCAAAAGTGGTAGAGAGGTTGTAAAGTGTTCTATTGGAGGACAGTGAGAGATGGTCTAAAGTGTTCTATTGGAGGACAGTGAGAGATGGTCTGAAGTGTTCTATTGGAGGACAGTGAGAGAAGGTTCTCACGTTCTCATGCTTCATGTGTTTGAGGAGGCGTAGCTCTCTGTAGGCTCTCTTGGCAAAGAGCTTGGACTGGAAGGGCCTGTGGAGCTTCTTTATGGCCACTCTCAAGCCTGACCTGCGATCCAGGGCTGAGCTGCCGGGAGACAGACACCATAAACCAGTTAGCCATCACAGGAAATGATCAGAACTTCTTTTTTTGTTCATCTTCTGAGGAAATGGTCAGGACATGTTGAACTGTGATACTCAGTTATGTTAGAGACTTTGTTTTAACATCAAGTGCCTTTGAAGGGATTTTTTTAAAGTGTGACATGTATTCCAACATCAGCGTTGGCTAGGCCCTAAACAAGTGTGTGCTTTGTTGGTAACCTATACATGCCACGTTGGATACAAGTGTAAGCTATTAAGCTGTCACACGGAAGAAAGCGTAATGGCTTCCCCTCTTTTCTGCCAGTCCCTGATCTGGCGGTGTTAGAGTTTAATGGAAGTTCCTCAGCTGGCTCGAGACCAACAATGCGCCAGTGGGGTTTCTTTGTTACACACCACAGCCCAACTTCCCATAGACAGAAGTATCCTTCTCGATGTGGCTTCTAAGTTCTTCAGCACGCAAAAACGATGTGACTGATTTTAATGTTCATAATATCTCAGATGGATTGATGACTCAATTTAGACGTGGTGACGCACATTCCACGTCCTTTCAAAAATGTGTCTATGCACCTATTGTGGCCAGTCGATAAACTTGCACCAAAGAACTTGACGCGGACGGGCATTACTTTTTGTCGAAGCAAACTGAATTACCAAAAACTTCAAAAGGTGCACGTATTTTCCCCCGATAAAGCAAGAACATAAAACAATTGTTCAAATACAATAGGTCTAAATTGTACAGAACTTACCATACGGTTCCGTACGCTCCCGTTCCCACCTGTTTTAGTTCTCGGTACCGCTCTGGAACCTCCCATGCCGTTTTGTTTACCTCCTGACGGTAAAATCCAGTCCGCGAGCGGATTGACATATCGGTTAATCCTCACCGCTCACTACTAATGTAATTCTAAACACACTGTTGTTTTCATGAGACTTCTATCTCTTAACACCAAACGACCCTGGACACTGGTCCGACAAAATACGCACTGCGCCCCGTTGGCCAAAAGCGGTCCTCAGTGACGCGATAGATAATTTCCTGGTGTTGACCACCTTTTGCCAGCGACTACTGGCTACAGACAGGCACACCCCAAACCGACTGGTTGCTACGGCCAATCGATGGGCGTATAAGTTCATATAATGTGAAGTAATTGATGGAAAGGCTATTGTTCCTGTTGTCATGGGATAGTGTGACGCGACTGGCCGGGAAAGATTGAGATGAAAAGCTATTTTAGTCCCTGTCTAAATAAACTGGAAACTTCCGTTTTGCTGACAGTTTACTATGTTTTGGCCCCCCACAGACAACAATTAGACTGATTCCTGTCATGAAACATAGTCTACCACAAACAAACGGACAGAAACGTCCATGATAAGGAACTTCGTTTTTTATTGAGGGGAGTAGAACGGGAGTCAATTTGAAGAGTTTCAGACTATAAGGGAGTCTTTTGCTGGCTGGAAGAACCTGCTGAAGACATGCAAAGCACACACACACACACTGTACAGGCCTGTGCCACAGGCCATGTCCCGTCAGCTAACACTAAAGTCCAGTGATATGATTTTTGGAAACAGAGACGTTTGTCAGGTATGTCAACCCGCCTGTGTGAGTGGGTTTGGCATTCAAGAAACAAACATTTGGTTATAGTGGCGTGAATCCAATGGGCAGCCATTTCGCTGTTGAGGGTCATGCCACCATGTGATCAACACAAACATTCTGTAAGTACACGTTTGTTTTACAATCATCTTGTTTTTGACATCCATCAGATTTACAACATCAACATTTGGTTCACCACACATATCGTACGACATCGACCGTCCAGCGCAGACGGGATCCTAAGTTGACGGACGCGTTACTGTGACTGAGGCATGTGATTGTGGCTGTTGCGATACGTACATACGTGACAGGAGATCCCAGAGCATGCTACTAGATCAAACATGACAGTACGGGCTGGATGTGCTATGCTTTGGGAGTTTCCGTTATCGTTCAGAAACGAGTAGATCGCCGTGTCCCCTCTTGTGCCATTGTGATGCCAACGCCTCCGATTCTACTCTTCACTGTGGGTGGGTGTGATGGTGGTCAGGTAACTCCTCGATCGTGTTTGTCTTCATGGTGTTGTTGTCGCTGTTCCATCTGCTCGTGTCTTAGGGGAATCCTCGTTAGAGCATCGTCAGAAACGGCATGGTAACTCCATCCTGAGTCCAGCCTCCTTCGCTGAAAGTCATGGACCTGTGTGTTCCATGAGCTCCAGAGTTTCGGGGGTCCGTGCACTTGTACAAAGTCCAGTACGTCACGGAGTAGCTGGCAGGTACAACCTTAAATACCTCAAACACTGTTGTCACGACCAGCGCTACGATTGTAGTTGTTGACTGCACAACAACAACAGACTTTTTTTGTAAACAGAGATAATATGGAGCTCTCGCATGACTGCAATGAGATGATTGGGCCACTTGGTGTACAGTTAGTGTGCATGGAAGAACATTCTATGCTACAGTTGAAACAAAGATATAATTGAGTCGGAATCCATGGCAACAGTTCAGCTGAACCCTCTGTTGGAAAGATGTTTGCCTTGATGAAACAATGTTTACTGATGACAGAAAGAAAGTTTTAAAACACTGATATTGTCTCATGCAAGTCCACTGAGTTGAACAGTTTCAGTGGTAATATGATAATGTATGTATATAACCATCTCCATTACAAAGGATTGGAGTGGCCTGATACTTGATTCCGGTTGGACATTTATTGGACAAAACTAGAATAGGTAGGTTTGGATGCTAGTGCTACGTGCTAACACTCTCTCTTTCTCACTCTTTCACAGTCCTTCTGACTTACAACAACAATCTGAAAATACAAACTTTTGTCCCTGTAATCGTAATGTGCGTATAACTTTCATCCCTTCATGTTCAAATGCGAGCTGCCTCTTCCCCGCCCCCTTCATGCTTCACTCCTGACAGACAGTCAAACCAATCAATCATCACATTCATCAGGGAGGGAGAAGGGCATGCCCTGGGATTACAGCGTTGTCTCTGATTGGCTCGCAGTCTCTCTCGGCTCCTCCCAGACCTGGCTGACTGACAGACAGGCAGAGACAAAGGGGGCAGATCTTCTTCAGGAGGAGGGAGAGAATGGCGGAGCAGGAAGTGGCAGAGTGGGAAGGGGCGGGACATTTTACGGCTCCACCTGAAGGTTTTCTGTGTTGTTGACGGGCACCTTGATCCCATTCACCTCCTCAAACACCAGCTCTGAGTAGACAAGAGAAGAAGAGGAGAAAGATAATGAGGGAGTGAGGGAGACAAGGAAAGAGATACCAACTGTTATGCTTGAACCATCTAATGTGATAGATCCTTCTGTCTCCACAACCTTTCCTCCCACCTTTGCCCCTCCCTTCTCAGCACCTTTCCTCCTTCCATCTCTTCATCCTTCCCTCACCTCCTCCAGACCTCTCTCCATGCATCTCTCCCTTCCTCTCTGTCCCTCCTCAGTCTCACCCTCCTCAACTCTCTCCCTTTCTTCCTCTTTCCTTTTCACCATTTGTCACTCTCTCCCTCTTGCTCTCTCCAACCCTCTCCCCCTCTCACCCTTCCACTCCTCCAGAGTGCGGTCCTTGCTCTCCAGTGTCTGGTCGTAGGGTGGGGCCTCTGGCTCATCGTCAGGGTCGTGGTACTGGGAGAAGTAGGGATGGGACAGGGCAGCGCTGGCCGAGATGCGGCCGTCACAGTCCAACACCAGCATACGCTTCAGGAGGTCCACAGCTGACGGAGGGAGAGGGAGACGGAGGCAGAGAGAGAGGGAGAGAGAGAGGCGGGGGGAGTGAGGAGCCAAGGGAGAGAGAGAGGGAGAGAGAGAGAAGCACAGAAAAGGGGCGAGTTAGTGCCAGACAGGCAGAGTGACTGTGTGAGAAAGGTTAGAGAGACACGGACAGAATGAGAAGGGAGAGAAAGAGAGAGACAGAGAGAAAGAGCCAGAGTTGTCGCAAAGCCATGTTGATGAAGCTCTTGAAACTCACCCAGCGGGTTGGCTCCTCTGAAAATCTTCTCCAAGTCCTGCTGAGGCATGAAGGGGAGTGACTGGATGTACTTCTGAGCCTGCCAATGACAATCAATACATGATAGCAGTTAGCGGAAATTGACTGGTTGATATAGAAATCAATCATCCAACACATCAAATCACTGTCAGATCTATTAGCAGCTGTCCATTCGATTAGCAAATGAATATAATTGAATCATCTGCTGCAATGAAACACCATCTAAGAGCTCATTTCTAGTTAGTTGCCCACCCCTTTACTTTTCAATCCATCCATCCCTCCATCTGCACATCTCTCTATTCTTCCATCCCTCTATCCCTTATCTGCCCATCCCTCTTTCTCTGTTTTTGTGTCTCACATGTTCAGAGGAGATCTTCTGCAGGAGGTCAGGTGTCGGGGTGCCCACAACCTCCATGATTCTCTTCAGCTGGTCGATATCTTAGGAGGCAAGAGGTTAAGGAACCAGCACGCATAATCAGTCGTTCAGCATTCAGAGCAGGGCTGAAGTCATCAGCGTTGAACGTAATAACAGAACCGAAAAGAACTCAGGTGACACGAGAAAGGAAAAAGGAAGGGCTGGGAGAAAATGTTGACTAAGGGAAAATGGATATTAAAGTAGCAGCTAGAACAGTTGAACACCTCCAGTAAAACTGCCTCATCTAGGCAGGCGGGAGACCCCCTGCATCTTAGGGGGCACTAAATCAAACACACCTCTGTTCTACTCCTAGAACTAAGAATGTGACAGCCGACACAATCCCACCTATTGTGAACATTCCGTTCATTCAGTTCTCCCTGGAAGCTCCCCCTCCAGGGACAAAAGAGGAGAGGGGGGTTCTAGATCTCTGGCTGGGATTGAGATGCAAATCCCTGGCCTGCTCTGACGTGGTAGCGCCGAACAGGGGCTAGGAAAAAAAGAGGGTGTGAAGTATATGGTGTCCTCTCAAGTCATTCGGTGATGTTCGGCGAAGGATACAGTCGTTGCCTGGAAACAAGACCTTCCCTTTCAGAAGTTCTCCCATGATGCAGCCGACTGACCAGATATCCACTGAAATGGGCACAAGCAAAAGATGGATAACGACGATCAACTCAGACATTAGCCCATGCAAGAGATTCATTATCTCAAACAGTAGAGACATTCTCACAAAATCGCAGCCAACATTATTCAGGGTGAGCTGGTTTAGGGGCCACTCTTAACAGCAGGTCATTAACCCTTTACACCCAGCTCTCAATGGATGCTAGTTGGCCGCAGAAAGAAAAGTGGGAGGGGCTTTGTATCTTGCCAGAATGACTCTTAAGCACAGTTGTTTTATCAGCACAACGTTACAATACGTGGTTTCTGTGCTTGTCAGTGTACTTTTTCTTTCAGCATAACTTTGGTGGTGTTTTATGGGTCATGTATTTAGGAGATGTGTCCAATTCGCAAGTCAATTGTGTTGAATTGTCTCTTGCAACGATGCATTGGATATTCCTCCATCCCTCCTTACCTCCATCCTTCCATCTCTTCATCCCTGCAAGGATGAGAGTGACTTCTCACCTGTTTGATTGTAATGCATCCAGTTAAGCATGATCTCAGGGGCTCTGTACCAGCGAGTAGCGACGTATCCAGTCATCTCATCGTCTGTCTGTCTGGCCAATCCAAAGTCAAGGATCTGGACAACAGACATGCAGACAAAGGGTTGTCAATTGACTATTCTGGAGTTGAGGGGATTGTGTTGTGATTGTGTTAGAAAGGGGGTGGGGTAAGTTGGTGCTCTGGACTGGACTGGTTTAGACTTACTCTGAGCTCACAATCCTCATTCACGGCCACATTACTGGGCTTCAGGTCCTGAGAGAAAAAGAAACATATGAAGAGACAATAAGAAAGAAAGACAGACAGGAAGTCTGACCGGCAGGCAGACTGGCAAGCTAACAGATGAGCAGTCGGGCAGGCAAACAAGCAAGACGTCATACAAACAAACTAGTAGAGATGCAGGCAGTCACACAGACAGGCTGGCAGATTAGTGAAGAAGTTACCAGAAAGACAGACATGCTGGCGGTCAGACGGACAGAATCACAAACACACCCAGAGGAAGGGAAACCAGAAGGGCAAAAACCAAACTGGCATGACCAAGAGACACACTCTGTCTACAGGAACTCTCCAACACACACATGCTTTCACTCAAAGACTCCACTCTCAACGGAACAAGAACAGCCCTCTAGGAACACAGGCAGAAAGGAAGAGAGATGGAGAAGAGGAAGAGGAGGAGGAGAGAGTAACCACTCACTCTGTGGATCAGTCCCGCTGAATGGATGTACTGTGAAGGGATGGGGGGTGTAGGAGTGGTGGAATGAGAAAAGGGATATTGGGGTAGGGGGTGAGGTTGGAGAGAGATGGGGCAGGTGGTGTGGGAGGATAGGGGGGGAGAGAAAGGAGGTAGGGGGAGGGATGGAGGGATGCAGTGGGAGGAGAGAGGAGAGAAAGAAGGCAGGGGTCATGAGAGCACGCCAGCAGTGGCCTTCGTGGCCCCAGCTTATAAGGAAGTCCTTTGGTTGTTTCCCTGGTAACCAGACTGGCCAATGGATCCTCTGTCTAGTAGGAGGACTCCTTGTTGTCTTAGCAACATTGCATTGTCACCCATATGTCTCTCAACAGAGGAGTAGCATGGACTCCCAGTTTGGTTTCTGGAAATTAGTTTCCCATTCAGAAAGTCTGAACAAGGATGATACCGTTTTCATGATGCTGTGTTTATAATCCCAGTATGTGTTACCAGGGCACACATTCAGCAGGGATTTTTTCAAGTGGAGGTGCTTTCTGTCCTCATAAATTGTACTCGGCAAACACTTGCTGAATGGTGCCGGACACTAGCGCGTGAGGATTCCTATAGATCGTTGATGCACAGGGTTCAAACCCCAAACCTGATGCGTGACCGTATCTGGGTGTATATAAGTGTGTAGATGTGTGTGTGTGTGTGTGTACATTCCTGTCAGGGGTGGTTTACCTTGAGGCCTCGTAGCAGCTGATAGATAAGAAACTGAACATGCTCGTCGGAAAGGCGCTGGAATTTCACGATATTGTTGAGGTCGGCCCCCATCAGATTGGTCACTAGGTAGCTGAGAAAGAGGGGTGGGGTCAGGAGAAGGAGGGATGAGTTTGAGTGGAGCATGATGGCGTTGTCATGGCAACAAGGCCCTCCGCCCACACATACTCAGTGTTCTGAAAATGGTACATATTGAGATCCAGTACATGACCATAACCCCCCCCACACACACACACACACACACACACACACACACACACACAGACACACACACACACAGACATGCATGGACAAACACCCACATTATTAGAGAATTCATGCAGCTTTGAGTGACATTTTATACTTGATCTCTTGGCCCTAAACTAGATATCCTCTCAGCAAACTCACACACTCCCTTCCTTCACACACACACACACACACACACTTGTACACTCACACTTCATTAAAGTCCTCTAGGGAGGCAGCAGGGGAGAAGACATCCAGCAGACCTATTACCTGAGGAGAGAGAGAGAGAGAGAGAGAGAGAGAGAGAGAGAGAGAGGAGTGGGGGGACAGGAGGAGAGGGGAAGTGCAACCAGGGGAGGCAGAGGAAGGAAGGAGAGGAGAGTAAACAGAGGAGAGGGGATAGGAAGAGAGACATTGGAGAAGAGAGAGAGAAGGAAAGGACAAAGGGACAGGAAGTGGAGATGGTTGGTACAATGTACACTGATGTTGCTTTTAAGCAACATGATGTCCTCAGAAAAGCAATGTCGCCACACGTGATATAAATAAGCAAGCCTGCCATGTCTATTCAGTAGGTCACTTCATCACAATTTACTCTTCCTGTCCTCAAAAGGTTCCTGTGTTTACCACTGCCACCAATATGTGTGTGTGAGAGGGTTTGTGTCTGAGAGAGTGGTAGTGTATGGGTGCATATGTAGATGTGTGAGAGAGCACATGCATGTGTTTGTGTGTGTGTATGTGTGTGTGTGTGTGTGTGTGTGTGTGTATGTGTGTGTGTGCATGTGTGCGTGTGTGTGTGTGGTTGCTCACTCACATTCTCGTGCTTCATGTGCTTGAGCAGACGGAGCTCCCGGTAGGATCGGCGGCTGTGGATGAGAGACTGGAATGGCCTGGACAGCTTCTTCACTGCAACCTTCTGTCTCAACCTGACGTCATAGGCTGAACTGAGAGGAGGGAGGGATGGAGCAGAGGTGGGGAGGGAGGGGCGGAGGAATGGAGGGAGAGGGAGAGAAGAGAGGAGGCGCATGGAAGGGAGGGAGAGGAGATCGAAAGGAGAGAGAAGGGAGAGAGAAAAGGAGGGTGAAGATGAGCCGATGCAGAGAGGAGACAGGAATGTAACAGGAGAGAGGAGAAAACATGATTAAAGACATCCCACTTTATTTTGCCCTTTAAAGATGATCCCCACATTGATCACTCAGCTGAGTTTAAACATGGCTGTGAGTTTGGTGTCTGTCTGCCTGTTCTTGTGATGCGGCTTCTGTTTTGCTTGCCGTAGGACTCTCACATCCTTCCAGTCTTTCATATAAACCCAAAGAGGAAGGTCAGGCCAGATGGACAGGAAGAAGAAAATGTTTCGTAACCCCCAAAGTGGTGACTAAGAGCCAAAAATGCAGAGGAGTGACATGGATATGAAAAAGATCAAGAATAATGCATTTATTTAGCACTTCCACTTAGACACTTTCGTCCAAAGCTTTCAACAGTACAGTGGGGATTCGAACCTGCAACCATCCAATCTGCAGTGTCATCTGCTACTGAAATACACCCAGAGAGAGGACAGTACGCTCACAGGCTCTGCAGAAGTGAGAGCAACATCAGATTACACGTCGACCTCGACTCTGGCCTGTCTCGTTAGCCTGTAAGGAGCATGCAGACATGACTGAGCTGTTATCTGTAGTCAGCAGTGGAGACAGAGCAAGGACACACACATCCCCACACACACCCACCAACACACCCACACACACACTTAGAGAGAACCCCTAACAGATTGGCTTCAGCCAAGGCCAAGTGCAGCCATTCCGCTCCCAGTCACTGATGCACCTGCTGGTATACGCAGATGCTCTTCGCCACATGTCAGCCAAGAGGTTAGCATAGCTGCTAACCGCGAGCCTCCCATCTCCTTCAGTGGGGTAGCATCAACGCTAACAGTTAGCCTCTTCTTCACCAATGATGTGGTAGCGACAGAAGATGGAAAAAGTGCTTGAGATGTGTTGTGCTTCATCAGGTGTGGCGATGATGTGGGTAGGCTGTGTGCCTGTGAAAACCAGAAGTGGGTGCGGTCATATTCCAGTAAACCAGCCTCTGTTTACCCTGAACTACATTACTGTCCCTGACACAAGCCAGACAGCCCTCTTTCATTCCCACATGCCTGTCTCTGCCACCTTCCATACATGGCAGTTGTAGGGCTGCACCACTTAGCACACCCCATCGGGACCGGGGACAGCTCAGCGGTTAGAGAATTTCATTGCAGAGGTTCAAATCCCTCGGTGTACGTCCCTTTGAATGAAAGCGTCAGTGGATGCTCTATGAATGCTCTGTCAATGCTCTGTCAATGCTCTGTGAATACATTGTTACTGTAACACGGCACCCGCAAAAGATCTGCATCGATCTCTACACTCTTCCTGTGTCAGATGTGTGGGGGGCTGTTCTTAGTATATTCTCCAGATGTAAATGCTCCTCCTTTTCCAACCCCCAGAGGAGGAGAGGAGAGGGGGAGGGTATGAGAAGAGAGATGAGGATGAGAGGGAGAGGAGGAGGAGAGGGGGAGGAGGAGGAGAGGGGGAGGGGTGGCATCAATGCCAGCACAGTAGCTCTGATGTTTGGAGATTCAGCTCCGAAGCATCAAACGACCATATGAGAGTTTTACAGTTTGCCTGCCTGCCCATCTGTCTTCCTTTCTGTCCACCTGTCTGCCTCTCTGTCTGCCTGCCTGTCTGCCTTCCTGTCTACCTTTTTGTCCACTTGTCTGCCTCTGTCTGCCTGCCTGTCTGCATACCGTAATAGCCACAGTATCTGTCTCTCTAATTAAATCCTTTGAATATGTATTAATTCAAAGGAAAACATAGATGAGGCACACACACTCATCTGAACAATCCACTAGATGGAGCTTGCAGGTAGAATTTGCAGCCACGGATGTTTGTTATTATTCCTCTGCATGTTCACCCTGCAGGGCAAGTAAATAGCCCCCTAACTGTTCTCATCCATGCGAGGCTGTCACTGTGTCCCTATGCTTTGTAATTACAACCTGCAGCTCCTGTGGATGACAGGGAGGGCTGGAGATGATGGCTCCACAAGCACCCCAACCTCCTACCCAGGCAGCATGCCTGAGGCATGTCTTTGTGACTGTCTCCCTGATTCCATCCCCACCCCCACCCCCCAAGCCCCCCACCCCTACCCCCACCACTACCCCCCTTGACGCCCCCTTGATATGTGTGGCACCACTGGAGACCAGAGGGAACAGAATACTTGACACACAGCAGAAACACCCACCTTCCGTTCACTTATAGAGATACACCTAACTCAGTTCTCTTCACCCATGGAGAATATGAGCTGGCACACAGGAACTCTGGAAGCTTCCTTACAGACATTAAAGGTTTTCAGTTACTGGTCAAGATATCCAGCAGCTATTTTGTTTGGGGATGGAGGGATGGAGGAGAGAGAAGCAGAGTGAAACAGAGTGATTGAGTTAGGCATTGCAGGCTGGAAGTTGAGACGGAAATGCTATCAGACCTGAGAAAGTCAGATCATTGTTTCAAGGATGACAACACTTAGGTGATTGTATCCATGGACCCGTGTGTGTTTGTGTGTGCCTGTGTGAGCAGGTGCGTGTGTTTGTGTGTGTGTATCGAGCCCAGACTATGGCTGGAAGATTTAATGCACATGATGTATCTGTGCAATGCTTTCGCAAGGCAGTAAATAGCTATTTTTACAACCTTCTCCCCCCCTTCCTCTGATCCCATTGACATTTGATGGGCTTGTCTTATCCTTGACCCCTGACTAACAGTCCCAGGAGAGGAGCTCTGAGAGACCAGCAACAACAGCAGTCCTGTCCTCTTGCAGTAGATGTACCACTCCTAGACCCCCTATGGCTAACCCCACCCCCCAAAGCAGACCACAGACTTTTAAACCTGTCTCCCCCACAGCCAACCCCCCAGGCCTCACCCCTCACCCCCTGGTCCCTAGACCTCAGACCTCACCCCCTGGTCCCTAGACATCAGACCCCACCCCTCACCCCCTGTTCCCTAGACCTCAGACACCACCCCCCAGCCCTCTCCAAATCAATCAGGCCTGCCAGGATCAGAGACAATGGATGAAGCTCAGTTTGGACAAAGTGGGGCAGGGCATTTCAGGGATTGTGTGTGTGTGTGTGTTGTGAAGGGA
Source organism: Plecoglossus altivelis (assembly GCA_036571765.1). NCBI lineage: Eukaryota > Metazoa > Chordata > Actinopteri > Osmeriformes > Plecoglossidae > Plecoglossus > Plecoglossus altivelis. The sequence continues at coordinate 4,104,512 of BROE01000027.1, forward strand.
CTGAAGAAGCACAGATCAGAAGGAGTGTGTATTTGTTTCTGGATGTGTGTGTATATGTGCATATGTGCGTGTGTGTGTGAAAGTAGAGAACAGAGGAATAATGTGCGTGTGTATGCGTGCGCGTGCTTGTGCATGGCCTCAGTGCTCCCTCCAGAGCTAGATGCTGTGAGTCAGTTTGGCCATGACTCAACAGCCCAACAGCAACACTCTGAACACAAAGAGGCATCGGAATAAAAGGAGATTCCATAGCTGGTTTGAACTCGATTCTGAAAAAAGACTGTCTCGCTCATCTCAGTTTTGAGATAGTGTACTTAGTCCTGACCCGGGTCAGCTCAGCCACGGAGAGCCATCTCCCAGCCATTATTCATGTTAATCCAGAGGATCACAATCTGGCTGGAGTAAAACCCTGCAGGAGGGTATCTCTGCAGGAGCAGGGTTGGAGTGTAATCCAACCACCACATGATCTCATTAAACCTGTCTCTGGTTGGTGGAGGGAACAGATTAGTGTCCTTAATGAAGCCATTAAGATATTGGACAGTGCCTGAGCCCTCGCTTCTGATTGGTGCCCTGTACTCAGAGGTGTAGTCTTATACAGAACCGTGGGCATGCAGTGATTCGCCGAGCCCCACCCATGGGCCACTGCTCATGTTACAGAGAGCATGCAGGAAATGCTTCAGGGTGTTAGGGTTGTACATGGCTGTGCATGTAATGTAAGGATGTACGTAAATTAATACAGTACACAAGCTATTCCCACTCCCCTGCGTGGCTGTGCATGGCATCTAGTCTCCACCCACCTGCACCCCTACTGGCTTGGTTCTACATCCCTGCTGTGTGGGTACCCAGCAGCCATCCTCACACCACACGACACAGGCTGCTGTCAGTATCTAGCGCAGGCCAACGTCTCAGGAGATGAAAGTTTCTCCTGGGACTAACCGTGAAATAAGAACGCAGGTTGAAGTTCTCAGAGGCCTTCGTCTGAGCTGTCCACATCCGCTTCGGACATCTGTTATCCGTGGTGACATGCTAAAGTGCATATCATACACGTGAGGCAGCTCATCGAGGATGAGAAGAGTGCAGTTCTAAATGTGTAGCTCTCCAAGTGTGATGCTCTCCAACCAACAGAACCTATTCTGTGTCCCTCCTACACAGTCTGTCAGCAGACACACAGACCCCCCCCCTCCCTTCATGACTCTGTAGGCTTACCCCAGCAAGCATGGCTTAATATTGACTGCGTCTCTGCCACTCAGGCTAAAGTGCTGTCACCATGACACCTCACCATGGCAACGGTGTATATCTCCAGGCGACAGCCCAGTGTCTGATTGAAACAATTAAATATTGTAAACCACATACATTTATAAGCTTGGTTTGGACAAAGCAGGGCAGGGCATGACAGGGAGTGCATGTGTGGCATGTGAGTGTGTGTATGCACGCATGCATGGGTCTGGGATACGTGCACGTGCACGTGCATGATGTGTGTGCATGTATGTGTGAGCGCGTGCGTGAAGTGGTCGGGAGTAAAAGCAGACAGAGAAGAGAGTGGGGTAGTAAGAGTTAATGGATTGATAGATTGAGGAGGAGGGAAATAAAACAGTGTTCTATTCCAGAACGATCAATAACAGACTAGCCAGGACAAGACACCTATACCCAACAAGACACATTCCAGGAATCCTAACTGATATGTAGACATGTGATTCTGCATACAGTGCATCACTGAGCCTGCATGAAGAAGGCTATTCCAGGAGAGATTCAGACTAGTAGACTTGCTGTCTGCACTAGACTAGCCCCCCTGTGGAGTCACTGCTACATGCCCATCCCTTCCAGATGTGTCATGCCTTGCCTTCTCATCCCCTCTTTCTCTCTTCCTCTTGCTCTCCTCTCCCTCTCTCTTCCTCATCTCCCTCTCTCTTCCATATTTCCCTCTCTTTTTCTCTTTCTCTCTCTCCCCCTCTGCACGCCAATTCTTAGTCATCCCCGCTGTCTGTTGGCCCCGTTATCCGCTTCGAGTCCGTCAGACAGGGCAGTATGTGGGCGCTTATAAACAGCTACTCCCGTGGGATTCCGGTGGAGCGAGGATGGGTAAATGAGGCTACATGATTTTAGCGTGATAGTCTCTCTCACACACCCACAGGACGCGCGCGGAGAAGAGTAGGGTTTTCATGTGAAGACGGAGACACTGACAGCGTAGGTTTACAGTCATCATGGCACTGCAGCTGTCTGCTGCTTCCTGTTTAATGACGCCCAAAGCGTTTGAATGGACAGAATCAATTTTCGAAAGTGTTACTCTCTATCGCATTGACCCGTGCACCAAGCAAAGTCAAACCTGATGCACTTTCATCACAGTATGAGTCTATTGATCAAAGCCAATAACAAAAGCAACAGCAACGAAAGGTTAGGATACCACATTTAAATTACGTGTATGCCATTTGGTTAACATATCGTAAATAATAGTGATAAATACAGATACTGTATTTTCCATTTCAACTCACAATGAGACTTCAACAAACATAGCATCACTGTGCATCGCACGAAGAATGGACTTGGATCCAGCCTCGCCCTCCCTCCTCCAATAACACTCACCATACCGAACCGTAGGCCCCCGAGCCTACGGGAGTCAGGTTCTGGTACCGCTCGGGAACCTCCCAAACAGTCTTGTTCAGCTCCTGCCGATAGTACCCCTGTCTGGCTGTCATGTTCCCCCGAAAGAGATGCGCTAAGGACCGGACAGAGCTCCACTTCAGCCGCGGTACCCTGTCTGTCTACGACTGATGCACTCTGCACAGACGCTCCGCCGGCCGGTCTCTCTCTCTCTCTCTCTCTCCCTCTCTCTTCCTCTCTCTCTCTCCTTGTTCCTGAGAGGGGGTTTCTGATACGGATGAGGGCGGTTGAGAGCTTGCAGATTCTAGACACGATGGCTCGTTTGGGGGTGCCATAATAGGGGGATGGGAAACGTCTCCCGTTCTAAATTGTGCCACCGAATGCAAACAAGACGCATAACAAATGTAGGATTGAAAAAAGCTGTTTTAAAAATCTAATTTGAATTCGTATACTGCTTTTTCTGATTTCTGCAAAAATGTTTAAACTTTAGGTCAATAATATACAAAGCCTGCATAATCTTTGATCATGCAAAATGAAAATGCGTTGTTTTATTCTCTAAAATGTGAAGTTTACGGTGTGAGACGTGTGACCCAGGCATTACACAAAGTAAGCTACGCATTCTTATTGCTACACATTAAAATAGCTATTGCCTTAAGCGTATTAATATGGTCACTGGCTTATTCGTTGTGCAAGATAGGCTGATACCGTTGAATAATTGATCGCCTATCACAACTTTCGGAGTCCAAAAAGAACTGCAGTAGAAATCAAATGTGAATATTATATTTTGCAGAGATCATTTGGTTTTGTGTTCGCCCACACGCGCAGACGTGTCTCCAGAACTGCACATTAGGATACATGGCAGGCTCTCATGTCAAGATCACCTAATTAGAACATAATGAGGTGAAAATGTAGACGCTATCCCTCGAGGTCCTCGAATGTTGCCAGTGTTCCAGCAGAGTCTTGACTGTAGGGACATCTAGTGGCTAAATGATGCTTCAACGTCAGATCATTGGACAGATACATTTAGGCCGTTAGATGGAGATCTGGACGCATTTTTGCATCTGGATGCACAAACATATGTACTTGCAGAAGGGCTGTTGTGATGAATTTCAGTTGCAAAAGACAAAGACAAAAGACAAAAAGACATAATTCAACTGTAACTTTTGCGTGTCAAAACTGGCCACACAAAAAGTCGATTTCTGAGCCCTATTCGAGATTGAGATATCTGAATAAGTGGCCCTGTTTCCCCTCAACAATGTGTGCATGTGTGTGCTTATATATATGTGAAACTGTTTCCTTTGGCCAATAAGCCTTTATTGACTCCAACAGAATATATCCAACAGCCATTCAAATTTTCTAATTCTGTCCAGACGTCTGGGTTAGACTGGTGAGCCTATCTGGCGGGCTTTAGCCAGCCCGATCCGGTCCTGACCACGGTCAAAGATGCTGTAGTACTCCATCAGAAATACATCTCCGAGAATCCACAGCGAGGAGGTGTCCGATGGCAGGTCTACTGCTTGGAAGCCACTGAGACAGATCTGTCTGTCCCCCAGAACGTCCTGCGGGGAGGAGGGGGAGGGCGGAAGGAAACACGAGACAGAGAGGGAGAGAGGAGAGACAGACAGACAGAAAACAGGGTGAGTGAAAGGGAAAGAGAAGAGAGATAAAAGAGTGAGAGTGAGAAAGAGACAGAGAAACACAGCAGCCCTCTTAAAAGACACACACCACATTATAATTAATGCAATAAAGAAGCAGTCTAACAATCCTGTTGGGGTTCGTTTGTGTTTGTGAAAGGAGCAGTCCGGTAGATGCGAGGATGTCACGGTGTTCGCTGAAGCAGGTGACCCACCTTGCGGATGTAGGAGTCAGCTGACAGGGTGAACTCCACCCCAGCGATGGTGAAGGACACCTGTGGAAGACTGGACACTCTGGAGCAGTCCACTAGGTACTGGAACACAACACATTTGACATGCGTTTAATCCAAAGCATCATGTCAGTTGTCCATGTGGACAATGTAAAGCAGATGATCAGGGATCAGAGATGCAGTGTTCAAACTGTACTGGGAATCTATCAGGACTTCATATTCACAGGCATAAACACACACATAAACCCCAGGACACATGCAGGAAAACAAAAGCTGAATCTGGTTATCAACAGGGCTGCAGAGGGCTTATACCTCCCCAATAGAGGTGGGTGTGGCTCCGATCAGCTGTTGCAGGGAGAGGATTTCATGGGATGGCCCAGTGATCAGGGAGGTGCCTGTATCGACGATGGCCTGGCAGCCCTGAGCACAGTGAGTCGTGGTGCCCTGGACTTTAATGCTGTAACACACACGCATACACGCACACGTGTACGCAAGCACCGAGCACATATATACGAACACAGTAACACCCACATGCACACAGCCACACACACACACACAAATACAGACAAGAAATGGATATCCCAAGACTTATATTTACACCATATGAGATGTGTGTGGTGCAGTAACTGACTTGTCTATCTGGATCTGCCAGTAGCCCTTCACAGTCACAGGGACCCAGTGGATTTGGCCAATGAACAGCGCCTCATCTATCCCACCGAACAATAGCTCCCCCTCTGGCTCGGTGGTGCTTTTGGTCCTGGAACAGTCACACCATGTTGTTCATCATCCTTTTCGATATCATCGTCTTCACCATTGTCACATGTCTCATCCTCATCATTGAACCATCAAATCACCATCATTAAAATCATCAGTATCATAATCATCATCATGTTCGTATTCTGACGGTTCTGCAGGCGTTCTTACCTGCTGAGGTAGAAGGAGAAGACAGGCAGCTCCACTAACTTCTGAGCCATGATGTTGTCAAACACAGGGTTTCCCACCTCAGCTGCCAGGGATGGGTACCCCAGGCCCAATACGCCATCGAACTTGGCCATGACAAACATGAATCCAGGCTCAAACACAGACTCCCCAAACTCCTGGTTCACCACTGTCACATTCTGTATCTGGACACAGGCACGCACACGCACACACAGGGGAGAAACTAGGTATTCAATACATGCTCGTTATGGAATTGTGGTTCATGGTAGAACATATTTTAACAGCAGCTAAATAATATGTGTCTTATACACTTATACACTTTTGTACATCCCTTGGATAAAGGTAAACAAAGACAGATTGCTAAGCTTATTTTGGGCTCTTTGGAAGCATTCTAAGGTCATGTTGCAGGCTTAAAGGTTAAGGGTGTTAACAGTGGTATCACCTTGAGGGTTTCCTTGGCCATGATGCCCAGCAGGTGGCCAGTGCCATAGTGGATCCCAAATGTCCGGCCGTCGTGGACGAACGTGCTGGACTCGAATGCCTTGAATTTCTTGTGCGCACCTGAAGACAGAACACACACCACAGGCCTCGCTCACATACACCTGAAGACACACACACACGCACACACACACACTTGAGGATCGCTGGATCTTGCCACTCACCACAGGCCTCGCTCACACAGTAGGAGGAGGGAACCCAGAGGTCAGCTGAGCCAGTGTCAAACACCACTGTGAAGTTCTGCTCCGGGGTACCCAGACTGATCACGCCATAGAACTGGGCCTGGGGGTACACACACACACACGCACAGTTACACCACACATTTACATAACAAAGTCACATAACACCTCCCTGCTCAACAGTCCCGGCAGTCCACTGTTTCTGGCGCTGCATCCTGACTCACGTCCATGAAGTTGTACAGCTTCAGGCTGCTCCGGCTGAGCCGCAGGGAGGGGGTCCCAGGGGGGTAGCACTGGGAGTACTTCCTGGAGAAGGTGTCAGGCTGGTGGTCCCTCAGGAAGGCCTCCAGCAGCTGCCCAGCTCTGAGCTGGGTACGCACCGTCGCCATGCGCTGCACTGGAATTCTGAGAAGGACGGGGTGTGTTTGTTTTGACTCACCATAGGCATTCACAAGATCGACACATCGAGCGAGCAGGGAGACAATTGTCGTAGAATTTCAAAGTTCTTGTGAAGTTTTAAGCAAGGAGTGACACGCACACAACTACAGCAATCAAAATCAGCACAACTCCTCACAGATACTTTGCTACGACTATCCCATCAAGCTGTACTTACCTGATGAGGCCCTGAGCAGTCCATGAACAGACACAGGAGAGAAAAGCCACAAGAAGCCACCTCATCCTCAACCGTGTGTGTGGGTGAACTTAGCTTTATGAACGTTCCAGTCAAATAGGACTATGTGCAGAGCTCTGATCTCATTCCCTCTCTGAACTAATAGTAACTGATCACAAGGGGATCCAGTTTGATCTTTTAGCTGGTCAATGTGACCAAGACCTAGGAGATTTTGTTGACAAAGCAAATAACATTTGGTTACTTTTAGTAGCCAGAAGTAACCTTTGGTCAATGTAGCACCGACTTTATATCTTAATTTTTGCAACTGTTGCATAGTTCTTTTTTTATTTCTGTTCAGTTCAAAAGCACTTAGTATTTATAGCACAAACAAAACAAGACAAAGAACCAGTCAATTTTCAATTTTATTTCAGTAAACAAACAACTTCCATACAGCTGTTGGGGTGAGTTATACAGATAGCCAGGTGCTAGCGCTAGCAAGGCTAGCCAGGAGTTTGCATTAGCATGGATAACCGGGAGCTAGCGTTAGCATGGCTAGCTGGAACAGTGCTTCTACAGGTGCATCGTTAACATAGATATCAACAGAGTTTAAACTAACCAGGACTTCTATCACTCAAGACCAGGAGGTTATAAATACACAGATCATCCCTCTCCTCTAAACACCCGCCATGACTGTTGCACCCCCCATCTCTTCACCCTCCTCTTCCTCAGGTTTGGAACACTAACAGGGGTGGTGGTCTGGAACTCTCTTCCTGCAGGGGGAAGAACAGAGAGGACGATACATCAGTACAACAAGATACACGAGAGAAAGTGAAAGAGCTGCAAGCACAAGATTAGAAAGAGAGGACAGCGAGAACAGAACAAGAGAAAGCCATTCAGACAGAAACAAGGCTGAACAGACGGATATCTGGACAGGCAGACGTCCACAGACCTGGGTGCAGCCTTGATGATGTTGTCCACTCTGAGGATCATCTCTGCTGCCTCAGCAGCACTGAGCAGCACCTGCCTCTTCACCTGGAAGCTCTCGGTGATGCCTAGTTCAGCCATGTCTCCAATGGTGCCCTGGGTCATGTCTGGAGAGGAGGGTGGTGTTACATAGGGGACCCACAGAACACACATACCACTAACAGGCGCTGACACACACGTGCACACGCGCGCACACAGTTCAAACTACTGACCGAGTCCGAAGGTGGTCTTGTTCTCCTGGTGTGCGGCCCTGAGTTGAGCCACCAGATCAGCGCTGTCATAACCAGCATTGTCAGCGATGATGGTGGGCAGCTGCACGCAGGACACATGGTGACTGACATAGTTCTAACAGCTGCTACGTTGTTGTTATTATAACATGACGCCTGCAACTGAGTGGACTTACCATGCGGAGAGCTTTGGCGAAGGACTCCATGGCAACAGCCTCTTTTCCTGGGGTCCTGTTGGCCAGGTCAGATACCACGCGGGCCATCAGCATCTCTGAGCAGCCTGGGTGAGGAAGGAACGTTTAAGAGTGCGTGCGTAAATGTGTGTGTGTCTCTCTAATACATATCGAAAGCCTGTGCAAAAGCGTGTGTGTGTGTGTGTGTGTGTGTGTGTGTGTGTTTTGCTACACACAAGTGCTTCTGGCCGACCCTTACCCCCTCCGAACACAGTGCGGGTCTCCTTGACGGTCTGGGCCAGGACGCAGAGGGCGTCATGCAGTGAGCGCTCCGCCTCGTCCAGGATTTGCTGGGTGGCGCCCCGCAGCACGATGGTGCACGCCTCGCCCAGGGCCACGCCAGAGAAGTGGATGAGGGTGTCCTCCCCAATCATCACCTCCTCGATCAGCTTGCAGTGGCCCAGCTTCACCAGCTCAGGGTGGTCGAACGTGGACGTGATCTCTCCACCTGAGGCAGGGAGGGAAGGATGAATGGATGAATGGATCATTTGCTCTTTTCATCTCTATATGCGAGTACAGAGCCTGGACTAATACTTCCCCACCCAAATACTAGCCAGACTGTAGTTCCTACCTGTGACCAGAGCAAGGCGCTCCACACCAGCAAAGTCTGCGTGTTCGATGGCCATGACGCCTGCGGCAGCAAACAGTTGCTCTGGGTAGTTATAAATCAGCTGCCTGGAGGATGCATGGGACAGAATAGTACAGTTTAGAACAGGACTAATGGTTACAGGATGGATAAGGATAGTACGTGCTAGAACAGCATATTAGGTTCACTTATATCTAGCATAGGGTCTACGTGAGTGACTAAATTATTAGCAGTTGAGAGTGTGTATGTCCATAAGCAGTAGGTGTGTGTGTGTGTGTGTGTGTGTACCTGTTGATGAAGCAGTTGATGCCGTGCTTCAGGATCCTCTCAACCTTCTCCTTCATCTTCTCCTTCTCTGCCATCTCGATCTCGGCCACCTTGGCTGTGGAGTCCACACGCACTCGGGAACCAAAGATCTGACACAAACACATGCACATTTCATAAAGGTACACTATGACACACACCCTTCCTATTCTTTAGCTGTGTCACATCCCTCTATTTAAGGTGCATGTGTGAAGATGTATGATCAGAAATCTTCCCACAGACCAGGTGGGTCCATTCTGACCTTGATCTTGTCTGTGTCCATGCCAGTATTGGAGATAAGAATGTTGACGTTCTCAAGTCTCTTAGGCTGGTTCACTCCAATCTTCTTATCCAGCAGGAAACCTGGTCAGAAAACAAGAGCTGACGTGAACTGAGCCAAAGTCCGTCAACACTCAGATCTTATGTCCCACACAGCCCCCTCGTCTTGCACTCCATCATCAACAGCCACACGAGCGCACACATACACGTCTCCTTCTCAGACACACACACCTTCGTCCAGGTAGGAGTCGGTGAGGCTGCCCCCCAGCTTCTTGATGACATGGATGGCCTCCAGGTTCCCAGAGCCCCTCAGCCTCAGCACGGCCTCCACAGCCAGCTTGGAGAAGTGGTCCTTGTGGTGCGTCAGCAGCTTGGAAGATAGTGTGGTCCGGGCGATGTTCAGAAGGTCCAGCTCAAACTTGGCCTGGTCGTTTCTAAGGAGTAAACAAATCAGAAACATTGCATTTCCAGTCTGTGGTCTGCATCACCAAACGTCTCTGTAGAGGAAACCTAACAGCATTACTCCCGCTGAGATTTCAGACGTTATACATTTTGGAGAGTTGTCCTGGTCTTCTTTGAGGGTTATCCACAATCATTTAACAGAGATGCTTCTATCCAAGGTGGTATACAGAGGGATTTGGAAATGTGTGACCTTCTTTCCTACTTCAGTTAGAAGAGTGTGGTTGTTTACCCGTGGTCCACAGCTGCCTCCTTCAGGGCCTCGCGGGCCACCTGCGTGGCCTTCCTCCAGCCAGACACGATGATGTGAGGGTGGATCTTCTTGGCGATGAGCAGCTCAGCTTCCTACAGGACCACAGAGCCATAAGGTCAAACTCTCACACCTAATTACATCTAGCTACGTGTCCAGATTGGCTATTAGGTGTCCTCATTGGCTGAGCTCCTGGTGGACGTACCCTGAGCAGCTCGGCGGCCAGGACTGTGACAGAGGTGGTGCCGTCTCCAACTTCATCATCCTGCACCTTGGACATGTCTGGAATACACACACGCACACACGCAGGCAGGGGAATAAACAACTGAGGAATACTGAGCGTTTTCCTGCTGTGTTTTAATAAGGACACATAGTATAACCCTGCTAGAAGAACAACAGTCCATTACTCACCAACTAGGACTTTGGCAGCAGGGTTGTCCACGCCGATAGCCTTGAGGATGGTGGCGCCATCGTTGGTGACTGTGACTGAGCCCTCCCTCCCTCCACCCAGGAGAATCTTGTCCTGGAAAAAAAAGACGCAGGAAGCCGAGTTTACACCAGAGACAAATCACTTCACATGAATGAGCTTGTGTCCCAGAATGACTGAGGTGTGGCATGTGTGTGTGAGAGAGATCATTTGTACCATTCCCTTTGGTCCCAAGGTGCTCTTCACCAAGTCTCCAATGGCGATGGCACCAATGAAGGAGGACTGAGGGCAACAAACACACACTTTAGATTGATTTGTTATTGTTAAAGGAGGTGCGCGCGCACACACACAGACACACGCAACTCACAAGGCGGGCTGTCTCAGCTTTCTCTTCATCTGCTCCATGCCTGAAGATGTTCACCGGGGCCATCGATAAGGAAGCCTGAGGAACACATCACGTGTCGGTGAGTCTCAGGAAACATACCAACTGTACAGATAACGAGGATACGCTTGGTGTTCAACAAACTGAAGACGGTTGTATGAGATGCATGAGTTAATATGCACATATGGTTTTACACAGCAAATGTCAAAAGGCAATGACTGTTTCAATTTCAATTAAGGAATACAATAAATATGTATGAAAAAGTTATTTAATAGTTGAATATTTTCACTCATCCGATTGATAAACAGGTTAACTGACTAATGTAACTAGTGGCTGGTGTAAACTGGGAAGGACAGTCAATTATACAACCGATCAAAGTAAACATTGACATTTATATATGACTTAATTTAGCTATTTACTGCCTTACAGTGTTTTTATTTTATTGTTTAAATCAAGCGCTCCATATATAGTAAGAATATCGGAAACCTGAAAACGGATCCATTACTTTGTGCATAGTGCGACAGAGCAGATGCTAGCCAGCTCCACCTACTTCTCCTAAGAAACCGCTAGAAGCTTTGCAGCCGGTGTGGCCTTGGTGACAATATACTAACTCCTTTAGCATCAAATCTGACGTGAACTGAATGAGACGCAAACAATCTATACGATGTACTGAATTACTCGATGTTATTGCTATTGGCAGTAAAACACGCAAACTGTGCTCAAAATCGTTCGGAACCCATCCGTTCAGTGTGATGATGCTAGCTAGCAACAGCATTACCAAGCAGAACAATGCGCAACTCCCTTTTCCTACAGAGCCTTACCATTTCAATAGCTAGTAGCGGTAGCTAAATGTTAACTACCCTTACTGTAACAATGATAAACATTTAGCTTAACTGAAAAACATTTTGAGACAATAAGGGTCTGGGTTGGCATACGTATGGTTGCGTTTCTCAAATAAACTAAGATACTCAAACAGGCAGCTACTTAATCATAGTTCGCTAGTAACGTAGGCTAGCCAGTTAGCTTAGCCAATCTCCATGTGCTTCCTCTCTGACAGTTTATCATTGATAGATAAGGGATAAAAGATCCCTTTAACTCGGGCCGTGTTCAACTATGATAATCGGCATGTGTCCAAATTTGCTTCGGAACTGAAAGATTTACAACAGAGGTAGTCGGTGTGGAGAAAATAAGCAGAAGAAAGCTGTCCACTTACCATGATTTCTGTGAGTTGAAGGCTGAAGCCGTGCACGCACAGAGAAGGAGGACTAGTGGAGGATGACGCAGCTACGTAGCGGAAAATACAGAAGGGCGGTTGGCATTCAATTAAACAACAAAAATAAAATAAATACAAAAATAAAATAAATGGAGAGGGGTAACATTTGAATACAGTAGACATGTCCAAAGTTAGTTTTGAAAAGGTGAACGGACATTGAAATCCCGCTGGGATGTGTACATATATATTTAAATTCGAGATAGAAAACTCCGAGTCAAAGTACAGGCTATTGATAAAATAAATAAATAAATAAAAAACGGAAAAGTAAAATTTGTTTATAGATCACGTTGTGAACAGTTTATCTCGCCCTCTGTCCGCACTTGGTATTTTTTTTCCAAATCCATAGCCTTTCATTAGAATAGTCTGCAGTCTAAATAAATGGACGAGAAATCCATCCCTGGAGCAGGGGGACGTGGTGTGGAATAAGCAGAGGCTCTATGAACGCTGGCTTGAATACAACGCGCATTAATGGTTGTGTGAAGGGTGTTTGGTGGAGGAGACAGTCGATCGTGCACAGTTGCAATGCAGGTTGTGTGATTTTCATGAGGAAAGACTTACTGAGACTTGAGGGTCAGTGAGACTGGCTGGGTTGTGGAATGGCTAGAGTGGTTAAGGCGTTGGGTATATTCAATAAAAGCATCATATCGGGGGAAATGGGTTTTAATAGGCAATGTCAGGTCACACATTTATGCACAGACGCAGTAGGAGGCAGTGTGTGCAACTTTAAGTTGGATGCGATCCGCCAATCTAAAATCAAGAAGAAAACTAGTAGGATATGACGCAAGAAGCTATTCCTGTTTGCATTTTGTCTGCTCCGTCGTTCGTAAAGAAGGTGGTGAATGGAAAATGGCGGACGGTGTGGATCACATCGACATTTACGCCGACGTCGAGGAGGAGTTCAACCAGGTATGCATAAGCAAAACTTTGCTATTCTCTACTAGCTCAATAGTACGATGCTTTTGATTTTATTGTTGTGGTTGCACCAGAAGCTTATTTGACATCTTATGCCTCAAAGGAGGCTGCAGGGGGCTTGCCGCTTGGCAGTGCAGTGTGCAGGCGCACAATTTTTTTTCACTGCGTGAGATGGCTTAACAAGTAGCCCACGCAAACGCTAGTTGGTGAGAAATGAAACGCGATGTAACATTTTGCTGTCAACGGGGCTATTGTCGTGCTAACTTCAGTCCTAAATCATCGGAAGACATCTAGGTTGATTGCGAAGCTGACGTACAAGCGCCTTTGTTTACGGCCAAGTCGAATTCATTGTGCTGTGCTAGTGACGTGCAGTGGCGCCGACTAGGCCTTGCCGTGTGAAAAGCGTGGCCCGGCGCAGCTTCGAGCTTTCTTACGTTGTAAAAAAATGTGAATAAATAATTTTAACGTTTAATGATAGTTATTTTTAAATATAGAATGAGATTTTCTATTTTCACCAAGATAGAGCCAGTTATTTTAGACCCATGTTACATTTCCCCGCTTTCCATCGAGAAGCCGCTGTCGTGCGATGTTGTTGCTGTTCTCAATGCATTCCACTGAGCTAGAACGGTGAGGTCAGGCCAGCACATGTTTGGTGTAGTTATGTTGAAGGAAGTCACATTTTTTTTGTAGTCAACTAGACGGTGTCATCTAGGTATCGTGTTTTTAAGTGATCCACAATATTTGTGTGCCAATGTAGAATGTTTGTATGCCGCTGGAATCACGTGATTGTCCTGACATTAAAATCATATGGTTGAAAATTCAAATGAAAAGCCATCGAGCAAAAAAATCAGAACATCAATTGCTTTGATGTAAATTATTTAAATATACCCTTCTTAGAGATATTCGCTGTCCTTTGTACACAGTTTGCCAATCTTGTTAGGAGTGACTATCTTCATATATGTCTCCTTCCTGTTACAGGAAGCAGACTACCCTGTTCACGATCAGATAGACCTCTACGATGAAGTCATGTCGCCATCAGCCAATAACGGGGATGCACCCGAGGACCGGGACTACCTGGACAACCTTCCTGCCCCGGGGGGGTCAGAGGGCAGCAAAAGTGCCCCGCCCAACGTAGTCTACACCTACACCGGCAAGAGGATCGCCCTCTACATCGGAAACCTCACATGGGTGGGTCATCTGTTCTTGACCTGCGTGTGGGATAGGGGGATGTGTGAGGATGGGAGAGATGGGGAGGGGGGAGATTCGGGAGCGTCTAACTCAGCTGAAAATCCCTCCCATAACAGGGTGCAATGGAAGCTATATTGATGAGATTTTGTTTAACCTCCCCAGTGGACGACAGATGAAGATTTGACAGACGCCATCCGATCAATAGGCATCAATGATGTGCTGGAGATCAAGTTCTTTGAGAACAGGGCCAACGGACAGAGTAAAGGGTGAGCACACGGCCTGGTCAAGTTTAGATGGCCACAGTAGAACATGATGACGTCAAAGGAACTGAAATGTATAATTTTCATAATATTTTGACAGTTTCCAAAGATAACATATTTTCACACTGGCCATGTTTTGGCGCTGAATAAGTCAAAGAAAGGAGTCTCCAGCGTGGCAGTATGTTGACTGGGGTGGTGCTCTCCCAGGTTCGCTTTGGTGTGTGTGGGTTCAGAGGCCTCGTCCAGGAAGCTGATGGACCTCCTCTCAAAGCGGGAGCTTCACGGCCAGAACCCCATTGTCACGCCGTGCAACAAACAGTCCCTCAGCCAGTTTGAGATGCAGTCTCGGAAAAGTAGGTGGACATGCTTGTTTCCTCACGCTTGTCACCTCACTGTCTGCCCCTCGCAGTCTGGGGAGAACTAGCGCTTGGAGATTTCAACTGATTTTAAGATAGATTTTGTGTCATAACTCGTACTGTAATACTTTAGGTTAGTACATGGGGTTTGTCTTAAGCTATACAGTCAACTACCAAAGTAGCACTATCTGAACACCTGTAGAGTACTGCATTAGAGGTTATTAGTCTGGGATGGGCTATATTCTGCAGTTAAGATTACACATACTGCACCACTTATGACAAAAAATAAGCTAAACATCAATTCTGAATCAAACTCAGATTTCAAGTTGGTCTGATGCACATCATCATAAATATTGGCGACCAAAGCCTGATTGACATCCTACTGAACAGTGTCCCTCAGCAGCCAGAGAGTGTCCAGAGTGGGGGCCCTCTATATGAGATTTGAATGTTCCCCCTGCCCTTCTGCCACCCTCATGTCCAGGTACACAGTCAGGTCAGATGTCCGGCGAGGGCAAGGCCGGGCCTCCAGGCATCGGTCCGCGTGGAGGGTTCCCCATGGGCAGGGGCAGAGGCAGGTTCCCTGGACCACCAGGCCCAGGGGGAGATCGTTTCCCTGGACCTATCGGCCCCGGAGGTCCCCCGCCACACTTCCCCGGTGAGTCCAGAGCAGCAGCATTCAAACCTGGCCCAAGGTCAAGGGTCTATGCATGGATTGTGTGCGTGCGTGTGCGTGTCTCCACAGAAGGAGTTCGGTCACCTTATGTCTCGTCCCGGCCAGAACACATTGATCCGCAGAATTTCTAGAACTATCCAGCCCATCTCCTAAAGTAGTCCTATGGCTTCCTCCTCTGGCTGTCTCCATGCGTTCATAGGCCAAAGTCTAATCCTGAATTAGACCTCTTCAGCTCGGTCTGTATAGACCCAGACTATATTCCTAGAGGTATTCAGGAGGACTTGTGTGGGCCTGGACATCATTATACAGGATTATAGGATGGCTGTAGGGCTGTGTCAATGTAAGGCTCATAATGCCTGCTTGCCCTCCGCACATCCATCTTTATTTTGCCCCTCCTCTATTTCATCATCATTATCATTCCTTTCCCCCATTGTTCTTCTCTTGGCGCCTGCCCTGTGTCGTCGCTGCTGTTGCCAGCCAGCTAGCCTATCAGCTGCTGGGTGAGGGGGAGGAGCCAGTTGTGATTGGTGTTTTTTTCCCCAATAGGGTCAGGGATGAGGCCACCAGAGCTCATAGCCCATAGACACCAGGATGGCCATCTGATGGATATGAATTTCAATTGCTTCCCGCCGGGGCGAGATGGCAACTGGCGACCCAGAGGTGAAACGCCTCAACTCCTAAGTACTACAATGACTGACTGGCTAACTGACTGACTGGCTGACAGTAACTGACTGACGCTCTGACAAAAGACATTGTCGTTTTGAGTGCTCCTCCCTTAGAGCTAGAAACACAACACGTACCGACATGTTGGGATACTCAGGACACTTTGACTCGGAAAGAAAATGCAACTAAAACAAGACGTTTTAACATGCGTAAACGGATGGACATAGTAGAGACAATATTTCACCGGGCTGCAGCGCCACTTGAGCGTAGCAGCAAAAAAGCGGTGCGTCTTCAGAGCATTCTGTTATTCAGACTGGCCCACTCGTCTCCTTCTACTCGCCTGTTCTCCAGACTGGACTGCAAACTTGACTAACCCGTACTCACACTGACACATCTCCCCCTTATGAAGCTCCAAGTCCCAGACAGCCTCTCGCCATACTCCCTCAGCCCACAGTGTGCCAAGGGCCTTAGCAGCGTCAGGCTAGCTCTCCATGCTGGGCTGTGGAGACCCTGTCCCCCTCCCCCTCCTCCAGCCCTGGCATAGACATGCGTGGTAGTGGCGTTGTCTCTGGTGGCTGGGTGTTCTGCCTTCGTGTCTGGCCTGTGTCCTTTGCTCCCCCAGACTGCTGCCTGTATGTGTGCTGTCATAACCTGTTTGTCTAGAGAAGCTTGTCTGGAGCAGCTTGTCTGGAGCAGCTTGTCTGGAGCAACTCATCAGGGCTGCGCAGAAGCACCAGAATGTTCTGTCGCTGCATATGCACTTCATGTCTCCCTTTTGTTTCTTCTTATTTTTATATCCTTATTTCATTCTGTTTCACTTTTGTATGGTTCCTCCTGCTCTCCTCCCCCATGGTTCCATCTCTGTCCCCCCATAGTCTGTTTTCCATCTCGCCCCCTCTTGCTTTTTCCACCATCATCTTCAATCGTTCCTCTCCCCTCATCACTATGTGCGAATGTATCTATCTTCCTTTGCCTGGTTTAATGGAATGGTCTGCTTGAGTCTCTTGAATCTATGGAGACTAATTAGGCTTTATGTAGCATCTAGAAGTGGCTCTTTAACCGTCTTAAGCTTGAAGCATGAACTAATGGGGTGGGGGTGGGGGTGGGGTGGGGGGGCTAACCAAGCCCTCTCACTCCAATCTTTTACACAGATTTAGCTGGGTCAACATTTGGTAAATAAGCCTGAAGTTCTACCAAGAACATTCAGGCCCAGTTACCCAGACATGGGATTAATCCAAGTACTAAAGTAAGAGAGAATTGAAATGATGATTTCCATTCCAAGTTTTTTAATCCAGGACTAGGTTTAATCCATGTCTGGAAATCTGGGTCTGTGTTTTATTGTACTAGCACATAGTATCCCCTGGGCCTACTGTTGACAGTTGTCTCACAGAATTACTTAGATCTTTGGCATATTTGGTAAAAAAAAAAAAAAAAAAAAAAAACCTCCATACTGAAGGTCTGCTTGGTACATTTTACCAACCAAATTGTGAATTATTCATCTTGAAAGAAAATACCTAGAGTTGATTATGAATCCTGTCTGACTGAGGTGTTTGTTTTGTGTTTCAGGTGGGATGCAAGGACCACCTCGGCCCCCACCAGGACCACCAGGTCCCCCTGGCCCACCCGGCCCCCCTCCCCCAGGACAGGGCCTCCCACCTCCCTTGTCTGGTCCCCCCAATCGTGGTGACCGGCCTCCTCCCCCGGTCATGTTCCCCGGTCAGTTTGGTCAACCTCCCATGGGCCCCCTGCCCCCAGGCCCTCCTCCACCAGGCTATGGACCCCCACCAGGGCCTCCTCCTCCACAACAGGGGCCTCCACCTCCAGGACCCTTCCCACCTCGCCCTCCAGGACCCATTGGGCCCCCCCTTGCGCTAGCCCCACCACCACACATGGCTGGGCCCCCCCCAGGCGGCCCCCCCCCAGCCCCCCACGTGAATCCAGCCTTCTTCCCACCTCCTGGGAACAACAACATGCCCCCTTCAGACAGTCGGGGCCCCCCAGGACCCAACGACCCCTACGGGCGCCCACCGCCATATGACCGTGGAGATTATGGCCCCGGTGGCAGGTAATGGAACTGCAAGCACACACACACACCTCTGCCTCAATGTGTCTCCCCTGTTGTCCACCTGTTTCATCTATTCCTTTGGCTCCACCCACTGTTGTCTGTGGGCAGGGCATCAGAACAGCATCACTCTGAGAATGTTAAAAGGACTGTTGGACATTTTGTTTCACACACATACAATGTTCTGTTATCCCTGTATGTAGTTGGTAACACACTGCTACCCATCCCAGACATCTGAACCCGTGTCATGAATACATACATGACCATGTTAGTAGACATCTTGAACATGGTACAAAGGGACTCATGTCATGTGCTTAGCTTGGGCAGCTTGAGCTAAAGTGAAGCAACTTTCAAGGTGAGAGTTTTGATCTTGCCAGTGAATCTGAACCTCCCTCCTCCATCCCTCCTTTTTCTTTCATTCCTCCTTCCTGCGGCCCCTGGCAGAAACCGCCACCCCCCTCTAATCTGTGAGTTTGACCCCAGACCGCCTCGCGACCCCTGGACTAACGAGGGGCTGGTCGATATGAAACATGGCGGACAGAGCTTGTCTAGTGCGAGCGACCCAGGGTTAGTAGAGCACCAGTCACACCAGGCTGGGACACTACAACTCTCACCCCTCCCCTTAAAAAAAAAAACCCCCAAGCACACACACACACGCACACAAACACACACACACACACACACACACGCCTGGCTTGATATGAGTGGATGCTTGCTGTGATGTCAGGGCCTGTAACTAGCCCTTTTTGTAGTGATTGTCTTGTTGTATTTCATCTTTGTTATTGTTGTCCCAAGCATAGTGCCCTGCTGTTGTTATTGATAGTCTATCGTCCCCTGGTGGATGAGGTAAACGGGCTGTAGGTGGGAGGGATGAAGTTGTCCCTCTGTAGCGTGGAGTTGATGACATAACACTGTGTGCTTCCTCATTGGTCAAACTCACCCTCCCCTTCCTGACCCCTCTGCTCTCAACATCTTTTCTGTCCCAGATCAACACCTTGAACAGAAAGGTCTATTGTCTGGTTGTGTATTCAACCTCCTTTTGGGTGTTGATTGGACAGATCTTTAAGCCTTAATATTGGCCAACCAAACTTCTCTGATCTGTTAGTCCATCAAGTATTGGGTTATTAAAGGTTTGATTTGGGACAGATGTCTCTCTGTCCTGCTTTCGGGGATATCCTGCTCCTTTGTTTTTGCTGCTGTTGAGATGGAGTGATTGGCCAAGATGCTGACCTTGACCTCGGTTTGGTTTCCAGGGAGATGGATGCCGCACGGACGCCATTGAGCGAAGCGGAGTTTGAGGAGATCATGAACAGAAACCGCGCCATCTCCAGCAGCGCCATCTCACGAGCCGTGTCAGACGCCAGCGCAGGTATGGTGTGTTGGTGTGGGGGTGGGGGTGTGCGTGGGTGCTGCCATACTCTCGCTTCCTCATCCTTGTTGCTGTTTGCAAACACGTGAGCCCCCTGATGTGTGACAACTAACCTCCTCTCCTCCCCAGCTGACTACGGCAGTGCCATTGAGACCTTGGTAACAGCCATTTCGCTGATCAAACAGTCCAAGGTGTCGGCTGATGACCGCTGTAAAGTCCTCATAAGCTCTCTGCAGGACTGTCTCCATGGCATCGAGTCCAAGTCCTACGGCTCAGCCTCCAGGTACACACCTTTACCTGCCTGCACCGTACACACCTTTACCTGCCTGCACCGTACACACCTTTACCTGCCTGCACCGTACACACCTTTACCTGCCTGCTCCGTACACACCTTCATCTGTCATTGTCCCTCCAACACATCTTTATCTCCCCAACACACAGACACTTGCCTAACACCAACACAAGACGCCTTTCCCTGTCCTCCCTGACATACTTGTACTTGTCCTCAAACACAGATTTTGATTTGCATGTAGATGTAATTTTCCACCTTTCACCTCATGTGTGGTACCTGTGATCCCTGTCACCATGTGGTAGATGGGAGTATACTGACCCACTACTCCAAGGCTTTTATATATGCGTTTTCGTTTACACCAAAAACAGAGGTCCCAAATCAAACCCTATCTCCTGTTTGGACAGACGAGAGCGGTCTAGGGAACGCGATCACAGCCGTTCTCGCGAGAAGAGCCGCCGCCACAAGTCCCGTAGCCGCGATCGGCACGAGGATTACTACCGGGAACGCAGCCGGGAGCGAGACAGGCACCGGGAGAGGGACCGGGACCGCGAGCGAGACCGGGAGAGGGAGAGGGAATACAGACACCGTTAACGGGATAGGGGAGGTGTGTATGAAGCCAGGCCAGTTCCTCTCTCTCTGTCTCTCTGCTATTAACCACCTCTGTCCTGTAGGAGTAGGGCCGGGGCAGGGGGTGGAGGGGACCTCCTAAAGCCAGCCCAGGGGCAGGGGGTGGAGGGGACCTGCTAAAGCCAGCCCAGGGGCAGGGGCATGGGGCCTGGGTCTAGAGGATCCAGGGAAGCACAGGTAAGGTGGCCTGGGGCCTCTGGTAAGTCCAGGTAAGCTCTTCTTTCTGGATTGTACCTGTTTTCTGACTCCTATGACAACATGTGTGTGTGTCTGTATATACTGTATGTCTGTATGATTCAAGGTTAACATGTCTGGGATGTTGTCAGATCTGTAAATATGCCTGTGCTCCTAAAATACAAGGGTTGAGTTTGTATGTCTGTTCTAGGCAGTTGGAAAAGTAAGATTTTAGAAAGCTGTAACATCTTAAGTTAGCACCAAGTGAAATAGGACAGGTTGTCTGTAATTATAGTTTTCAACATTTTCCTCAAGTTTTTTTTATTTTATTTGAGTAATGCTGTGACTTGGTTTGTCAATATTCAGTTCGGTAGATTTGACTGCATGACAGGTTTTCTGCGTTTTAAATTGATTCCAACTATCATGGTCCATTTGGGTAGAATTGATATTTCTGCACATGGAATGTCCTGTAAATATTGCCCCAGACACCTGTAGGATACTGACATGTCTGAATGAATAGACATATGGAATCGTATTGCATTGTAAGGCCTTCGATGACCAAAATGCATTGCTATATCTTGTGAAATGGTTGTCACAAATAAGACTATGCTCTCTAACTCCGTTATTAGTTTGAGAATTTGTACACTTTAATGATTGAATACGGTTTTCTATTCAGTACTATTTGAGGATGGTTCAACTGTGGTTACTGTTCTGACAACCTGACCAAATGCTCTGTTTACTTTGTTCAATCTCTCAAATTGAAGGACCAAATTTCACCCAAAAGTTGAATTAAAAGTTGAACATTTGAATTCTCATCGGTAAATATGTTAGGGTGAATGACTAGGGCCAATGTACTCCAGATTGTTTTACTGATAGTCACCATAATGTTTTCTCACATGAAAGTTGGGCATGTACTGTACTCTGACTGACCTAAAGATTACCATGTGATCAGCTGCACTTTCTGATGCTCAGAATTGGAAACTCATTTGTGATCAGTCATTTAACTATTGATAACACTGGTACAAACTCGGCATTAGCACTATTTTGTATGTAACGTGGCATTGTTCCTCTTAAGTCTAGAGCTATGTGTATTTATGACATTTTTTAATATGCTTGAAATTGGCCCCATGAGAGTTTTATTGTAACTCACAAGGGAAATGGAGCTCATGTCCTGGTTCTGATCCATTTATAGCCTGTGTGCCACATTGGAGACATTAAACGCATGATTGCTTTGCAGTAAGACATTTGTACCAAATATCGATTTCTCTGTTGTTGGTAGTAAAAATAGGGTAAATCATTTTTACTTAGTAAAGTTCAGTTCCTTTGGGTAAAGCTTGAGTTTTTATCCTAGGTCTAACTGGAAGAGGAACAAAAACATTTGAGTCTTTTCTAAAAACTTAAATAAAAATCAAATGCTCTTAATTGAGAGATTTGGATAAATAAAGAATGTAAGTTGAACTCTTGAGACTTTGACAGTGAAACGGGTATTACTCTTTGCACTTATTCAAATACCCTTTTCACTTGCACACCAATTCCACTCTAATAGGCAAACCAGTTCAGTTCTATGTTCAAATATTGTGATTAAAATGGATGCCTCCTTTGAATGTACAGGCTTCAGTACACAACCTCTCTGGTGTTGATCTAGACCAAATGGTTTATAAATGTCAAATCACTCTTGAATAGCCTCTGGTACTTCTCAATAGACAGGCATGCATTCTGATACAGTGGAACTGAATAGGAACTGAGCCAAAAGAGGTTGTTTGCTGACCCTTGTATATTCAAATGTTCATAGTTTCCTCTGACTTGTACGAATGTTTCCTTGGAAACTCCTGGTAACCATGACAATTACTGGTGTCCTGATAGTGTCAAATTTAACTCCCCTCTGTTTGATCATAGCTTTGGGGGGCCTTCGTTGTGTGTGCGTGTGTGTTCGCTATGATGAAATGACTAGCTATTTCTCCAGTTTGTCTGTAGGTATGAAATCCTGTTCTCGCAGGCATGGAGAACGCAGTCCTGATCTTCTGACATTTCTTCACTTGTTCTCCTCTCTTGCTCCTCTTCTCTCCTCTCTTGCTCCTCTTATCTCCTCTCTTGCTCCTCTTCTCTCCTCTCTTGCTCCTCTTCTCTCCTCTCTTGCTCCTCTTCTCTCCTCTCTTGCTCCTCTTCTCTCTCCATGTTTTGCCCCAGCTCTGTCCAGCCTCCCTCTTTCTGTCCAGCCTCCCTCTTTCTGTCCAGCCTCCCTCTTTCTGTCCAGCCTCCCTCTTTCTGTCCAGCTTCCCTCTTTCTGTCCAGCCTCCCTCTCCTTATCGCCGTCTTTCTTCAGCTTTTTCCTATTTCTTTTTTCTCCATTTTGAAATATTCACCTAATCATTTAAAGTTGTTTTGGTGCCATTCAGTGGTTGAGCTCAACATCTGCATGGGAGCCATTTTGAAATGGTCAAACAAATGAGTTGATAAAAAAACAACAAAAAAACACTCATCTTAAGTCAGTCTCGACTAAATATGAGACAATTTAGAAACCAGTTTGATTTATATCTACATTGTAATATGATACATAAACGTCATTAAACAAACATAATAAAGTCCCATCCTCTTCCCAGTTGTAAGGCCTGCCCATTGTGTGGCCTCCTGTCCAGGTGCTGAGGTCCCATAGAGAGGCTGGATGTTCTGTTTCGGGGAGGTTGTGTTCTGTAAAATGTTGCTATCAAAACGTTTGCATTTGATACCTCAAACCATACACCATGTACAATTGGACTGAAGTCAGTTTGAATTTCAAGACATTTTTTATTCAATTTAGTTATTACCCCATGATTGTAATGTTTCTATTTTGACTTAATTGTAAAGATAACCAAATAATCAAATTAATAAGTTGCTGTAAGAATAACATGGTGAATTGCCTGAGATTTAGGAATAACAATGATATACTTAGGAAATGAGAAGTGATCATAGACCATTCTATTTACATGTTGGATTGCATTTCTGCTGAAGTGTTCTGTACAGACGCATGCTTGTCATCTATCTAATGTAGAGTAGGCTGAGCAGTGCTCCGGTCTCATGTCAGACTGCTCTGTCGCTCTAGGCTCTGCTCTCCCTCTTGTCTCGAGCAGTCCCTCATTTCATGTTCTAGAGCTGCAAGCACTAGATATGTTCACCCTGGTGTCTTGCTGTTTCCCATCTCTCACTTTTCCATCTGCTCACCTCGAGTCAGGTGTAACATTTGACTTTAGAGGTACACATTCTCTGAAAATGATTTAAATGAATGGTTTTTGTTCCCTCCTGCCTGAATTATTCTAGGTGTCACGATAAAATCATTTGATCTGATGTGACTAGATCTGATGTGACTAGATCTGTTGTAAAAAAAAAAAAGAAAAGAAAAAAAATTAAACAAAATACAGTGGATGCCAAGAATGTAGTCATTTTTGCATGGCACATATGAATCATTAAAAAAATGGCAGCAGCGTCTGTCCAGCTTTTGTAAATGTCCTGCTGGTGCCTTGATATACTTCCTGGAGACATTGTAGGTAGTAGTGTGCATGCCTCTGTGTGTCATCAGAATGTGGATGTAGAGGGGAAACAAACATTGATTGTTGGGCTGCCCCAAACCAAACTCCACCCTTCGTTCTGACACATTTCAGTTAACGGACGAGGATCAGGAGGACTGACAGCCAACGCTCCACCTACTGGCTGCTTCTGGAACGACACCCGCTCATCCTCCACCTACCTCTGCCCCTGCTCTGCTCTCTCTCTGCTTATCTGGCTGAGGACTGGGATCCATTCACAACTGTGTAAGAAAAGTATAGTTCTGTCAATCTGTACTCATGGTAAAACTGAAAAATAAGTGACTGCTCTTTTGATCTTTTTATTTTTACAACCATTTGATTTGATATGACAGTATAACTACCTGTGTGAAGAGGTAAGCTTTGTGAACTGAGGGTAAAATGTAAAGAATAAATTGCCTGCTCTATCCAAAACACATTGATAAACATAGACTTTACTTTTTTGACTTGCTATAATGTGTAAATTGTCAGTTTAGAGTAGATGTTTTTATAGGGATTTCATTTTGTTTTTTTCTTCGTGTCCCATTAGGATAATGTTTGTAAATGTCTCTGCTTCTGATGATTAAAACTAGAATCTGTGTTGTAATAAACTGTTTGTTGGGGTTGACACTTTCATACTTTGACATCCTCCACATGCAACTAAAGCTTATTTCTGTTACATGTGCTGTTTCCTTTCTAGGTTTTTTTTATTTATTTACTTGACAAAAAAAAAAAAAAAGTTTGCACAAGCTCAGAGCAAACTTGATTTAATTCGTTTGATCTGTTGACCAAATTTGAGTTTTAACGGCCAAAGTGTTCTTTCTTGTCACTGTCAAATACCGACATAAATGGATACATACAATTAGTATTTAATGTAATGACCTCAAAATTATAGTCAAGGTATTGTATTTCAATCCAAAACAGTTGGTGTTTGTCACATTTTAAAACTCTTGATTAATGTTCCATTCTGTTTTCTGCCTGAAGGGGAAGGGTTGTTTACTGGATACGTCATCGTATGGTTCTTAAGACCTATTTTTTAAATAAGTTTTTATTTGTTTTGTTTTTTTGTTTTTTTTTTCCTCAGTTTATTTTGCCTTTAGTGTTGTATGCTCTTATTCAGTGTTATTTCGATGACTTCAATATGCATTATAATCAGATAGGACGTTATAAATTCAGTTCAAATTGGCATTCGAAAGAGTCTGGGCAGCAGGAAGACCTGTTACTGCTGCTTTTGTGCCTTGTAGTCTGTTCAAATCAATTAGACAAATTGTAGACATGCTCTTGGGAGCAGGATCATACTTCAGTTTTGCTTAACGAGCCACTTGTATTTAACAACCATATTAACATTTATTTTGAGTAAATCTTGAGTTTAATCAAGTCTGATTTCAAAACAAATGGCACAACACAAAAGTAGCACAAACCAGTTAGTAAATCCCTTGTGAAGCAATGCAAATATACTGTCCATTCTGCTGTTGGGAAATGAATTTCCAGATAGGTTCTCTATAAAGCGTAGGTAGGATCTCAAGTCTACCGTGCAAAATGTCTGCAAAGTCATTTTTCCATGCCTGGCTGTATGGAGAATGGAAGTCTACTGAACTTTCCTTGTTTTATAGTGATATTATGTTTCTATATGATTGGCTGGTCTGTGCTTGTGATGTTAGGGGATGTTCAGCCAATGTTTAAGAGCCCCCGTTTTCTCTTGATTGTGCTAAATCTGTTATCAAACATGATCTGGCAGGTGTCCCGCCTCTCCTGTGCATCTCATGTCTGGTAAGTGATTTGTCCAAGGAAGGGATGAAGGGGATGGTACATAGTTCCTACTTCTCTATCCAGGTTGTTGTAAACTGAAAGGTTTTCCGTTAGCCTGTGTTCCAGCCTGAGTAAGGAAGCACTGACACAGGTCTCCTCAGGGTCCTAGCGCCAGCCTAGCTTTGGCCGTGACGGACTAGAGAAGGATGAGGCTGATGGTGGTCGGTCGTATGAACAAACTCGTGCACTGGGATGTGTTTAGCATAGCAGGCGCTGTGATACTGGGCCCCTGGAGAGACACTGGGAGTGCTCCCTTGCTCACAAGTGAATTAACTGAATCATGTTGCTTGCTCTTGGTTAAGCCCTTATTGAAGAACGTGGCAGGATGACTGGTCAGTGGCTCAAATAACATGCCATCTTGGGATGTCTGATTTTAAGAATTTCTATTTAAAAAAAGGTTTCACTGCATAATGGCAGCTGCTAGTGAACAAATGATGCACCACGTCTGCACTCCTAAAGTGGTGTGTTTTGTACATAGATGAGTCCTGCAGCCATTCCACAAGAATGTTCTGACTCCTTTTGTAGTTTTTTTTCTTCTTTTTTTTTCTTTTTTTACAGCTTGAAGGTAAGATTTGTTTTGTAAATCAAAAAATATAATGGTCCTTTAATGTAACACATGTTGAGGACTGGGGGGAGGGAGGGGGTGTCTACAGTGCACTGTCTTATTGAATGTCTTAAAATAAAATAGTTGACTTTCTTGAGACTAGTGCTCATCAACCGTTTAGGACCCAACATTCCTCATCCCAGCGATGGCTAAATTAAGAGGTGAAACTTTGGATGACTTGGATGTCATTGGACGCTGATACTGTGGTGACGTGATATTGAAAACCTCTTGGGCAAAAAAAACAACATGTAATGGTATTTATTTATTTATTTATTATGTAGAGCCTTTATCATTTGCAAGGCTACATAGGTCAACCTAGAGTTGTGTTTTGTTGTCAAAGTACACATATTTATAACTTGTGTTCAAGCCCTATGTGTGAATGAAACGGCAACGTTTACTTTCTACCTGTCACTTCTCTCCGCAGCGTGACCATACCAGGTAAGTAAGTCATCTAGTTCCACTGAAGAGGAGTGCCAATTTGGACTAGAGGTGACCTGTTGCAGCGTAGATGCTGAAAGTTCATAACGTTTTACAGATTTGACCGCTAGTCATAAACTACCCTGAATTAGTTGCGCACGCCGTCACATCAGAGATTTTATAGATTAGATTGCTATTATTTACCGCTACATTTTATGCACACGGCCTCGTTCCACTAACCAGACGAAGACTTAGGACAGGGACGTCGCAGTAAGGACCACCATAGCACATATATATGCTGCAGGACATTTCGTGAGAATTTGCAGGCTCTTCTGCACGGCCAAAATAAAACTGTACCTGCTAACACGTGCCAAATAAAGTGTGTAGTGAAATTTAAATTTGCTTATTGTGCTTTCTGTTCATTTGGTTTGTAGAATGTATAGCCTACTGTTAATCTATAGGCTAAATTTTAACATCAATGGCTAAGTATCTTGGAGATGCGCATAACTGGCAAGGCTCTACTGTAGAATACTAAGGGTAGAATATTGTGATCTGCCGGTTCAATGTGAGATTTAACGGCCTAATGATTGTACCTGTACAAGCTAACTTTTGAGACGAGCAGTCCAGAACTTACATAGATTTATTCATGTTTACGTATAAATCGGTTCAAAAATTGGTTTGATCACACGGATTGCTTCCACTCTTGTAACATAAACCGGAACTTCAGAAGTGAGAATTTCCCCCCGGAACGTCCTACACCGGAGCTCAAAAAATGACGGAATGACTTCCGCTGCTTGTTTGGCTGGCGATTTGAAATGTGTTGTCGGCCATAGAACGGTGGTATTTTCGTAGCTTTAATGGCAAGCCTTTCGGGATATGCACTACAACCGAATACCAGAAGAGTGGCATAGACCTATATACAAGTTCTACACCTTGTAACATTACTATACTATGTTCAAAAGGATGGCAGAATTTGGTCCAGATTCGGGGGGGCGGGTGAAGGTAGGTAGCGGATGTCAATAAATAACAAGCGGCATATGGGTCGTCATTTTAATATACTTCTAAAACATTAACGGTTACAAAAAATTACTCATTTTAAAACGTTAAAGAGATGTAGATTAGTTTGTTATAAACTGTCTAATGGTCTTCTGCGCTATTCGGAAGCCAGTTTATCTCAAAGTAGTAAACTGAGCATCACGGGCGCAGGAATTTACTTGCTTAGCCGTCATTCACAGCATCAGAGTAGTAGGCATAATCAACGAACCGGTGTTGTACTGAAATCAGTGACCTATCGGAATCTGACCACCAGCAACATGTTTCAGCTACAGACAGCGTATCTTTATGACCCACAGGGTGTTACCATCGTGAAGCCTATCGTGTTCGGAAACGTTGCCAGGTATTTTGGAAAGAAAAGAGAAGAAGATGGTCATACACATCAGTGGTCCGTATATGTCAAACCCTACAGAAATGAGGTATGACGTCGCAGTAGACCTAATATCTAACATGAACATGTTTATTTTCATATTGACACAGTCGATCTTCGATGTGTATTGCCCTGGACTGTCAGCCAGGGGTGACTGTGCACATTCAGCAGCCTTATCGTCTATGTACTCTATATATATAGTCGACCTATTTGATTGTATGCTCTGTTTGTAGTTGTAAATATTTGGGCTGGCTGTTGCTTTACCAGGATATGTCAGCATATGTCAAGAAGATCCAGTTCAAATTGCATGAGAGCTATGGAAACCCACTCCGAGGTAAGCATGCCAGCATCAGATCTCATTCACAACACTTTCTCCTAGAGAACTGTGATCGCAAAGACCATAGTAGAGGGTTAGGGATTAAATGTGGTACCGACCATTGGATAGTCATTTGAAAGAGTTCTAAGAGTATTTGGGTTGTATTTACTACTCACATCATAAGTGTACTTTCTTGATGCACTATTTGTATGCATCTTTGGATAGCAGTGCATACTAAAGGAAAAAAAATACGTACATTTTTTCCTTTAATATATATATATATATATATATCAGTGGTGTGTGATGGAGAGTTGGTTATTGTGTGATTTTGTGTAGTGGTCACCAAGCCTCCCTATGAGATCACTGAGACGGGCTGGGGAGAGTTTGAGATCATCATCAAGATCTTCTTCATTGATCCCAACGAGAGGCCTGTGAGTTCCACCATGTGCTCCTTCTTTGCTTCTTCTCCTCTGCAGCCCCAGTTTCACTAGATTGATCTTTACTCTCGCTTGTGTATCGTGTTACTAAAGTGTGCGATTGTCTGTCGCTGCTCCAGGTGACTCTGTACCACCTGCTGAAGTTGTTTCAGTCTGACTCCAGTGCCATGCCCAAGAAGACGGTGGTGTCTGAGTTCTATGACGAGATGGTAGGATGTGTACAGACATACAGCCCTGGGGGTTCAGGGTTCTATGATGAGATGGTAGGATGTGTACAGACATACAGCCCTGGGGGGTCTGGGTTCTATGACAAGATGGTAGGATGTGTACAGACATACAGCCCTGGGGGGGTCAATGGGGTTTGATGAGCTACTGTCAGTGGCAGATTATTCATGATGTCTGGTGAGGTAAAGCTCTCCTTTTTCTCTTGTTGCCTCGTTCTCCATAACTTTCTTTGATCCACCCATCTTCTGTTCGTCTCTGTCTCCTTCCCTCCTTGTCCTTCCCTCCTTGCAGATCTTCCAGGACCCCACAGCAATGATGCAGCAGCTGCTGACCACCTCCAGACAGCTGACCCTGGGAGCCTACAAACACGAGACTGAGTGTGAGTACAGCACCAGCACACCTCCCACTGTTCTCTCTCTCCTCATTGGTCAGTCATGCCTCTGTCCTGTCCACCGATTGGACAGCGATGCCAGCAGGAAGCAATGATCCCACTTCCCTGTGGGTGTGCGTGATGGTGTGTGTAGTTGCGGAGCTGGAGCTGCGCACGCGGGAGAAACTGGAAGCCGCGAAGAAGAAGATGAGTCAGGAGATCACAGAGCTTAAGGAGCGGCTGAAGGCCAGCAGGGAGACCATCAACTTTCTGAAGGGAGAAATACGCAAGCTGGAGGACGACGACCAGATCAAAGACCACTGACACACACACGCACACTCATACAGTCTGGAATGCACACACTCTCCCTTTATCTCACCCTCACTCTCTCTCTGACACACACACACACTGACTCATACAGTCTGAAATCCACACTCACCCTTTAGGTCACTCTCTCTGACACACTAATTACTCATTCAATCTTACACAGATTTATACATGGTATAAGTGACTGTCTGCCACATAGGCTCACACACACACACACACACACACACACACACACACACACACACACAGATGCCATCTCCCTCACTGCCCTGGAGATCTTGTCTTGAATGTTATGTTGTGGATCCCACACTCTTTCGCCACACTCACATGTGACCACAGAGGACTGCATATGGATCTGACTCAGGCAGCGTAATGTCAATTTTTTCATGGCCGATCTGAGTATGAATATATTTGCTTTTTTATTTTTTACTATCTATGTAGTGTGTGTAAATTCCAAAACGTCTTCAATTCTGTCCCTCCACATCCACAGTAGGCCTGGTGCTGTAAATCACATCCCTACCAGGGCTTTTCTCCTCAATTACTCTAGTTCGTCTTGAATTCAAACGATTTCCTCACAATTCACATAGTGGCCTATGTGACACTAGACCAGCCCCTACCTGAATCTTGCCGGTTGCCAGGTTTATTACATGGCAGCTCTGTCTTTGAGTTGGTGGTGAGACAAATCCACAATTATTTGACAGTAATTGAGCCTTTTTGTGCATTTTATATTTTATTTTCTATTTTGTGTGCGTTAGTTCCGCATACGTGTATATGTGTTGTCTAGTTCTTCAGTGCTCACCTATTCAGGCTGCGGGTGTGCCAAACAACCCCCGATTCCCCCAATAAAAGTGTCAAGCTTTTGATAAGAACTTTCGCTGTTGATTGTAATGTATTACTGACAAGGGATTGATTGGGTCGTTAAGTTGCTGCACTACCTCTAGCCACCAACAGGGGATGTCTATGAGTAACTGAATGAAACGCGTAACGCGTTTTAATGTTGGCAAATTAAATAAACCGAACATAAAATTGTTTTTATTTCGCATTCAAGAGAAGAGACACTATACTCAATTGTTCAGCTTTATCATGTCAGTAGCCATGTAGTGCGTTTTTGCACTGAAGCAGTGAAATTGTAAGTTACGTGGAAATACTGTGAGACGCAGCGACTGGCTGCAGTGGATGCGTAGCTGAACGTGCACTTGAACTCGGGCTGGCCTGCTATTAAATAAGAGTGTTTAGTGTTTAGGTTGAACACGCCTAAACACTAACACACCGTTGGCAATCTCTCAATCTATCTGCCGCTATCCATCGCTTTCGTTCTCATGCCTCAACCATTTGTATCCCTCTCTGTTTATGTCTCTACGGGCTTTAGCACAACAGCATTATACTCAATAATAGAAGGCTGCTTGACACCACTGTGGATAATTATTATGTTTCTTGAACAATTAGAGACGGGTCGGTGACAGTTTTAGCCCCAGACGAACAAATTAAAGATGAGAAGGGATTGAATCTCGAGATGCCTGTCTCGCTATAACACCAACCGAGACTCGCCGCAATCGACTTGGGCGAGGACCGGAGGGGGACGCTTTCTTTCTTTCTTTCTTTCGCGTTTGTAACTTGACAGGGGGGTAGTGATATCAATGGTTACAGGAGAAAGGGACGCATACGTACGAGAAGAGACAAAGATTAAATACTATCCATACAGTTGGTTCTCCAGTAACTTTTTGTGGAGTAAGGGGAGCGACCCGGATGCAGTCCTGGGACAGCAGCGGAGGAGGAGCAGGCTGCTGTTCGGTTCCAACGCGAGGCCACACTGAAGTGCTGCTCGCTTGCGACGCTGCCGTAGTTGTTGCAGTGCGATCGAGCGATTAACAACAAGGCAGGGCGACACTTCTATGAAGATTCATGAAGCTATCTATTTGTAAGTAGAGCAATAACTCGGCGACTCAAACTTACACGCGGTTTCTTACAATCCTTGAGTTTGTGCGGTCGTTGACGTTGTTTGTTCAACAAAGATCTAGAACTGACGCTGTAACTATTGATGGACTCATCAGAAAAGGAGTTGCGACCATAAAAAACAATTAAACTAATGTATTCTATTATGTTGGAGGCTACTCAATGAACTTGAGTTGGACTTAATTGCATTCAATTCCACGAGTATGACTTCAGACACAGCTGCTTAAATTGTTTGATTTAAGAGTGCTCCATCGGTTACCTGGTTAATTCGGACAAGCCCGTTCGTTAGTAGGCTACTTTCACATTGAACGACGCAGAATGCCGAGGGTACTGTATACGTTTTCAATTTATACCAGAGCAACACATACTTGAAAATGTATCAGTGACTCGTTTTGTTGTCTTTGCCTTTGATATGATCGGAGAGTGAAATGATTTGCAGACTTTGCATGATTCCGACACCCACATATAGGGTCATTGTGGAAGGATTTGAACGGGATGGCTTGTGGTCAGTCAGTGTAGTAAATTGAGCGTTCATTGTATCCCGAGATACGATATAATCGAGGCTGTGCATTTCCAACTGTCCAGCGAAAGAAATGCAGATCAGCGATGCCTTGGTTAATCTCGCGCTGAGATCTTCCTCTAAAGTGACGGGTTTTCATGTAAATATGGTGGCTGACTGATCCACTCTGCCTCGTGTAATATCTCTGCAGCAGAGTAAGCAGTAGGGTAGTCAATGAGCTGACTGATGCACTCTGCTCATCTTCTGTCATGTTACCTCCAGGGAGGCGGATCGAGGCAGCGGTACTATGGCCCACTAGGGGTTCTAACTGGTTAGAAAGCTGTGTTGAACCCTTGACCCTTGAACCACTGCTCTCAGTCCTTGAGGTCACAGCGACTTACTGACTGGACACGTAGACCCGCCCCTCTCAGCTTCTCTCTTTTCTTCTCCACTCTTGTCTCAATGTCTCACTTTCTCTCTTCCTCCTCTGAATTCTCTCTCTCTTTCTCTCTCTTTCTCTCTCTTTCTCTCTCTCTCTCTCTCTCTCTCTTTCTCTCTCTTTCTCTCTCTCTCTCTCTCTCTCTCTCTCTCTGGTTCTCCCCCCCCTCTCTCTCTGTTTCTCTCTCTTTCTTACTCTTTCTTTCTCTCTCTCTTTCTCTCCGTCTCTCTCCCCAGTGTACCAGGGCTGGGTCTGTGTTGTTTACCCAGTGAGTCAACACTGTCTTTATGAACCTGTTAACGGCCTGTTAGGTACATCTGACGCCACTTTTTTCCTGTCACTGTACTCTGTCTTATTCTCGCCCATACTCTATCCTGTTGGGCTCTGCTCTACTGGTTAAGCACTATGGTACTGCACTACTGCACTGTATTCTGGACTGAACTGGACTGGGCTGGTACTGGAGCCTATAATATCACATTCAATACGTCTTTCCATCCGTGTTATATTCTGCTGTACTCTGGTGAGACAGGCATCCTTCCCCTAAGCAGCTAGTTTATTCCTCACCTTATGATTTCATTCTCCCAACCTCGAACAAGTACGCAAACACAAAAAGCACAGCGACTCTAATGGTCCTCATAGCATAAGAATAATTTCTCATCTAGGCAGTCTATTTGTTGTTCCATTTTATCCAGTTATTTCCCTGTAGTATCGAGCTGTGTGTGTGTGAGTCAACTCTACCTGCTAGCATCCTTCTAGGGTGAGGTAGTGTGTTCGTGTGTGTGCATGCGTGTGTGTGTAGCTGTAGAGGAGTGGATCTACGACTCTGAACAGCGTTAATGTTTAATGGGAACGGCGTATGTGCGTCAGCGAACAACCTCTAGAGATGGGAGTCCTGACTGACTCACACACACACACACACACACACACACACACACAATGGCTGACTCACACATACACACATGGCCAAACACACTTTGCGAGCTCTGCTTCCAGTATGAAGTGTTACAGTACACAGAACAGTGAGGCAAGCTCTCTCTACCTCACCCTAGCAATCTTCTAGCAGGTACGGCTGACTCACACGCACTGCAGGATGTACATCATCCTAGCAAGCTGCTAGCTGTAGTTTGGTAACACTGCATACAGATCTTATGAGACTCTGTAACTGAGAGACAGACTGACTGGCAGGGGGGCAGGTAGATAGATATTTAAACTATTCAATAGACTTGGAAGCGTCTTTTTTTAAAGACTGAACAAATTGCAACAAGTACTTTGAACTTCAGTGGGTTTCTCCCAATAGCTCTAGGTGAATCTTGAAAGGCATAGTTTTATCTGCACTATAGGAAGCCCATCTTCCATACTGTATGTCATTAAGGCCCAGTTTCTCAGACATGGATCAAACCTAGTCTTAGACTGAAAACCTTTTGAACTGAGATCTTCATATAATTTTGCTCTTTACTTTAGGACTAGGCTTTATCCATGGAAACTGGGCCTAAGTGTTTAATCTAACATCTCACGACACGAGTCCACAGTATGTTCCCTACTCTAGTACAGAGAAAGTCGGCCACATTTCCCCCCTCAAGCATAATCATCCAACTTGTATGCTGGCTAACTTCATAGCTGGCTAACTTCAGTCTAGACCCAGTTCTAGCTTCATACAGGCTAGTCCAATTCTATCTTAATACAGCCTTGCTTTAGGTCTAGCTTCCCACAGATGAGTTCAGTTCTAGTTTAAGACAGGCTATTCCAGTACTAGTTTAAGACAGGCTATTCCAGTACTAGTTTAAGACAGGCTATTCCAGTACTAGTTCCATGCAGCCTTTTCCAGTACTAGTTTAAGACAGGCTAGTCCCAGTACTAGATCCCTACTGGCTAGGGTTAATAGATGTTATTCACTGGACTTCTGTTGTGCTTTGATCCTGGGGGGCTCGGGGGATCTATGTCTGACAGCCCCTCTGGGAGGGATGGGGGGGGATTTGGGTAAAGTAGGGCAGAAGGAGGGGGGGGGGGAGTTGAGGCTAACGAAAAGGAGCGAGGGGTAGATGAGGTGTAAACAGAAATGGGATGTGCGGGATAAGGTGGGGGATTGAGGTGTAAGCAGAGAGAGGGAGATGGAATGAGGAGAGAGAAAGCAATTCCCTTCCATACATTGAATATGTATGGAAGGGAATGTGTGTGTGTGTGTGTGTGTGTGTGTGTGTGTGGTGGGGGTGAGAGACAGAGTGAATTAGAGAGGGAATGAGAGGAGAGCGAATAAGACTGAGGGAATGAGGGAAGGCAGGAGAGAGGGAATAGGACTTAGTGGAGGAGAGGGGGAATAGGACTGAGGGGAGGAGGGAAGAGAGGAGAGAGGGAATAGGACTGAGGGGAGGGAGGAGAGAGGGAATAGGAGTGTGTGAAGGAGGGAAGCATCCATGTTAATGCATCCATGTTAATTTTCCCAGCCAGACAGGCAGCCTCATAGTAAGAGTTCAGTCACGCTGAAACCAATCATCTGTACCTCCCAGACTGGTGGTGCTCTGGAATGCCCCAGTCTCCTACTGTCCCTCTTTCCTTCCCCAGCTAGAATACCTCACTTTTAATACTCCCCCTCTCTCCTACCCCAGTTATATCAGTGCCCCTCTCTCCTACCCCAGCTATAATGCTCCCTCTCTCTCTCCTACCTCTACTATAATACTGCCCCTCTCTCTCCCATCCCAGCTATAATACTCCCTCTCTCTCCTACCCCAGCTATAATACTGCCCTCTCTCACCTACCTCAGCTATAATACTGCCCTTCTCTGTGCTTGTGTATCTTGCATGGCGAATAAAAACCGATTCTGATTCTCTCTTCTACCCCAGCTATAATGCTGCCCCTCTCTCACCTACCCCAGCTATAATACTGCCTCTCTCCCTCCTACCCCAGCTATAATACAACCCTCTCTTTCCTACCCCCTCTATCAAATCGTGTTGGTTGGCCTAACTGAGATGTGTCTGTTAGAGGGGCTGCTAGCCTAGCAGAGATAGTGTGTCTGTTAGCAGGGCTGATAGCTTAGCTGAGATAGTGTGTCTCTTAGCGGGGCTGTTAGCTTAGCTGAGATAGTGTGTCTGTTAGCAGGGATGTTAGCTTAGCTGAGATAGTGTGTCTGTTAGCAGGGCTGATAGCTTAGCTGAGATAGTGTCTCTGTTAGCCTAAGAGACACTGGGCTGGCTTCAACCCACATGTGTGTTTTCTCAGTGAGAGATGGTGTGATTCTTGGAAATCCAAACAGCAGTGTGTGTATGTGTGCGCTGGCCCTGTGGTTGGATAAACATTTAGCCCGTAGTTGAAGCCAAATCATTTCACATCTTGTAGATAAAGGGTTAGGCGGCGCGGCCGTCACAACGCTCCCCTGATGTTTGGCGCCTTCTTCTTTTGGAGCGAGAGGCAGTCTGACTTCTTTCGCCACATCCCTGAAGGAGAGGCAATAGTCTGTAGTACGTGTTCACATTCTCATCCCTGAAGGAGAGGCAATAGTCTGTAGTACATGTTCACATTCTCATCCCTGAAGGAGAGGAAATAGTCTGTAGTACGTGTTCACATTCTCATCCCTGACGGAGAGGCAATAGTCTGTAGTACGTGTTCACATTCTCATCCCTGAAGGAGTGGCAATAGTCTGTAGTAAGTGTTCACATTCCACATCGCTGAAGGAGAGGCAATAGTCTGTAGTAAGCGTTCATATTCTCATCCCTGAAAGAGAGGCAATAGTCTGTAGTACGTGTTCACATTCTCATCCCTGAAGGAGAAGCAATAGTCTGTAGTACATGTTCACATTCTCATCCCTGAAGGAGAGGCAATAGTCTGTAGTACGTGTTCACATTCTCATCCCTGAAGGAGAGGCAATAGTCTGTAGTACATGTTCTCATCCCTGAAGGAGAGGCAATAGTCTGTAGTAAGTGTTCATATTCTCATCCCTGAAGGAGTGGCAATAGTCTGTAGTAAGCGTTCATATTCTCATCCCTGAAGGAGAGGCAATAGTCTGTAGTAAGTGTTCACATTCCACATCGCTGAAGGAGAGGCAATAGTCTGTAGTAAGTGTTCACATTCCACATCCCACCACTGCGCGCACACACACATTTACACATCCCACCACTGCACACACACACACATTTACACATCCCACCACTGCACACACACACACACATTTACACATCCCACCACTGCACACACACATTTACACATCCCACCACTGCACACACGCGCACACACACACACACACACATTTACGCATCTCACCACTGCACACACACACAAACACACACATTTACACTTCCCACCACTACACACACACACACACATTTACACATCTCACCACTGTACTTTTCAGACAAAGAGATTAAGTTGGTTTAGGGGCCTCTCTTCTACTCCTCCTCTATCTTTCTTCCCTCTCCTCCTCCTCCTCCTCCTTTCTATCTCTTCCCTTTTCCTCCCCTCTATCTCCCCAACTCCTGCTATCTCTTTATACAAACGCTCCCCTCCCCTCTGACTGTCAGTTGTTGATTTAGAAGTGATTACTGTAAAGTTTAGAAGTGATTACTGTAAAGTTTAGAAGTGATTACTGTAAAGTTTAGAAGTGATTACTGTAAAGTTTAGAAGTTATTACTGTAAAGTTTAGAAGTGATTACTGTAAAGTTTAGAAGTGATTACTGTAAAGAGGCCCAAAGGCCTGCGAAGACTAGCCTTTCAGAAAAAAATAGTGCGCTGACTGGTAAACAGGTTGTAAACAGTGGACTGGTAAACAGGTTATAAACAGTGGACTGGTAAACAGTGGACTGGTAAACAGGTTGTAAACAGTGGACTGGTAAACAGGTTGTAAACAGTGGACTGGTAAACAGGTTGTAAACAGTGGACTGGTAAACAGGTTGTTGGAATCACTGCTGCTGACTCAGCTTTGTGTATCTCTGAAAGTCTCTGACTGTGTCTGTGTATGAGTCTGTGTGGACGTGTCGGTGTGTGTCAATATGTGTGTTAGTGTGTCTGGGTGTGCATTAGTGTGTCTGTGTGTGTAGTACTTGCGGTAGACAGACATGGCGAAACAGCATGACAGAGTTAATGAAGATCATTAATAACTGAGTGAAGCATGTCCTGACACACAAGTAGACACCAGGATGATACTCAGCTGCAGTAACTGTACCTCCTCAACTCACTGGCAGGCAAAGAGTGTGTGTGTGTGTGCGTGTGTGTGTGTGTGTGTGTGTCTGTGTGCGTGCAGTGGTTCACCACATGAGAGCGGTTCAGGCCCTGGCCTTCCCAGAGAGCAGAGAGGGAGAGTGTTCAGCTGTATAGGACTTTAAAGAGCTGCAGGCTCATGCTACAAACTGTTTGGTTTGACTGTAAACCCCTCCCTTTCATCAGACGGCTGCCTGTCTGCCAGGCACACACACACACACACACACACACACTCCTCACTGACACACACTCACACACACACACACACGCACTCCTCACTGACACACACACACACCTCTTCAGATTCTAGTTTGAAGGTGAACCATTGCCTACCAGTGAAAATGAGTTTGAAGTGTGCGTGTCTCTCAAGGACAGTTCTGTTACAGATCACTGACCTCACAGAGAACATGGTCAGAGTGACCTAGACGTGTATGTGTGTGTGTTTATATTACACCTTTTACAGTCTTTCCCTCTTCTCTACCCAGTCTGTACCCCCCTCTCTCACTGTTCTTTTTCTCTCTCACTCTCTCACTGTTCTTTTTCTCTCCGCCTTCTCGTCCTCCCTCCCTCCCTCCCTCCTCAGAGCTCATCTAAATGTCTGTATTTGTATAACACACACTTTTCTTCCTTCCTCTGATCCCTCCCTCCCTCTCTCTTTCTTTCTTCTCTCCCTCCCCCTCACTCTAAACAACAAGAGAACAGCATGCTGCTGCCCTCCCTGCCAGGGGTCTCCAGCTTCACACACATACACACAGACATACAGGCACGCATGCCTGCTGACACACAAACGCATGCACACCCACGTGGAAGAAAAGGCTCTGGTGTGTTAATTTGCCGTTCATGATTAACTAACTCAACTTCTCACTCGGGAGAGAGTTTAACCCTCTCCCACGGCCTCCTCCTTTTGACCATGGGGATAGGAGATGGTTAAACCCTCCCCCACCCCTCTCCCAACCCTTCCTTTTGCCCTCCTCCTCTAATATTGGGCCTCTAGCCACCCCCTCCTCTCCCCCTTTTCACCTCCCCTCCTCCTCTCTCCCTCGTGCTTCGGCCCAGACCTCACTACCACCGCTCCTCCCCACACATACATGCACACACACACACACACACACAGAGTGAGAATAGAGGGGGAGTTAAAGTAAACGCTCGCTGATCTGTTTGAAGTCATACAGAGGTTCACTCACCAGACAGACAAGCAAGGCAGACAGGCAGCGAGACAGGCAGATAAACAGCCAGGCAGACAGCCAATCAGACAGAGAGGCATGCAGGCAGGCGGGCAAGGAGGCGGAGAGACAGACAGGCAGACCAGCAGGCAGGCAGGCAGATAGAGAGACAGACAGGCAGGCAGGCAGGCAGGCAGGCAGGCAGGCAGATGGAGAGACAAGCAGACAGGCAGACAGACAGACAGACAGGCTGGCAGATAGAGAGACAGACAGACAGGCAGACGTAGAGACAGATAGGCAGACCAGCAGGCAGGCAGGCAGGCAGGCAGGCAGGCAGGCAGGCGAAAGCGTTACCTAGGTGACTGATACTGTGCATGAAAGAATGTTAGCAGAGTGGGCAAAGACTGAAAGAGGGAGAGAGAGAAAGGAAGAGAGAGAGAGTTAGAGAAGACGAAGGTGAGGGAGAGAGCGCAAGGGGGGAAAGGAGAGAGAGGGAGAGAGAAAGGTACACAATCCTACCCTGGCCCTCATGACCGCATAGGGAGGGAGGGAGGGAGGGAGGGAGGGGGAAAGGGAGGGAGAAAGGGAGGGAGGGAGAGAGGGAGAGTGGGCGGGAGCACTTCGTAATAGAGTTGTAATAGAGTTTCACTTCAGTGTAAAGCTTTCTACTCTGCTTCCAACATGTGATCTGTCTACACACACACACACACACACACACACACACACACACACACACACACACACACACACACAATTAAACCCTCAAACCCTTAGTTAGCAGCGTGCTGCAGTGAGATAATGGCTCTAATCTGCTGTAAAAACACACAACCATAACTGGTACAGGGTGTCTGGTGTGAGCTCACACCAGCAAGCTGGAGACACACAGACACACACACAGACAGACAGACACACGGCTGACAGGTGACCTTGATGACCTTGTTCACAGTGGACACTGAACTGGGACACCCTCCCAGTCAGATGGTCAGGTTGGGGCAGATGAACATCCCAGAAGAAATATATTGCAACCTATTTCATCGCGAGAGGCAGCAACAGTAGCATATTTTATCTATGTTTGTGTCTGTAGTTGACGTGTGTATCTGAAGTTGTTGTTGTTGTTGTAATGTTTGTGTGTGAGGAGAGTGGCTTGAAAGGTGGTGTGTGTGTGTGTGTGTGTTTGTGTGCGAAGAGAGGTGTGTGTGTCTGTGTCTCCTTGCTGTTATCATCATACCTGCTTCAGATCAGACAGTAATGTGGCCCACGATGCTGTCAATTTCCACATATGAATGATACTCTGTGCTGCTCCACACACACATTCACTTCACACACACACACACACATTCACTCCACACACACTACTTAGATTAGTAGGTCCTTACTCTGTAGACTTATCTTCCTAAACTGGTATGTAATTCAACTGTATGTGTGTGTGCCTTTTAGTGTGTGTATGTGTTCAGATTTCAGCATGTGTGCTACTACAATGTGCCAGTCAAGAGCAGTACATCAGTGTGTTAATGAGTGGGTGTGTCCCTCCCATTCTCCATAGAGAGCAGTGATTGTATGTTGGCTAGAGACAACCGTCTGTCCTGCCCTATTCAAGCTGTCTGTTTGTCTGTCTGTCTGTCTGTCTGTCCGCCTGTTTGTCTGTGTCTGTCTGTCTGACTGACTCTGTCCGCCTGTCTGCCTGTTTCTCTCTCTGTCCATCTGTTTGTGTGTGTGTGTGTGTGTGTGTGTCTGTCTGTCTGTCTGTCTGTCTGTCTGTCTGCCTGTCTGCCCTCCAGAGGTCCTAGAGTCAGGCTGTGGTTAGGTTCAGATATAGAACACACACATGCACTAGTGAGTCTGAAGATGACACCCATTATAATAGTGGGCACTCCCAGAAGACTGACCGCACATTCTGATAGGTTAACGACACCCCATTCCTGAGGCTCTGTGACTGTGTGTAATTGGCAGATCCTGCCGAGAGCAGCAACAAATCATCTGGCTCCAAAATGAGATCTGTTTAGCAGTGGATGGGTATAGCTCAGTGGTTTACCCCAAGTGACGTCTCCCATGCCCGGCACAGTCCATAAGATAGTGGATACATTTACTGCAATGAGTATATGCTGCATCATTTCATTGTGTTTGCTTGGAGTGAGCCACTGTCCGTAACTGGATAGGAGTGAAGTGACAATGTATGTCTCCATACACGCGCACAGGCAAACACATGCTCTCAAGCTCTGCAGACGAGCTAGCTACTGAACAGATATAGAGAATAGAAAAGACAACATAACACACAGGCACATGCAGATAAAGTCAATCCAATTGAATACGACTAACGCACACGGTGCAGAGAGACACGCCAGTCAGCCATTTTGACAATAGGCCGTGTGGCACTTTGCCGTTCACAGGAGGACCATGAACAGTGTCCCAGTAAGGCCGTTTGTAGTGTTTAACCACACAGCCCAAGTGTTGGAGCGCGCAGGCTGAGCCATCTATCTGAATACAGTAAGACGCTGATGTGTGCACAATGTGTACACCTATTTGAATGTTTATGCGTGTTTATGTATGGATGGATGTGTGTGTGTCCAGGGGGGTCTGTGTCCAGGGGGGTCTGTGTCCAGGGGGGTCTGTGTCCAGGGGGGGGTCTGTGTCCAGGGGGGTCTGTGCGGTGCAGCAGCAGTAACAAGGCAGCCCCTGACTCACTGTTTCCAGTCGGTGGTTATATAATTAGAGCGCTGTCCAGATGTACAATAACATTTACTCTGACCCCTACTCACCTCTCACCTGCTTGCCAGCTCCCAGCATGCACTTGGCCTGAGCCAGGGACTGGCCGGCTGGAGCCCAGTGTCGACACACAGGAGGGGCGGGGGAGGGGGGCGGGGAGGATGAGAGAGGAGAGGAGCACTAGGAAGATAAGTGTGTGAGTAGGAGGGTGAAGGCGGGTTAAAGCGGTGCGGACGAGGGATGAGACAAGGTGGAGAAAGATTAGGGTGTTGGTGAAGCAGCATACAGTGTGTGTGTGTGTGTGTATGAGGCAGTTTCCAACCAGTGACCTTTCAGTCGTGGATTCCCTCTGTAATACAACTCCAGGCACACACAGCTGAGTCATACTCTTGAAACACGCACACGCACACAGTCTCCCAAAGGCTAGCATGCTTGCCTAAACGTGCAGAGGGGAATGGATGGAACTTCACCATGTCATGGCCCTAAAGGCTGATATAGTACATGATACACAGGGTGTGTGGGTGTGCCTCAACCTGTCTCTCGCAGACAAGCAGACAGACAGACAGACATGCTGTCTCTGACCTCTCTGGTCACATGACTGAAGGTCACACCAGGTCAGAGTTCAGTCTCCCTGTTTTTTTCGTTTGTTTGTGTTTTCCCCTCCCCCTCTCCTCTCCCTATGTCCCTTCCTTCTCCCTTCAGTTTACTCTCTCTTGCTAGCCCTCTACTTTTCTCTCTACACCATCTTTCTCTCATCTCTCCTTTTCACCCAGTTTATTTTGATTTCTCCACCTCTGCTTCTAGCTTTCTCTTTTGCCCTTCTCTCTCTCTCTCTCTCTCTCTCTCTCTCTCTCTCTCTCTCTCTCTATCTCTCTCTCTCTCTCTCTCTCCCTCCTCTCCTCTCTGTCTCTCTCTCTCCTCTTCTCCTCTCTCACCTAAAAGTAGACTTGTAGCTATTGAGGCTTGGCTTCTAGTACAGGCTTTGCAGGCACATGGGTGTGCAGGCTATATGTCCTGGAGTATGTGTGGGTGGTTTGCATACTAAGTGTGTGTGTGTGTGTTTGCGTGCAGGTGTGTAGTGCTTATTTGTCCTGTATGTGTGTGAGAGAGATAGTGATGTGTGTGTGTGTGTGTGTTGGATTGCTGGGTCATAGTGTGTGTGTGTACTTGTGCATGCAGAGTAAACCGAGCCAGTTTAGTGAGTGGGTGTTTTAAGTGGAGTTTTGCTATAGCAGGTTTGCATACACCTTTCAACTGTGTGCGTGGGTGAGAATGTGCACTTTGAGTGGTTCGCGTGTGTGGGGGAGAGAATGTGCACTCCCTGTGTGTGTGTGTGTGTGTGTGTGTGTGTGTGTGTGTGTGTGTGTGTGTGTGTGTGTGTGTGTGTGTGTGTGTGGAATGTG
Source organism: Plecoglossus altivelis (assembly GCA_036571765.1). Taxonomy (NCBI): domain Eukaryota; kingdom Metazoa; phylum Chordata; class Actinopteri; order Osmeriformes; family Plecoglossidae; genus Plecoglossus; species Plecoglossus altivelis. The sequence continues at coordinate 4,147,984 of BROE01000027.1, forward strand.
TGTTTGAGTATTGGGTTAACCAGTCAGGAGCTAAGGTCACCTGACCAAAAGAATCAGACAGGTCATTACTTAATCAGACAAGGCCAGACTACACACACACACACACATGTATGTACAGAACAAACAAGCAGTGCACTCACACAAACTATTACCTAGCATCAGGTCTTCAAAGCCTCCTTATCTGGTTTGAAGGCTGACTGGGCTTTAACATGCCATTGTTTGGTAGGGTGGTTTAGAACAGCGACCATGTGAGGCCTTCTGGTTGGATGGTAGAAGTTCCCTTGTGTAAAGTTGTGTTGGCGGTTGGTTTTAAATCGGCCATCTTTTCTTAGATCTGTCTGAGAAAGGAGGAGCAAGGCCCTTCACCTTCTACATCGGTGGTGGAACGTGCTAGAGTGAGACTGCAGGGTGGACTAGACCACCATAATGAATACTGACTGCAGTTTGCTTTTTAGAACAGAAGCTGGAGTACTGTCTCTCTCGCCCTCTCTCTCTCACACACACACACACACACACACACACAGTGCCACACTTACACACACCTATACACACACTACCATCTCTCCTATTATGAGTGTTGTGTTCTAGCTGGGCAATTTGCCTGGCGTAGAGCAGAGTAATGAAATACATGCTTTGTTTGTATCATAGTGTAATCTTAAATATTGTTTAGTGTAACCTCTGTAAGCCTCATTTTACTGGATGAAAGTGTGTGAACGTGTGTGTGCACACTAGCATGTTAAAGCCCATCTTCTGTCTCCCCTGAGAAAACGGTTCTCCTCTTTGCAGAGCTAATGCCCTTTCAATGAGTTCCAACTTGTTGTTTCTGATCCCCTCCAACATATCACACTCTCTCTCTCTCTTTCTCTCTCTCTCTTTCTCTCTCTCTCTTACACACACACACACACACACACACACGCACACACTGTGATGACAGAGACTCACAGCATTAAACAGACGGCTCTCCCTCCCCCTGTTGATGGAGCCTTTCTTTATTTGTCTTCCCGCCTCCCTCTGGGGATGGTGTGTGTGTGTCTGTACGTGTGTGTGTGTGTGTCTGTACATGTGTGTGTCTGTACGTGTGTGTGTGTGTTTCAGAGAAGAAGCCTTATCAGAAATCATGATTTTTACACAGCAGCTAGACTCACGTTGGCAGTGCTATGATTAGGTAGGCCTGAGATTGGCTAGGCCTAAGATTGGCTAGGCCTGAGATTGGCTAGACCTGAGATTGGCTAGGCCTGAGATTGGCTAGACCTGAGATTGGCTAGGCCTGAGATTGGCTAACCCTGAGATTGGCTAGGCCTGAGATTGGCTAGACCTGAGATTGGCTAGACCTGAGATTGGCTAACCCTGAGATTGGCTAGGTTAGGATGACAAGCTACATTAGTGTTGTCCAAGACACATTGTATAACACATATTTCGCAGAGGTCGGCTAGGTTGATATAGACTATGTTTCCCTCCAAGTCCCCCTCTTTGGACTCCAGATTCTTAAACTCCAGCCAAACCTCTGGCTCACTGTTTATTTGACTCCCCTACCCCTCTGTTGTCTTTGGTTTAGCCCGCTCCCCTGGCTGCAGCCTGGCAGTCAGCCAGCCGGTTGTGCCCACTGCTGATGACGCGGGGGTGTGCAGCCTGGCCCACAGCAGCTAAGAATAGGTCTGGAATGCCTGGAAGGAATTTGGGGGCTGTGAAGATTCTTCATCTGCAAGAGACAGAACGTGTGTGCGTGTGTGTCAGTGTGTGCGTGTGTGTCAGTGTGTGCGTGTGTGTGTGGAAAGAAAGTCAGAGAAAGAGCACAGAAGAGGTGGAAACTGAGTAAGAGAGAGAGGGACAGAAAAGGGAGAGAGGACTACAAAGACAGAGAGGGTGATGTCTAGGGAGGAATGGAGAGTGAGCGATGGAGAGATAAGGGTGTGGAGATGAGGTCTAGAGAGACTGACACACACCCTGTCTGACCTGCAGACTGACCTCTCTAAATGTCTCTCTCATACACCCTTTACTCTGCCTCTCTCTCTCTCTCTCTCTCATACACACACACACAAACATTCTCTTATCTGTGTTTTTCTCTGCTGCGTGCATTATTTGTAATCGTTTATTATTCTCTGTGTCTCTCTTTCGCTCTCTCGTTCTGGGTGTTGTAACAAGCTAATGTTAACAGAGACTAGAGAGGTGCATTGTGGGCGAAGGAGGCAGACACTAAGCTGAGCCCGACTGCGAACTTAATGTTTATGTTAGAGAGAGGGAGAGAGAAAGAGAGGGAAAGGGAGGGAGGGGGAGGAGAGAGAGAGAGAGAGAGAGAGATGACGAAGGAGATAGAGGGATAGAAAGAGAGACCAAAAAATTATAGAAAATATTACTTGGAGAGAGGGGAATGAAGGGTGGAGGAGAGAGGAATGAGAGAGTGCAGCAACGCAGAGTAGATAACCTAGATGGAGTTCAGCTAGTGTACGTTAATTATGAAAGTATGTAGAGTAGCTCAGAGACTGTGGGCAAAGAGCTGGGCCTGTTCAACATGCTACACACCAGACTGTGTAACCCTTGCTATGCCAAACACACACACGCCAACTTTAGCCACTGGTAACTGGGAAATCCCCTGGTTGCTGGACTCAGTCAGGTGACGAACAGGACATTGGTCAACCCAGCTGTGTATCTGAGGAGGGAGGGAGGAGGGGGGGAGGGTGGTGAAGGAAGAGAGGAATCCAGGCCAGGGGTTGGGGGAGGGTGAGTAGCATTGGAACTGCATGGCGTAAGGTACACAGGAGTGGTTGCTGCGGGCCGTAGGTGAGGGTGTACATAGTGTGGATCCTGACATGCAGGTTAGGGGTTATCCTCATCGCCTGTTCAGTGTTCAAGTGGATGGCTGGGATCTCCTCCACCACTAACACACCGTCTGTCCCAAACAGATGGTCTCTCCCCCTCTCTCTCTACACATACTCTCCCTCTATCTTTTACTCTCACATACTCTCTCCTCCATCACTCTCTCTCTCTGTCTAATATTCCATGAAAGATTGAGGGTGTTCTAGCCTGGAGCCACCAGTTTTCATTAGAGCGTTCACACACACACACACACACACACACACACACACACACACACACACGCGCGCATACCTGACACTTTAGCCTTCTCATTAATGCTTGTTACAATCACATTGTCAAGTGATGTCCCCCTTGCTCGCTCGCTCGCTCGCTCACTCACTCTCCCAATCGTCCTCCTTCCCTCCCTCCCTCTCTCTCCCTCCCACACAGCATTCCTCCCTCCGCCCACCTTCCTGTCATATTTTCTCGTTTATCGTTGGGCCTTGGCCCATCACTCCATCACTGTCACGGGCCAGAACCTCCTCGCCCACTGCCAGAGGAGCGGAGCCTGTAGATCAGTATGGGGGTGGGAAGTTTGGATGTGATAAGCATGTAATGGCCTTGTAACATGTTATAGGCTTACTTCAGAATTTGGAGGCACAGATGTTTGTTTTTTGATTGACTTGTTTAACTCTCAACACATTTTTCTGTTTTCTCTCAATCTCTCTCTCTCTCCCTCCCTCTTGCCCTCATCCCTCTGTTCTGCAGGTAGCTAGATGAGGGAGGAGGGGGTCGGCCATGTTGACCAGGTGAGATCAGCCTGACTGACTTGGAGCTGGAGAGCCAATCAGGAACCTCCATGGCAGGATCTAGATCTAGGTGAGTCTCAGACTGCTGCCTGCTGTTTGCATGTTGAACTGCACCCTGAAAAGGCTTCAGGCTTCAGTTAAGGCTTTGGGGGGTGGGGGGGAGGGGAGGGGGAGGAGGGGACATGATGGCAAGGTTGAACTGTGAGGTAAATGAAGTGCACCTAATGTCCCTGTGTGTGTGTGTGTGTGTGTGTGTGTGTGTATGTCTCCAGAGGACAGATGGGCATAAGAGCCAATGGGAAGGCTGCTGTAGCTGTCTGAACACACTATCCCTTCAGACATATAAGGAAGTTAGGTTGGGGTCAAGTCAGCCTTGTTCTCTCTCTCTGTCTCTCTCTCTGTCTCTCTGCGCCTCTCTCACTCACATGTATCCACATGTTGCCCAATTAAGTATTCATTCAGTCTCTCATCTCCCTCCTCCTCCTCTTCCCTACTGGCTGGGTTGTTAATGTGTTCACTGAGCACAGTCATGTGTTTCTGGTGCAAGAGGCCTATAGATGACTGACCTGCCTCATCTCGGCCATGCCAAATCATTAACCACTTTGACTGGCCCAGGATCAAAACTGTTTGAGTGTGTGTGTGTGTGTGTGTGTGTGTGTAAGTGTGTAAATGTGCTTATATTATGTGCCTATGAGTGTGAAATAAGATTCTCTGGACATGTTGTTGCTAACTGATGTGCATGCGTGTGTGCGCGTAGGTGATCAACGTGGATGACGATGGCAATGAGCTGGGCTCAGGAGTGATGGAGCTGACAGATGAGGAGCTGATCTTGCACACGCGTAGACGCCAGCCTGTCAACTGGCCCTACCTGTGTCTGCGTCGCTATGGGTGCGACTCAAACCTGTTCTCCTTCGAAAGTGGCCGACGCTGCCAGACTGGACAGGGTAGGAGCAGCATGTCTCTGTCTCTCCATCCATCTCTCCATCCATCTCTTGGTCTATTTGGAACTTTTTGGAGCATATGTTCTGTCTCTCATGCTCAGGCTCCACCTGTATCCTTCCTTCTCTGTCTCCCTTGCTCTCTCCTCATATGGAAAACACTACTTGTGTTGTTTGGGTAATTGAATGGGTGTGTGTGTGTGTGTGTGTGTGGTAGGTCAGGAATATACTCTAGACAAAGGTTTGTCAGTAGGTGAGGTCATAGGTTGGTGGTTCCTCCGCTTGACCTTTGAGTGACCCTTGACCTCATGCTGACACAAAGATTAGGTGTTCTGTGTTTAGTGGTAAGTCCAACTTCATCCCTCCCCTGTTCCCCCAACCCTAAGCTCCCCTTATCCCTCTTTTCCTTCCCCCTCACAATTTCTCCACACATACACAATTCTGTCTCCAGATGGTGGAAGGTGCAGTACTGCTGTCTTGCCAGGGGGAGGTGCTGTGTGCCAGTGCCACTGCCCTGCTGCGTCAGAGGCAGTGAGCTGATCACCATCACCACATGATGATGATGGTGGTTGTTGTGTGTGTGTGTGTGTGTGTGTGTGTTGTGTTTCCCTCGCTGGTCATTTTGGGTTCTGACTGTACTTTGTTCCTCTGAGTATGGTGTGCAGTCAGGGGAATCTGGATTGGAGATGGAATTGTTTGTAGCAGACTTGACACTGTGTGTGTGTGTGTGTTTGCACGGTGTTTCTATCTGTGTGTGTGTGTGTGTGGGTGCACCTATGTGTGTTTACATGCGTGCACGTCTTCTCTCCGTGCAGGGATCTTTGCGTTCAAGTGTGTGCGCGCGGAGGAGATCTTCAACATGCTGCAGGAGACCATGCACAGTAACAGCATCAGTGTGGTGGAGGAGGCTGTCCTGGAGCCTGGCCAGGGTCTCTTGGATTCTGATGCCCCCCGCACGCCACGCACACCCACCAGTGAGGAGACACACACACACACACACACACTCACTGTGCAATCCCTCTACCCACCCTCTTATTATAGAAGGAGAGAACACAACCACATACAATCTTACTCCTGTTTCTCTACAGCTCCTGGCTACTCCGTTCCCACGGTAGCCAATGGGATTGCGCGCTACCCGTCATTTGGCGAGGCCTCCTCCCGCCCCTCCAGTCGTCACCCGTCGATAGGCAGCGCCAGACTGCCCTCTGTTGGCGAGGAGGCCACACACCCTCTACTGGTCACAGATGACCTGGTGAGTATACACACACACACATGCCAGAAGACCTGACCTCACACACGCTCACACAGACCTGCCCTCATTCACATTGTCCTTCTCTAGCTGCAGCTGGACACTCACATACTCCTCCTCCTTCTCTTTCTTTCCTACTCCATCTCTTTCCTCCCTCTCTCACTCTTTTAGGTCCACACGTATGTAAACACTTCAGGTGTTCAGGAAGACCGACGTTCACGACCCTCCAGTCACACCCCTTTGGAAATTTGGCTGCCCAATCCGGAGAGCTCCTCTGCCACTCCAGCCAATCAAGGGACAGAGGTAGAGCCCCAGGTGGTGCTGGAGGGGGAGAGTGTGAAGTTTGTTCTGGGACCAACTCCTGTCCAGAGACAGAAACAGAGACTGGTAGGTGACAGAGAGACTGGGCCTGGCCCTGGAGGAGCGGAGCCTGGGGCTGGAGGTATGGAGGACGGGGCGGGGCAGAGGGACAGGGAAAGGGAGCCTGGGTTCGGGCTAGGGAATGACAGTCTGGAGCCAAACAGCTCCAATGACTGCGTGACCCAGTCAGTTGAATGTGACACGGGTTACGACAGTGACGAGCGCAAGGATGCCCCTCCCCCTCCGCCCCTCCCCTCCCAATCAAGCGCCAAGCTCTCTCACGAGCACCACAACGGAACCAGTCATGTTTCCACTCCCGCCCCTTTCTCCATGCCTAACCCCACCCCCAGACGCAACCGCCCCGCCCTCCCTTCTCCCGACTTCGCCCACAACGCCAATAACTCCGCCCAGCGGCGAACGGCGCTGCTGAATTACGAGAACCTTCCGTCTCTCCCGCCGGTGTGGGAGACGCCCAAACGCTTCTCCGCGGGAGAGGAAGAGGACGATGATGAAGAGGATGAGGACGAGGAGTCGTACAGACGACCAAAGACCCTCAACGGCTACCACCGTCACCTTCATCACCGCCCTCACCACCACCACCACCACCACCACCACCACCCGCTCCAGCACCCCCTACTGGACCCCATGCATAACTACGTCAACACAGAGAACGTGACCATGCCGCTAAGCGCCAAGCTGGACTCTGCCCGCCTCCCCCGTAGGGATGGGGGTGGGGGGGGAGGCGCGGGGCTGGGAGGGGGGATGCCCACCGTCTTTAACTTTGACTTCCGCGGGGCGGGAGGGCTGGATCCTCTCAGGCAGCTGAACTACATCGAGGTGGAGATGGAGAAAGGTTCGGACTCCAGCGGGCCTCACACCCCCAAGACCCCCACTACCCCCCTACTGGGGCCCCCACCGCCCCCCGCCCGCCGGACGGAGCTGTACGCCGTCATTGACATTGAGCGCACGGCGGCCATGTCCAGCCTGCAGAAAGCGCTGCCCCGCGATGACGGAACGTCCCGAAAAACCCGACACAACAGCACTGACCTACCCATGTGACCTGATGCCTGGTCATGTGACTGGGCCCATGATGCACTGTCTTAATCCTCCTTCTGCGTCTCCCCTTCTCTTTGTTTCATTTTCTCTCCTTCTTCCCCGCTGTCGGGTTACCTCACAATCTCCCTTTATTTGACTTGGTGTTTTCACTCCCCTTCTGTCTTTCTCCCTCCAACACACTCCCACCTTCTGTATTCCTCCCCTCTTCTCCCCCCCCCCCCCCTCACACATGCATCTTCCACACACTATGCTGTTGAAGGATGCAGATGGCTGCCACTTATTTTCTACTGCAAACTAATGTCAGGGAAGGCAGCAGTCTTACCTTCCAGCTTGGCTCCAGTGTGTCCTTGAGAGCCAGAGTGGGGCCGCTACCGTTCCTGTGGCCGAGGAACAGGGGCTTTAAAAAGAGCCAACTGCACCTTTTCATTCCATGCCTGCGTCTAAATTGGCAGATTGACCACCAGACCAGGCCAATAATAAAGACTCTTTTTGGAACGACCCTTACTATTGGCTTATCACGCTCCCGGTACGAGCACTGATAATTATCAGTTCCAGCCTTTCTTATATCAAAAATAATGTACTTGCTGGTGTTTCCATATTTTACATTTGTACACATCCAGTCACTTTAGCCCCGTACTGACAGGATACTGTCTTAGAGGCAGACTAGGGTCAAAACACACAAGTGAAATACTGATATTTGATGTGTTCTATTTACCTCTGTTTGCACTTTTGGGACTGTACCTTTGGTGCCATTGCACTTCTGTGAACGAAAGCTTTGACTTCTTCACCCTAAGTATTTGCAAATATTATTTGACCCTGGTCGGCTAAAAGACGAGTCCCTGTTATCTTAACGACAACAAACAACAATTGTTTACTGAGCTCTGCAGTCATAAACAACTACAGTCCTAGTTCCAAAGTTCTTCACCTGGCTACCCATGTAGTTGTATTATATTGTCAAATGTATTATGTTCTAACTTGCTTTATATTTTTTCTACCAAGTTTAAAAAAATCATAAATGAATAAATATAGTAATTGTACAAAGATGTAGTTTACTAGATAATGTTTATTAAACAAATGAAACATTTAGGGGAGCATGCCATCCCTCACTGCCAAATGTAAATTCCCAGCCTATGATTGGTTACTGAAAGTTTAAACTGGTCATTGATTGGTCAGTGAGAGAATCGATTACCTAAATGTTCCCAATTCCCCATTCTGATTGGCTCAGCCATCCAGATCGCAGCACTATGTGGTGAGCAGTGAACGACTGCATTTACTGTGTACAATAAAAGCCACAGATATTGTACATTTTTATTGAAACTGATTTTGATATTTGCATTTTTCAGGTATGGATATAATAAGTTTACCAGAAAGTTTGTATTTTTGGAAATGAGGAAGACGCATACTGTGTATTTTGTCATATTCTACATATTTCCTTCTATGCCATCAGTGCCAAAACACTTTTTTGTAGCATGGCAAAATAATAATAAAAACACGGAACTAATGTGTCCTGAGATCCTGTCTGTCCTGTGAAGACCCCCCCCCCCCCCCCACCCCACACACACACCCAACACACCACCCCTGTATTACTCTGTCCACAACCTGTCTAATCCCTTTGGAGTCCCTGCATGTTGTAGGTGTGTCCCTGTTCCAGCACATCTGATCTAAGTGAATGTGTTGTTATCTGGCTTCTGCAGAGCCTGATAACAACACATTCAGTAAAGGCAGGTGTGCTGGGAGAGAGAAACGTCTCAGGTGTAGGAGGCATGGAGTCTGTCTCCCTCTCTGTCTGCCCCTTCTCTCTCAAAACCCTTGTTCAACCTCAGCTGACCTTAGGAGGACATGTCCTAAACCAACTGTTTACGACGGTGACACACCTGGCTCGATGACATATCGATTAGGCTACATTTGACCGAGTAAGGCACCCATCTGTTGGTTTTATAGCAGTGTTTGAGTTACAAGTATTTGGCAGTTTTTCCTAGTTGAAATCTCATCTAGGTGTGTCACTAGCGCCTGTGAATAGACTTAGTGATACAGCCAACGTTGAGTCAATATAATATACTTCTGGACATCACTACAGAAGTATGTCTTCGTAACGTCCACTGGGGTAGGAAGTTCCTCATGTTGGTGAGGTGAGTTCCTAGTAGGAACTCACCTCACCAACATGGCCGTGTGTTTGAACTAAAAATGTTTTAGGGCTTATTCTGGGTAGTTGCCTCACTCCCAAGTTCGGAAGTAGATCACAGCATTGTGACAAGTTAAATAAAATGTCTTAATGAGCAGCCTATGTGAGCACGAGGTCAACGCCAATGGAGGCGACTAGACTAAATATTGTTCATTATGTGTCCGTTTTTAAGACATTAACTTCGTCTCCGCAACTTTGGAAAACCATTCGAGGTCTCCGCATGAGATCTTTCCACCGCTCGTGTTTCGTTAAAACCGAGATGAAAAATCAAATGAGGTAAATATTCAAATGGCTTCAGGTTATTTTGGGAGCGCGTATGAGCCTTACCTTTACTTTGCCCTTTGCAGCGCACGCGTGAGCGTTTAGAAACTGCAACTTTGTTGCAACAACAACAACCACAACACGCGTATGGTAAAGCCTCGTCACATTTGCTATTCCAATTTACAGGAACGTGTAATCGTTTTGAGATCAAGCTCTTGAGTTTACAATTGACTGGCTTACCTCAATTAAGGACAGTCTTACACAGTAACCGGATTAGAGCTGTCTTATTCGTAAGGGTTAACGATTGTGCGCAGTTCTTAGTATATGTGGTTGCATTGTGTAGTGAAGATGATTTGATTCGGCTGGTAAAGCTATTGAAGATGAGACGGACCGCCTCGAGTTTTGTCACATGATCAAGTTTTTAAACAGACGTCAGAATCGTTGTGGTACCGACTACCGATAAAGACGTACGCACTCCAAAACTCTACGGTGGAAAGCTGGCTTCACTGAATGACGAAATGACACGATATTGACGGATACACATATCGTTGTTCTGCGTTCAGGTAGCGTTTCGTCGCATAGGCATGCAATGCAAAGAGTTCGTCGTAAATTGTGTTTCTACCAGCAACGTAAATGGATGATATTAGCCTACCTGTCAGTCGTAATATAAATGAGCCGAATTCGCGAGCAGCGTAGCTCCCTGGCCTTTAATAGCGATGTATCTAATGCCAAGTTGTGTGCGGTGATACAGAATCGTCATGCTTACCAGTGATCTGTTGTTGAGAGCCGGCTCGACAAAGAAGCGTTTGTGTTGCTAGTGCGTGTCTGCGTTTAGCCAATGGAAGCTCTAAAGATCCAGTTAATAGTATAGTATCAGAGGGCCCCATAGAGTGAATGACGTCCACTTACCAACTAGTGCTTCAGTTCACGTGCGTCCGTAGGAATCGTTAACTACTGTAAACTGATCAGATGTATCTCGCACTAGCACTATTATGCATGGGAACAAAGCTACGATACCTATTCACCATGTCCATGCATGTGATTAAATGCAGTCATGAGAGCTGGTGCTGGATATGAATGATCACATTTACTGTACCATAGTAGGTAGCATGTTAAGTATGGAGTAACTATGAACAGTAGCCTACTGTCGGGGCTAAAGTGTGAAACAGTTTCATGCTCATAGTAGAATGCCATTAAACCATCTGTGAGATGCTAAATTGCAGCATTAAAAAAAGTGAACCAACCAAGCCCACAGCTGTTAGGCACACATCCATAATGACTGGGCTTGTTTGAGTTGACGATTTGACATGGTTGCAGCTTTGGCAACGTGTCAGTGTGTGACAAGCAGATAAAACCCTCAAACAATGGTTCAAGGTCTGACACACACAAGCACATTCACTCTCTCTGCAAATGAGAGGGTGTGGTGTCACACGGCTGAATTAGGTGAAGAAATTGTTCTGGAATGGTTCTATAGATCATCAAGTGGTGTTATGGTATTTTATGATATACCTATTGATAATGATAAATGATAGTTTCATAACTATATTATAGTACACATTTTGCTGGAGCCATTATAACATTTGTTTTAATGCTTACATGCTGCCGCCATGTCTGCTGTCTCCATCCAGGTTAAGACCGCGAGCTGAACCAATGGAGGGAGGCAGCAAAGCAGGGTTGGAGGAGAGGCAGGGGCTGGTGCAGAGGGCCACCAGTGGGGGAGGGGAGTCAGTGAAGGTGGAGCAGGGCAAGGAGGAGCGAGTGGTTGTCCGACCCAAGGTTACTGACCAGGACCAGGACCAAGACCAGAGCAGAAAGGGGAGCTCGTCGCGGTCGTCTCGAAAGAGCTTCCGTCTGGACTATCGTTTGGAGGAAGAGGTGACGCGCTCGCTCCGGGACCGCCACGGCCGTTTCTCCAACCCCTGGCCCGACTGGAGGTTCCCCTCATATGGAACCCTGCTCCGCTTCTTCCTGCTGGACAAGGACAACAGCAATGTGCCGTCAGACAAGAATGTGAGTGGGATTCCCTTCAGTGTATAAAGGAGGCACTAACATCTCTCCAAGGACCATGGTCACAGGTTTTGGGATTCAAACCACAAACCCATAGGGTGCCTTGATACCTGCCATTAGCTGCCCAGCATTATACCAAGGAGGATATATAGTCTAGGACAGGGAGTGTCTTCATCAGGAATAGACTAGGGATGCCAGATCTTGCCAGAACTCTTTAGACATCAAACTTGGATTATACAGTATGCAGGAGGCGTTGCCATGTCTCTACTGAAAGGTGTGTGAGCATAATTATAATGATTATTATGACGCTTTCCCGTCCCCACCCTGTGAGTAGCTCCAGTGAGGCCATCAGGTTGGAGCCTGTTAGAGTGCTCAAGAGCTCAGACAGGACTTGAAACATCCAAGAACATGTCCCAGTTTGTCTGCTGAGGATAACAGCAACTCTCATAGACAATGCTGGAAGAAAGCCACGCTGGAATCCAAACAGGGGCTCCACACCCTGACTTGTCACCCTGCCGCTGTGTCTCTCTGTCACTTTATTTCTCTGTCCCTTTTTCAGTTTTTTTTGTGTGTGTGTGTGTGTCTCTCTCTCTCTCTCTCGCTGTGTCCCTCTCTTTCACTGTCGCCTAGCCATGCCACGAACTCTGCTCCTTGCTCCAGTGACAGTGAGAGTAATTATAACTGCAGCGTGTAAACCTAGATACCTCAAGGCTGGGGTTATGGCTGGACTACTGTCACTCACTTCCTCTCTCGACGCTCTAGTTCCTTTTGTCCTTTTATGACCATATAAATTGTATCCTCAATAGTTGACGGTGTTGTCTCTTTTCTCTCTGCTCCATAGATTTAAACTCATATCTTATTTCTTGCCCCCCCCACCCAGGTTCTGGACAGTGAACTTCCTGTCCTGAAGCCCTACTTCCTCCAGAATCCGGAGCTGACAGGAAGGGCGGCACCTGGTATACGGGTGACCTGGCTAGGCCATGCCTCTGTCCTGGTGGAGATGGATGACTTGGTCATCCTGACCGACCCCATCTTCAGCCAGAGGGCCTCTCCGCTGCAGTTCCTGGGGCCCAAGCGCTTCCGTGGTCCCCCCTGCACGGTGGATCAACTCCCCAGGGTGGACGCTGTCCTCATCAGCCACACCCACTACGATCACCTGGACTTGGGCACAGTGACGGCGCTCAACGGGCGTTTTGGGAGCGAGCTGCGCTGGTTCGTGCCGCTGGGCCTTCTGGACTGGATGCAGAAGAACAGCTGTGAGAATGTGATAGAGCTGGACTGGTGGGAGGAGAATTGCGTGCCGGGCCACGACGACGTCACCTTCGTGTTCACGCCGGCACAGCACTGGTGCAAACGCACGCCTACGGATGACAACAAGGTTCTGTGGGGCAGCTGGGCCGTCCTCGGACCCGGAGGACGCTTCTTTTTCGCTGGAGACACAGGCTACTGCCCCGGCTTCCGGGAGATAGGACGCCGCTTCGGACCCTTCGACCTGGCCGCCATCCCCATTGGAGCCTACCTACCCAGGTAGGGGGTATCATGGATTTGACCTGGTGTGCATCTGACGTGCGTGGGTGTATTTCTGACGCCCAAGTGTGTTGTCCCTCCAGAAACATGATGAGCGGTCAGCACGTGGACCCAGAGCAGGCTGTGCTCATCCACCAGGACATCCAAGCCAAACGCTCCCTGGCCATCCACTGGGGAACCTTTGCCCTGGCCTACGAGGTGAGTGTGGACCCCCTCACTTACACCCTGCCTCCATATCTAGTGCCTGGCAGGGAAGGGATGAGCTTGGGAGCGGGAGGGAGGGAGGGGGGGAGGGGGGGAATGAGTGAGAGAGAGACCCTAAATGTTGTGGCAAGAGTCATCAATCACTCTTGGTCTTTAGTGACACACACACACACACACACACACACACACACACACACACACACACACACACACACACACACACACAACCCAGCAGCAGCAGCAGCAGCAAGCGTCTCTCCTGGTGGTCGTAGAGACTAAGGTTAAAAGGTCTCTGACAGACTGTGTGTGCTGAAAACAAGGGAGCACAAAGGTGGGATTGTTCAGGATTCACAATGGCAGTAGGAGCACACTGGCGTGGTTGGAATATTCTGAGGTGAATTAGGCCCATATGGTCTAAAAACGTAATCGAAATCCTTTCTAAATCTGAAACATTTGCTTGACTGGGCTAAGCTAGACCTAGCTAGGAGCTAGTTTCTCTCCCTTTCTTATATTTTTCTATTAAATTTCCCTTTTGTCTCTTACTTTTTGGATCAACTCTTCTCGTTATCTCTTTCCCTCTCTCTCAGTATTACCTTGAGCCTCCTGTCAAACTGAAGGAGGCTATGGAGAAGAAGGGGTTAAACGTGGACACCTTCTTCACCCTCAATCACGGAGAGTCCCGAGTGGTCAGCACAGAGGAGGAAGTCTTTGAATCAGTGGACGAATTACCCCAAATTGAACCCCTTTAAAGCGGACTCAGGACGTGTGCGCATGAAGAGTCCAAGAACACCATTTTGTGAGATTTGACTGCTGTATGCTATTGGACGATAGCTCCAACCTGCTGTCTGATTGGCCGGTCCATTTACCGTCCTGTCGGATCCTCTTGAGATCGTGTTACTTGCAGAGGTGCTTCACGGGAACGCACTGTGGGTGTTAATTCTCTCCATGTCAGAAGGATCCTGAATCAGACAGATAATTCACTTCAGACAGATGGCTCACTAGTTCAGATAGATGATTCATCTGAATCACTGCACCCTCTGTTCGCCACCTCCAGTGACTCTCAAATGCCAAATGTCAAACGTTTGGTTTGTAATCAGTTAGAGATAAATGAACAGCCTGTTCCGATACTGTGCTGATTTCATATTTTCTGAATGAAAAATGTATAATTTTATTGAAATGCACATCCGTGTTCTTGTACAAACTGCAATACATATTGCGGAAATGGCTCTTTGTTTTCTATTTTTGACACTGGACAAGGCTAAACTTGGCTGGCTCAAAGTTGGTTCCCAGGAACTATTTGAAGAATGTTTGATCCTATTAGTTGGCTTGGTAACGGAAAAGGAGTGTTTTGGTTTTGAGTCTTAACCAGCATTCTAGAACAATCAAACATATTCTGGTTTAATGCCCAATGTTCTGGAACTTCTGATTGTTCCGTCAAACTTACCGAAGGGATGAAGGTAAAGAAGATGATGGGTGGGGAAAAAAGACAATTCTGTAGGAAATGAAATTTAATTTTTTAATAACATCATTCCTCAGATAAAAATGCAATGTTACAGGAATATACATTAGAGATTAATTTAAAACTTGCTTTTCAAGGACCATACAGTCTAAATATCTTTTTTCTTTACTGGTAGCGTGCGTTATAAGCAAGACCACTCTGTCACCAAAGACAGACTGACAGTTACAGATACAAACTGTACATCACCTATGTACAAATCAACTTTTTGTTAGCTTTTTATTTCACTTTTATTGAAAATAGGAGTAGAAAAAGTGATTGAATATTCTGATTCGTTTATTGTATTCTTTCCCTTTCTAAAATCTAAACTCAAAGAAGGAAACAAATGCAGGAAAAAGAAAAGCCGTTTTTTTCAGTTACAAAGTAAAGGAGAGAGAGGAGGAAGGAGAGGTGGGAGTTGTGTCATTTAAGGAGACCCATGCAGAGCTCTTATTCTGAGAAGACAAGTTAACTAGATAACGTGGGACCAACGGCGCTCGGCTACCCCACAGCCAACCCCGTTCTCCCAACCTGGAGGTCAGGGGGTCAGACACCCAGCTTGAAGGAACTCTGTTACAAAATGGCCACCAGCCTGTCTCCATAGCTACCAGAAGCACAATATACTGTAACACTCTATCTCAAAGTTTTGTCCATAAATAGTGCTGATATTAAATACTACATTTAACAGTAGCGCCACTACTAAATATTACAACAGATAGTTGGTCTTGGTGTGAAACTGAGAGTAGCTCCTTTCAAAAGAAATAAAACGCAAGACAGACTAAACATTTGTAAAAGATAGAACTTTGATCCTTCAACTAGTCCTTAGATTCCTGTGAATGATCAATCAGCCATATCATTGATTATTAGGGTACTGATGAAGACCAGTGTGGACATGTTGATACCCTTTACCATCCACCTGTATGATCTGGATAACAACTATATAATACTGATACAAAAGAAATCTGTACTAATCAGTCAATAAATAAGTCATTGATCGCTCCTTATTCTCTGAGATGCATAAAGTCACACCACTACGGGCCAGCTCTGAATCCAAATCAGAAATCAACCTAACTACAATGGAATACCAAAATATTGAAACAAAACAGTCCAACGATCCTCAATAAAGTTTGCACATATTGTATGGATCTGGTGCACTTGCGATAATGACTGTATCAAAATATGTTTTGTGTTCCGTGTAGAAGTGGAATGCTGGCGTGGAACACGGATCATTCAAGATGACAAATGAGGCTTATTAACCTACCAGGAAGAAAGGCGGAGACAAAGGGAGGGAGATGGTCAGGATTCAACCAATCAACACCACCTACTAGACAGCAGCTAGACAATGCCTTTGGGGACAGAATTTTCATTTGCACGTTTTCCTGAAGTGAACACCCGTAGTCTTACCTGTCGTCTCTCCCTGTCTCTGAGGAAATGGTGTCACACTAAACTACTGGTCTACGTGCAAACAGGGACCTGCTCCAGGATTCTGCCTTCTCTGCATAATTATTTTAAAGATGATACGGATATTGATGACAATAATGGTCAGGTGTAATAATAATCATTAACTAACAGTCGTTGCAAACAGATCATCCTTGGAAAGGTGCTTCTGAAGGTGCTACACTAATAAGGTGTGTGTGCGCGCGCGTGTGTGGAAACTGTTCATCACATATCTAGGTGGTCTATTTCTAGACTGACCAACCCCTGCAGCAGAAGTGGATCCTGTCAGTCGAACGCTCATCTAGAGTTCAAAGGTGAAGGGTCAAGACACAGCCGCATGCTTCTATGTGACTAGAGCATGCATGAACATTCACCCCCACACCCCCATTATGATGTGCAACAGAGAGACACAAAAGAAACTTTCAGAAAAGACATCTGGGCTTTCTAGCGTGTGTGGTCTAAGCTATAGAGAGCTAGCTAGACAGTCAGTAAGCGAACCAGACACCCTGTCCAGAGAGCTGCTCCTCCAGGTTATTCACTCTGCTGGAGTCTGACATGACTGTGATTCAAGACATTAAAACATGTTAGGTTTTCTTAATGATCTAAATCGAAAGTCATTTTACTCCAGTTTCCTTCATCATAAATACAAATTTAACAATCTGATAGATATATCTGTAAAGGACATCTAAAATAGAAAATGCTAATGTGCATTCTTAACTATTCCATTTTTTTTCTCTCACCTAAAAGCCTGCACAGAGATGCAGATAATATGGAATACCAATTCAGTCATTATTAAATGCATAAATATGCCGTCTCAATAGAATTGAGGCCAATCCGTATATAAACATAAAAATAAAGGTAAATGTATTCATTTACATGAGTCAATATAGTTCAATGCATAAAAACATTTTGATTTAAAAATACAGATTTTCAAAAGACTACTTTTATTTGTTTCAGTGGACTCTTATTTATTTTTCAAATAAATGTGGAATGGTGAAATCACAATCGGTGTTCTCCAGGTAAACTTAGCAAGCACCGACAATTTTCTTTAATATTTTAATGAATATTTAATTGAAAGTCTTTGTAAATATATAAAATAAGTCCTTTGAATGTCTTTTTGAAACGAAAAACAATTGTACTATACCAACTCATTTTTATTAATTAATTTACATATTCATTGCCTCTTATGTCAAGATGAATTACATATATTTAATGGGTGTATTTAACGGCATATTTATTTATTTAATGTTGCCTCAAATGGTATTCTATAAGACAATGGCTGTAAAATGTTAGAAGGTGACGATCCTTCGCTTTTGAAAGATCAGGTAATGGCTAATGGTGAACCTACATAAGGTTTTACCCTGGGACAGAAGGAAAATAAAGTCTATATTAAAAATAGTCGTCTTAAAATATGTCTGTCTAGATCAAAGGGATCAACAGCAATTCATTTACAAGAAAATAGAACATGTGTGGCTGAACTCAAATGAGAGAACTAGAATGAAGACAAGTTCAGAATTGTGGGAATAACTGTGACAGGTTCCGGGACAAACAGGAAGTCAACCAGATATGTTCCTCAACTCAACCCTTCATAGCACCTCATATTGCCTGAATTGTAAATCATTGGCCACCAAAACAGCAATACTTCCTAGTCCTTGCCCAATCATATTCCTCCCTGCATTCTAGCAATCCTACCTTTTATAAAAACGCTATAAACCAATCACGATCCTTCCTCCTTCAGAGCTGGACAAGCTACATATTTAGCTGCTATCATTTTAAAAGCACAGGGAGAACCTCGGAGGTTCTGTTGTGAACCCCCTTTTTTTTTGGTTCTGTGTTCCAGGAAGTTTCTGGACGACTTGTTGATCTGGTTCAGTTATTAGGAGGACACTCCTAATGCTACACATCATCCTGTTGATACTCGCAACAATAGATTGAAAATAAAATGAAAAATCCTTAAACTATCATTAAACCATATATTTATGGTGATACAACATGTGGCTGGATGAACTTCCCTTTCTGTCAATATCTGGCTGTTTCCAACATGTCAAATCTAACAAACAACAAAGTCTACATCAAGACAATATATGGATGTCAGCATTGCACATCGATACTTGTAGTCAACCAATGACACCGTGCACTACAGGACCCACAAAGCTTAGCTTGGCTACTCTATACTGAAGAGAATGACCACGCTTCCTGATTAAACACTAAAGCAGATTATTGAAAACAACGGCTTTGGCAGCAATACTGTATAGTGTAGGTAGGTTGTGTGTGTGGGCCTGTCTTCAATCTTATCCCTGTAACCAGATTCATTCAAGCACACCATCGGCAACCCTTACATGCTAAAACACAATCTGTTACCCCACCAGCCAACGCCCAAGCCACCTTCACAATAAAAGTCCTGTGAATCCACAAAATACATCCCCCCATTCCCAAATTTTCAGTCAACAAGAACGTTGAGGCCTAAGTAGGGACACAGTTTAAATAGATTACATTATTCTCTTATAGTACTGAAAGTCTGGACAACAAACATCTTAATGGGTACAATCTTATATCATATCAGTAAGTCTATGTATATATATTCTTTATATAGTTTATAAAAAATATACAATCATTGCCAGTTAAACCTCGACATCCTTTCTGTCCATATATCCTCTTGGAAAGCCAGGAAACGTAGTCCAAGCCTGAAATGCCAGCAGCCCAACTAAACCCGGCATCCAACCACACAGACAACCTCTCCCGGCCTCTGGATTGTCAGTATCTAGAATCACTTACTTTTATTTCTCTACTTTGTATAATACTCTATGTTGTAGGATTGGCCTCTCTAAAGGACTCCACACCATGCACAAAAAAGGCCAACGCATTTCCTCACCCAGTCAGTAGCCCACGCTTCTTGTTCCTGCCCCTGTCTGGCTGATCAATAAACAAAATGCCCAATCCTCCAATAAATCAACTGCCTAAACAATAAGCATCTCTAACCCATCTTAGAGCCCTGTGATTGGTAGATCTGCCGCAGGGCGAACTTGCACTACTCAGGCAGGAAGTGATGTATGCTCAGCTTGGTGTATGTAGAGGGTGATGGAGGGAGGGTGAAGGAGAGAGGATGGAGGAGAGGGAACAGAAGTGCAGTAAAAAGGGGGGGGGAGAGAGAGAGAGAGAGAGGGAGTGGAAGAGCATGCAAAGGAGAGCAGGAGCAAGGAGTTCAAAGAGGCGACAGGAGACCAACTGAAAGACGGAAGCAGACAGATGAACACAAGATATGCAAAATCTGTTGACACGTGTGCACGTGTGCACGTGTGCACGTGTGCACGGAACTGCCGGCATGGCCCTCGCTCCTTACACTTTGCTCTGTAGCTAGAACTACTATGTACGCCCCCAATGGTTATTTACATCAGAATAGATATAGAATCGAGCTACACGGACCGCTGTATCTGAGATACTTTGCCTGATTCAAAACCTTTCTGTCAACAAAAGCAAAATTTGTCGCGCTGAAATGTTCAAATGATTATCATGCAACGATGGTGTAAAGTTGCTGTTTCACTTGAATAACGAAGAGTGGATGGATTATACAGATAAAATAGATGGAGTCTTGGAAATAGATATACATTTGACCTTAGAAAGAAATGCACCTGAATTCAAGTAGAACAGGCTTCTTATAAACAACTGCAATTTAACAAACAGAAAAAAAACATCTGAATATATTATGTGATATCTTTTTCTCTTTTCAATTCTGTACAACTATATATTCTTTATGAACCTTGTTTTTTTCTACAGTCCTAGTTATTGCATTGTTTTTGCATATCTTGTGGAATTCAAACACACCCCCACTCATCCCAGAGGAAATTCTGCAGCCGCAGTAGAACAGACAGCCTGCAACACTGATCCACTTCTTAAGGGGGCGCCACCAGCTATGGATGTCCTCTTACAGGCTCACAGCCACAAACCACAGAGGAAGCAGGGGACACTTGAAGTATGGCCAAGCTGTTAGGATCCTAATGAGAGCTCTATGAATCTACTGCAGGCGATGATTTGCGAAGGAAATCACTATCTCAAGGTTGGGGGGGGGGGGGGGCGGTGGATGTCTGTGTGAGTGTTGTAGAAGAAAACATCTCTCACTCACTAGCTTGGTATACCTTGACAGAGAAGTGTATGCTTTAGTGTAAACATTACATGTTAGGAGGGCAGGAGAGGTATCGATGATCACAAACACACTAAGATTTGACTGCGTGAGGCCTGTTCAGGTCATTGTTTGAGAAAATAGTCGATTTTGCAATCTTAAACTCGGAAATGCATGCCAGGCAGGTTGATCTGTTTGAGCCAATAGTGCTACACTGAACACAGACAGAATTGCAGCCTGTAGAAGCTAGGTGACCTGCGTTCAATCGCCACACTCATCAAACACTACTGCTCTGTCCTTTCTGGAACACCGCAAACTCTCAGTCGTGGACTGACCGTGGAGGAGTACGAAATCAGAACGATGATTGTTATGAAAACAATGACTGAGACTGACCAGCATTGAAAATCAAAGTTTTAGACATTTGCAAAGTACAGAAGAAGCCTAACCTTGGGATTCTATGGATGTTGAACTACAGCAGCGCAGGCAGTATGACTCCTCAACATACCATTTGCATAATAGAGCTTTGAGACTGTGTGAAAGAATGAGTGTGTGTGTGTGTGTGTGTGTGTGTGTGTGTGTGTGTGTGTGAGAAAACCTGTGTACATGCATGTAAGGGCTGGCACAGCATAAACTGTTGCTGGCAATAAAGAGTGACGATGATAAAACATCTTGTATTTTGAGCCTTAACTGCAACAAAGTGGTATGACCTGATGATGGTCACCTTGCTAATGGAACCGGACCGACCAACTCACACACTCTCACAAACAGATCCTTCTCACGTGCACACACCCTCCTCACACACTCCCTCCATGGTGTTTGATAGGGGGCCGTATGCATGGAGCGTGTATTTGTGTGCGTGTGAGGCGTTGGGTGTGAGGGGTACCCAGATTGTACGAAACACCAGATTTCCGAGTTAGAACGTCCCTAGAAAGTTCCGTGTAGGAAAACAATCCATATGTGGCGACATACAGAGTGCCGATATGTGAGTGCAAAGCAGGTGGGTTCTGATTTGTCCTATAACTGTATCCTGGCTTGTCGAGGCTGTGTGTGTGTGTGTCTGTGTGTCTGTGTGCTGGTTTTCCAGTAAGTGTTTGTATATCCTGATTTGTCTGGCGTGTGTGGAGGGGGAGGGGCTGGGAGGAGTCAGACCAACCTCAGTAGTTCACTATTCAGAGCAACAACCATGAAGCAGCAGAACACCACGCTTTGGAAGCATGCCCGTCGGTGGTTTACCTGCAGGTGGCGATATCACACACAACACACCATACTTATGCTACCTTAAATGGAACCTTTTAGGCATAAATCTGCTTTTTGTAGAACAGCAAATACATATTTCACCCACTCCAAAAAAATACACACTTCACCCCCAGGGATAAAATAAATAAATAAATAATTACAATCTGATAAAGGTGCATACTGATAGAGAGACTCTCACTGAGTTATACATTACACACACACTCGCACACGCACACATACACACACACACACCCACACACACACACTACATCCTGCCCTAACCACTGGGCTGGATACTTCTTAATTTTCTTAAATCTCCTAAAAAAGTTATAAAGCAAAAACACAGAAGGAGAACAGCACCCTGGCATGTGCACACCCGAAAACATATGAAATCAAGATAAATTAATAAACATCATGAAAATCTATCATTATGGAGAGCAAGAGTTGCACATTGCTCAGGGGGTGGCAGTAAACGGTCTGGTCTGTTGTGTGTGTGTGTGTGGGTGTGTGTGTGAGAGTGTGAGTGTGGGTGTGTGTGTGTGTGGGTTTGTGTGGGTGTGAGTGGGTGTGAGTGTGGGTGAGTGTGAGTGTGGGTGCATGTGGGTGTGAGTGGGGGAGTGGGGGGGCGTCTTTGTCTAGCTGTTCAACTCGGAATGACACTTGGCCATCACGTAAATGACTAATGTAGTAGAGAGGGAGGGATATAGGGTTGCAGACCTAACCTCCATTATATCAGTCCATCAGAGTCCCTTCTTCCTTTTGATCTCCTCTTCCTTTTCATCCCCGTCTCTCCTCCGCAAGCCACATCATAGGAACCTGAAAGCTTCATAACTCAATCAAAAAGGATGCAGATATGTCAACTAAAGGAGGGGCAGCAGGGGGCTTGCCGTCTTTGTGATGAAACAGCCTTTACTCAGCTCCACCCAGTTTGTGTTTTACCAGGAAACGGCTGCACGTGATAGGCAGACGCTTAACAGAAGGAAGGAAGAGGATTGGTGGAGGAGAGGAGGTGGGGGTTTGTGGCAGGACAGCTCAAGTTGACTGGCAGTTCCAGGATGTCTCTTGCCCTTTGTTGGTTTCCTGTTGGCCAGTGTCTCTGTTTCATATCCCCATACTTATACTGGCTAAAGGTACATCTGTTAAAGTCTTCCCCGGCTAGCTGTGCCCTCCTCCATGGTTCCCTGTGGTTATAACCAAGTTCAGCGGCCCAGTGAGTAGTGGGAACTATCGCGGAGCTCTGGTGTGAGGCCCAACATGGAGGTCTGGAGCGTGGCCTAACGAGTTGCTCTGCCAACGGCACCATGTAAGGTCATGACACCTGGCCAGCAACCCAGAGTAGAGGCCTAATTACCTCAGACGCTTCCAGGACTAACTCCACCCCTGCTTGCACTGTGGGAAGGTCCAGTGCCTTACACCCATCTGCCAGGCAGCCAGTGGAACAGAACCACACTTTAGTATTTTCTCTGAAGTCTTTTGCTCTCTTTCTCTTCCCTCTCTCATCTCCACGGTTCAAGGATGTGAGAACTGTGAGGCACTTTAGAGACACACCCAGATACATGCGTTAGTTAACACACACAACTGTGTACACACACACGCACAAACACACGTACACACTCACAGACAAATAAATCCTTCCAGGTGTATAAAAGATGGAGATCGCCAGGTCTGACCTGGTAGTTTGTGCCTTTGGCCACCACGGCGCCTCCGGCAGAGAGAGACAGAAAGAGAGAGACTGTATTTGTGTGTGTGTGTTTCA
Source organism: Plecoglossus altivelis (assembly GCA_036571765.1). Taxonomy (NCBI): domain Eukaryota; kingdom Metazoa; phylum Chordata; class Actinopteri; order Osmeriformes; family Plecoglossidae; genus Plecoglossus; species Plecoglossus altivelis. Next base: position 4,171,411 of record BROE01000027.1, read on the forward strand.
AAGGAGGGGTGGCGGACACAGAGACAGCCACAACACTGTGCTGCTGATGTCACTGCTGATGTCACTGGTGTGGAGGCCATTACTACAAGCTCGTCACGCACTCCATGTCCTCGTCCTCCACCAATAGCGTGCTGTTTCTCTGCTCTACTCCCGCCCCCCTGTGCTGCAGCTCCTCCTCCCCTCCTTCCTCCTCTTCCTCCACTTCGCCGGGAGGTGTGACGGCCCCCAGGAGCTCCTCCCTCTCGCCCTCCGTTGCCACGGAGATGGCGTCGTCCTCTTCCCCGGCTGTGTGGCTGCAGTGCATGTACGGGAGCAGGTTGCCGTTGGGACTGGGCTGGCTGTTCCCGTTCAGGATGTTGTCAGCAGCGCTCTCCATCTCCTCGATGGTCATGTCGCATGCGTCCGCCAGCTCCTGTTTGGTCACCTCGATGAAGGAGGGGTCCTGAGCAAAGCGGCCCAGACCCTCAGATATCAACACCTGGGGAGGACAGACCGAGAGGGGGGTAAGGAGGGGCGGAGAGAGGGTGAGAGGATGAAGACAGAGAGAGACAGGGAGGGAGAGATAGAGGAAAGAGTGGATGGAGAAAACGACAGACAAAAGACACGCAAGAGTACACTGAGATCTGTGTGTGCAGAAAGCATTAAACAGTAGGGAACAGGGAACAAGGAGAGGGAAAGAGGAAGAGAGCAAGAGAGAGAAGTAGTAAAAGAGCGGAAAAAGAGGGAGACAGGAACACTCACTGCCTCCACCAGGCTCCCGGCGCTGCCGTGCGACAGCGAGGCAGCATCCTTGCAGGTTACAGAGGGAACCGTCAGCGACACCGGCCGTGGCGGCCGCTGGCTGGCCACGCCCCCTCCTGCTCTGAGGGTGGGGCCCAGGGTTGGACTGTTCCCGTTGTTGTCACTGTACCACGGCCCACAGTTGACCGAAGGAAGGCTACTGTTCAGCTTCTCGTAGGACCCCGCCCCTTCCAACCTGAGGGAGGGGACTCTCTGGTAGTGGGTGTGGCCTCCCCGAGAGGCGGGGCTTGCGGGAGGGGTGGAACACAGCTGTGTGAAGAGGGTGGGGGAGTGGCTTCGTCTCAGCAGGGGGCTCAGCCCTGCTACTGCCAATGCCTGGGTGTGTGTGTGTGTGTGTAAGGAGAGGTTGTTGTGGAGAAAAAGAGAAGAAAGAATTAGCTGTTCATCAAATAAATGTTTCTTTGTGTGTAGAGAGTCTGGGTGTGTGTGTACCTGATGGTGGACCAGATGCAGTGGTAGTGCAGTCTTCTGAGAGACGTCAGATTTAGAGTGTCTCCTCAGACATTCCAGGTGAAACGACGACCTCCGACCTGCATGGGGCGACAGAGAGGAGGGTCAGGGTGTGTGCCTGTGTGAGTTGGGGCGTGTGTGTGCTTGTGAGCTTGTAAGCTCCCTACCCAGTGTTGTGGGACACAGGAAGGCTCTTCTTGTACTCTGCCAGGATCTTCTGTCCTCCCTATCCTCCTCGTCCTCCATTGGAGCAATCTGCTTGCTCTCCTCATCATGGTACACCAGCCTGAACACACACACACAGACCAGAGAGAGAGAGAGAGAGAGAGAGAGAGAGAGAGAGGTTAGGGTTAGTGAGTGAATGATCAAAAGAGAAAGCTAGAAAAAATCCCATAATGAAAGTGGAAATAAACTTAGAAGTAGAGGGACAGAGAGAGAGCGACACTGTAAAATAAGAGCTAGACAGTACAGGAGGAGTGGTGAAGCATAAAGGGACAAAAGAAGGGTGAGGCCAGGAGAGGAAATAGAGCAGAGGTGAGAGGGAAGGAGGACAGGAGAGGAGAGAGAGCAGAGGTGAGAGGGAAGGAGGAGATAGAGCAGAGGTGAGAGGGAAGGAGGACAGGAGAGGAGAGGAGAGGAGATAGAGCAGAGGTGAGAGGGAAGGAGGACAGGAGAAGAGAGGAGATAGAGCAGAGGTGAGAGGGAAGGAGGACAGGAGAGAAGACACAGAGCAGAGGTGAGAAGGAGAGAGGGGAGGAGGACAGGACGAGAGGAGCAGAGGGGTGTTGAAGGAGAAGAGGAGGATAGTGGGAGAGGAGCAGGAGCACGTACATGTCGGAGGACAGCGCATCTCGGCCATCAGCAAAGTTCTCGTCGTACGTCTCCACGGAGACCTCCTCCCTCCTGATGATGGGCAGGTGGCTGTCGCTGGAGTCCGAGCTGCCGGGGGTACAGGTAAACAAGCATGTTGGTTAACAGCTGGAGAACAGACGAATGGATGGTCCGGGGGTTAACTCTACTGCAGGGAGGGGGAGAGAGAAAAGGAGAGAGACTATGAGAGAGGACTGGAGAGAGGAGATAAAGAATAGATGGAGGGAGGGAGAGATATAGAGGAGGGAAGGAGGGACAGAAAGGAGATGGAGGGACAGAGAGATATAGAGAGAAAATTGAGGGACAGAGGGATATTGAGAGTAGATGGAGGGATGGAGAGATATAGAGACTAGATGAAGGGATAGAGAGATACAGAGGAGGGAAAGAGGGACAGAAAGGAGATGGAGGGACAGAGATATAGGGATGATATAGAGGGACAGAGATATAGAGAGGAGAGAGGGAGAAGCTCAGTGGTGAGTAGCAGGATGAGTGAAGAAAAGCGTAACTTAAAAGTTTTCCTCTGTGTTCCAATTCTCTCTGAAGGTGTACTGGGGCACTTTATTCCAACCATCTATTCGTCTACCTATTCCTCCATTAATCGATCCATCTACTCACTCATTCATCCACCCCCTTCCCACCAACCTATCCAGCCATTCCTTCATACATCCATCTACCCATCCATGCACTGTAGCACTGGGGTGTACTGACACTAAACCCATGGTTGTGAGGTGGAGCGTAAGAAGCGGTCCACCCTGTGTGACAGAGAACTGGAACACAAAGCTGGTTTCCTTTAGACTACTTCTGGTGCATTTGATTTAACTTACCGGGCATGTTACCTGATTCTGGGAGGGAAAAGAGCCTGAGTCTACCAACAGAGCTCTGCCCTGCCTGAGAAGAACCCTAAAGAAAACCAGAAGGCTTTTCCTCCTGGGCCTGGTAGCAGCTTCATGAGGGCAGACCAGGAGAACCCAGAGGATGGGGGTGGGAGCAGAGTATCCAGAGCAGAGTGCACTAAGCATACCAGCACAGTATGGCGGAGTATACTATGCATACTAACACAGCACAGTGCAGCAGTGTTTACTAAGAATGCTAGCACAGCACAGTAGGGTGCAGTATACTAGTGCAGTGTAGAAGAGTATAGTAAGTTTAGTAGCACAGCAGAGTATAGTAGAGTATACTAGCACAGCAGAGTATGGTAGGAAGTATGGAGGGCAATGATACTATCGCTACTCGACTGGGTGAGCTGATGTAGCAATTATGCTAGCCTGTGTTGAGGAAATAATCGCAAAACTGGGGTCAGGTTGGCTTGACACACGCATCCTTGTCCCCCCCCCCCCCCCCCACGTACACACACATTAAGATACACAACAAATACACTCTCTCTCTCTCTCTCTCTTTTGTCCTGACAGAGAGAGGGAGAGAGAGGAACATACCGCATAAGGCTGTCATAGAAACAGGTCCTGCTCAACGCCAGCGCGAGAAAACAGCAGGAAAAGAAAAGAGGAAAAGAAGAAACGAAGAACGGAGGAGGAGAAGAGAACTTGTTGAAAGGACCCAATTAAAAACAGGAGATCAGAAGACAGCAAATAAGGGTAGAGAGAACACAACAGAATGGCTAGAGAGCAGAGCGGAACAACATTCTTGGGTAACCTCCACAAACGTTACTATGGAAAGAGAGATAGGACGCAGACAGAAAGAGAGGTAACGAGAGAGAGAGACAGAGAGAGACAGACAGAAAGAGAGGTAACGAGAGAGAGAGACAGAGAGAGACCGACAGAAAGAGCGGTAACGAGAGAGAGAGAAAGAGAGAGACAGACAGAAAGAGAGGTAACGAGAGAGAGACAGAGACAGACAGAAAGAGACCCACCTCTTGGGAGGGAAGCACCATGCAGAGCGTGGCAGTAGGATGGGGGTGAGGGGGGGTCCGCTTTGCCCATCTACAGTGCTGATGGAGGGGCTGGGGAAGCGGCTGATGCCCCCTGGTCCCCCTGGCACCACCATGCCCGTGTTGTTGGCGTTATTGATGTTGGCATTGGAGCCAGAGGAGGAGTAAGAGGACGGCGTGAAGGTGGTGGAGTCCACCAGCTTGTCGTGAGACGGAGACTCGCCCTCGCCAGGGCTGCCTGCCTTGCTGAGGTGCAGGGGCCTCTGGGTCGTGAAGGACTGTGGGAAGCTGCTGCGCCCGTCGCTCTGGTTGTAGTAGTTGACGTGGTTGCCGAAGAGACCTCCTGCTCGCTGTGGATGGGAGAGAGGATGTTTGTGGGGGGGAGAGAAAACGAGAGGAGATTAGCTGCATATGTACTGTAGCACAAGGCCTTGTCTGTGCTTCATCTCTGCTGTGTATACTGCGTAGACATGCAGGCTTTGTCTCTACATGGTGGTAGTACTGTGTATACAGAGAAGCTTTCATCTCTATGCTGTTGAGCATTGATGAGGATGACTCGGCCTGAAGCACCTGAGGCAGTGAGGAGCTGATGTCATAGAGGTGGTTTGCTGAGCACACAGATGAGGTAGCTTTCCCAAGGCCTAGAGACCTGAGTTAGCACCACAAAGCTAATCGTTTTGTCTTTGTGTGGGGGAGGGGGGAGGGGCACAGATGACGAGGTGATGTCAGAAGATGGGCGTTAGCTTCTTGAAGACATTTGGGCTTTAGCTCTGTGTGCTAGCACAGTCTGTTTCTCCTCCAGATGGGGGTTCTGGGTGGGATGCTGGCTGGTGGACCTTAGAAGCTCTGGCAGCAGAAAAGCGATGGTCAAGGGGCTGCGTGGAGGCAGGACGGAGTGTGTGGGGGTGGTGTAGCCGACCTTTACCCTGAAGATATCGTCCTCCGAAGCTGCCGACGCCGGCTCCTTCAGGGTCTTATCTAGCTCCTCCTCCACAGTGAGGTCACCGGAGATAGCCCGGCGGATCTCTGGGCCCATGTCATGGAGCGTCCGCAGGCCCGCCTGTGACACACACGCACACGCACACGCACACGCACACGCACACGCACACGCACACGCACACGCACACACACACGCACACACACACACACACACACACACACACACACAGGTACACACACACAATAGTGTTTAATATTCCACCTTCAGTAGATGTTCCTGCCCATGCTTGAGAATTGGGATGTGTATGTGTGAGGGACAATGTGTGTGTGTGTGTGTGTGACGGCCCACCTGCAGAGAGAGAGCCGTCTTGGGGGGTACTTTGGCAACCAGACCCTGCTCCTTACGCTTCTTGAACTTCCGGAAGTATTCCTGGATCAGGAAGGTGGCGTAGAATTTCCCCACTGTGACCTCATCGTCTAGGGACAGAGATGCAGGGATGCTCATTTGACTAGCCCTTCATTCCTTCATCTGTTCACCCATACATATGGGTACACTTTCGTCCCAGCATCCATTCAGTCATTTAGGCATTCATTCACACATGCTCTATTCATTTAGTTCTCCATTCACTCACACTGTTTGTTTGATATTCATTCGTTCATTCATTCATGTTGAGAGGCTGTGAAGAGACTGACCTCCTGCAGGTGGCACCACCTGGTCCAGCAACTTCATGCTGGTTCTCTTCCAGATCTTCTTTACTATGGCTCTCAGCTCCTCATTGGCCTGCTCCAAATTGCCTACACACAGGCAAATCCACACAATCTTCAATTTACAGTCAAGTCGTTCAGACTTGCATGTGATTGTGTGTGTATCTTTGTATGTCTATGTATCTGTGTGTGTGTGTGTGTGCACGCATTACCATCAGTCTTGATCCTGAGAGCAGTGCGGACCAGAGCGAAGAGGGTGGCGTTGAACATGACCGTGCCATCACTGTTCAGAGGCATATTCATGGACACCAGACGCTGCACACAGACACACGCATAGACACATACAGAGACACACACACAGAGACACACACACAGACATACACACACAGACACACACACACACGCGCGCACAGACACATACAGAGACACACACAGACACACACACACAGACACATGCACACACACATACAGAGACACACACACACACACACACACACAAAGAGAGACACACAGAAACACGCACACACAGAAACACACACAGAGACATGGAGATAGACACACAGACGCACACATGGATGAACACACAGAGATACACACAGAAACACATGGAGAGAAACCAAGATAGAGACACGAGGACAAACACACACAAAATAAATGTCATTAACATTACTTCATTATTTATCAATCAATTGCTACTCAATAGGGACAATTTGCTGTTTTGTTGGAACAAAATTATCCTGTTTATTCAGCAGACACTTGAATCCAAAGCGACATACGGAAATGTGACCTTAAAACTTTGGACCTGCAGTCCAATACTCTGCCGCTGGGCTATACCTATCCTCCTGCTGTGAGTGACTGTCTCCAGTGCATGCTATCCCCCCCTGCTGTGAGTGACTGTCTCCAGTGCATGCTATCCCCCCCTGCTGCGAGGGACTGCCTCCAGTGCATGCTACCCCCCCTGTTGTGAGTGACTGTCTCCAGTGCATGCTATCCCCCCTGCTGTGAGTGACTGCCTCCAGTGCATGCTATCCCCCCTGTTGTGAGTGACTGTCTCCAGTGCATGCTATCCCCCCCTGCTGTGAGTGACTGTCTCCAGTGCATTGCTATCCCCTCTGTAGTGAGTAACTGTCTCCAGTGCGTGGAGGCTGCTGTGCTGTGCTCCGGCCCCACCTTGCAGGCCACCCTGTGGGGGCAGAGCTTCCCGAAGCCCAGGGGCGGCTGGATCCTCCTCAGCAGAGTCACAACATCCAGGTGCTTGATTCTGCCCCTGGAGAGAATACACACACACACACACAGAATGTAGTTCCTACCCCTGAAGACAACACACACAGATATACTCTAGATCGTACCCCTGAAAGAGAACTCACACACAAACAGGCTCTAGATCCTATCCCTAAAGAGAACTCACACATAGACAGACTATATCCTGCCCCTGGAGAGAACACACACACAGACAGGCTCTAGATCCCACCCCTGGAGAGACCATACACACACAGACAGGCTCTAGATCCCACCCCTGGAGAGAACACACACACACAGACAGGCTCTAGATCCCACCCCTGGAGAGACCATACACACACAGACAGGCTCTAGATCCCACCCCTGGAGAGACCATACACACACAGACAGGCTCTAGATCCCACCCCTGGAGAGAACGAACACGGACAAGGGTCTTACTTGGCCTCAGGGTCGTACTCAGCCCAGATCCTCTTGAACTCGTCCAGGTGATGCGGCCCCAGAATGGACCAATCACGGGTCAGGTAGTCAAAGTTGTCCATGATGACAGCCACAAACAGATTGATAATCTGAGACAGACAGCACAGAAACACAGTTAGTTAGTCTGTCAGCTAATCAATCCACCCATCCATCCATCTGTCAACCGTCAACCAGGTCTCTGTTCATCTATCTGTCCATCCAGCTCTCTCTCTCTCTCTCTCTCTCTCCCTCTCCATAACACTAGTCAAATACAAAGTAGTTGTATACCTCTAATGATAGCAATAGAGAAACATGCTAAGAACATTCGTGGTATTTTCTCCAACGCCAGGTTTGTCCCTTCTAGTGCACTGTACTTACCAAGAAGGCGCACAGCATGTAGAAGCTGACAAAGTAGATAATGGCAAACTGGCTGCCGCACTCCTCGCTGGCGGTGCCAACCTCCGAGCCCTTCTCACAGGGGCGCATGGGCACACACGCCAGCATGATCTCCTGCCACGCCTCACCCGTGGCACACCTGGGTACGGTGCATGCGTGCGCCCGCACACACAGACAGTCACATGTATGTAGGCGCTCACGCAAATTTATATGCAGTCATACGGACACAAATACACGCATGCACGCACACACAAACACACACAGGTGTCACACTATGTCAACCACTGTGGGATCTACTTATTAGGATGGTATGATCAGGACTGAACAGAAAGAGAGAGAGAGAGGGTATACAATCTGTCTCATCCTTCTGTGTCCCATCCTAGATCAACTACAAGGAGGGTACAGTAGAGCCTTGACTCCCACGGCATGGCAGCTTACCTGGGACACAGAGCTTCTAGGACAGACATAAAGAGCTTCTAGAATGTTCAGGAAGGTTCTTCAACATGAGGGGAGATATTCTAACGGCTAGAGAGAGCTTCTAGAACCTTCAGGAGAATGCGCGACCGTTGGGCTGGATGTTGTAAAAACAGAGGTGGTTGAGGAGGGAGTGTTCTCCTGACCTGAACAGCAGCAGCACAGCCTGGGGGAACGTCTGGAAGTTGTTGTTTCTGTTGATCTCGCTGTTGTCCCTCAGAGCTATCTTACCAAACATCTGGACAAGGGAGAGGGAGTCGTACATACAGGAAATGAGGTCGGCATACGATGACGTTAAATCAGTATAGGGCCGAGAGGGGAAGTGAGAAGAGAAGAGAGGAAAAGGAGAAGAGAGGAGTGGAGTGGACAGGTAAAGACAGGAGAGGAGAGGTGGGGGGGAGGAACAGGGCCAACCAGAGGAAAGCTACTCAACACTGATACAACACAGAAGAATGGATGGACACCAGGATTCCACGGAGCAGAAAACAGGGGAGAACACAGAACCATCGGAACCACACAGCGCCCGACAGACACGATGACACTGGCTGAAGGAGAGAGAGGGAAGAAAGGACGGAGAGAGAGACAAAAGGAGGTAGAGCGACAACGACCCTGCGGCAGAGAGAGGGGGGGTGGGGTGTCTTACCTGCATGCCGATGACGGCGTAGATGAAGAACAGCATCACTATTAGCAGCGCTACATAGGGGAGGGCCTGGTGAGAGAGAGACACATCAGCACAAGATCACGTGCTCCGACACCACATCGCAAAACAGCCTGGCCAATCACAGGACCGCCTGCTCGTGCTCTACTCCCTGTGCCAGCGTGCGGGGGCGTGGGGTCATGAAGCGCACTGCTGCGAGATAGACTTGGACTAAAAAGAGAGAAAGATTGGGCAGGGACACAGAGAGGGAGAGAGAGACGGAGAGAAAGAGAGCGAAGCAACCAGAAAGAGGGAGAGTGAGAGGGAGAGAGTGATACGGCGTGAAAGGGAGAGAGTGATACAGAGTGAGAGGGAGAGAGTGATACGGCGTGAGAGGGAGAGAGTGATATGGAGTGAGAGTGAGAGAGTGATACAGAATGAGAGTGAGAGAGTGATACGGAGTGAGAGGGAGAGAGTGATACAGAGTGAGAGTGAGAGAGTTATACGGAGTGAGAGGGAGAGAGTGATATGGAGTGAGAGTAAGAGAGTGATACAGAGTGAGAGGGGGAGAGTGATACAGAGTGAGAGGGAGAGAGTGATACAGAGTGAGAGGGAGAGAGTGATACGGTGTGAGAGGGAGAGAGTGATATGGAGTGAGAGTGAGAGAGTGATACAGAATGAGAGTGAGAGAGTGATACGGAGTGAGAGGGGGAGAGTGATACGACGTGAGAGGGAGAGAGTGATACAGAGTGAGAGGGAGAGAGTGATACAGAATGAGAGTGAGAGAGTGATACGGCGTGAGAGGGAGAGAGTGATACAGCGTGAGAGGGAGAGAGTGATATGGAGTGAGAGTGAGAGAGTTGTACGGAGTGAGAGGGGGAGAGGAGCGGTGCAGCAGTACGCCTCAGGACCCGCCCCTTGCCCCGCCCACCAGCCAGGAGGAGGAGAGTCCTGTCTCACCATCAGCCTCCTCATCATAGGATGTGTGCTTGTGGTGGAGTGCTCTGTACCCATGTCCTTTATGCAGGGAGTCCTGGTGAACCCTTAAGACTTATTAGTGTGGAGCTAAAAAAGGGAGGGGGGGGGGCGATGATAACATGCTGATGGGGGGGGTCAGGGGTCAGAGCGGATGTGAGCTACACCCCCTCCCTGCTTCCCGGCAGCCTGCAGGGAGCACTCCCACCTACAGTGGGTGCTGATGGAGCCAGACTCCACCTCCAACCATAGTGTCTATAATGTCTGCTACAGACCAGAGCGAGAGTTTGTGGTGTAAATGGTCCATATCTGTATTTGAACTTTACAGGATGTACTATAACCATACAAATAGGAAATCAATGCTGTTGAGACCCACAGAGAGAGGGACTACTAGCTAGAGACACTGCAACTAGTCTGTGTTGCAGTTGGTTGGAGGTCCAGCCCCCGCCCTTGCAGCCCCTCCCCTCCAGGTGAGAGTGACCCCCCGTCAGCGCTCTAGCCTGGCTGTGGCATGTTGGTCCGAGTCTCCCCTCACTTGGAATGACTTGATGAAGGTCCACAGCAGGGTCCGAATCCCCTCCCCCCGAGACAGCAGCTTGACCAGCCTCATCACACGGAACAGTCGGAAGAAGGTGATGGAGATCCTGGCGTTATCCTCCGAGTTTTGTAGTCCCTTTTGTTGGGTTCACGGACGTCAACAAGCACACACGCGCACGCGCACACACACAGGTATGGGCACACGCACACACACACACATACAGGTATGGAAACACATATGCACGCACAAGAATGACCACTCGTGGGTTTTTGACACACACAAGAATGGACACACACAGACACACACAGGTATGAACAGACACACGTTTGGACACATACACACACACACACACACGTGAGAATGAACCCACACAGATATGACCACGCTCATACACACACATCAACATTGACACACGTAAACAAACACAAATGCACATAGGCATTGACACACATCCACATACATGTTTGTATGCATGTGAATACCCACAGAAAGACGTGGATACGAACAAGCATAGAAATGGGTGCGAGCGCACACACACACAGACAGACAGACACAGACACACAGACACACATTCAGTTAATAAAATGGACTGTTGCGTCCTACAAAGTCCCATCAAAAACAACCTACAAAAGAGTTCAGGAGAGAATCGGGCTCACGCTCACTAGTGGTCCCAGGAGTCACATGACAACAAACAGATCCTATAAGGCGTCTTCCACTCCTCCTCTGCCCTCCATGTCTACCTCCTCTCCTCCCTCCACCTTCTGCGTCCAGCTCTCTTCTCCTTTCCCCTCGTTCTCCTCCGCCCTCCATTTCTACCTCCTCTCCTCCTCCACCTTATGTCCCCCCCTCTCTTCTCATTTCCCCTCCTTCTCCTCTGTTCTCCATTTCTACCTCTCCTCCTCCTCTGCGCTCCAACTGCCTCTGCTGTCCTCTTCATCCATAACTCAGCCCATCTATCAGTCTCCAGGAAGGTCGGCTAGCTCTGGTGCAATCTAAAATGCTGTCTTGTCACCTTCATCTACCAAGTTAAATACATTTGCTCATTTCCATGAAGAAATATAACAGATTTCTGCTAAAGTAAAACGTAATTATATTCTAGTCTGTGTTGTATCAATATCTGGACTGGTTCTTTAAGATTAAGATGACTTCCAAGGTCATGGGACCTACAGTTCGCACACAACAAAAACTATATCACAAACAGAACTTCACCAAGGACAGCACAGAGTACATAACACTAACAAACACAATGACAACAACAATAGTTAACAACCTTGACCAAACAAACAGGTAAGGGTCACATAAAGAGCCTGTATCGATGCGTTTGTTGTTGTTTGTCCTGGGGCCACCGTTTCTGCACTAACACTGTAGGAGCAGTACCACGGCTGAACAGCAGGGGGGGCTAAACAGCCACAGAGAGAGAGAGAGAGAGAGATAGAGAGAGAGAGAGAGAGAGAGATACATATATAGAGAAAGAGGAGAGAAGAAGAGAAGTAGAAAGAACTGACAGAAATATACACAGACAGAGAGATAGGAAATCTTTAAAGGTTGAGACAGAGAGAGAAACAGAAAGACAGACACAGAGAGAGAGAGAGAGAGAGAGAGAGAGAGAGAGAGAGAGAGAAAGAGAGAGGTGACAGAGACAGGAAGAGAGAGAGCGAGCGAGCGAGACAGCATGTCGGCATGAACATGACGGCACGCACCAATGACAAAGCACCAGGAAGACCACACTAAAAGAGAGGGAGGAGTAAGAGAGGGGAGGGGAGGCCGGGCAGGAGCACCATGGAAACACAGTAGCCACTGACCGACTGACAGAAGACCGAGCCTTAGTATGTATGCCACAGTACGGTGCCCTGACACACACGCGCACACACGCACACGCTAACACACACATATATAGAGGTGACATGCTGCAGGTGATGGTGTGGGGGGGGCCTGGCAGGACGAGGCAGGTGAGTGGAGGAGATGGAGGGATGGAGGAGGAGGGATGGAGGAGGGGCGACGAGGGTTACCGTGGGTCCGTACCATTGGTCTTACCACAGGGGCATGGGAAGACGGGGAGGAGTCAGCTGGCTTTAAAGGAAGGCACACAGATCAAGGCTATAGCAGCGCACACCTCTCCGGGACACTGTGTGTGTACGTGTATGTGTGTGTGTGTGTGCCGGATCAAGGCTATAGAAGTGCACACCTCTCCGGGACACTGTGTGTGTGTGTGTACGTGTGTGTACGTGTGTGTTCGTGTGTGTGTGTGTGCCAGTCCATCACAGCTCTCTTCATATTTGTCAGCTGCGGCGTGTATTCTACCTGTCCATCATGCTTCTGTGACTGGAGACCCACACACAGACTAGGTAGCCCCGAGGGGAGAGGGATGGGGTTAGAAGGTCAACCTGACCACCCTATGAGCTGGGCGTTTGTATGTGTGTGTGTGTGTGTGTGTGTGTGTGTGTGTGTATGAAGTGGGAGGGGTGTTTATATGAGGTTATAAGGGGCAGTAGGATTTTTTAATGTAGGTTTATATTGCTTTATTTTGGGATATTGAAGTTTTATTTTTGTCTTGTTGGAATATCATACTAGCCGCAGGGAAATTAAACAGTCAAGTACGTGTTCTCTGCGTTGCGTGTCTATGTGTATGTGAGTGTGTGTTCATAAGTAAAGATGAGTGTCTGCACTTGTGATTGTGTGTGGATTTGTGTGCATGTTTGTATTTGTACAGTATGTGTGTGTGCATAAATGCATGTGTTTGAGCCTGCCTGTGTGAGTGTGTCTAGGAATACAAAGAGGTGTCTCTATAGTCATCTCTGTCTTTCCACCAGCCTGGCTACACTCCTACAGTATGAACACAGTTAGTTTCTGATTGCACCACAGGGTTAGTGACAAGGAGGTCAGTGCATGGTCCCAAAGTAGGGAGCCATCCACTGGCCATTGCCAGTACTGCAGCCTGACTGGCCCCTGGCCTGTTGGAATAGGCCCAAGGTAGAAACACACAGAGCTGGGAATGGTTCTGGGGCGCAGTGGTGCAGTGTGGACTGTAGGGGGCACTGGTTTACAGCAGTGGGGTGGATGTGAGGCCTGTAGGTTATGTCTAAGCTAGCCAGGGTTGTGAATTCTTACAATACCTCTCCCTGTAGGGTAACCCCAACCCAATGATCCCTGGCCAATGGGGATGGACCTTTGGAGTGTTGTCTTTGTGGACTGGCTCGATGGAACATCTCTCTCGGAGGGAGGAAGTGGGCAGAAGAGGATGTGGGTGGGGCCAGTGGGGGGGGGGGGAGGGCAGTGGGTAAGGGGGCAGGGGAAGGTGTCAGTGTTGGGGTTCTGCTTATGAGAGTGTGGATGTGTGAGGCTGTGCATGTGTGAGAGTATGTGTGTGGTAATGTGTGTATTTCACTGAAATGGTGCATGTTCACAATGTGTCTGTTAATGTGTCCAGTCTCTTAGATGTTTGATGCCATTGCTGTGTGTGTGTGTGGTGTGCATGCCTGCATGCATGTGTACGTATGTGTGTGGACAGTTGCATATGATTGACACAGGTAAGATGTGTGGGCATTGAGGTGGGTCTTCAGGGTGGTGGGTAGTAACTGTGGATGACATTATGTAGCTACATGCTAACGGTAGCTTCAGGTGTTTAAGTTCTAACAGACTGGCTACCTGGCAGTTCTAGAATGATCTTCAGCCACACCGGACCGCAGGTTTACTATCAAAACAGCTACAACATGAACTGGACAATAACATTTCCAGATGCACCCCTCAGGATTCCTGGCTGTGTTTGAGGTCAAGGGTCGATCTCAGTTCAGCTTGAATCTCGATTCTCTCGGTGACCGTGACGTGAATTGAAGATCACCTATTGTATCATTTGTTTCTCCTGTTCGAGGAATCGATTCTTAATTCACTCGCAGCATTTTTGTGAATCCCAACTGAGTTTTAGTGGAACTCCAGCCCTGTTTTTAAGCACTGATAGGGTCATGGTTGTGTTGTGGTCAGGCTGGAGGAGCTGAGGGAAACCATGCCTGTGTCAGGATTATTCTAATGTGTGCACAGGACACAATGTCACCAGTCATGATACCAGGGAGGCATCTCAACATCCATTCCTGCTGTGCCATTGTGGCCTGTCATTCAATCAACCGTTTCCACTCAACATAGCTACAACTCCGTTCGATACAACGTAAAACACAATTTCATTTCAAGAGCAGATTTGCCCTCATATCACATGATCAGCACAGTTCAGATCATTGGGTGAGCTGGGTCTCTCTCCATCCATCTTTGGACTGCTCTGATTGGATATCACAGTTGTGCAGGTTAGCGGTTTGATTCGGGCAATAGATTTTTTAAATCCGTATTTTCAATCGTTTTATGAACTACGGGAACGTGCCTGTCGATTCTAAGATGAGATTTTAGAGTCACGGACGGTTTGCTTGTGAATCAAAAGAAGTGCTCAATATTAATTGACCGTTGTGATCGATGTAAAAAGTGAAGTGACGCACATTCCCAGCCACTAGGGAGGAGACCCAGATTACCCAGCTTGCATTTCGGCTGAGCAAGATCACCACAAACCAATCAGAAGAGAGAGAGGAGAAAACATCCATAAAGAAGAATAAAGTGCACTGAAGAACTCAGGCCAGAGAGAGAGACGGGGGGGGGGGGGGGGGGAGAAAAGAGGGAGAGAGAGGCATTCCAGAGAGAAGAGGAGGGAGGGGGGGGCGGAGAGATGCAGATATCAGTGGCATCACCTGCAAGACACTACAGACGCTTCAAAACCACCTCGGGTAACGACTACGTCTTAAACAAACCAATCTCAGAACAGAACGGAAACATGAACGGAAAAAGGACATTCTGGGAAGCACCTGCTAGCGGGAGCAAAACAGGATTCTGGGAAGAGTTTTCGGCACAAGGGTCGAAGGGTCGTTCCAATTCGTGGACCGGTTTTAATCAGAGGCATGTCAACACACCCGGGAACAGTAAGGGAAGACGAGGTATTGGGGGTTTTGACATCATCGATCTCGGTGCAGTTGCAGAAGGGTTTACTTATAAAACAACATGTTATCCACTGAGCTACGATGCAAGGCCTGGTACAGCAGGTCCCTTTCTCAGCCCAAACCCCTCGAGGGCTGAGACGGAAGACTAGGGGTCATGCCCGAAGTTAGAGAGGTTAGATGGAGAGTCAACGAAAACGTAAACAAATCACTCAAAAGCGCAGCCACGCTGTGTCAGTCGCTGGACTGTGTAGAGGCAGAGATGTTGGAAACGGGCAGGTGTATATCTCAGGCCAGATCAGGGCTAAGTCTACATGTTGTCGTTCATTAAAACCTTTCACGTCGTCGTCTCTGTGGCAGATAGCTTCACTTTCAAAGACAAGAACACACACTGCGGCACCTGGAATAGAATAATGCCAAACTACTTGTCACCTGTCAGGTTCAAATGCTGAGACTGGTTTTCCTCTGTGTGTGAAGAATGACGCTAGATGACTCTGTGGGAAATACCAAGACTGTCTTTCTCTCATTTGTATAGAATGTGCTTGAGTCTAACTGTCAAGGGCAACACTGAAAGACTCTTGCTGAAAGACTATTTTTGGATGACGCTTATTCGTACAGCCCTGCAGGAAGTAACATGACTGTCACTGATGTTACAACAGACTCATCTCTTGTGTGCAGACTGGGCTTACTGACTACGGACTGAAATGAAAGATACATAAATTGAAACAATTTGCTTCTCTAGGCTATGATCATCATACATCTACTTCTAGATTACGTTCTGAGTACACTGCGTGTTGTTAAATAATTCAAAGACTTGGGTCTGGTGCCCAGGTAGTGACCCTTGCATGTCCTTGGAGCGTCTTGTCAGCTTGCTCACGGTCTCTCTCTCTCTCTCCCTCACCCTCTCTCCCTCACCCTCCCTCGCTCTCTCTGGCTTTAATTATCTTCAACACCCACTTTCTCTATATGTCTTTCTCTTTCCCTGGAGGGGATCACAGAGTGTTTTCAGTGAGAGTGTGGTTCCAGTTGAGTGTGGTTCCTGTGAGTATGATTCAGAGTGTGGTTCCAGTTGAGTGTGGTTCCTGTGAGTATGATTCAGAGTGTGGTTCCAGTTGAGTATGGTTCCTGAGAGTGTGGTTCTTGTCTTGTGAAAAGAACCAAGGCAGAGTAGCGGCTATGCTGCTCCAGAGAATCGGAAGGTTTATGAAGCGACGGCGGATGTGCTCGCTGCGTTCTAGGAGAATAACCTGAACTGGAGACAAACAGAGACACTGACGTCCTTTTGTCTGGGTCGAACACTTGCCTCTGCTGTTCTCTCAATGGCCTTTGGGGAGAATGAGACTTCTCATTTTGAATAGAAATACACTTAGGCAACACCCATCAAGTTAACCACCAGACACCTGCTAGAGCATCCTGCCCATTCTGCTTTGTTTATGGAGATATTATAGAGCTCAAGTCTGAGTGAATTCATAAATACATTTCCATAAATTTCCTGTACCTGCGGTTGTTCTAGGGCCAAGTTTATTTACTCCATCTGCATCTGGGGCCAGAATATATCACCCCTGTTTTCCATCATGCTTCACAGTCATTCACCATGCCTGGAGAACTAAAGGGTTCTCCCATTGAAATGATTCATCATTAAGAGCCAAACCAGAATGTGAGAGCAAACCAAACCGTGAGACAAAGCAACAGTTTGTTTGTTCTATTGATGCTCAGTCAAGGTTGGGGGGAACGAGGGAGGGGGGACAGGCAGGCAGGCAGGCAGGAGGAGGTGGAAAGTGGGCTACTTACGTTCACCTCAGTGATAGCTATGTCAACAATGCTACCCACAACTATTAAGGCGTCAAATGTGTTCCATGCATCAACAAAATAATGCTGCGTTTAGGGATGAACAAAAAACAGACGACGACAACATACAAAAAATGAAATGAAAAGAAAAAAAGGAGAGAAGAGAAAAAAAGGAAGATAACAGTTATATATGAACGTTGGTGTTTAGTCGTAGAGAAAAGGGGGGAGAAAATCGTCAAATTAAACGACAGCTTGAAAAGAAAAGG
This sequence comes from Plecoglossus altivelis, assembly GCA_036571765.1. Classification (NCBI taxonomy): domain Eukaryota; kingdom Metazoa; phylum Chordata; class Actinopteri; order Osmeriformes; family Plecoglossidae; genus Plecoglossus; species Plecoglossus altivelis. The sequence goes on from BROE01000027.1 coordinate 4,188,797, forward strand.
AGCGGAAATAAAGGAGTGAAATCCGCGAGATGATCGAGAAGAGCTGAGGAAGGCCGGTCATGCTTGTCCGTGTGGGAAATCAACATCAACAACAAGAAACAGCAAGAATAAACAACAGTAAACAACAACAAAATCACCACCAAAAACACTTCTTGCGAAATCATAGGCGGGATTCTACGGATAGTTAGTCGGTTAGTTAGCAGTTAGTTGAAAGGGAAATGTAGGACACGTCAGTCTTTCGCAATAGTCTTAGCTCTCTACTTAGAACAGTGGTCCTGACTATGGGAACCCTTGGAGAACCTATGAGGAACCCTGACCTGGTGCTTGGTAGCACCCAAGGAGGAGCCTGTTTGATCACCTGGTGCTGGAAATGCCGAGAACCCCAAAGGCAGCGGCCATGTTGAAGTTTTGAGGATGGAGGGAGGGCAGAGGTAGGGGAGAGGGAGGAGGGAGGTAGGGGAGAGGGAGGGGGAGAGATACAACACCAGAGCGTGGTGTGGGAGACAAGATAGCCACGAAGAGAGGACAAAGGTAGAAAAGAAAGTAAGGAAGGGGAAAGGGAGGAGAGGAAGAGAGAGAGAGACAGAGCGAGTGCAGAGAGAGAGGTGGCGATGTACTTACGTTGATCTCACTGAGAATGACGTCTATAATGCTGCCAATTACGATGAGGAAGTCAAAAACATTCCAGGGATCACTAAAGTAACCCTATACAGGATAGGGGCAGGTGGAGGAGGGGGGGAGGAGGGGGGTAAGAGAGGCAAGTTAGACAGGCATTATTCAAGGGAAATCTGCAGACCTTTCTGTGTCCAGCAGGGGGCTCACCTCAGTCCTCGATCGTGTTTAGCAGGAGTTACACAGTGCATTGATACATTAGTATTAGTCTCTGAAGCGCTACTAATTTAGTAACCTGTGCATGGATGCTTACAAAGCCAAAGCAAATGTAAAACAGATCTTACAGGCCACTGTTCTGTGACAAACCTCTACTATCTTAAGCTTCACTTTTTTGTTGGTAGCTCTACCTTCCTTTGATTGGAAAGTGCAGGTATGATAGTAGGTGTAAGCTACTTATAATTAGCTTAGCTTAGTACAGCATAGCTCAGCATATCTTAGCATAGCTTTGCATAGCTTTGCATACTTTAGTGTACTGGAGGTAGCGATGACAAATAGTATTACACTGCCGCAGAGGTAAGAAGTTACCAGTCAGTCCAGCGTATAACTATACCTTGTTTAGCCCTCAAGCAAACAAGGACTAATGCTTCTGTCTTGGTGGGCTCAGTAAGAAGGGACGGGTGGGCAGGGATGTACGAGTGTGGTGGGGATGGATGACAACATTGTAGGGTAAAGTGAGATTGCTACAGTAAGTGTGACAGTCATGGTATTCTATCTTAATAGTTTATTATTGCACGACCTGGTTTTGTAACACGAGTATTATGTAGTCAATCTGCACACATTCTGACTCTCCACTGTCAAAGGGATGCTAACAGCAGCCGTTCCTGACAGAATAGCAGCGAAGGCTGTGACTGCAACCGCTCTGGTGCTCCTGCATAGAAAAAGGTGCCATTAGTAAATTGTCACTTCCTGAACTGAGGACGTGTCAGAGGAAGTTGTTCAGCAGGGATTTCCTATTCAGGGGAACGTATTTTTTAATTAAGTTCGACATTTTTTATTCATACACTTTCACGCCGCCTGCCTGGCAAATGTCAACCAAGGACAGGACAGGTCACATCAGACAGATATAGACAGTGTTCGAATTGTGTTAGAAGAAGCCTTAGGGAGGGTCCCGGAGGTGCATGATGGGTAACAGTAACATCACTTAAATCTCTTTGGAGATGGACAAATAGAGCATAACCCAGAAGAAGGCCCAGAAGGAGAAATGCATGTTCCTACAGTATTTGGATGGTCAAGGCCTAATTGGTTGGTATTTACAACACAAAAGTCACAAACATCCGAATCCTCTCCAAGCATCTTCTCAATTAGAACACTGGTTGTATACCAACAGAATTCAACATGGATTCCAGGTCCAGAAATATGGAAGGCCAGGCGTTTATCTATAACCGAGCCCACCGTCGCTAAGCAACCCATTGGGGATTTTTATGGGTTTATCTGTCTGTCAATAACTTGTTTTATCTAGTAACGGCAGACAGGAAGTTCCATATGTTGGAATTCACCCTGTCCAAGCGACACATTTCATTTGGAGAAGCAAACCCCTACCAGGTTACTTAGCAACAGGTGAAAACGAGACATACAGAACCGAACTACATCGGATGAGATGTGGTTAGGATTTGCATTTCCCCCCCCTCACGTAGTTCCTTCTTATTTGGAATGAAGATGAAGTTGAATCAATGCGTTACAGTGGGGGCATTAAATGAAAGGCGAAGCCTTTGTATCTAGACACAAGCTCATTCAGATTACCATGTCTGAGACCAGCGACCTCATTACACAGTCATTAGGATGGAGAGGAGCAGAAAGACAGGTTCTTATAATAGAGACCTAACAATGAGCCTCACTTAGATGAAGTAGGCTGGTGGAAGGAAAGGAGGGAAGGGGAGGGGGGTGGGAGGGAGGGAGGGAGGGAGGGGGGGCAAACGTACCCGAGGTTTGAAAGCGATGAGTTTAAGGATCATCTCCACAGTGAAGAGCCCAGTGAAGAGCATGTTGAGGATGTTCATGGCATCGTTGAAAGAGCGTGTCTGGCCGTGGTGCTGTAGTAGACACACACACACACACACACACACACATCACAACCAATACAACTACTTGTATTGGTTTGTTAATATCGATACCAGTGTTTCTGGATTGCTGTGCTGTGTGACTCACCTGCATGGCCAGACAGATGGTGTTGAGCAGGATGAGGGTGAACATCAGGTACTCAAAGTAGGTGGAGTTGACCACGTACCACACCTTGTACTGGTACGGGTTCTTAGGAATGTACCTCCTCAGTGGACGTGCCTTCAGGGCGTACTCCACACACTGACGCTGTACACACACACGCACGCACACACACACAAACACATATGCGGGCGCGCACACACACACATTTTATATTCTAGGTCTCTTGGTCCCTGTCTCCCTTTCCTGATTCCACAGTCCCCTCACGTCCGTGACGGAACAGGAACATGTTTCTAGGTCACTGTCTCTCCTGTCTCTTGTCTTGTCCCTCGGTTCTACGTTCCGGGTTCCACGTCCAGGTTCCAGTTCCACCTACCTGGTTCTTGTCCAGCTCGCAGTTTTTGTACTCCTGTTCTCCCTGCTCCTGGAAGGTGACGATGACGAAACCCACGAAGATGTTCATCATGAAGAAGGCGATGATGATGATGTAAATGATGAAGAAGATGGAGATGACCACGCGATAGTTGTAGACAGGGCCTATGTCCTCAGTGTGGGAGTCTATGGCTCGATAGAGGAGTCTGGGGAGGAGGGGTGCAGAGGGAGAGGGTGGAGAGGGTGTGGAAGCATGGGAGAGGGATGTTATGGGGACAGGGGATTAGAGGGGATACACATCATTTTAGACCTGAAATGTACTGGAAATGTGACTGTGCTGTATCTTAGTGTGTAGTGTATTTTTATGGTTGTGAATAATATCTTTAAGCCTGTGTCAGATCTGAAGTGTTTGTGTGTGTAGTGTTGCTGAAATGATTCTGGGCCACATGCACACGCTGGCAAGGTGTAAGTGTGTGAGTGCGTGTGTAAGTATGTGTGTGTAGTTACATACTCTGGCCATCCCTCGAATGTGGAGACAGCAAACAGAGCCATCATGCCCTGGAGGACGTCATCGAAGTTGAAGTCACTGTTCTCCCACTTCCTCACTGCTCTCTCTGGCTTCCTCACGTCACCGTCCTTGTACATGATGTAGGAACCCCTGAAGGACACACACACGTACCACACACACATACACCACACACACACGCACCACACACACATGCACCACACACACACGCACCACACACACATGCAACACACACACACATGCATAAGCCAACCACATGCATGCATGTTGGCCAGCCAGCACCACAGACACACAAAACCACACACACACACACACACACACATGCGGACAAAAATCCCAAACACACATGGTTTAGGTGTTAGGAAATGTAATACCAACCAAATTATAACATGTATCTTCTGAATACTATTAGTTTTCATGTGACTGAAGGTGCAAGTCACCTGCATTCTGCTGCTGTCTGCTTCGAGATGTCTGTGCAGGAGAAAAACTTGCCCTGAAGACAGAACACACACAAGCGTGAGCGTACACACACACACACACACACACATACACACACGTCATCAATACTATTATATATTTTTACTTGCTGTAGATATCCTGATATATCCTGATATTCAAGATGTTCTTGACATGTGATACTGACACATGATATCTCCTCTCTCCTCACCTTGAAGAGCTGTACTCCTATGCAGGCGAACATAAACTGCAGCAGTGAGGTGACAATGACAATGTTGCCAATGGTCCTGATGGCCACAAACACACACTGGACCACGTGCTGTAGATGGAGGGGGGAGAGGGAGAGGGGGATGAAAAGAGAAATAAAATACCTTTTTATGATAATTGACCCTTTATCCTAATTAATCCACAGGTGCACTGATCAATCAACCAACCCACTAATCAACCAATAAACTAATCAATCAGTCAGTGGGGCTGGGAGTCTGACCTTTAGGCCCTTGGCTCTGTTGATGGCCCTCAGGGGCCGGAGCACTCTGAGCACTCTGAGGATCTTCACCACGTTGATGGCACTGGACCTGAGGGGTGATTCAGTCATTACCTGTGTTAACAACACTACATGGAACTACATGTCACTTCAGGCTATTACATCACTGCTCTCCTATATCATAGGATATCTTATAATATTAGAAACAGCTGTGCATGTGTACTCACTGTATAGCAGAGGAGATGAGGGACACACTGACCACCACCAGATCTAGGATGTTGAAGTAGTTCCTGCAGAATGAGCCTTTATGGACGAAGGCTCCGTAGGCCGTCATCTGAGAGACACACACACACCCACACGCACACGCACACGCGCGCACACACACACACGGATCAGGGCTTTAAACTCAGCAGAGACATCGACAGGTTGTGAGACTCTTTAGAGATGTCACAATTCATAAGGATACTACAGTGACAGTTCGGACACAAGGTTAAAGGTAAACACCGACCTTTAGTATGATCTCAATGGTGAAGAGGCCAGTGAACACATGGTCCGCATACCCCAGGATCTAGCACAGACACACACAGGCAGATTATCACTGATTATCTCTTAACACAAGACTCATGTACACATGTTTTATAATATGTTATCTATTGCATCATATATCTTCTGTCAGCTTTAGTTGGTTTGGTTATTGATTGAGTAAATACAGACCGTTCCTTGAATCTGACCACCAAAATACTGTTACAACTATGCACTTATGATCCTTGATCCCCTGCAGTACGTTTCTGAACTACATTTCCCAAAGTGCACCATTTCTACGACACTTTGGAGAAAAGCGTCTGCTAAATTAATCAAATGGAAATGCAGAACATATGGATGAGCAAGACTGGATCAGGAGAGAAGGAATCGCATTAGCGAAGCAACACATGGATAAAAGTGTCAGGGCTGAACTGTGAGCTGCTTAGAGACGCTTAAAGACACCGTGTTGTGTGGGAAGCTGAGACTGGAGAACCACAATCTGGTGGGGGAAGAGGAAAAGGAGGAAGCGCAGTGTGCGTGTGTGCGTGTGTGCGTGCGTGTGTGCGTGTGTGTGTGTGTGTGTGTGTGTGTGTGTACCTGGTTCCGGATGGAGATATTCCTAACAGGGTCCTCAGCAGCCAGTGAGATGCTGCTCAGCAGGATGAAGAAGAGGATGAGGTTGGTGAAGATGTTGTGGTTCACAATCTTATGACACAGCATCCGGAACCTGGGGAAAGAGAGAGAGAGAGAGAGAGAGAGAGAGAGAGAGAGAGAGGCAGGGAGGGAGGGACGGAGGGAGAAAAATGAAGAAAAAAGAAATGAAGGAGAGAGGAAAGGAACAACCAGTTGACACGTGTACAGAGCTTCCTTCTACATACAGTTATGCAATTTCAATAAACAGCAGGTGACTGTTGGTGTAACAGCAGGTGTGTGGAGGTGTAACAGCAGGTGTGTGGAGGTGTAACAGCAGGTGTGTGGAGGTGAAGGGGCAGGTGTGTGGAGGTGTAACAGCAGGTGTGTGGAGGTGTAACAGCAGGTGTGTGGAGGTGTGGCAGCAGGTGTGTGGAGGTGTAACAGCAGGTGTGTGGAGGTGTAACAGCAGGTGTGTGGAGGTGTGGCAGCAGGTGTGTGGAGGTGAAGGGGTAGGTGTGTGGAGGTGTAACAGCAGGTGTGTGGAGGTGTAACAGCAGGTGTGTGGAGGTGAAGGGGCAGGTGTGGGGAGGTGTAACAGCAGGTGTGTGGAGGTGAAGGGGCAGGTGTGTGGAGGTGTAGCAGCAGGTGTGTGGAGGTGTAACAGCAGGTGTGTGGAGGTGAAGGGGCAGGTGTGTGGAGGTGTAACAGCAGGTGTGTGGAGGTGAAGGGGCAGGTGTGTGGAGGTGAAGGGGCAGGTGTGTGGAGGTGAAGGGGCAGGTGTGTGGAGGTGGAGGAGCAAGTGGAGGTGCACTGACTTGTTGGTGTGACTGAAGACGAAGAATGCCCTGGCCTCAGGCATTGGCACGGCCTTCTCCTTCATCTGGACGTCTGACAGGGGCCTGGGCCTGGGGCCCACGGGCATCTCTGGCTCCTCGTCCTCCTCACCTGGAGGGGGGGAGGGGAGGGGAAGGAGAGGAAGGAAGTTAGCAGAGGAGAAGGGAGAAGAGGGGTTATGAGTGGAGTGGAGAGGGGATGAAAAGAGAGAAGCAGAGGAAACAGGAGAGGGTCAATCAAATCTGGATCAGAGAACACATACTGTTGCACAAATAAATAGCTGGTATTACTGGTGAGTTGTACTCTGAGCAAACACATACTTATACACACACACACACACACACACACACATACATTGTAGGTCATTAACCCAGAAGAGGCCCAGCAGACAGAGAGAGACAGAGAACCTTGGGTGGTCAACTAGAGGTTTAGAGTGGTGGAGCGTGGACATGTTTGTCAGCATGAGTGACGGTGTGTGTGATTATAGATAACGTGTATAATCACACCTTATATGTGTGCAAATGACATTTAACTGCTTGTGTATGTTTGCGTTTGTGTGTGTGGTTCTGGTCCGGTCTGGTTCTCTGCTCCTGCCCTCTGTCTGGTAGGGTTACTCTCCTAGATCCACTAGTCTTACTTTTGAGCACTGGTACAGTGCTACCTGGGAACTCGTTGGCGGGGTACGGGTTCTTCTCCTCGTTCTCGTCCGCCGTGTACTCGTCTATGTTGATCTGGGAACGCAGAACATCAGAACGTCACCGGAGAACCAAACGCTTCATACACACTCTGCACAAGTGGGAAATCACCATATTTGTTGACAGATAGACTGACTGGAAGACAGACATGTACGTCATCTCCCTAAGATCAACTGTGGCATCGTGACAGTTTATCTGTTCAAAACTGTTGCATTGCTCGACATTACAGTTGCGATGACAAAGGCTGACCAAGCAGGTGTGGGAACGACAAGTCAAGTTCTGCCTTTCTCTGCAGACCCAGGGAACACAAGGGAGCATGCGCGTGTGCGTGTGTGTGCGTGTGTGTGCGTGTGCGCGTGTGCGTGTGCGTGCTTCACCTTGGTGGCGGTGGGCGTCTCTCCGTCAGAGGTGATGGACTTGAGCTCGATCTTCTCCTCCTTCTTCTCTGGCTGCAGTGGAGGCTTCTCATTGTTATGGCGTTTTTCTGGGCTGATCGTCCTGTTAGGACAAGCAACGCCACACGGGGGGGGGGGGTTAGATACAGTCTACATACATACTGTATATATACACTATGTGTTTAAACCTGCATGTAATCTCTCACACACCTGGCCAACTTCTTCCTCTCCTTCTCCTCCTCTTCCTCCTTCTGAGCTGAGGTGAGACTCTCGGCATCTGCCAGGTTGTCCACAGCGATGGCCAAGAAGACATTCAGGAGGATATCTGTTTGGAGGGGTGGGGTTAAGGAACCACAGCCAATCACAGGGTTCACAGAAACCATGGCTGCTAAAGGACAAGCATTACGTAGGCTGGGTCAACTTTTGGAACCTTCTGGAACCCCCTCTCACTGAGAGTACTCTGCAGCTGTCTGCTGTGGTTGGAAGGATACAGTTTCCGCAGATGAAGAGGATGATGAAGTAGATGCAGACCAGCATGCCTGGGAAGGACGGGCCTCCGTAGGCTATAATGCCATCATACATGACGGAGTTCCAATCTTCTCCTGTCAGGATCTGGACACGGCAAAACCCAGTCGAGTACAGCAAAATAGCACGGAATAGAAAAGAGTAGAATCGATAAAAGAAGGTTAAAGTAGAATTCAGTGGATTAGAGTAAAAATAGGGAATGGCAGAGGCTATCGTAGAGTAGTATAGGACAGACAATAATGACAAACAAAAGAGCAGAACGGAGCAGAGTAGACGGAAGCGTCCACAGTACCTGAAACACAGTAAGCAGTGACTGGGGGAAGTTGTCAAAGGTGCTGCGTCGCGTCTCGTCGAAGTTGAACTTCCCTCCGAAGAGCTGCATGCCGAGCAGTGAGAAGATGATGATGAAGAGGAAGAGCAGCAGCAGCAGGGAGGCGATGGAGCGCACAGAGTTCAGCAGAGACGCCACCAGGTTACTGAGAGAGTTCCAGTATCTAGGAGGCAGAGACAACGGTTAGGACTACAATACCCAGGATCCACCGGGTTAGGGGACGCAATCATCATTCCTACAAAACCAATGAGACAAGAAGTTACTGAGAAGGTTAGATTTAGGGACACAGAGGCTACAGGTCAACAATAACCATGATGCATCAGGTTACCGAAGGAGTTCAAGTATCTAGGGGACAAGGAGTCCACAGTCAAGACTGCAGTACCCACAATGCAAGTTGTTGAGCAATTCCCAGTGTCTAGGGGACAGGGAGACCACAGGTGAGTACAATACCCATAATGCATGGCGCTATTCCCCCAGTCCCCTGGCAGTGTCTGTCCTGACTTTGACAAATGTAGTAAGCCCTGTGACTTTGGGTGGTGTAGGTGTCCCCGCTCTGACTTGCTGCCTAGAGGAAGATTTCCAACAAGCTCTCGCTAAATAGGACCATGTTCGGTAGACCTTCGCTGTCTCACACACTGGGACATGAAACACACAGACAGAAGTCAGAGAGGTGACAGAGAGAGAAAGAGAGAGGCAGATGGAGGGAGGGAGGGAGGGATGGAGGGAGAGAGGGAGGGAGAGAGGGAGGTAAAGAGCTGCTGCAGCTGCCCAGTAGACAGACAGAGTTTAATTTCTCTCTATTGGATCAGTGATCCTGACAGACACCCATGCTCCCTGGGAAATTAACCTGTCTACTGAGAGACAGGCCTACAAGCAGGAAGGGACACAGGCAGGTAGACAGACAGGTAGACAGACAGACATCTCTCCACCCCTCCCTACCTGGTGATCTTGAAGATGCGGAGCAGGCGCACACAGCGCAGCACGGAGATGCCGAGAGGAGACATGATCTTAGTCTCCACTAGGATGGTCTCCAAGATGCCTCCACACACCACAAAGCTGTCAAAGCGGTTGAACAGGGACACGAAGTAGGCCTGCAAGCCCAGGCTGTACATCTTCAGCAGCATCTCCCCAGTAAACAGGGCCAGGAGAACCTTGTTAGCTATGTCTGACAGACAGGACAGACACAAAGAGGAGATGAATGGCCAGCCTTGCCGGGTGGCTGTGTGTATGTGCAGGTGTGTATCTGTGCGTGTGCGTGCAGCAGTGTGTGTGTCTGTGTACCTTGTACGTCCGTCAGCCATTGAGGCTGCTGATGGTGCTCAGAGGCGATGGTCAGCGTGTTGAGAAAGACCAGGAAGATGACCAGCCAATAGAAAACATTGGATTTGACGGCCGCTCGACACTTCCGCCTGCACAACCTGTTCCACCTCCGAGAGTACCGGCTGGAGAGAGAGTGAGAGGGGGGGAGAGAGAGAGAGAGAAGATGGAGCGAGAGAGAGAGCAGTCTTTTAAAACCAAGATCATTTGCACGCATTCAATGTGACTGGGGAGCGGTCGACTGAAAGAGAAACATATGATCATTAAATGAACCATATCCTGGTTGGGGTGGGGGGTGTGGCCTGTTCCTAAGCCAGTCTTTCGATAGGAGCTTGTGCACACTACCCTCATTGCCATGGCAACTACGTTTTTCAGTGTTGGCAGTGGTGGCACACGGTGAAGTAAGGACAACATACAAAGCTCACATCACACAGGACATGGTACACACGCGCGCACACACACACAAGTCCAGCAGCAGCCAGGGAGGCAGACAGAGAGACAGTGACAGAGAGAGAGAGAGCGAGACAGAGAGACAGACAGATTGGGCGAGGGAGGGAGAAAGAGAGAGAGAGAAAGGCCGAGGGACAGACAGAAGGACAGAAGGAGAGAGAAGAGGACGGAACCAGTCGACAGATGGAAACATGTACTAACCTGAACTTGGATTTGGAGATCCTATTTCTGGAATAGAAAACAGAATGTATTATACACACATACAGAGAGCATGGGCTACCTCCCACCTGGGTCACACTGATGCCTGCAGCCAAGTTTGGACCCTACTGGTCTCCCAGAAACCGGAATCGGGCTGCGGGCCCAAGGAGGCTGAACTGAGGCACCAGAAACTGTGTGGCCCAGGTGGGACATGCAGAACAGACCAGAACAGGACATGACATCATGGAAGACAGCGATCCTAGGAGAACCGGAATGTCCCGTTGAACTGTACTGTACTGAACTGGTGGTTAACAGAGAGAGAGAGAGAGAGAGAGAGAGAGAGAGAGAGAGAGAGAGAGAGATCAAGTGAAAGATCAAGGGAGAAAGAGGCAGAGAGAGTGGAAGATGTGCTACATTTTAGCCTTAGGGTGACTGGGATGTGAGTGAATATATGTGTATTTGCCAATGTCTCTGTGGGTGTGTGTATATTAGTGTGCGTGTACATTAGCCTGTCTATGTGTATGTGTGTGCGCATCAGCATGACTGTGTGGCTGAGAGTGCTAGTATGTGTGTGTGTGTGTGTGTGTGTGTGCCAGCATGTGTATGCGGTTTTGTGTGTGTGTGTGTGAGTGTGTGTGTGTGAGAGTGTGAGTGTGCGCGCATGCGAGTGTGTATGTGTGTGTGAGTGTGAGTGCTGGACCGTAATACTGGAGCTTCACTGACTGCCCATTAGAGAGGCCCTGTTAGCAATGCTCCATTAAACACCAGTCATCTTCCTGTCCCCCTGCTGAGAGGAAAATCACAGCTCCAAGCCCTGCTCCCAGGTCAGCTCCTACACTCACACAGCCACCACCGCCTGGATGCCACACTGGCCTCAGCTGACCCTGGGTAAGACCGGCTGACAGATAGTCGATAAGTGGTTGGCAGAGTAGCTGTCAGGAATGTAGGAGCTGTTGTCAGACTGGTCATCGGAGTATTTCAACATCTCACCCCAGTATCTCACCCCAGTGTCTAACCCTAATGTCTCACCCCAGTATCTCACCCCAGTGTCTAACCCTAATGTCTCACCCCAGTATCTTACTCCAGTCTCTTGCCCCAGTTCCCCCCCCCCATTCTATCACCCCAGTCTATCACCCCAGTCTCTCACCTTAGCATCTCACCCCAGCATCTCACCCCAGCACCTCACCCTAGTGTCCCTCCCCAGTATCTCACCCCAAGCTCTCTCCCAAGTCCACCCCCACCCCAGTATCTCACCCTAGTATCCCTATCCTCCTACTGTCCCTCTGATCCCCAGTCTTGCCTCTCTGTGAGTTTGTGCTTTGTCAAAGTATTTGTTTACAGGTTGTGTTTGTTTGTTGTGTTTTGCGTGTTGTGTGTGTGTTGTGTGTGTGTTGTGTGTGTGTCCACACAGACAGGCTCTCTGCTAGACGGCGCTGCTGGAGCTAACGTGATAGGCTCCAGAGGCTGACAGGGACCTGCCTTCCTAGGATGTGTCTGCCAGAGGCAGCAACAACAGCAACAACAATGAGGATGAATCAACAGATGAGGAGAAGATGGAAGAAGGAGGTGCCAGCACAGTGTATCAGCTGCCTCTGTGTACCAGTGCTCTACTCACACCGCGGTCACACCTGCATGCTGACATTTGTGAATGAGTCACTCTGTGTGTGTGTGTGTGTGTGTGTGTGTGTGAGTGTATGTGTGTGTGTGAGCGCATTGCATTGGAATGACGTACGTGTGGGTTGTTTGTGAGTGTGGTTTTTTTGCGCGTTTAGGAGTTTCTGTGTGAGTGTGTATGTGTGTGAAGCTTAGGAGAGGCAGGCCAGGTCCGGGCTGGGATATTGCCTAATATAAAAAGAGGGGATGAGTCTGACTGAATGGAAGAGAGAAAGAAAGGATTGAGTGAGTCAACCTTCCTCCCAGAGGACAGAAGAAAAACACTCCAGCAGCATCACCGAGGAGTAAAGAGCAGGATGAAGGGAGGAAGAGAATAAGGTGATTAGAGTAGAATATAGGAGAGGAGGGGAGATAGAGAGGTGAGGGACTGAGGTGAGAGAGAGAGGTAAAGGCAGGTGTGCGACTGAGGAAAGAGGGAGAGCGAAGGAGAGCGAGAGAGGTGAGAGAAGGGGAGAGGAGAACGCAAAGTGAGGTGACAGAGGAGAGGGTAAAGTGGAGGTGAGGAAAAGTGGGGGAGAGGAACGAAGAGGAGAGGACAGCAGGAGATGCTGGGAGGAAGAGAGAGGAGGGGGGAAAGTGGAGAGCCCAGTGAGGGGGGTGAGGAGGGGACCTTGAGAGAGAGAGAGCGGGGGGGGGTACTTACGCTAGCCTGGTACAGCAGGTCTCCCCCTCCATGTCACCAGCTGGAGCGTTGTCTGTATTCACCGATTCATTCTCACTGGCTGGCATGCTCACTGTGGGCCAGAAACGAAGGAGAGACAGACAGAGAAACAGAAAGAGAGGGAAGAGTGGAGGAAGACATAGGGAGGGGGCAAGGGAGAGGAGGGGGCCAGGGAGAGGAGGGGGCCAGGGAGAGAGGGGCGAGGGAGGAAGGGGGCAATAGACGGGGGAGAGGAGGTGGGCAAACAGAGAGGAAGGAAAGGGGGAAAGAGCGAAAGAAAAAGCGAGACGGAGAGAAGAAGGGAGAGTCACAGATAAAGACAGAAGAAAACAGGGATGAATCTGGCACCAAGGTAAGGTTAGAAACACAAGCTGCATCACACGCTGGTTATTACTGTAGCCCTTCCCTTCTGACCACTGTGCAATTGGTTTCTAGTCCCATTCCCACACAGTACATCACCAGGTCCAAGCCCTCACACAGGGGACAGACAGACAAACTGACAGTCGTCCAGGACTTAATGATTGGTGTTTTTTAAATTTTTGTTTGCGTTTTGATTTGACCCCCGACTGCCGAAGAAGCTGGCTTGATGAAAAACAGGTTGAGTAGGAAAAGAGAAGGAAAGAAGAAGAGATTAAGGATATTTTCAAAAGAAAAACAAAGAGTTAGTTTCATTTACTTTGTATTATTTTGAGCAGCAGATGCTATAATCTTAACGTACAAACCTCACCCACGCTAAATGACGAATTCTTCCTCAGGATGTGCCAGCATTGTTAGATCAGATGACAATCCCTGATTGTCATTGGTCAACAACACTGTCATTCACTGACCGTCCTATCAATTAAGGCCTATTTGGTCAAATCTGCAGAGCACCTGGTTTGAGAGAGCCTCCCTGAGCTAGTGGATGTGGGGAGGGAGGAGAGGAAAAAGAGATGAAAGAAGGAGACACAGAAGCTAAGAGAAGAGGAAGGGGAAGACAACTGCAGACATCGTCAAATGGATGGGAAGGGATGGAGAGAGGGAAGGGATGGAGAGAGGGAAGGCAGGAGAGAGGGAAGGGATGGAGAGAGGGAAAGGGAGTGGGAGGAGAGGAGGTGCGGTGGAAGGGGAGGTGAGGGAGGGGATGGAGAGAGGGAAGGGGGAGACGAGAGGAAAGGGGAGAGAGGGAAGGGATGGAGAGAGGGAAGGCGGGAGAGAGGGAGGGAGAGCTAGAGAGAGAGAGAGCTAGCGGGAGAAAGCTGGGGAGAGATGGGGGTGGGGAGTGGGGAGATGGTGGAGGGGGAGATGGGAGAGAAGGGAGGGGCGGAAGGGAGGGAGGGAGGGATGAGTGAAGAGGGGAAGGCGGGAGAGGGAAGGGAGGAGAAAGAGAGACGAGGGAAGGGATGGAAGAGAGAGAGAAGGGACACATGGAATCCTGGAGAGAGGGGAGAGGGTGAAGAGAGAGGGAAGGGAGGGAGAGGGAGGGCAGGGGATGAGAGAGGGAGAGGCGGGATATGGACAGACGGGAGGCAGGGGGCTGGGAGGCAGGGGGAGGGAGGTTTGGAGGGTGAGGAAAAAATCGTCAAACGGCGAAAGAGAGAGCTCAAATGGAAAATGGAAATGAGAACATGCGAGGGAGAGGGACATTTTGCACCGAGGTAGAGATGGAGCGATGGAGAGGAGGGAGAGAGGGACCGGATGAAGGATTGGATAAATGAGGGACAGTTATAAAGTGCTATTAGAATATTCTCTTATTGCTTCTGCCACTCTTCATCCATGAGACTGGGATGAAGAGAGGGGGGGGGGCGAGGGATGACAGGGGGATAGAAGGGTGCTTGTGTGTAAAATATGGTGGATAGAGAGATGGCAGAGAAGTGTCAGGTTCCAACTCGTCCGCCTCTCTCTCCTTCCTTTACCCCCCTCCCCTCCCCCTTTCCCTCCTCTCACACTTTCCTCGATACCTATTTCTTTCTGCGGTTCTTTCTGTCTACACCTTCCAATAACCTTTACCAGTCTGTCTCATTAACTCCCCCCCCACCACCTCAGAGCACTGCCCCAGTGAAGAACCACAGGAACAGAGAAGAGAGCAAGGTTACCACCAGGAATGTGGCCTGCAGCCACTCCAACAAACCAAATGAACACAATATGAGGCTGACCAACAACAACAACAAAAAGACAGCATTCTTTGGAGAGAATGTGTCAACGGAAAACTATTAGAACGTAACAGAACCTCATACAACTTCGCAGAGCTGAATGCAAAGCAGTAGTGCCTGAGGTAGCCCGAGCTTTTAAATCAGCCAATAACATTAATGCTCCGGCCCGTCTCATCCAATAAGAACCCTGAATGCTCAGAGGGCCAGTCAATGGCATGCAATGTTGGAGCAAGATTCCCTCAGCATGCTTCGGGACCAACACAGAGGGCAGTAGCCATGCACTCTTAGCCCCAGAAGCCCTGGCAGAATATGTGGTTACCTGTGGAATACATACTGTGTCACTGTAGTTAAGAGTAGGGACAGTAGAATAATTGGTTTAACTCATGGAAATAGTGACATGACCTGTATGAAGCGCTGTCCTGTCCTCCTTTCTCCCTCTCCTCACTTCTACCCATCCTCCACTCTTCTCCTCCCCCCCTCTCCTCTCCTTTCCATTCCTTCCTCACCTCTCCTCTCCTCACCTTGTCTTTGCTCTCATCTCATCCTAAAAGGCCTCCCTCCTCCTGAGGCCAGTTAAATATATAATCCCTCCTGCCAGCCTGAAATAGTTCACCCTCCATAGTTAGAACCCACTGCTATGGAACCACTGCAAGCAGGGCAGAGGAGAGAGGGATGGGGGAAGAAGTGAAGAGAGCCGGAGAGATGGAGGGAGGGAGACAGACAGCAAGAATCGGATAGAGGGAAACAGAGAAAGACTGAAGTGGCAAGAGAGGGAAAGGGAGAGAAAAAGGGAAAAAGAAAGAGGAAGATGGAAATATAGTATGAGAGTGAAAGAGAGAGAGAGATTGAGAGAAAGAAGGACAAAGGAACAAGAGCAGTAGAAAGAGAAATGGAGTGAAAACAGAGCTCGATGTGACCTGTCAAGATGTTCTACACAGTTCCACTAGACTAACACTGGTCTGATCCAGAAACACAGCTCACTGACCATTTACAACAACTGAAAACACCTTGAAAAACATGGAAAACAACAGATTTAATATTCAAATTCAGATTCTTATCTATATTCATTAACAAACAAGCAGGCAGGCGTTCCGATTTCTTAGTTAGCTGTAATCTATGACTTGCAGTTTCAGCATATCCAGCATGCGTTTGGGTTCATTCATCAGGTCAAACAGGAGTCTGTTTCATAAAAAGGCTGTCTGCAGGGTCATTCATGAGGAAACAAACTGATTCTGGTTCAAATATCTGGAGGACGAGAGAGGGAGGAGCCATGCGACGGAGGGGGCGGGGCTTCCAGATATTTCAAGCAGGCTTTTCAGCACTTTTCAAAAAACAAACAGTAAAATAACCAACTAATAAAAAAGAGTTCCAAGTTGATGTTAATCCTACTTCCTCCGCCCCCTCCCCCACCTCCTCCTCCTCCTCCTCCTTCTATTAATATTCAGAACATGAGGATAGACATGCTGTTCGGTCATCATTCAGAATATTAACACAGTCACAGATCCAGGTAATCTAGCCAACGGAGAAACGCATGTAGAGAGTCTAGTGGATCTTAGTGGATTTCCATAAGGAGCCACTGCTCTGGAGGAGAGAGTCACGCTTTCAAGATCAGGATCGCAGTCCGATGCACGTAGAGGTGGGGGCGGGGGGAGAGAGGGGGGATTAGCGGAGGAGAAGAGAGGAGAGGTAAGGACTGGAGAGGAGAGGAGGAAAGGAGCGGGAGAAGCAAGAGGAAGGAGGGAAGGAGGAGGGAGCAGAGGAGAGGGAGGAGAGTGGCAGTATGGTACAGAGGACCCAGACTGCTTGCAAGTTTCAGTGGGAGGTAAGAGAGGATTTGCCATGCAGACGCACACGCCTTACGAAGAATAGCCGCTTTTTTCTTCACGGCTCCACGGATGTACTGTAAACGACGGCTCTTACCTGGAAACAAAGAGGAGGGCTCAGACCCAACGAGCGCACACGCGCACACACACGCGCACACACGCACACACACCCACACACGCGCACACACACACGCACAAATACACCCACACACACTCACATACACATCCCTCCCCTCCCCCTGAAAACACACGCTATGTAGCTACATACATATTCTGTATATTCCATAACTGTCATCGTTATGTTATTCTGTCCATTGCATGATCAACTATTCAGTTTAGCTGAGAGCAACTGTAGCTGAACTGTGGGAAGAACGCCTGCTAGAATTATACAAAAGAAGAGAAGGAGAGAGAGTGAAGGGCAAAGACGAGAAATGTGAGAGAGACTGGGCAGAGGAGAGAGGGAGATAGAAGAGTGTAGGAGAGAGACGAGGAGAGAGGGAGATAGCAGAGTGTAGGAGAGAGACTGGGCAGAGGAGAGGGAGATAGAAGAGTGTAGGAGAGAGACGGGGAGAGGAGAGAGGGAGATAGAAGAGTGTAGGAGAGAGACGGGGAGAGGAGAGAGGGAGATAGAAGAGTGTAGGAGAGAGACGGGGAGAGAGGTCACTACTCTACTGTTCTGAGGAGAGAAACAGTAATAGCCAGCTCTGATCAAATGACCAATAACGGCACAGAGAAACGGAGCGACACACACACGAGCAAAAGAACACGAAACACACACGCGCACGCATGACACACACAGCAAAAAGCAAAGAGGGGAATATGAACATCACCACATCAAACCATAACACAGGGACACACACGAGGTATTACCATGGGTTTCACTGGAGTGACTAAACCAAGCAAACTTCCCCCTCTTCTTATCAAGCAAGTCGGCCAACGTCACTCCTTCCTCAAACAAAACGAAGGGAATCAGCATACCACGCAGACACACACACACAGACAGACAGACAGACAGACCCCCCCCCAACCACCCTCACACACACATACACACCAACCACCCTCATAAATATACACACACACAGACCCCCCCAAACCACCCTCACACACACATACACACCAACCACCCCCATAAATATACACACACAAACACACACCCTCAACCACCCTCACACACACAAACACCAACCAAACACCCTCACACACATACACACACACAGGCAGACACCCTCCAACCACCCTCTCTCTCTCTCTCTCTCTCTCCCACACACACACACAAACACACACACACACACACACACACACAAACAATGTCAGGACCACCTTGCGCTAACACACTCATGCATGTGTGACATCAAACAGTGACCATATGCCAGGAGTGACAGTAATCTGATGGCTGTAGGTGACCTTAGACAGCTGACCACACGGCGCTCACCGAGACAGACAGAGCTCTGGCTATCAAGGTGAACAGGGGGAGGAAGGAGAAAGAATAAAGGGATGGAGGTGAGAGAGAACAGAAAGGTATAGGTTGACAAAAAAGAAGAAAAGAAAACAGAGAGATGGAGGGTAACTACTGGAGGGTAACTACTGGGGAAAAGAAAGAGATGGCTAGAGTGAGGCAAGTAATGAACACTGAAATGGATGGGCAGCGAGAGAGAAATAGAGAGGGGATGGAGGGAGGGATGGAGAGATGAGTCAGATCAGAAAGAAAATCAATGGTCCCTCATGTGTGTGCCTGTGTGTCTGGTGGAGTGTGGAACGTGTACGTCTCAGTGGTGTGTGTCTTTTTCCCTCTTTCCTCATTTCTGTCACCTAACTGACTGCTACAGTACCCTAACCAGCCTTTAGATGGCAGTGTTGATCAGAGCCCTGACTTGGTAGATCTCCCCTCCTCTTCTCCCTCCTCTTCTCCCCTCCCCTCCCCTCCCGTCCCCTCTCCCTTCTCCTCCCGCTCTACCCCCTCCTCCTCTCCTCCACCCCTCTTCCTCCCCTCCCATCTACTCCTACTTCCCCCTCCCCTCTCTCCTCCTCCTCTCCTTCAGCACTCTGGGTACTGATGGAGGAATATAGGCTAACAGTCTGTTTTAAGAGGCCATCCCACTTCTAGAACACCTGAGACCAAACCACTTCTAGAACACTTGAGACAGTTCCAGTTCTAGAACATCCCCAATTCATTCGAGTTCCTGCCCATTCAGGGAATACAAGTCCAGCTCTGGAGCCTCAGACACAGACAGACTAAGGCATGATGTGCTGTATGCTATCAGGGGGACAGCTTGTATGTCTGCTGTCCTACATGGTACACATGCTTACAGGCTGTTTCATCGCCTCCTCAGAGACTCGATCAACACTGCATACCTGGATGTGGATACCTGAGCACTGATGTTACCTGGACGGCACGACCAGCCTGCAAGCATATCTGGTAAACAATTAAACCTGAAGACCTGTGCATCTCAGACACACACACACACACACACCTCTATGCCTGCCTGCCTGCCCGCTAGCATGCTCACCCGCCCACACACACACACACACACACACACACACACACACGAGAGACACAAATCTTGAGCTTATGGCTAAGCTCTGATGCTTGGCTGCACTTGAACTGTCATTCTGCTTCATTGATAAGCACTATTCACAGATGCTAATACTCTGGAGCTCACTGACTCTATTTATGTGTGTGTGTGTGTGTGCACATGTGTGTGTGTGTGTGCACATGTGTGTGTGTATATACATGTACTGTGTTTGTTCATGTGGGTATTTTCATGCATTGTATGTTTTTGAGTGAATGTGTGCATGGATTTGTGTGCGTGCATGTGATGGAGCACAACTAAGCTAAAATGGTGCTGTGTTAAAGCTTCATAGATCATCGACGCTCCTCTCTCATTCTCTCCTCTCTCATTCTCTCCTCTCTCCTTCCCTCCTCTCCCATCCTCTCCCATCCTCTCCCCTTCCCTCCCCTCCCCTCCCCTCCCATCCCATCCAATCCTCCCCTCTCCCCTTCCCTCCTCTCTCATCCTCTCCTCTCCCATCCTCTCCTCTCCCCTTCTCTCCTCTCCCATCCTCACCTCTCCCCTTCTCTCCGCTTCCATCCTCTCCCCTTCTCTCCTCTCCACTCCCATCCTCTCCTCTTCTCTCCCATCCGCTCCTCTCCCCCTCTCCTTCTCTCCTCGCTCATCCTCTCCTCTCCTGTTCTCTCCTCTCCCCTTCCCTCTCCCATTTTCTTTTGAAGCAACTTTCAGTCCTTCTGTCATCCCTCTATTTCCTTCTTTTCTCTCTTATCCCACCCTTTCTTTTAGTCTCCTATCTGTTCCAGCTCCAGGGCCATTTCAGGCCAGTGTTCTCCACTTTGTCTCCAGGGATGTTAGCCCTCTCCTGGGGAGGCTATGTGCTAAGGCTGGCCTGAGGGCCTGGGCCTGGACTCACTGGGGACAGTCAGTCAGCTGTCTGCGTGTGTTTGTACGCATGTTTGTTGACAAGATTCAGACTGCATACCCCCCCCCCACCACCCCATCCTTCTCTCCTTTGTGAAGCAACAAGCTGTGGAATAAGCAGCCTGTTGTTCAGAGGAGTCCGGCAGCACACAGATTAAGACTTCCCGTAATAGATGAGGGCTCACCATATTTGTTTTAGGTTTAGCTAGGCTGCTAAGAGCCAGGCAAGAGGAGCCCGACCAAAGAGTTCTGATGTACCTGAGCCTGTTACAAATGGCAAAGAAAAATGGAAGCTCGAGTGTGTTTGGATAACTGACCCCTCGGTACGGAACGTATTGATCCCAGAAAGGTTGAGCCAGGTCATAGTGTGTTTAGATATGAGGCTAACCTGGCCAGGTTGATCAAACAAACACTAAGACTAATGAAGAGTTCAGTGTAGTGAGAGTGTGTGTAGTGTGTGTGCAGGGGGGCATGCCCAGCCAGACTAAGAGGTCTGGCTGCCTGCCACCTCCCTGGAAAAGAAGCTGCAGTGACTTCATTACCAACTCACTAAACACCAGGCCTTGACCCCATCCATCACCGCACACATACATACACACGTAGGCCACACACGCGCACACATATGCATGGGCCACACACGCACAGGCCACACACACACTAGCCAGTTGAATATAGAGATGAGCTGTAGATACGAACAGCCTTTGAATCCTGGTCACCATTTGCTACAGGCCCTGTGTGTGTGTGTGTGTGTGTGTGCATGTGTGTGTGCATCTATGCCAGTATCCTGACACAGCACATCTCTCTGCTGTTTTCAATTAACATACAACCCCTCCTTCTCTCTTGTCCTCCCCCCTCTCCTTTTAGCCACCCCCCTCTCATCCCATCATCGTCTCGTGCCCCCCACCTTTGCTCCTCCTCTTCTCTCCCCTTCACCCCAACACTCTGCCAACCTCTCCCCCATCTTACCCTTTTATCCCAGCCCTTTATCATTCTCCTCCATCCTCTATTCCTGCTGTCCCCCTTACCGCTCTCCACCCCCACCTCATCCTCTTGTCTCAACCACATCCACCCACTCCTCCTCTCTCAAGCTCTCCTCTGCCTCCCTCTTCATCACCCACAACCCCCTACCTAGCTCCAGTGAGAGATAAAGCACTGAAGCGTGAAGACGACAGGGACAATCGATTGTCAATTGACCAGGAGGGGTAGAGTGGCAATGGCTCTATAAAGAGTTGTTAGCAAAAGCAATGTTCTGAAGTGAGCCGGAATGGGTTAGCATTAGCATTTGCAATGTAATGAAGCAGGCTAGAGTGGCTTTGCATCAGAAGGTATGGGTCCAAGTGACAATATGCTAGTTTAGATTTTGTTAGCACAAGCAATTAAGCATCAAATGTGTGCTAGCATTAGCATAGGTGCATAAGCATAGGCAAACATTTTGTTGGTAATAAGCAATGTCTAAGTATTGACAGTGTTTGACTGAGCTCAGTTGAAGCAAACATCAGCAATGTTGACTCCATGAGTATATTAGTCACTGTGGCAGAGGTATTGGTGTCCTAAATGTGGATGACAGCTGGAAATGCACTTTAAAAGTCGGACTGTTCCTGGTAAATATGGACCATCCCTTGACTCCAACCAATGAAAGAATGTATTTCCATGAGTTTGTGCTTGATTCGCCTTCTACACTCAAAATTAAAAGAAGTGTGTTAGCGTCAGTGCGTTAGCTTGAGTGTTTTAGCATGGTGTATTAGTATGAAGGTGTTAGCATTAGCTCCAGGCTACCCTGAACAAAAGGCTAGTCTGTGAGGTGAGCTGTGAGATGGGGAGATGAGTCAGGGACACTGGCTGGGACTGACAGGACTGATAACTGGAGCTATGGATCTTCGGCCACTCCTGGTCACACACACACACTCACATGCATACACTCAGATGGTACAGACACACAGATGACATGCACACACAAGGTCCAGAGAAACACATAAACATACACAAACCAGCAACCACACACACACACACACACACACACTAATCTCCACCCTCTCAACACATTGACATAGACACACAACCAACATATTACCCTCCCATCCTCCAGGAACTACCCCCTTCCTCCTGTGCCCCAGTTCTTCTCTCCCCTCATCCAACCCCTGCCCCCATCCCCCCACCCTCACTTGCTTCCCATTCCCCAGTGCCCCCTCCTCTTCACCAGTACTCACGGTTGCGTGGCTTGTCGTCATCCAGGCCCTCCTCCTCGTTCTCTGGGTCGATGTCCTCAGCCTGGGTGATCCAGTCCAGGTAGCCCTTCAGGTCCTCCTCCAGCTGCTGCTTCTCCCGCAGCTTCTGGAAGTCTCCACGTGCCTTTGCCTTCTCACGCTCCTTGGAGAACTCTCTGGAGGAAGGCAGTGATGAACGGAGGGATGGTGGTATGGTAGAATGGAGGGGTGGCGGACGGGAAGGAATTAGAAGGCAAGAGATGGAAGGAGAGAGGAAAGGAGGGAGAAAGGAAATGATGGTGGACATTGAAGGTGAAAGATGAGATGGGAAGGAGGGATCGAAGAGGGAGGGGATAGAGAGATGGAAGAGAAGAGGGATGCACAGAAATCAAGGGACAAGAAGGGGGGAGAGATGGAGAAGGAGAGAGAGAATCTGAAAACCCATAGAAGCAATTTAATCATATTGATAATTCATCATTGAGTTGCATATATTCATAGTAACATGAAGAGAGCGAGTCATAACTAGAGAGAGAAAGGGAGCAAGAGAAAGAAAACAAGAGAGAAAGTCAGAGAGAGAGAGAAAGGGAGAGAGTAGTGACTGCAAGAGAGAGAGAGAAAGAGAGAGAGAGAAATAAAGGGAGAGAGGGGTGACTGCAAGAGAGAAAGAGAGAGAGAAAGAAAGGGAGAGAGCAGTGACTGCAAGAGAGAAAGAGAGAGAAACAGGTAGAAAGGCAGGTAGGCAGCCGCGAGAGAGAACAGTGGTTACACAGTGTTAGTCTTCATCACAGAGATGCAGCACGAGGGAAAGGAGAGGAGCAGAGCTCCCATGCATTAGAGGAAACAGTCACACTAACAGCAAAACACAAACACTTCATGGCAGAACAGGATTCAAATGATGCAATATTAGGAAATGACTTTGAAGAAACAGGTGTGTGTGTGTGTGAGTGTACGTGAAAGTGAGTGTGCGGATTGTATGTGTGTGTGCGTGTGCACGTAAATGAGTATGTGCACTCCATTCTTCACAATGTTGGAACAGAGCCTACAAACTACCTCCCTGGTCGGTACTTGAGGAAATCAATGTGTGTGTGTGCGCGTGCGATCAACAATACTGGGCTGTAATTTCATCACTCCCTTGGTGCCCACCACAAAACATCCAAACACACACACACACACACACACACTCTCTATCATTATCTGGGTCTGTTGCTGCTGGCCGTTGGCTGGAAGTCCATGTGATCCACTCCAGGTCAGCATGGTGCAGATCCTGGACGAGCTCACTGCAGCTTCCTCCTTCATTCCCATCTGTCTGAACTCCTACAGGCCACTTAAGGTGACACAGACGCTACACATGAGGGCCTGTCATCGGATAAAACATCCCAGCAACTGCCCTCATGTGGGGCCGGGGCCATTCATCTGGATGATGGCTCATCAGTGCCCAAGCACTCCTTACTTCATTCTCTTTCTCTCGTGGTGTCTCTCTCACTCGCTCTCTCGCTCCCTCTCTCCATCTCTGTATATCTTTCTCTCACGCTCCACCTCTCTCACCGCACCAGCCGCCCAGCGAGAGAGGTGCCATCTTTGCGTTTGCGTGTCTGAGCGTGCGAGACAGCAGCGGCAGAGATGAGGCGATGCAGCGGGACGACCGCAGTTGGACGCGGTGCAGCACCAGATGGGCACCAGGCTTCTGCTGTAAAGCTCGACTTGACTAAAAGGTGATGGGCCAATGGAGGAGCTGAGTCAGTGTGACATCGCCAGAGAGGTTAGGCCTGGATTACAGGAAGAATGCCTCTGAGCTGGAGTAACCTTTCTCTGCCATGTAGAGCAGCTTACAAATACCCAGACACAAACTCTGTTTCCGAGTGAGGCAGAGGGAGAGGCGAGGAAGAGATGGAGAGAGGAGGAGGATGATGAAAAAGACCAAAGAGACGCGAAGAAGAGGAGAATGGAAGAGATGGAGAGAGGAGGTAAAGACGGAGAGAGGAGGAGGGAGAGAGAAGGAGGAGGGAGAGAGAAGGAGGAGGCTGAGAGAGGGAAGCTGCTTGGTGACCTTTGTGACCCTTGACCCCTCGTTCTTACCCGCTCAGCACGCCCAGAACCAAGTTAAGCACAAAGAATGACCCTATGATGATTAGGGTGACAAAATACAACCAGGGCCATCCATTCCCTACAGCATCATTAACCTGGGGAGAGGAGGGGGAGGATGGGGAGAGGAGAGGAGGAGGGTAGAGGAGGAGGAGGGGGAGGGAGAAGAGGAGGATGAGGGGGAGGGAGAGGAGGAGAGGGGTGGAGGAGTGGGGAAGTTAGCAAAGAACCTGGACTAGCAAGCAACAAGACTCTGCTGGGCTGATCTGGACTCCACTGCCTCGGATCTTTTCCCCTCTACTGCAGTTCTCCATCCATCTGTCCAATAATAACCTTGCTTTCTGCCTGGTTGCCCAGAAACTCAGACAACATATTCTGCGCAAAAAAAAACCCCAACAGGAAGTGGGTTTTTCCGCCTGAGAGTCAACTTGGGGTATGAATAATGAATTCCCCTGCTCAGCCCTGAGACTGCAGGCGTACAGGGTAAAAACAGAACACGGACCACCTGCTGCAGCTGCCCCCTGCTCAGGAACCAGGCCTGCTGGGCAGCTGGCTCAGAGAGGGAGACGAAAGCATCCGAGAGAGAGGACAAGTGTGCTGGGTCACCTGCTTTAAGGCTGCCTGGCCTAGCTTACCCTGCCCTGACTGTTCTGGTAAGGAGGAGGGAAGGGGAGGGATAGAAAGTGAAATGACAGACAGGGTGGGAGGGGGATAGGGAGAGAGAGAGAAAGAGATGATGGGAAAGAGGGAGAGAGGGGGAGGAAGAGAGAGCAAGGGACAGGGAGGGAAACACAGCTGGCAGGGGGGAGATAGATAGAGAGACAGAGTGGGAGACAGTGAGGGAGAATGAGGAGAGAGAAGATAGAAGAAAGACAGGAGACAGCAGAGTGAAAGAAAAAGAAGTGAAGGAAGGTGAGGGAGACAGACAGCCTATAAAAGTCTAGTTATCCCAAAAGTCACCAGTGTACAGGGAGACAACTGTTCGCTCTAACAGGACGTGACATCACTTCCCCCCAACAGGGACTCAGGCTGAATCAACATAATGCAGATGGACAGAGGGAGGGATGGAGCGAACAGGGGAGGGGTAAACTGGCACTGACATACGGTCCAGCTCCTAACCCTTCTCCTTCTCTTGCCCCATGAGTCTTGTTGTTTGTTTGTCCAACATGGGAGACACACAAAAACGCACAAACACACACACACACACACACACACACACGTACACATACACACACACACACACTCTTACCCGCTCAACACCCCCAGAACCAGATTTAGAACGAAAAAGGATCCAAAAATGACCAGACTGACAAAATAGACCCAGGGCAGCTCATAGCCCATAGCATCCTGCATCTGCAGAAGGAGAGGAGGAGGAGAGGAGAGAGAGAGGGAAGGGGGATGACAGGGGAGCACAGGAGGAGAAGGACAGGGGGATTAAAGAAGGAGAGGAAAAAGCAAACAAGTAGATTAAGTGATACAGTTGTTAGGAAAGAGCAGTGGCAGACAGTGGCAAAGCTAGAGGGCTGTCTGTGTGTGTCCCTGTGTGTGTGTGTGTGTGTGTGTGTGTGTGTGTGTGTGTGTGTGTGTGTGTGTGTGTGTGTGCATGTCTGTGTCTGTGTGTGTCTCTCTGTGTGTGTCTGTGTCTGTGTATGTGTGTGTGTACATGAGCGTCAATGTGTATGTGTACATAGTGGATATTTTTTATAGCTATTAGAATGCTACTATCAAGTATTTCTACCTTGCAGCATCATTCATCCCCTTCATGAGGGCCTTGACCGCATGCTTGAGGGTTGAGTGGTACAAAGTGGCTAGTCTGTCTCTGTGTGCGTGTGTGTGCCAACTATCTATTTGTCCTTCATAGCCACATTGCAATATTGCTGTAACTAAAGAGGGTATTTGTGTAGTAATAAATGTGTGTGTGTCTGTGTCTTCCTATGCGTCTGTTGGTCAGCGTGTGTGTGTGTGTGATCCAGCTGGAGAGGGCGAGGCAGAGGCAGAGAGGGGGTGTGGAGCCAGTAAGTCTCCCACTCTACACACACACACACACACACACACACACACACACACACACACACACACACACACACACACATCATACAAAAACAACACATCACACACACAAACAGACAGACACATACACGCAGCCGAACTTGGAGAGACAGACCGACAGACACGCAGGCATACACATACACAAACATGGATACAGACAGCATTACAATACATTGCTATTGACAGAATCCATCAGTTCCCCAGAAGTGCCTTATCAGCTCCTTTACATTAGTGTGTGTGACTTTAGAGACAGAGTTCATCAACAGGTTAAAGCTACTCTGTACCTATCAGATAGTAGTATGCATTACATAATAGTAGTAGTGGTACTATAGGTAGTACTACTAGTATGAACTAGTAGTGGTAGCTCATATAAATAGTACCAGCATAAATAGAACAGTGTGTAGTACTGTAGTGGTATGGATGGGCCTCTCTGGTCAGTATCATGTGATTGAATATTGACTCTCCTCCACTTTATCCTCAAGTCCAGTCTGTGTGTGTGTGTGTGTGTGTGTGAGTGTGTGCATGTGCACGCCCTCGCCTGTATGTGCGCGCGCGCGCACCTGTGTGTATGTGGATGCGCTCGCTTATATATCATCTGAACGAGAGCCTTCTGATTCCAGACACGTTCAGTAGTGTCTTCAGTAACACTGAGAGTACACTCTGTGATGTTTTGAAACAGCCTAGCTGTTGTTGATTATCTGTCATGTCCTCAGGTGTCTGAGTGCATGTGTGAGAGAGTGAGCGTGTGAAGGCAAATATGAGAGAGTGAGTGTGAGAGAGTGTGTGTGTGTGTGTGCGCGTGCGCGAGTGTGTGAGGGAGTGAGTGTGAAAGAGTAGATGTGTGATAGATAGGATCAAAGTGTTTCACTGTTGTATTGTCTGTATGGTTTTGATATGTGTGTCTGTGTACGTGTGTGTGTGTGTGTGTGTGTGTGTGTGTGTGTGTGAGAGAGAGAGAGAGAGAGAGGCTAATAGCACAAGCCTCAGACACAGACTCATCCCTATCTGTTATCAGCTCTCTAATTGGATGTCCTCGTCTAGCCCAAACAGGAAATGGGCTCTTGACCTTCCTGTGGGACCGTGCCACACATGTATCCAATCACATATACAGACCACAGAGCCTGAGTGGAGGAAACTGTAGCTCTTCTATTGCTGTGTGTGTGTGTGTGTGTGTGACACTATCAAAATCACTGTTTGCGATGCACAATCAGCATTGGGTTTCTAGTAATGTGCTTATCCTGATGTATCCACATGTTCCTGAAAAGCTACTTAGCACTCATGAGGCACTGATAGCTGAGGGGACATTTCACTCCAAATCTTCCACTTAGTTTCCACTTTCTCCAGTGAAAATACACATAAAAACAGGATTTAGAGTGAAACGTTCCTTTCTCGTTGTGGCAGGCGACTCACCCAGTAGAGCACCTCCGTCCAGCCCTCCATGGTGATGCACTGGAACACCGTCAGCATGGCGAACGCAAAGTTGTCAAAGTTGGTGATGCCGTTGTTGGGCCCCTCCCAGCCCGTGCTGCACTCTGTGCTGTTCTGGGAGCAGTGCCGTCCATTAGGAGCACAGGGGGCCGGCTTGTTCTCTGCAATAGGACCTGGACACACACACACACACACACACACAACTAAATCTGTGTTTTGACTGTATTTGTGTGTGAGCCGTACGTGCCTCTGTAAGTGACCAGTACAGTACGTGTGTGTGTGTGTGTCTCACCCATGTGACCCTCTTTGTGGATGTAGAAACAGGTCCTGTGCATCTTCCCCATGAACAGCTCCAGGCCGATGATGGCGTAGATGATGATGACGAAGAGCACAAGCAGAGCGATGTGGAGCAGCGGCACCATGGCCTTGATGATGGAGTTCAACACCACCTGGAGACCTGAGGAGAGGAGGACACACGTGAGAACATACACAGGACAGGAGGGAACAGGAGAGGACAGGAGAGAACAGGAGAGGACAGGAGAGAACAGGAGAGGACAGGAGAGGACAGGAGAGAACAGGAGAGGACAGGAGAGAACAGGAGAGAACAGGAGAGAACACGAGAGGACAGGAGAGGACAGGAGAGAACAGGAGAGGACAGGAGAGAACAGGAGAGAACAGGAGAGAACAGGAGAGAACAGGAGAGGAGTAGGAGAGGTCCTGATACTAATCTCATATTCTATTTCCTCAGAATTCCACCAGATAGATCACCAGCTGCTCCCTTGGGTTGGGAGTTTACACACACACACACACACGCACACACACACACACACGCGCGCACACACAAGCTGGATTATCCATCCGTGAACAATCTCTCCAATCCAATCCTTTCTCCTGTCCACTGTGTATCTGTGTGTGCCGCTGTGTGCCTTTGTGTGTGCCTGGGTGTTTGTGACTCACTGGGAACTCCAGACACCAGTCGCAGGGGTCGCAGCACTCTGAAGGCCCGGAGAGCCTTGACGTCGAACCCAGCTGCCTTCCCCCCTATAGGGGTACCCCCGTCCCCCTTAGTGGCCTGCTCCAGGATAGCGCTGAACAACCTGAGGAGCACAGGTTTGGGGGGGGGGAGAGAGAGAGAAAGACAACAGTTTGTTCATCATGACAGTTTCATCATCATCATCATCGTCTTCATCAGCTTGGTCGTCATATTCGACCTCCTCGCTGCGACAGTAAGTTGAGAGTAACTGACTAAGAAACAGTGAATAACTACTAGTGGCTATCTGGATATAACCAGTTTAACCTTTCTCTCTCTCTCCTCTCTGTATCCTTCTCCCTCCCTCCTTCGACTCTCTCTCTCTCCCCCTCCCTTCCTCGCACAATAACATTTTGTACAGAGCTCGGCTCAAAGGCTGGCCAGCAGCGCATTAGATACGGAGAATTATCAATTAGCACAGATGGAATGACTACTTGAAAAGAATGCTTCTCATCAAAACCATCTCACCCTCTCTCCACTTCACTGTCTCTCTCCATCTCTCTCTGCCTCACTTTCTCCCCCTCCCTCTTTCCCTCCAGCCACCTGACCACTCAGCGTCTGAACATTAGTGGAAGAGAGAATTACAACCCCATTACACCCTCATAGAAGGAGACAGAGAGAAAGACAGGGGTGGAGAGAGGGAAGGAGTAAGAAAGAGGGATGGAGAGAGGGAGGGAGGGGGAGAAAGAGACGGAGAGAAAGAAAGAAAAAAGGAGATGCACGTAGAGAGTGTGGGATAAAAGGATGGCAGGAGGGATGTGTTCATCTCTGAAGGGTGAGAGTGCTGGGATGACACACACACACACACGCACATGCACACACAGACACACACACACACACACACACACACACACACATACACACACACACACGTACACACACACACCTCTTTCACTAAACTCCTCACTTTTCTTGTCCTGTTACTTAGTGTGAGACATGTTTCCCTCCAGAAACCGTCAGAACATATGTGCTTACCAGCTCTGTGATGGGTGTGTGTGTGTGTGCACAAGTGTGTGTGTGTGTCCAGCGATGAAGGGCATGCCTTCAGTTAGTCAGAATGCAGGTACACACTCTCATACATATGGAAAGGGCCCACAAGGAAAGACTGGCTCCTCATTTCCATAACACACACACACACACACACACACACGCACAGGTACAACCTACTACAGATGTGTAGGATGGGAGCTGAAGCACAAGCAGCAATTATGTTGATTCATCAAGGAGAGGGAGTGCATGTGTGTGTATGTTTGCGTGTGTGTGTGTGTGTTTGTGTGTGTGTGTGTGTGTGTGTTTATGTGTGTGTGTGTGTGTGTGTGTGTGTGCTCAGCATTACAGGAGTCCTCTCATCCTCTAATGGTGCTGCCATCTGTCGAACGTCTCACAGCCTCATCAATCCACCTAAGGGTGACACTGTACATATACACCCACTTCCTGTGCGCACACTTCCTGTATACACTCTGACATGTACACACACACGCGTCTTGTACACACACTTCCCGTGCAAACACCGATAAGAAGATAACACACTTTTGGTCCGTGGCTCCATCCGCCCCCTCCCGAAATGGGGAAGGGGGAGGAGAGAGAGTTCAAGCAGAAAGAAAACCACAGAGGAATGATTGAGGAAGTGTGGAGAGAGCAGGAGAGGAACAGAGGGAGGGCGATCGAGAGAGCCGGAGTAGAGAAAGTGTTGGAGGGATGGAGAGAGAATGGGTGAGGCAGGGAGGGGGAGAGCAGGGTGGTAAAAGGGGACACAAGAAATAGAACTGGGAGGGGAGAGAGAGAGAGAGAGAAATGTGAGAGATTGGTGAACGACAGATGGATAGAACGAGAAGACCATCACCCCCCCCCATCCTTCCATCCTGATCGTGTTCTTATGGAAGCTGTATTATGCTTCTCCAGAGCGATCACGCTCCGTGATGAACATGATTTGCATTCGAACGCCAGTCTATAAGAGCCATCATGGCAGCCCCTGTCGTCTCATCACAGCACCACTGTCACAGCCACAGAGGCTGTGAATGAGGACCAGGAGGATAACAATATGGCCAGAGCCATGCCAGAACGCAAGAATAGAAACGGCACTCAAATGGTGAGGCAATCCTGTACAATGACCTATCTTCTAAAGATTTGAAATCCATCTAAGAGACCAGGACGTGTATAATTGTCATTTGTGTGTGTGTGTGTGTGTGTGTGCCTGTGTGTGTGTAGAATGCCATGCTCTGAGCAGCCCGGTTAGCAGGATGAAGACAGGCACCTTCAGCTGCAACTGCGACTAATCAACCCCCCCCCCCCCCCCTCCCCGTGTGGAGGTGGAGAGGAGAGAGAGAATCAGCGAGGCAAATAGATAGTAAGAGCATTTCAGTCCAACAGTTGCATTTCAACAGTTGACAATTTTGGTTTTCTGTTCGTTAACATCGTGTTTGGATAATTTACCACACTTGAGTGCTCCTTCGGAGCTCGCAGTCTGGCAGTCTCCTGTGTGGCATGCATCGCAGCCCCTTGTCTCTCTGTGGCAGCTACAGTGTGTGTGTGTGTGTGTGTCTGTATGTGTGTGTACCTGGCTGTGTAAAGGCATGTGTGTGTGTGTGTTTTCCTTCATCAGTGTGTAGTAAAAGGAAACGATGGGCTGCCGGTAGACCGGTCACTTTACCGGTAAACAATAATGACGGTGTCACACTGGTTTATGTCCCCCTCAGACAAGCCAACACACACGCACACAGACACACACAGACATACAGAGAGACACACACAGAGACACACACAGACATACAGAGAGACACACACACAGACAGACACACACACACACACACAAAGACAAATGAGTATAGGAAAGTAGAAAGACTAAGAAAAATGTAGTTAAGGAGAGGGGAGGAGAAGAGAAAAGGAGAGGAGGGGACAGAAAGAAGAGTAGAGAAAAGAAGGTGGGAGGAGAGAGGAGGGTGGGATGAGGAGAGATGAGGGTGGGAGGAGGAGAGAGGAGGGTGGGAGGAGGTGGGAGGAGGAGAGAGGAAGGTGGGAGGAGGAGAGAGAGAAGAGGGTGGTAGGAGAGAGGAGGGTGGGAGGAAAAGAGAGGAGGGTGGGAGGAGAAGAGATGAGGGTGGGAGGAGAAGAGAGGAGGGTGGGAGGAGAAGAGAGGAGGGTGGGAGGAGGAGAGAGGAGGATGTGTGATTCAGATAAGGGAGGATGACTAGCTGTGGCATTGCTGGCCAGTTTAAAGGCCTTAATGGCAGTGGAGAAGCCAGGGGCTCTGCCTCACTGCTGCCAGCCCAGGGAAGTGTGTGTGGGTGTGGGTCTGTGTGCGTGTGTCCGCAGGGTGAAAAGGAGCCTGCCCTGTTCAGCTTGTAATAGCTAATATGAATGAACAGTAGATATGATGGCGATGTGTGTGTGCTCCAGGGTGTAGCATGGTCTGGGCGGGCAGGTCTGGGGTCTATGGTGGCCTAGTCGCCTCACACACACGCTCAATTAGAGCATTTTCCACCACATTAACGTCAACGCACATTTATTGTGTAATTACCCTCGCACATGCTCCACAGCACACAGCTGGCACTGAGGCCAGGGCACACACACACACACACACCCAAACAATGCACACACAATACACACACAGACATGCACTCATCCACAAAAGATGTACCCCCACCCACATGATTTACAAACACAGAGACACACAATTTACACACACAAAATATACGCACCCACGCACATTATATACACACACACAATGTACACACTCACGCACATTGTATATACACACAATATAAACACACACACGCAGATACACACAAATACACACAAACACACCCCAACAGTGAACAGATGCTGCAGGTTGCTGAATTGCAGGGAAAAGAGCTAGACAATCACTCTCAAGCACACCTAATCAGTTTACTGCATCTACATATGATGACTGTATCAGATGGTAGGGGATCCCAGGTGATCCCATTAGATCCCACTGGAGTCATACGTGTGCATGTCTGTCCTGTATGGGTGTGAGCAGACGGGTGTTTTATGCGTGGGAGTTCCTCTGTCATCTTATATTGACCAATCAGTGTCAGAGATGACAAATGACCACCAGTGATCACGATGACGACCACGTGACCGCGGTTGGATCATGATCTTATCCCTGTGGTAGCCACGTGACCACAGGTAGGTTCTAATCTCATCACTATGACAACGGCCTGTCACGGCTGTTTGAGCCAGACACTAGCTGAGGTCGCAGGTTCAACTCGCGCTGAAAGTAAACATCACTTTACACACCGACTGAAGTCTCTGCACTGTAAGATAAGGGATGGTGTGTGTACACAAGCCGTGTGTGTGTGTGTGTGTGTATGTGTGTGTGTGTGGTAATGAGGTGTGCACGCTGTCATCCATTACGTGACACCTGGGGCAGTGAATGCATCCGTCTCCTCCCTCTGGGTCTCTGTTCACACACCAGCTCTCCTCTGAGGACCCAGCCTAACCTAGCATGACACGCCTCTGCTGTACACACACGTACGCACGCCCGCGTGCACACATACGCTCGCGCCCACACACACATGCACACGCACGCACGCGCACACACACACACACACATGCACACACAGACACGCACACACCAAACACACACAGCCTTTGGACAGGGTAAATGCAGTGCCATAAGGCTGGGGCCATGGGTAGAGGGAAGAGGAAGAGGAAAGGACAGACGGAAGCACTAGATGTTTCTGTAGTCCACATCGTGCGTGTCAGTAGTGTTAGTGTTCCTCCATCACTCACCCCACTACCACAATGATGAAGTCCAGAAGATTCCATCCGTTCCTCAGGTAGGCGTTAGGGTGGAAGAGGAGACCGTATGCTATGACCTTGAGAAAAGCCTCCACTGTGAAGATGATGAGGAACAGGTACTCCACACGCTCCTGCCAAGAGGGGGAGGAGGGAGGGAGAGGGGAGAGAAAGAGAAGGAGAGGGAGGGAAAGTGAGAGGAAGAAGGGTGGGGGAAGGAGAGGGCGGGCAGGGCGGGAGAGAGAAAAAGAGGGAGGAAAAGCGGAGAAAAGGAAACGTCAGGATATTGTTTTAGTGATTGCATCAGCAGCAGTAAAACATTGACCTGATGTAGACGGAGGGGCAGGAACATGTTCTACAGCAGTAGTTCTAGAAGGAGAGAACATCTCGTCTGGAGTCGTACACTCATCACTCATCCTCACAGATATCCTTTATTAAGAGCAAAGTCAATCGTGGCGCCAAGCACACACGCACAAGCACACACACCAGATTTATGCCCATGTGCTCTCTCTCTCTCTCTCTCTCTCTCTCTCTCTCTCTGACATACACACACACACACACACACACACACACACGTCTTGCAGCAGACTTTCACTAAATGCCACGCAAATCCCAGCTTGCAACACATATGCTTCATACATAGACACTCATTCCCCTCTGCCTGTACCCCTAAGGAACACCCCCGCCTCTGTGTGTTTATGGCCTTTCCCGCCTCCACTACCCTGGGTGACTGACCTCTGGACCCAACCACCTGCTCTGATGTAGGGGGAGGCCCTGGTGGGTTGTCATATGATGGGTCTGCCCAGTTTCTCCTCAAGACTGGTGACTCATGGACACACACACATGCCTACATGAAGACACATACACACTAATACATACATACACATACCAACTAAGATGCACATTAACAAAAAAACACCCTCAGATAAACCCTCACATACAGAAGTAAAGAAAGTAAGTAGAGAGACAGAGAGAGGGCTGTTCCATACAGGAGAACACAGCTAAAGTGACAGTCGACCAGCCAGCATGGTTAACCGCTTCATCAACACAGGGCGCTGTTGTTGCTCAGATTATTGTTTTGCTTGTTACAGCTTGGTCCCTGACACCAGGGTGACTATTTCTCTGAGAGACTGTTTCTCTGGTAGTCTTTTTTTGGTAGCCTGGTTGTCTGGTTGTCTGGTAGCCTGGTTGTCTGGTAGCCTGGTTGTCTGGGTGTCTGGTAGCCTGGTAGCCTGGTTGTCTGGTAGCCTGGTTGTCTGGTAGCCTGGTTGTCTGGTAGACTGGTTGTCTGGTAGCCGCTGACTGTGTTTGAAGGTTCTTCTTGGCTGTTTTTACGGTAGCTCTTTGGTCAGTGTGTATAGTTGATGCTTATTGTGACTATTTAACAGATTAGGTTACTTCCTGCTTCTGTCCAAATGCACCCTCCTTTCATTCTCCATTTTCTTCCCTCCATTTCTCTTTCTCACTCTCTCTCCCTCCTCTTTCCTCTCTCTCTTATTTACGTCGTCCACTCATATCCCAGGATGCCACGGGGCTTGTCTCCCATGGTGATAACCCCAGCTAGCTGGGTTCATGGGAATTGTCCTGGGATGACCGTTGTGTGTATGTTTATGTGTGCACATGGAGAGATGTCATAGAAATGGCACCATCATAATACCCCCACCCCCACCCCCACCCCAAAAAGAAATCCCAGTCAGTGTCCCTCCCTTCCTCACGCAACCCTCCCCCTTCTCTCGCACCCCCTCTTTGCTCCGGTCCCTCTCCCTCCCCTAGACCACATGCTCTCTCATAGGGTAGTGAGCAGCTGCAGCCACACCTCTCCTCCAGCCCCCTCAAGAGAGCTCCATTCCCAGGGCCGGGGCTGGGACAGGGACAGGGGGGCCTTCCAGGTCGTCTCCCCAGCCACCGAGTGTCTTCCCTGGGAACACTGCTCCGGCATGCAGAGGGTCTGGGTCTGGAGCTATATAAAAGCACGGTGATGTAATAGCCTGGGGGCGGGGGCTTCACCCAGGAAGTAAAACGATTGGGTCACTGAAGGGGGAAGCACTGGGCCCCCCTCTTGGGTGGGAACTATGGGATGCTGTCATCCGAATGTGAGGACTGAAAACTCCACTGTTGACATGTTGCAACCTCTGGTGGGTTCGGCCATCCTAGACCAGAGTGTTCATTAGAGTGAGGCCCAGCTACATCACATCTGACTGGGCAGGTTTTAAAGAATGCAAGGCTGGAGCCGGTCTCAGAGTCAAGTATTTCAACCAGATGAAGACTGACCCAGGTTTGCACAGAATGATGGTGTGCGTGTACGTGCATATGTGTGTATGTAGTGTGTACATGTTCCTAATTTTCCTCAGCGGTTGGATTCTGTTGATCCAAGGGTTTCAACTGGCCTCTCTGTCCGAGTCTCACATTACAGAGCAGTGGCCAAACCACACACACACACACACACACACACACACACACACACACACACACACACAGTAATGATCAAAAGCCTGTCATTATATTCTGGCGTTTTGTATTGTCTCCCACAAACATAGCACCCTTGCCCAAACCCACAAAATCAAATCACACACACACACACACACACACACACTTGAGTTATCCAGCTATCCAGACAACCAGAACAGCCAAAGACAACTCAGGAATCGTTCCCAAATGGAAAAGAACTTTCCCCCCTCCTTCTCATTCCATTGATCCATGATGGGACACGCACACACCCGCACACAAAGACACACACACACACACTCACACCTTCCAGCGGTAGACGTTCTCTAGCAGATAGCTCAGCTTGGTTGTAAAACACAGAACTCCAAACAATAGAACTTCAGTCTTTAGAATCCCTCCCTCTCTCTCTCTCTCCCTCCCTACCTCCCTCCCTCCAGTGTCATGGCGGTGTCTAGCTGCTGGGCTCAGCTGTGACATCATAACTCTCATCACATTCTGAGATCGATCCACGGTCTGGGGGCAGAAGTCAATCG
Source organism: Plecoglossus altivelis (assembly GCA_036571765.1). Lineage (NCBI taxonomy): Eukaryota > Metazoa > Chordata > Actinopteri > Osmeriformes > Plecoglossidae > Plecoglossus > Plecoglossus altivelis. The sequence continues at coordinate 4,225,611 of BROE01000027.1, forward strand.
AAGATGAGGTAGATGCAAACACACACACACACACACAGACATTCACAAGCTCCAACACATTCACAGAACTCACATTTTTTATATATACACTTACACATATGGTCACACGAACTAACCACCCCCCCCCCCACACACACACAACACACACACACACACACATTCTTGCTCTCTCCTCCATCTGACATCCAACTCAGAGAGCCTCTGTAAACTAGAAAAAGAGAGAGATGGAGACGAATAAGAGAGCGGGGCAACCGAAAGAGAGAGGGAGAGAGATACGAGAGAGAGTAGAGAGGAGAGGGGAGAGAGAGGAAGAGAAAAAGAGAGAGAGGAGAAAGAGAAGAGAGAAGAGAAGAGAGGAGGAGGGAGAACCCCCCCACACACACCTACACCACACACACACACACACACAGTTCTGCTCTGCTCTGCCTCCATCTGACATCCAGACTCAGAGGAGCTCTGTGAAGACTAGAAGCAAGATGACTGGGATTGCGGAGACGACAAGAACGAGATATGGGGGAGACGAAAGATCCGAGAGGAGGACGAGAGAGTGTGAGAGCCATATGAGAGAGAGAAAGGTGAGAGAGAGGGAGAGAGAGAGAGAGGAGAGAGAGGGAGAGAGAGAGAGCGAGAAGAGAGAGAGAGAGATCCGGGAGGAGAGAGAGAGAGAGAGAGAGGGAGAGAGATTGAGAGAGATGGATAGAGCGAGAGAGATGCAGAGAGAGAGCCGAACTGAGAGAAGAGAGAGAGGAGGAGGAGAGACCATGGGTATAGAATAGGCAAGCAAGACAAGCAGAAAGGCAGAGACAGACAGAACAGCAGGCAGACAGACAGGCCGATCAAAAGACAGATACTGTGGGTGTAGTTATGTTGTGGTTAATGATTCCAGTGTCTGACAGGGGAACCTTAATTCACTTAGCTCTGATAGGTCCACAAAACCGTCCATCAGTCATGGGCCAATCACATTACAGAATCGACATTCAGGCAGGGCGTGTCTCATTTGACCTTCCTTCTGACGCTAGACACGCTAACAGGATTAGCCAGAGCTCCGGTTAGCTCCTTGAGGTCTGGGGGCATGCATGTATGTGTGTGTGGGAGAGGGTGTGATGGGGGATGCAAGTGTGTGTGAGCATGTGCAATGTGTGTGTGTTTCTTTGAACTATGGAACTACTTATCGGTAACCACACACACAAATGCACTCTGACAATTCATTGAGTGTGTAAATTGGTGAGGGCAGGTTGAGATTCTAAAGCTAAAACAAGACTACAGGAAGCCTGCGTGCACAGACACACACACACACACACACACACACACACACCACCCACTCTAAACGCTGCATTCTGCACAAACACACTGCACGTGAAAGCTTCCCCCACAATCACCATAGATGAGTTCACCCTCACAACTAAGGCTCTTATCCTCCTCCTCCCTCATCTTCCCTCTTCCTCTCTCCTCCTCCTCCCCCCTCCCCTTCCCTTGTCTCTCATCTCCAATTCTACATCTTGTGAGCTGTGACAGGTTGTAGATTAACATTGTCCTAACCCTGCTCTAAAGTTCTACTGTTGCTCGAGATTTGGAGAGCTCAAACAGGTTCTGGTTCTATAGAGTTCTACCTGTTAATAGAACTACAGTTAACATCAGCAGTCAACATCTCATCCTTCTCAAGTTAAAACGTTCAGATGAAACTACTCCACCTTTCCCTTCTCCACCACCTCCCTCTCCTCTTTTTTCTCTCCAACTCCTCTCCCTCTATTCCCGTCCTTCTCCTCCTCATACTCTTTACTACAGTAGAGCTGGGTGCCATCCAACCGTTTCCATGGAGACCAAGATGGGCTCCGGCGTTTCCATGGAAACTGCAGGCGGCAGCAGCATGCGGCAGGCTGAGCAGGATGGCAAAGCACGCACACGCATACACACACACGCACGCATGCTCGCACACACACACACACACACACACACACACACAGATCACACTCAGATCCCACTGATCAGTATTTAACCCAGAATATCTACAGTCTAATTACTGCTTTTTTCCAACACAGCGTCCGGATAATGTGTCTCTCTGCATGTTGACGTGTGTGTGTGTGTGTGTGTGTGTGTGTGTGTGTGTGTGAGAGAGAGAGAGAGAGAGAGAAAGAGAGGTGTATCTGCTTGTGTGTTTGTGTGTGTGTGTTGTGTGCATTTGTCAATTATGACTCTCTCCTACCTTGTCAACTCATGGTCATACTCTGAAACCATATCTATGAAACAGAAATGCTATACTTTACATAGTACGAAAGTATATGTATGCTGAATTAACACCAATATAGTTCAGCTGTACTACCAACACAATACGTGTCATGACTAGCTAGGCACAACTCTGAGACAATGACAACCCTCCTGACTGCCACCAACCACAAACACACATGATGCATTAGTGTGTGTGTGTGTGTGTGTGTGTGTGTGTGTGTGTGTGTGTGTGTGCGCGCGCACATGTCAGCATGTGTGGGGCCATAAGTGTACACGCGTTCTTGGGTGTGCGAGGCAGCGGCACGTTGAGTACGTGCGTGTTCACTTCGGGACTCTTTGTCCAAATAGCATCTCACATTGGCAACAAATGGACGCATGGCATTTAAATGACGTATGATGACGTATCTCCCATCGAGCTGTTCCAGACTGGAGCAGACTTCCTGTTTACATCAGGGAGGCTGACACAGTACAGAGAGGCTCACAGTAACAGAAGCTGTCAACATCTGCCTGCTCGTCGGCCTGCCAATGTTGGACTTTGGTGCCAATGTGGACGTCGGCCTCCTATAATGGACCACACAGTTCCTGGTCTGTTCCTGTCTGTCTACCTCATTCTTTTGTTTTTCTGCTATCCTTCTCTTCTTAGAGGGTCTGTGGTTGATTAAGGCCTCTGTGACATTGCTTGTACAAAGGGATATACAAGCACAATTTGGTCAGATTTGATATCATCTAAATATGCATGATATCTCATATTAACAGCCTATATCTCTATGAGCTGGCTGAAATCTATGTCTGAAGCTGTAGCGACCAATTTAAACATCTCCTCCATAACAGTTAGTTACTGTTGACCAACGAAAGACTGCTCTTCAGGAACCAATCAGAGTCTGAGCGTCGCTCATTACACACTTGACACAGAGACGCCAAGTCAGCCATGCTGAGCATTGAGTGGAATACACAGTCGAACAGGCAGGGCAAAATCTCACTCTCTTTCTCTGTCTCATACACACACGCTCATACACACACCTGCACTCGCACACGTACACATAAACACCCATGTGAGAGGTGTTAGAGGACAGATAGAGGTGGAGAGAAGGAGGAGAAGGAGAGATGAAGCAATAGTAACCACTGGTTAAGAGAAATGGAGGAGGAGAGACACGGGGGAGAGACACAGGGGGAGAGACACAGAGGGAGAGACACAGGGGGGAGACACAGGGGGGAGACACAGGGGGAGAGACAAACGGGGGAGAGACACAGGAGGAGAGACAGGGGGGGCTAGGAGATGGTACAGTGGGAGGCCCTGCTTGTTAAAGACCCTGTAGACAATACTGCTTCTCTCACACTCTATTTCTTTCTCTCCCATCTTTCTCCTCTCTCCCTCTCCCCCTCCTCTCCCACCTTATCCCTTTGCTTTCTACTCTGAATAAAACAGTGTGTAATAACTTCAGAATCATGTTAAACACAACATCCTCAGAGGTGGCAGATGGAGGATGAAGAGAGAAAGATGAATGACACTTTGTTTGGTCTCTTTATCACTCCTCTTTCCTGTGATCAAATCCGCTTGACCCTTAACAAGCCTTGACCCCTAAGCCTATAGGTCAGCACCTTATTGTCACCACCACTGGTCCAATCAGGACCCCCCCCCAGGACCATGTCACCTTGTCACATCTTGAAGTCTTGTCTCCTCTCAGTTGTGATATCGCCTTTCTGCAAATGGATCATCAGACCTCTCTCGCTTTCTCTCTGTCCTTTTCTCATTTGCCTCTCTGTGTTTCGGTCTCACGTTCTCCTAGTCACTCTCTTGCTCCCTTTCTCTGTTTATAACTTCCTCTTGAAAGGTTGCCTGGAAACTAAGTTACATGAGAGAGAGCGCAAAGAAGATAAGAGAGGAGAAACAAAAGAGAAGAAAGTTTCGGAGTTAATTGTGACTAAAATATAGAGGATAAAGAGATGAAGATATGAAAACGAAGAGAGGGAGAGAGATTTACTGATAGAGAGAGAGAGAGAGGGAGGAGAGGGAGAGCATGAGAGAGATAAAGGGAGAGGCCCAGAGGCTTTTAAAAGGTTAGTGTGTTGCAGAGCTCTGATAGAGACCAGTGCTAGCTGGGGTCTCCCAAACACACCACCTTCAGGAACCCTGCCTATCCTATCACTCTTCTTGTCTCTCTCCTTTTCACCTGGTCTCTCCATCCATTTCATCCTGCTTAGGTAGACTGGACCAGAGGAGGGCTGAATGGCACGCGCATCATTCGTGTGATCAGGAAGATGTAGCTGGATATACGGCTCTCTACCTTCCTGTTGGGTCTTTGTGTGTGCACGATGGAGGGGAGGGAGAGAGAGAGAGAAAGTGAGTGAGAGAGAGAGGGGGGGGGAGAGAAAGTGAGAGAGATTGAGAGAAAGAGACAGAAAGACAGAGAGAGGTGGAGGGGTAAGAAGGTAGGCGTGAAAATAGACAGAGAGATGATGAGAAAGAAAGGAATAGATAGAAAGAGAGAAGAATAATTGGGCCAAAAATAACAAAGTAGAGAGAGTCTATAAATCATCCAAAAACAGACAGGTAGCCTGTAATGTGGAGGGGGGAGGGGTCTGTATACACGTGTGTGTGTGTGTGTGTGTGTGTTTGAGATAGAGAGAGAGAGAGAGAGTGAGTGAGTGAGTGAGTGAGTGAGTGAGTGAGTGAGAGAGTGAGTGTTAAGAAAGAAATTGTGCCCATGAGAGAAGAGCTTAAAAACCTAGAGAGAGAAAGAGAGACGAAGGGAGGATGACTCTCCTCCCTCCATGCCTCTCTCTATCCTTGTCTCCATGGCTGTTCTACCTCCATCACTCCATGACTCCCTTCATCCTTTGCTTCCTACCACCTCTCCTTGACCATCTCCTGTCCTCTACAGACCTCTCTCTTACGCCATCCCTTTACCTTTATCCCTCCGCCTTTCTCCATCATCCGTCCCTTGTTTTCCTCCTCTTGTTATCGCTATCCTTCCATCCCTATCCCCCCCTTTCCTTCTCTCCTTCCTTCTCCATCCCTCCAACCCTTTCACTCTTTTCTTGTTCTGTCTACCTTGCTTTCTGAGTAATGAGTTGTTCAAAACATCCATCCACATCTATAGCTACGAACTATGCATGCTGATGGAAATGTGTGCGTGTGGTTGTGAATGTGTGTACGCATGTGAGGGTGTGTGTGTGTGTGTGTGTGTGGGTGGGCGTGGGTGGGTGGGTGTGTGTGCGTCAGGGTGGGGACTAGAGCTTGGGGGAAGGTCTCTGACAGCCTCATTTTTCACCTCACTCCCTCATTACATTGTGATTGGCTCCCTCAGCTCTGGCTGCACCAATTGGATAGAAGGGAGGGACGAGGAATGTGAGCTCCACTTCCTGGTCTTCATCTCCTTCACACTGTTGCTTCGTTTGCAAACCTTAGCATACACAATTGTCTCTCATCTGTCTACTCCACAGCGATCCGACTCTGCGTATTAAAGAAGTGTATGACACAAGATGGGAGCTGAAATCCTGCTAGAAAAGTAATACACACACATACACACAAACACTTACACACTGTCCCATCTAATTAGTCAGGCGTCTCCACCTGTCGGAGCATCTTAGTTACACACACACACACACACACACGCACACACACACACACACACACACTCCTCCAAGATGAAACTGCAGATCTATCCAATCAATCCAAACAGTGCTCCCACACAAACACACACACACACACACACAGGACTAACCCAAAGAGAGGTGTGCGAGAGGGACGGAGTGTGTTTGTGAGAGATAGTTGGTGTAAGCGTGCGTGTGCGTGAGAAAGACAGAGACTGTGTATGCAAGTGTGTGTGTGTGTGTGTGTGTGTGTGTGTAGGTGTGTGTGTGTGTAGGTGTGTGTGTCAGGGCCTGAGGCAGTGTGTCGTAGCATACCCTGGCTACACACTCGACTGTCTGCGAAATCTACAGATCTAACAACAAGACAGACCTGAATCAGACACTATTAGAGGACCAAACACACACTCTCTCTGTCTCTCCTTTTCTCTCTCTATACAAACTGGCAGGACAGACACAAACACACACACACACACACACACACTCAAACACAACCACACACAGGGACTAGTTTCATCCTTGTAGTTTTCCTCCAGATTGATGTTGCTCCCACATATGGTTATCCTACTAATAACCATACAGTATGGAGGCTGTCTCTCTCTCTCTCTCTCTCCCTCTCTCTCTCTCTCTCTCTCTATCTCTCTCTCTATCTCTCATTATCTCGTTCCCCCTCTCTCTCTCTCTATCCCTCCTTCTTTCTCTCTCTCTCTTTCTCTCGTTGTGTGAGTCACTAAGGCATGGCTGCTGGTGAGTCACTGTGTCTGTGTTGATGAGTGTGGAGGAGCCTGTCAGACGCACACACATACACACGAACACAGCGGCACCAGATATAAATAACATCCTGGCGAAGACATGGAGGGGGGGGGAGAGAGAGAGAGAGAGAGAGAAAGAGAGAGAGAGAGAGAGAGAAAGAGAGAGAGAGAGAGAATGGTGCAAGGTAAACGCTAAAGGACAAACGCTGGATTGCTGTCTACACATACACAACGAGAGAAAGGACAGAGAGGTCGATTTTTAAGGCTTTGTTGGCCAGTCAGAACTGCCAGATACCCGCCAGTTACACCTAGCCATTGCGAGACAGCTGGATTTCTCAAGATCATGACCACGCAAGAATCCATCTTGCCAAGCTCAAGTTATTCATTTGTGCCAGAACCACAGTGATTTGGACCAATCAGCATCCTGTGAGGAATTACTGGCAGCTATGGGTGGTTGAAGATAGCCTGGGCTAGACGGTGATAGACGGATGATTCATCCAATCACCTGCCAAGTATTTTTTGAAAGTGCCTGCCCTTTTCCAAACAGTTTCCAAGGACGACTTCCCAGATGGTTCTGTGTTACAACCATCTGGGGAGTCAGGTTAAATGACACCATCCTGGACATTTGAAACCCCTCTTAATATGCGAGAGCGAGAGGGTGGAGATATATGAATAAAGAAACAAATGGAGGAACTGAAGAAGTGTAAGAGTGAGCGAATAAGCAGGTTAAAGGAGAAAGATAACACATCTAATCCATAATGGAAGACTGAGGCTCATCTATCTGTCAAACACTACACATCTATAATTCAACCAGAGTATGGAGCGAGGACCACAGTACATGGCTAACCTTACCCAGCCCAGGGGGACTGTCCTGGGGGACAGCCTCCCCCGGTCTGCCTCACTCTCATCCATCCTCCACACCAACTGAGAATGTCAATGGACCCGTCTGTCCCTGTCTCTGTCACAGTATTGATCTGCCTCTGTCTCACAGGTCCTCTCTCTCTATCTCTCTGTCACACACACACACACGCACACACACACACACACACTCACACACTAGCAAGACTCATTACCATACAACATGTCAAATGAATATGAAGATATCTTTTTTCATCCCCTCGTCCTCCTGCCCCCCCCCTCTCCCCCCGCCGCGCATGGGCTTGTGTGTGTTGAGAGTGTGTACGTCTGAGAGAGAAAGAAAAACACAAGAACAAGACAGGAAGTGTTCTATGTTTTTCTCCAGAATCGCTGTCTCTAGCCCTCTCCTCGATGACATCCCTTATGGCAGTGATGATACCAGCAGCCGGTGTCACTAGTAATGGGCTGTGACTGCTGACCAATTACAGACTACTGTACACACACTCACACACCTGCCATATGCATGCACACATCAGCTACACACAGACACACACACACAGCTGACACAAACTCAGATGTACAGTCATTTGCCTCATACACAAACACACGAACGCACACACACACACACACGAAGGTCATCAGGCCAGAATATAATCCCACAAACCCATCTGCCTTCGCCTTTGGACACACACACACACACACATATCTACATACACCGTCCACACACACACTCACACAGCCTCACACACAGACACCCCTACAACTGCATTAACTGAAGGAAGCTTTTATCAACAGGTGTTGAGAGTAATATTATTACAACCTCATAGCAGAGCATCTGCTTTGTTTACCTCCTTTCCTTCACCTGTCCACTACTATGAAAGAGACAGATGAGAGAGAGATAGAGAGACATAGAGAGAGAAAGAGATGGACAGAAACAGAGAACAGTCCAAGCTATGCATTAAAAAGGGAACTTTCCGGGTTAAAAAAAAAAAAAGAAGCCTTTTTCCATTGGTTCAGAAATGAGATATTGGATTTTCCACAGAAGCCAGTCGCCGGGCAGGACAAAGAGGCTGACGAGAGGAACGCAGCTAGACAGTCATGGTAGCTCGACGCCTCCTCCTCTCCGAGACTGCTCCTCCTCCCCTCCTTTCCTCTCCCCTCACATCACTACCTCCTTTCATCATCCCATTCTTCCAAACTCACTGTGAGGGATGAATCTGTCTTGATTATTACCATTCTTTTCTCCCCTCTCCCTCTCTCCCTCTCCCCCTCTCTCCCTCTCTCTCTCCCCCTCTCTCCCTCTCTCTCTCTTCCCATCCCCATGCCATTCGTTCCCTGTCTTCTTCTCTCCACCCTTTTGCATTTCAATTATCCACGTCACCCTCCCCACCTCCTTTTCGCCTTTCCCTCCAACCTCCTCTCCCCCCTCTCTCCATTTCTCCTTCCCTCTTGACACCTGTAACATGTCATTTCTCCTGCCCTCCTCTCTATCCTTCCAGTCCTTCTCATCCCTCCCTTCTTCTTTCAGCAAATTCTTCAGGCCTCTCCCCTTATCCTCCTCTCTTCTCTTCCGTGTCCTGTCCACTATGTCTCCCCTCCAAGCCACCTGACTAGAAGGGAGGTCGCGTGCCAGAATGCCCAGGACATCCCCTCTCCTGGGGGAGAGAGGCACAGGCAGCCTGGGGGGGTCGTGGAGGTCAGCGAGCCAGGGATGCTTAAGTCCCTGATCACCACAAGCAGCGTCATAGTTGTAGTGAGGTCTTTGTTGGTGGAGAATGCAGACCTGAGATGAGAACCATTGCCAGTGTGTGTGTTTCTGAGGAGACAGCAGAGGGAGTGTGTGTATGTGTGTTTGTGGAGAAAAGAGATTATGTGTGAGTGTATGAGGAGAGCGCGTATGTGTGTGCCTGTGTGAACAGCGTGTGTACGTGTGTGTGCCTGTGTGAACAGTGTGTGTACGTGTGTGTGTCCAGGTAATGACAGGAGTACCAGCCAGAGTATCATTGGCAACCAGACAGAGAGGCACTTCAGGAACGCCGCTAACAGCTAATTAGCACCACACACCCGGTGGCACTGAGAGGGTTCAGCTGCTGGGACACACACATGCATACCTCTCTTCCCTCACACACACACACATACACACACACACACACACACACACTCACCTCTTTTACACACACACACACACACACACACTCCTACATACCAACCTCTCTCCTCACTCACACACATACATACCTCTTTCCTCACACACAGAGAATCCTCACATCCACACATACATTCACTACAAACACACACCTGCTTTCATAATTAGATAATTCTGCTGCTGGCCAGTAACCATCAGAGAGGAATTAGAATAGATACACAGGTCTCCATCTCTCCCTACCATCCCTCCGTCCTTACATCCCTCTCCCTCTTTTTCTCCTTCACTTTTCTGCATCCATCCATCCATCCCTTCCCATCCATCTGTCCATGTCAGAATAGAGTAATATGCTGTGGTGACAGGTCTGTAGAGAGACAGAGATAAATGTGTGCATAAATGTGTGTGTGTGTGTGTGTGTGTGTGTGTGTGTGTGTGTGTAGAACATGTTGCTGTTTTGTGCTTGACAGGAAGAAAGGCTCAGTTGAATGGGAGAAGATTGAGTCATTTGACACTGACAAAGTGTCAGTGTCAAAAGTTTAAAAGACAACAAATGTTGATATCCAAAGTAGTTAGTGTTTTCTGTGTACAACCACTGGGGGGGGTGCTACCCAGGACACATGTGATCACAGCCAGCCAGACCGCTCGGTTTATCAAAGGAGGTTTGCAACTCCTCCCATGGCACTGTAGCTACATGTGTCTGCTGTGTGTGAGTGCATGTGTGTCATCTCTGTGCGTTCACCAGTCAGCCAAGCGAAACTAGGGGAAAAACAAAAGAAATATGAAAGCAACACAGTTCTCTGGATCAATACACATGCACACGCACGCACGCACGCCCACACATTCACACACACACACACACACACACACACACACACACACACACACACACACACACACACACACACGCACCTGTACTATATATTTAGACTGACGATCCTAGAAACACCCAATTCTACATTAAATAATAGTGTTATTATGGTATGGTTAACGTGGCCGTCTCCGACAGCAACGCTAACATCCTAATGGGATTAGGCCAGTACATTCCCTCGCTGCTATGGCAACAAAGAGTAACAGCAGCTAAAAAAAGACAACAAAAGCATTAAGTAAAAGAGACAGACGGACGGACGGAGACAGACAGAGACATACAGAGAGAGAGAGACAGCAGACAAGCAAACTGGTTTCATGAGGTATGTGTGTGTGTGATCATACAGGTAAGTTGCCTCTTATAGCCAGTGATGATAGTAGTTGGCTCAATTCTGTTCTGGCCCGGTTCTCCAGTATCGATCTCTCTCACACACGCACGCACGCGCACGCACGCACGCACATACACACACACACACACACACACACAATAAAGTGCACACTCTCTCCCACCCTCTGTAACACCATGCAGATGAATGCTGTG